>CM028130.1:1490600000-1491190000 GCA_016271365.2 Neoceratodus forsteri
GCCTGTTGAGAGCTTGCCACCTTATTACTGGTGGAAAGAAAATTTATGTAAACCCACATATTTATCCAGCCCATATTTAAATGTGGTCATAGTATCGCTCTCGATGATTTTAGCTGGCAGACTATTCCAAATACTAGCTCTTCTCTGTGAGAACCAGAAGTTACGCTTGTTAGTCCTGTTGGTATCAGCTTTTATTCTAAATTTGTATGATCTAGTGTTGCTGATATGTGTTTGTTTAACTATGCCATAGTCTAACAAAACTTCATCATGAATAGCTTTATAGGTCAAACACAGATCACTCCTTAAGCACCTACAGCTCATAGAGTACAATTTTAGATTTTGTAATCTTTAGGTATAGCTCAGGTCCCTCAGATTTCTGACCTTTTTAGTAAATTTCCTTTGTATACCTTCAATTGACTTTTGTTCACCAATGGTTTGGGGTGCACAGAAAGGTGCACAGTACTCCAGATGAGGTCTAATAATATAAGGCTAGTGTAAAGTGGAAGTAACATCTCTGGTTCCCTACTTTTAATATTCCTGAGGATACACCCCAAAATGCCATTGTACTTATTTACTGTGTTCTTAGTATGTTCATCAAAAGATAGGCTGTGTGAAACTATTATGCCTAAGTTCTTTTCGCTGTTTGTGGTTTTTAGGACTGAGTTGTTGAGCTGGTATTGGTGACACAAGTTGCTGATTCCCAAATGCATCACCCTACATTTGTTGGCAGTAAAGTGCATTTTATTTTTCTAGAGCCCAAGACTACAAGGCCCGGATATTCAAACTGCGCCAGGCTGTGGCGCAAGCCTGGTCACAGCTCATCTTCGTTGCGCAGGGGTGTGGCCTGGGAGATATTCAACGGAGCTACGCTATGGCGCAGCAGCTTTGAATATTGCACCCTGGCCACCCCCACTGTGCGTGGCGCAGTGACACTGTGCCAGCACAAGTGGCCAGAGTGGAGCATGGAGATGCGTTAGCGCAAGTGCCATTGCGCCATGCACAGCACCAGTGATATTCAAAAGGGGACATGCAAATGGTGCCATAATTTATGCAAGGCGCACATGGGGTCATTTGCATGTCATTATGGCCCCATTCCCCATTTGCATGCCATTAGCATGCAGGTGCGCTGATCCCCAATGACTTGCGCCTGGCGCCCTGACAGGCAGCAGCCATCGGGGACCGACGCCCCCTGCAGCCCGATTGTGGGCATTCATCTAAAAAAAACCCCCCCTCCAATATCCCTGGTGGTCCAGTGGACTGCTATGTGCCCGATCGTGGGCATTTCTCTCCAAGAATAAGCCCCCTTCCTATATCCCTGGTGGTCCAGTGGACTGCACTCTGCCCGATCGCGGGCATCGGTATAGTAACACCCCCCCATGTCCAATATCCCTGGTGGTCCAGTGGACCGATCGCTGCCCGATCGCGGGTATCTGTAAATCATAACATACTCCTATCACCCCTGGTGGTCTAGTGTACCCCCTCCCCACCTGCTCATTGAGCCCCACCACCCCCCCCGTCAGCGGCGGGTGGCAGCACCACCGTCTGCCACCCCACCACCGCCGACTGACGGCAGCTCATTGGGAGCTGCACACCCATTGGTTCTGGCATAAGCCAATGGGCATGCAGCCCATACACGTCTAACACAGTCCAGATATGTGAATGATCATTCACATATCTGGACAAATGTCTTCGGTATGGGCTGCACACCCACTAGCTCATGCTGTGAACCAATGGGCTGGCAGCCCTACCAGCTCGGTCGGCAGGTGTCGGCGGCAGGCGGAGGGTGCTCAGCCCGCTGGCTGGGGGAGCGGGCAGTGGGCTCAGTGGGTGGGTGGGAGGGGGTACACTAGACCACCAGGGTGATAGGAGTATGTTATGATCTACAGATGCCTGCGATCAGGCAGTGATCGGTCCACTGGACCACCATTGATATAGGACGGGGGCTTATTCTTGGAGACAAATGCCCACGATCGGGCACATAGCGGTCCACTGGACCACCAGGGATATAGGAGGGGGGATTTAGCTGCATGGAAGCCCACGATGGGGCATGGGGGATAGCCGCCAGGTGCAGCAGGAACTCGGGTGGCCACCCACAGGTGGCAGCTGCCGTGTTGTGCCCTGCAATGCGGCAGCTCACCTGTGGGTGGCCATCACTTGTTCCTTTTTTTTTCGGCTTAACTTTGTGCAGGCGCAGGTAGTGGTTGCGCATGCATGACTCTGCACATCCCGGGCTGAATATCAGGCTGTGCAGGTTATGCATGGGCACGCCCTCCCTACCTGTGCCTGCATACATTACTGATGCGCTCCGGTGCATCGGATTTGTGCAGCGCACCTTTCCCTTTTGGATATCGTGCCGGGGCACATCAGTGGGTTGTGCATGGTGAAATACTGTTGCGCCATGCGCAACCCTATTGAATATCTGGACCCAAGTGTAGTAGTGCTGATTTAAATTCTTGAGCAGATTGCAAGTTGTTAATGATCCCTCCCATTTTGCAATTGTCTGCATATTTACTAAGCCATGCATTGTCCGATGACTGCATGGATGCTACAACAATATTGAAGAGGGTGGGGCTCAGAACCGAACCCTGAGGTACCCCACTTGTCACTGCTCCCATGGATGATACATACCCTCTACTTGTTGTATACTGTTGCCTGTTATCCAGCCATGAAATAACCCAATTGATGATATTAGGGTGTAGGTCTATTTTTATAAGGTGTTCAACCAGTACTTTATGTGACACGGTATCAAATGCCTTAGCATAATCAAGAAAAACTGTGTCAACTGGTAAACCCTTGTCCAACGCTGAGCTAACGTTCAAAAAATTGAAGCTGATTTGTAAGGCAGGACCTGCCAGAGAAAAGCCCATGTTGTGTGGCATTGAGGTGCCCATTTTTAGACAAGTGTGCTGTTATACGTAGCTGGATCAATCTTTTTAGGAGTTTACCTATTACAGAAGTCAGACTGATCGGTCTATAGTTTGAACCTCACTTCTGTTGCCTCCCTTGTATATGAGGGCTATAGTTGCAGTCCTCCATTCATTTATTATCTTGCCTTCTGTTAGTGAGGTGTTAAATACTGTAGGACAGCTAGTGGACCTGATAACTCAGTCGATAATTCCTTTAGGAATATAGGTGCAATACCATTGGGGCCTGGTGCACCATTCCATTATATATTTAGAATAACGTCAACAACCTCAGCTTCTTGGAAGGATAATGGTTTATTGTTTTTATCAACATTTATCTGGTGTAGGCTTTCTTTGTCTTTAAACATACTTAAAAAATATTTATTTAGTTTATTTGCCATATCAGTTTCATTAGTGACTGTCTCGTTATTTATCAGCAAGGGCCCTACTCCGGTTTTCTTGCCACGCAAACTACCAACATAATTATAAAACTGCTTCTTCTTATCTGTTACTGAAGTTGCAAGTTTTAATTCTGTTTTTTGTTTAGCATATACAATCAATTGCGTAGTTTTATGAGCTATTTTTTTGTACCTCACTGCTGTATTCTATGATGGATTCTTCTTGAGTTTAGCATACAGTTTTCTCTTTTTGTTTATACTCTTTCTAATAGAGTGGTTCCAGAGTGGAAGCATCTGGAGAGAAGCCCTCAGCTTGTGAGGAGGGTTGGACTTTATTCCACCAAACACCTGAAGTGCTGTCTTGGTCAAACAGCCTGGTGTACAGAGATTTTCCACAAAATCTCCACTGCCTGGGAAATCCAGCTAAACCAAGAGAAGTCGTTTGTGGTTTGAATTTGCAGCTGAAAACTGCATAGAGACTGTTTGTCATTCCTAACCATAGTGGTTGAGCTGGTTGTTTCCAGAGGCCTTAAAACCGGCTGCCTGTGAAAGAGAGAGAGAGAGAGAGAGAGAGAGAGAGAGTGAACCCTCACTGACTTTTTCAAAGTGGAAACAGAGCTTTGCCATACTGTAAATAAGAGACCCATCCATCTATCTACCCAGGGGTGCCAAAACTTAAAATCAAATTTAGAGGGGAGAACCAAGTTCTTAAACAGAAACATACTAAAATAACAGACTAGGGGTTCACCATATGTAAACCACCTGGAGAACCCTGGTAAATACAATGTAGTCCTTTTTATAGGATTTCGTTGACTGCCCCAAATCATCTGAAAAAACAAGTGAAAAACGAATCTAGCTTCTAATTCTTTAGGGATAGGTTATACTACATTCAGATAGGTAAACATAGGAAGAAGAAACATCTTGATAATTGCAACCCTTTTCTTTTTTGTTTGAATCCAATGCTTCCAGGATTGAACTTTTTTTCACAGGAATTCAGTTTCGCATCCCAGTTTAACCAGGCCATGTCTCCATAGCCAAAAGTCACACCTAAGATTTTAAACAGTGATCCTTCCTATAGCAGATGGAGAATCTGCCACATTGCCAATAGTCAGCCCTTTGCATTTATTCAAATTTAAAGAGGCCCCTGATATAGGCAAAAAGGAAATGAAACACATCCACTGCCAAAAGACCAGAGTAATGATCATGGACCAACAAAGTAACATCATCTTATATGCAGTGATTTTTATACTGTGAAGACCATCAGGGGAAGATATACCATAGATCTGAAGATGCTGTATAATTTTCCTAAGTATTGGGTCAATGCAAAAAGTATATAAAAGGGGGCTTAAAGGGCAATCCTGTCGAACACCTGTTTTCAACCAAATTGTGTTGCCTAGGTGACCATTAATGAGGAAGGATGCTAGCAGAGTTGTACAAGTTCACATGCCATGTACAGAAAATCAGGGGAAGCCCATAACACTGAAAGACTGCTAACATATACTGATGTGAGACTTTGTGAAAAGCCTTCTGCTCAAGTGAGAGCAAGTACCCCAGTGCCTGAACTTGGTTTCCCAGTTCAGTCACTCCCGAGGATTGAATTATCCAGGATGTTTCAACCCAGAACTGAGCACGTCTGGAAGTCAGAGATAACATACCTCGCTATCTATGCCAACCTAGTATTCAGGATCTTTATAAGGATTTTGAGATCAATATTAAGAAGTCACAAAGGTCTCCAATTTCTGAGATCAAAGTCATCCCCCTTTTTAAAAAGAAGAATTTGAAAGGCCTTGCAAAAGGAAGTAGGAAAAGAACCCAGGTCCAACATCCAATTAAAAACAGTTTCCAAGACTCCAGCCAGGACATCCAAAAAATGCTTATAAAATTCTGCCACAAGTTCATCCGGACCTGGGGCAGTCTTATTACACAGATTTACAATAGCCACCTTGATCTCAGCAGCAGAAATAGGCTGTGATAAGCTTACCAATTCATCCCAAAGCACAGCAGGGATGGTCAGAGGAACTAAAAACTCATGAGCTGAGGGTTGGGAATCTGGAACTCCAAATTGCAAGTGTAAGTGAGCCTGAACAGCAGACAGTATGCCTCCAACATCAGAGACAGTATCCTTGTTAACAGTAGTATCCTTAGTTAGATTTCTATGTAAGACTCTAGTTTTACAGCTATCATACATAGTCCCCATACCTTGTTTACTTTGAGTACCACAACAATGCTCTAATATCAAAGACTTACCCCTATTATATTGTAAATCTTTCATACAAAGTTTTATATTCACAGTTTGGGTACTAAGATCTCCATTGCCCTGATTCATCAGGGTTAAAAGTTTAATCAAGTGCGTACGAAGACCTAAATAGTCAAGATAAAATCACTTCAAGTGAGTTTTACTACCTTCCCACCAAACCCCTAAATCATTCTCCATACACAGCAAAGACTGATGGGACAAAAAAATGTATTGAATTCCAGACAACATCTGAGGGTCATCCATAAGGGAACTATTCAATCTCCAATAACCCGGCCCTGGGGAGATACCGCCCGTACCACCAAAAGTACGACCAAGCAATAAATGGTCAGAAGTCTCAGCTGGCAGAAGAGTAATGCTACAGGCTTGATGATGAGTGGAAATAAACAAATAGTCAATTTGAGTGACTAAATGACTCTTAGAATACGTGCAGCCACCTGTAGGATGCAGAGATCTGTAAACATTAGTGAGAGAAGCACGCTTAATCAAAATAACTAAAACATTTGAATCACAAAATAGTTTAGGGGTTTTAGCACTGTGATCATGAACAGTCAGGGGGCAGTTAAAATCACCACCAAAAATTAAATTTTGGGCCGAAAATAAATAGGGCTGAATCTTGTCTAGGAGGGCAACCCTGTCCTTCTTCGACTTAGGAGCATGTATATTGATAAGCTGGAAGGAGGAACCTTGAAGCACAATATCAAGCATCAGAGACCTCCCAGGTTCAATATCAACTAATTTCTCCACAGTGAAGACAGTACCCTTAAACAGAAATCCCACACCATCTTAGAGATCAGCCCCAAAAGACCAGTAAGAGTGTCCCCTTATCTAATTTCAACGGGCTTGAATAATATCTAAGCTAGCAGTCATTCTAGTTTCCTGAAAGAATATAATTTCATAGAGTAAGTCATTTAATAAGGAAAACAAAATAGTCCTTCGAGCAGCAGACTGAAAGCTATTCTCATTAATGGTTGCCTGGTGAAAAGTAGGAATCATGAGAAGTCATGATCAGAAAAGGAGCACCATACCAAAAATTGCCTTCATGAGCAATATTCTTACTGCCCCTAGTAACCATTTTTTGCTTCTTCCGAGTTTTATGTTTAGGTGACACAGTGGTTACAGAATGGAGAGCAGAAGAGTCTGCTTCAGAATTAGTAGAGGCTGGTTGCACAGTAGTAGTATAAGATGAGGTGTCAGTGTCCAGACCCCCTTACAAATTCATCAGAGTGGAGTCAAGCACAGCAAATTGATTGGAAGTGACAACAGGGTAGAGCCACAGGCTGTGCAATACTTTTATGAGATCTAAGGGACCGTTTTCTAGTCACCAGCAACATTGCTGGAGGAGGCATATGTGACTCCTGCAAAGAGGACAGCCCATCAGCATCCATAGGCTGGTCAGCAGAAGGGACTGGAAACTGTAGCAAAGGTAGTGAGACTGACAGTGGCACAGAAACAGAAGTAGCAGGGGCAGTAGTAGTAGTGGGAGACATAGCTGAAGTACCAGGATCCACTGTAGGAGAAGGTGTCTCCAAGGTGTCGCCTGAGTGGGCAATGGTATGGGCTACTTCTTTATTAGGAAATATTACTTCACTATTAGAACTTGAATTCATGGAACAAACTACCACAAAGAACAGTAGACTCTGATACCATCAGTTCAAACTTAACCTAGATATGTATCTCCTGAGACAGAAGGACTATATCCCACTTGGTGTGGGAAGGTAGACCCGATGGGACTCGAATCTCCTTCTACCTTGTATTACCGAGTATTATGCAATCTTTGTTGATGAGCCTTATGGGTCTGTTCCAAAAGAAAATCCTGAGAGAGAGGCGAGCATTATGATTATTCGTAGCCCAAGGGCAAGACTGATACGAATGTCCACAGTCCTCACACAAGTTGTATCAAAAACTCATTCGTGCAGGATAAGCTGACATGTCCAAAGGAAAGGCATAAATAGCAACGGATTTTGTCACATGCTGAGCTGAGGTGGGCATCCAAGCCACACCAAAAACAGGTTTTAAGCTGGCCCCAACAGAAGCACTGTGTCTTGTCCCTCCCAATAAAAAAACACTGAAAGATGTAAACCTAGAAGAAAATGATGAAGTTATACTTTAAAATGCCAGTTCCCTGTCCAGCACTGTTCTGAGTCTATTATGTGTCCAGGTCACCCAAGATTGTGCATCTCTGTGCTAGCCAGTACTTGACATGATTCACATTGATTCTCTCATTTGTCAATATAATGGTCACTGTGCAAATGGCAGGTTTAGGAAGAGGACTAGCCTGGAATGGAAGCCACAGAGGGGTATTTTTTAACTCATTGTAGAAGCTCCAGAACCTATCCAGATTTGCAACCATTTTAAAACTCAAATCAAAATAGCCATCACTGATAGAGTGTATCAGGGCAATCAGTTCATTAGGCAGAAATAGTAAGGATTCCTTTAAGAGAGACTTGCCAACATAAGTTCTATCCGGAGGTAATTCGAGACCTCCTTTGTAAAGGAGTCTGACAGTGTTACTGCATTGGGCAGGTGCAAGCATTCTAGCAAATACCTTATCTTTCTGGGAAGAAGAACATTTGTTAGTAGTAGAGGGTGGAGGTAAAGAAGTGTCACAATGAGAAAGGGTTTCATCCCTTTTAACTCAGTCAGCCCAGGACAAAGAGGAGTCATCAGGCTGATCCAGGACAGGTAAAGCAGGTGTTGAAATAGGCTGTGGTGTGACAGCAAGAGCAGTCCAGGAAGGTACAAGGGAAGGATCAGTACAGGATGAATCAAACTGAGACAGCCCAACTAAATCTTCTGTGGAGTATTTAGGGGAATGCAAAATGGCCGAGTGAGAGGGCTGGTCAGAGGAGGGAGGTAAAGAAGCAGTCTGCTGAACGGTCTCCATGGGAGGGGGTACTACGTATTTGTGAAACAGGCTGGAAAGCATCAGCATCATTTAAAGAGGAAGCAGTGGAAATTGGGAGCAAAGGCAAAAACAAATCTTGTACTGGCATGGAAGGATCCGTTAAAAAGGGAGTCACAGTTGGTTGCCATGGAGGGCCTGGATGCCATTACCCAGTCTGATCATGGGACTAGCCCACAGCATGTAGCGCTTTCACCTGAGACCAATCTTCAGGAGGAAAGGTAACATTGTCAATACCTTTAGAACCTTTATGCAGCCCCGATGTTTTTGAACTAGAAGCCTTCAAGAAAGGAAGAGCTGAAATAGGTTGTACTGTAGGAGGTACGGTAGTCTCTGAAAGCACGGGGCGAGGAGAAGCAGGTAATACCACAGAAGGCAGCACCGAAGGGGAGGTAAAACAGTCGGAAAGAACAGTGAAACCAAAACCAGTACCTAAAGCAGGAAGCGGTCAGCCAAACACAAAAGCGGGCTGCCCAGCAAAAGCGTCCGGAGACATGGAAGTCACAGCAGGCACCATCCGCACCGAAGACAAAGCAATATGCAGCAAGACAGCAGGAGCAGAAATCAGTGGTTCCTTTGATGAGCCCATGTCGGCAGCATGAACAGTAGGCTTCCATCCAGCAATGTCAACAGATTCCACAGGAATGGGCCTGGAAGTAGTAGTAGATAACAGCAGTTTTTATTTCTCACACAAATACAGTGCTTCTCCATCCACTATTAATTGCAATATGTGAGCCTCCTTAAATTGCAAAGCATCCTGCAGTTTTAAATCTGCCACAAGGAGAGAGCAAGCATCAGGTAAAGAAACAGGAACAGAAACGTGAATCCTCCTGCAAGGTTGTATCCAAGCCAGGAACGGCAACAGCTGAAATTTCTACACCCATGGAAAGCATAACAGAAACAGTTCCAGAATCAGAAACAGTAGGGACAAAAGCACTCTGTCCACTACCAGGAGCTGGGGTAGCTCCCTCCATCTGAGAATCCGCCATCTTGGAACCACAGACGGCAGCTCCCCCTACTGCCAAGAGTACAGGATTTTCCCTGGTGTCCTGGGCAATACTACCCTTTCTATAACACTGATTCATGCAATTGTACAAGGCTGTATGTGGGTGTTGATGTGTAACACATTCACAGTCACTTCACTACCAGCCTCCCACTGCTTGTAAACCACTTTGGGATATACTGTGAATAAAAAGTGCTATACAGATGTATTTTCTTTTTCATAATGATAATAATAATAAATCACAGTACCCATTTGTAGAGTAAACTTGCTTTAGAAACTGAAGTTTACATGTAGAAAAGAACATTAAGAAGTTTTTTTTTTTTACTTTTAATGTTTTAAGTAGAATAATAGTAGTAGTAGTATTTAATTTTGTTGTGCACCCTTCAACAAGCTCAGGGCACTCCAACAAAGTAAAACAGATAAAAAGGTAAGCAAAAAAATCCATATACCACAAAACTTATATCAACGTCCTTTATAAGTCAATAGGCCCTCCACATGGTGCCTCTTAAGGTTTGACAAACTAAGAGTGTGAGGTTTAGGTGAGAGGACTGTGAGGCGAACTGAGCCTGAAGTTTAGTTGAGAGGACTGTGAACTTCAGCTGAGGGTCTGGCTGCCCAAACCTCACAGGAGAAGTCACCTATTCATAAGAGAGACCCTGCAGAGGCCCTGTTAGCTCATTATAAATCATATGAGTTAGCTAGAGTGATTAATAATACGTTTTCAATATTTTGTTTATTTCAAAAGTAAAATGAAGCTGCCCTCACCCTGGATGTGAAGTGGAATGCTCCACTGCAAACATTCCCATGTGAGAGACCACTGTATTCTGTATTAGAACTACTATTGCCTTGTGCATTGATTAGAACACATACAGGTGATTTAATAATTTTTTATTTCATTTTTATTAGTCATAAAATCCTGTAGGCAAACACCTATTTTAAAAGGATTAATGATCAATAAACTATACTCGGCAACAACATATAAACAGTATAACAGCAGGCTGCAGTATAAGAACACCTTGTACAGTGATATATACCAAATATCAAGCTAAAAACATTTACTGATGATAGACTCAGCAAAATCAGAAGGTAGTTGAGCTTTAAAACATAATATTGAGCCACATTCCATTGAGAGCTCAGACAAACTATTTCACTATTTAATGAAGTGGACATGAATGAGCTTTGTCTAAGAGAAGTACTTCTAAAAAGAAGTTGCAAAGAGTTACGGACCGGGGGGGAGGGGTCACAAAACAATCTGAAGGTGCAAAACCTTCCCTAAGTTCCCAAATGTTCCATAGCTGCGGAAAAAAGGGGAACTTGCTCTGAGTGCTATACATAAAACATCCGCAGCTGCAGAAAAAAACACACTGAGGACTGTGGAAAAAAGTGCTGCTATGGAAGTCCTGAGGAAAAAAAGCCATTGAAAAGTATGGCATGTCCCCTTAGAGGCTAGACACAGCCACAACCTCTCCTTGGACCGAGACCTTGTCATGGTGGAGAGGCTTGTGTGTTCCAATGACCCTCAGGGCTGTGTTGTCCGGAGTCTCATACTCCTGGCAGGGTCACCTGTGGTGAACAGGCCTGAGGCGAGATCCCAGACTAAGTGTGGTCCAACCTCCAAAGTCCTCAACGGTGGATCAGGAGGAAGAAGATGTTAGGATCTCAACGGCCGTGAAGGCGGATGAAGGCTGCAACAACATGGGGATCTCCAGTTGTCTTGGACTGTCCTTGCCACGGGGCGCTAGATCTCCTGCTTGTCAAGTTTGTGTGGTTGCTGTAGGCGCACCAGCTTCCCCACACTAAAATAAGTCATGCACAGGCTTCTAAGGAAGGAAAGGGAAAGAAACCCCAGCCAGCTGGCATCTCTCCCACATGGAAACATCTGCAATTTCTGCGGACAAATCTGTGGCTCTAGGATTGGATTACTGAGCCACCTCAGGACCCATCAGTGAACCATAGTAGAGATCATCCTCGAATCGAGGGATCGCCGACGATGAATCACAGCCAGTGTTTTTCTGCAGCTGGGGAAAAAATGTTGCACACATGCTGCACCACAAAGAGTGAGACGTAACTCTCCCTGAGCAAAGTGCAGTGTACCAACAGTTGAGATACAATTATAGTGGAGGTGCAGGCACAAGTAATAGCAAACCAATAGCAGTGCCAGTTGTTACAACAAAAATAGCACACATTTTCATTTAAATACATCAGACTACAACCACTAGACCCAGTGCAGTCCATAAAGGAGCCCCAGAGGCAGTAGAGGCAGAGCTGGTAACAGCCTGCAGTGAGTGCTACTGAAGCAGACAACATAAGCACACCAGGGAGATACACAACTATCAGTTCCACCAGCAGTTACAGTCACTGTGGTGCATGGCCCTGCTGGTACCAGTGGTGCTGGAGTGGTCTCAGTTGAGGGACTGGCTGCTGGTCTCTCTGTGAGTACTTACTGCTGCATCTATGGCATGACTGTCAAAGTCTGCTGCTCCAGTTAATATGGATCACCTGTTGTTGTGCCTGCTGAGCTTTTTTCTCCGCTAAGGAAAGAATAGTAGGGAGATTTCAGCACTTGTGGGCTTCCGCAACTTGCCTGTTTTACGGATTTCCGCAACTGTTGAAATTTTCTTTGTGAATATGGTGCAACTAGATTTCCGCAGTGGTACAAGCCATTTTTCAGCAGCTATGGAAATTTTGGCTCTCGTTGTGAATCCAGCCCCATGTTCCTTGAAAAAGTTAATAGGGCCTTCACTGAGGCCCAATTAGCTGCTAAAAGGGAAAGGGAAAATTGTTTAACCAGGAAAGGCACACTAAGCCAGAGCTTATTTCCAAGTGTGATCTGGGAGCACAAAGAAGTTGTGACTTGCTCAGGGTGACACAGTATGCCAGTGGGGGCTGATGGGATTCCTGGCTTGCAGCTCAGTGCCCTTAACCATGTCACTATCCTGCCTCCTAAAGACAAACAAATAGCTAGATAAACATGTAATATAATAAGTTCAAGAAAGGTACTACAGGTCAGCAAATACCTGTCCCAAGAGGTGCACCTGGAGTCTGGTTTTAAAAACAGGGACTGATGGGACAAACTGCATCTCTCATGACAGTAAATTCCACTGAAGAGTTACAACCACTGAAAATTCCCCTATGCCCAGCTAACTTCAGTTGTAAGGGACAGATTTTGAGTTGTTCCTGTTCTAAGGACTTAGTTCTACCAGGACTGAGGTGGGTCGGAGGTTCACAGAGAAAACTGGGTCCCAGCTCATTTAAGGCTTCAAATGTTGAAACTAGAACACAGCACTTTTCCATCTAATTGATAGCAAGCCCAGAGAGTGTAGTGATGGGATAACATGATGTGACCTCGGAGCAGAGGTCAGAAGCCTTGCTGCCATATTCCGGACGTGCTGCAAATGACATAACAGACCACAAGCTAAGCCCTTGTAATGTACATTGTAGCGGTCCAGCATAAATGAGACAAAGGTGTGCACTAGGATCCTAAGGTCTGCAGGATCAAGATAAGGAATGTAGGCAACCATATTCAAACGCTTAGCATGGCACTAACAGGATTAGCACTGTGCTATGAGGATATGATGCACTGCTGCTATATTCAAAGAGACACATAGTGGGGCACTACGTGGTTAGTATAATCACACTCAGTACACCACTGCTACCATGCAAATGAGGGAAACCCCTTGCATACAAGGCAGAGGTACTGTATAGGCAACAGGTTTTGGAAGCACTAAAAGGCTGCTTTGGCAGTGCTATTTAATGCTTCCAAAACCCTACAATTAACAAAGCACGCAATGATACATGAACCTTCCCTTCCCCAGGGGCACTGGTGCCTGTGTAAAATAAAAGCATCCCTCCTCCCACCCCAGAGCCACATGCCATCCATAGTTAAAATAAAGAATAATCCCTGGTAGTCTAGTGGCCCTTCTCCTTCAACCAATCTCCGTTTGAAGTCCCTGGTAGTCTAGTGGTACCTCCCTCCCCCGCCTGATCCCTGTTTGTAGTCTCTGGAAGTCCAGCCGTGCCCTACTTACCCAATCCCCATTCATATACTACAGTGATTCCCTGCTGTTCAGTTGACTCACCCCCTTCCCAGTAGCCTCCAACACCACCATGCCACCCCTCCCCCCCAATGGAGGCAAGGACACATCCTCTGTTCACCTCCCATTTTGGCAGCCATCTGCCCCACACAAGTTTTATATCAAAATATAAAGCTGCACATCAATTCAGGACTTGCTGTCTGAAAATAAATTAAGTTGGATAAAGTGCTAATGACCATGTGTGCAGACTTGGTTTATTTTCATCACATTTTCACTTTGACTTCTAGCTTAGCCAAAGTAAAAGTTTTTTTTTTCCATCAAATGTTGGTGAGAGCCTTTGGACCACCTCCTCTAGACAATTTTAGTGATGATTCTTCACTCCCACCCAGAATGGGTGTTTAGTACCAATTTGGTGAGCCTAAGTTCAAGCTTATTGCTGGTATTAATAATGTTATATAGCATCATACAGTATAATGATAATCTATGACAATATATTATCATATGGGTGAAGTCCTTAAAGTTTGCTCGGCAAATTAATTTGCAAATTGTGCCAAATTTGCGGAGCACAATTTGCAAATTCGTAGAGTGTGGATCAACCGTGAAGTGTGGAATTTCACCTGCAAAATTCCACACTTCATCACAAACTTTCCTGCTGTTTAGTGAGTGCCTCCCCCCACCCACCCCGGCCGATCACCAGCCCCAATGAATAATATATATATATATCTCTGGTGTCTAGTGGTCCCCCACCCCACCATGTCGATCGCTTGCCCAGTTTAAAAATATATATATATGGTTATTAATAAAATCCATGGTAGTCTAGTGCTCCCCCGATCACCAGCCCAAGTTTAAAAAATACATATATTTTACTGATAAAATCCCTGGTGTCTAATGCCCCCCACCCCCACCACGCCGATTGCTGGCCCCAGTTTAAAAAAAAATATATATATGGTTATTAATAAAATCCATGGTGTCTAGTGGTACCTCCCACCGCTCACCAGCATCAGTTTAAAGAAAATACATACATATGTTTTTATTAATAAAATCCATGGTGTCTAGTGGACCCCCACCCCCCACCCAGTCAGGGAGTGCCCCGTTAAATTCACCACCCCTGACACCCCACCCAGACCCCAAGTGGGTGACCAGCACAGCCCTCCACTCTCCACCATGGCCGGCCACCTGACTGACCAGGCTGGAATGAATGAGCATGTGCTTGTACAAGCATGCACTCATTCATTCACTATCCAGCTCATTCATTAAGCTTTCTTTGGGGGCACAGACAAGAGTGAGGGCTGTTCTGGCCCCGGAGGGGGGTCGGGATGAGGGGGAACAGTGTTGTGGACCCAGGGTCCATGATACCGTTCACTTCCATCCCACCCTCATGCCAGGGCCGGGACCGGGACCGGAACAGCCCTCAGCTCTTGTATGTGCCCCCTCAATGAAAGCTCAATGAATGAGATGGATTGTGGCCATGGTAAATGAATAAGCATATGCTTGTAGAAGCATGCGCTCATTCATTTCAACCAGGTCAGTCGGGTGGCCAGCTGTGGTGGAGTGCTGTGCTGGTCACCTGCTTGGGGTCTATTGGGGGAGGGATGGTAGATTTGATGGGGCACTCCCTGACTGGGCAGGGGGTGGCTGGTCCACTAGACACCAGGATTTTATTAATAATAACATATATATAATATTTTCTAAACTGATGCTAGCAATTGAGTGCGGGGGACCACTAGACAACAGGGATTTTATTAGTAAGATATATATTTTTGAAACTGGGGCTGGTGATCAGTGGGGGGGCACTAGACACCAGGGATTTTATTAATAACCATATATATATATATTTTTTAAATTGGGGCCAGCGATCAGTGGGGGGACCACTAGACACCAGGGATTTAATATGCTTTTTTTTACGTTGTGGCCAGCAATCGGGGTTGGGTGTTGGGGGATTCCCCACTTGTAACTTTTACTTGCCTTGAGTTTTTTAAGTGCAATTTGCACTTTAAAACCCCAAAAGCAAGGTGAAGTCTAAGTGGCAATTCTCATTTAACTAGGACAACTTCACGAACTGCTCCGCAGAGGCGAATTTGGCAACTTTGCCATATATTCGCCCACAAAGTAAAACTTTGCTGCATTTCTCACTGTAATCAGTTTTTATTTGCCTTCCTTGGTATGGAAAGTAGAACTAAATTGTGTTATTTATCATTTTCTCTCATTTCTGAAGCAAGATAAGGAATTTTGAAGTTTTTAAAAGTTCGCACTGTCATGCCCTTCATAAAAAAACATAAATACATTGGAACAGTGTTGTGCTTTTTACTATAAGAAAGATGTGATAACACCATCCTGATACATTCACATTATGACTCTAGCAAGTACATTCAACAGGTAACCTCAATAGAAGAAAGTTTTAGAAATTGAGCGTGGCAGCCTTCTTTAATTATGTGAGTCACAAATTACAAAATTAGCTGTAAAAGCCATTTTAGCGATCTCTAAGAAAACTAAAAATTAACTGAGCGTGAATCTTAGGATGTCAGAAATACATTTTTGCCAAAAAACTATATGAAGAAATTGTTTGCTGACTAACAAATGCTGCTGCTTTAAGAGCTCTGTAATTTTCTGTCTCACTTACAATAGAATAGAAAGATAAAGGCAGACAGACAGATACCTAGACAGACAGACAGGTACACATATATATATATATATATATATATATAGATAGATAAGGTAGACAATAAAACTCCAGTGCAGATAAAAGTATTTCCCGGGGCTGATGATACACATGAAAAAATATCATAAGCAATACAACATGAATAATTCCTTATAATCCAATTGAGTACTCCAGTGATGCCCATAAACCCTGAGCAGTTATGACATAATAGAGTAATGAGAACAGATTAAACACGATGTTCTTCATTTTATATCATCAATGAAAAAGCTGCTGCCAGGATTAGAATGCAGGCTGACTGGTTCATAGGTTTGCATGGCACAACCACTAGGCTACAGGAAAGTGCACTCACGCAGGGTAGCTCTGTAGTTCAGCGGATATGTCACGGGGTTAGAAAGCAGGGCACCTGAGTCCAAATCATCAAAGCACCCCTAAATTCCTGAACAGAACTTCTAATTTTAGTAGTGGTAGTAGTAATAGTAGCAGAGTAATTATTTAATTGAAGCTGGTGCTCTTCCAGAGCTCGGAGCTCCACACATCAACAAAACAGAAAGCCAGAGTTAGAAGGATAAGCATGGACAAAGAATATTTAGATTAAACGGTCAGAACAGCCACTGAGAATAAGTTATAAATTATCTAAAAAGGCCTGATTAAAGAGCATGTACACTACAAGACACATCATTGCAGAATGTTTCGGCATGTGATAGTGATGCACAATTTCAGAATGTGTTGGTGATGCTTGATTTCAGATAGTGATGGCACCATGGAATTTATTTATTTGAATTTTGTTAACTAGGTAGCGCTCACTGAGACACACGTCCCTTTATCAGGAGTGAGCTGGGATTAATTACATAACACAGAAGAAGAACATTTTTGCTAAGTACATACAGCACAATAGTAATAACATTCAGGGTGACATAACACTGGTAGTGACATTCCTCACATTCAGTGCGGCAAGTGCAGTGCGCATTTCATCCCATATGGGAGACAGTATACACAGGAAGCACGCTGACATGGGTGTATTCAAGCTGATGTTATATAGAATATAGGGGATAGGTAGTATATGACAATGGCAGCCACACAGATCTCAGTGGAGACAAGTATAGTAGATGTTAGAAGGAGAATACCCTTTGAGCAATCTGTTGAATGTCAGAAACACTGGGCTTTCCTGAATAAGAAGAGGGAGTTTGTTTCATACCTGGGGGGCTTTGCATGTGAAGGATCATTGACCAGCAGTTGTCAAGGCCCCAGGTGCTACTAGGAGCAGATGAGAGGGGAATGAATGGGCTTCCTCTGACATCTTTGTTCCAGTACATCCCTGAGATTTGGGAAGTAATCTCTCATAATCTTATTGGTCAGGCATAGCAAAGGATAGCTGAGTCTCTCGTTTCTAGAGGTGGGCAGCTAAGACAGTATATTGATGTTCTCTGATACTTGCACTTGCTGCAAACCTGCTTATTCTATGGTACAGTATCTTGAGTTTATTGAGCTCTGCTCCCCTAACTGAGGAGAGAATTGGCGCCCCAAACAGAAGAGTAGGAAGTAGGATACTGTCAGGCTACAGATAGGCTTCATTTGTGAGATATGGTCTCAGCCTGTAGAGTAAGCCTAGTTTTTGTTTGAGAAGCTTGGTTCCATGTTCAATGTGAGGTCTAAAAGAGTTCCTGGTCTAGAATGACATTTAGGTACTTTATAGCATCCGCAACCTTCAACTGAGTGCCCCTAGTGGTAGCACTCTGCAAGATGTCTTTTCTGTCTGAACCCAGTTTTCTAGACCCGGATAGCATGGTATTTGTTTTCTCTGAGTTAAGGACAAGTTGGTTTGTTGTAAACCAGTTTTCAAGGTCCTTAAAGTTCTCCCTTAGTTCAGTTGCAATGACACTGAGGTCAGAGTCAGTTCTATACAGCACCACATCATCGATATTAAGTGGCGCTTTAGCTTCACCTCATTTGGAGGATAATTCATTGATGAATAATGAGAAAATAATTTTTCCTTAGATACAGCCCTGTGGTACCCCATCAGAGATCTCATGCAAGAAGGAGAGGCTGTCTCCCCATTTAACCAACTGGTTACAGCCCATGAGATAGCTTCTGAACCATGAGCAGGAGAGGTGACCTAGGCCCAGACTCCTTAATTTGGACAGCAGGAGTTCAAGACTCACCACGTCTAGGGCCTTGGTTAAATCAATGAATATCACTTCAGCGGCTTTGCTGTCATCAGTGGCACTAAAGACGTCTGTAGAGAGATGTAGCATGGCTGTGTCAGTCCCATGATGCTTTCAAAATCCATGTTGGACATCTATGAGCAAGGAGTTTGACTCAATGTAAGCTAGCAGTTTGTTGTATACTAATCTTTCTTGGACTTTTGCCAGAGTACTAAGTATGGACATGGGACAGTAGTTCTCTATTGGCTCCCTGGCTCCCTCTTTATGGACAGGAACCACATGTGCCACCTTCCACTTTTGGGGCACCTTGCCTTGGAGCTGGGAAATGTTAAAGGGCTTAGCCAGTGGTAACGCAAGGAGAGGGGCAGAAAGTTTTAGAAGTCTGGGTTTGACTTTGTTGTGGCCTGCAGATCTGCCAGTTTTCATTTTTAGCCCCAAACCTCCTTTTTGGTGACCAACCTAAACTGGAAGATGGGATGGCAAGTCCAGATAAGTGAGCCAGAGCGAAAACCAACAGAGGGATCCTTAAAGCATCAAGATCCATGAAGAATTTGTTGAATGCTTCAGTGATCAGTTTTAAGTCACTAACATAGTCTTTATTGTACTTTACTTTCCAGATGGGGCACCCGCTCACCTTTTCAGGAGACAGTTTATTTGGGACCAGAGGCATTTGGGGCTTTGAAGCTTGTCAGACTGCAGACCCTTCATATAATTTACCTTGGCTTTTTTAGGTTGGACTTGCAGGGCTTTGCAGCTGTCTGTAGGCCAGCCAGTCTTGTAGGTGGCCAGTGGCTTTACATATGCCCCAGGCATGATCCCTCAATTTCATCAGATTGCAGAGAAGAGGGGTGAGCCATTTGGAGCAAATGCCTTTTACCCTTCTTTGTATGGGGGACATGCTTATTTACTATATTAATGAAATTGCTAATCAGGAAGTCGGGGGCATGGTTAATGTTTTCTATAGACCCTATATCCTCCCAGTTTACTCTAGAATTTTATAATGTAGCATGGGCATGAAATCTCAGAATGTGGTAGGGATGCACAGTTTCAGAATGCGGTGGTAACATGCAGTTTCAGAATGTGGCAGCGATGCACATTTTTGGAACTTGGCAGGATGCCTAACTTTAGAGCATAGCAGGTAAAGGCATCTGAGGACTGAAGGGGATGTGCAATTTTGAAATAGGGCGGGTATGCACAATTTCAATATGCTGCAACAATGCACCATTTTGGAATGTGGCATGGGCATGCAATTTTGGAATTTAGCAGGGACACTCATTTTCAGAATGTGGGGGGATGCACAATTGTGGAACAGGGTGGGGATGTGCATTTTTGGAATGTGATGAGGAAGGGCAATTTTGGAATACAGCAGTGCCAGTGACATACAATTTTGCTTGGCATGGATGTACAATTTCAGAATGTGGCTGGGACACACAATTTTAAAATGCGATAGAGACACGCAGTTTTGGAATGTGTCTGGGAAATGCAACTTTAGAATGTGGTAGAGATGCATAATTTTGGAATGTGTCGAGGTTGAGCATTTTCCAAAAGTGACAGGGATGCACAATGACAGAATGTGACTGGGACACACATTGTTACAATATGGTTAGATAATTTTGGAATGGGGGGGTGGATGCACAATGTTGGAATGTGGTGGGGATATGCAATGATGAAATCTGGTTGAGACATGAAATTTTGGCATGTGGCAGGGCTGCAAATTTTCAGAATGTGATGGTGACACATATTTTTGGAACGTGGTGATGTCACAATTTCAGAATGTGCCATTGACTCACAACTTCAGAATGTGATGGTGATGCATAATTTTTGAATGGGGTGATGTCACAATTTCAGAATGTGGCACTGACACACAATTTCAGAACACGGCAGGGGCATGCAGTTTTGGAATGTGATGGAGATGTGCACTTTTGCAATGTGGCAGAAACACCACAATGTCAGAATGTGGCCTTTTTGATTACAAGAACAGTGGTTTTGAATATCCTATCAAGGAGCAAGTCATATCAGTTTGCAGGTGCCTACTACCTGCTTGCTGCTGAGATTACTTCTCCACTGGTGTGGCACTGCTCTCCCAGGTGCATCTCTTCCTCCAATACAAACGTTTTACTTGTTACAAAATGGCTTGTAACATTAAAACAAAGTAACTTAGAGATTTAATTTTTGGTACAAAGATTATGGGGGATGTGCTAATTCTAATTCTGCAATGTAGCATGTTTGGCCTGACTACCTCTGTAAATAAATAACTACAGACTGCCTTTTTGGATAACTGAATTTCAACATTTTGTTTTCAATGCTATACCCAGCAGAGTGAGGATTTATGTCAGTTAGGAGTCAGCGTTATAACTTTACAGAAAGAGGAATTAGTAACTTGACAAAATCAGTGAAAGATAGCATAATGATGAAGAATAAAAGGAGTAAGTAACAAATGGGTAAATAACAAAGTAGCCAAACTCATTAAAGAATGAGATATTGCATGGGTACATTGTAAGAATTAAAAACAGGAAAAGGACTGGCTACAGTTTAGGCAGTTAAGAAATAAGTGTAAAAAAGAAATTAAAAGGACAAAAGTTGAATATTACAAAAATGAACAACTGAAAAATGTTCAAGATAAAAAAAAAAGTTTTGGGAAGGACTGAGTAACTTACTGACACCAAAAAAGAAAGATAACATAATTAGCTTAACTGAGGAGGACATGGAGATAACGGGCAACATAGAAATAGCTGATTAGCTGAATGAACACTTTGTTGATGTATCTAAATACTTGTGTAACTTCAGAGAAGTACCTGAACATACTAAAGAACAGAAAATAGTTAAGTCCAAAGTTTTATTTTAAATGGATTATGAGGCAGGAAGTATACAAACACTTAAAAAAAGTAGATAAATCAAAGGGATCAAGGCCAGAATTGATTGAGACAAAAATTCTGAAGCATGCAGAAGAATAACTTGCTCACCTACTACAATCAATTTACAGTAAATCTCTGACTGCCCAGATTGTGCCAGATAGTTGGAAGGAAGCATATATTATTCTAATATTCAAGGGAAGCCAGCCTAACAACCCAAGTAATTACAGGCCAATGCCACTGTTGTCACTAATTGGAAAGATTCAAGAAAGGTTACTACACTCACAGATCTCAGACTACCTTGAGAAATACAACAAATTGACAGCAGCTCAACGTGGTTTCAGGAGGGGGTGTAGCACGGTGACTGC
Source organism: Neoceratodus forsteri (assembly GCA_016271365.2). Lineage (NCBI taxonomy): Eukaryota > Metazoa > Chordata > Ceratodontiformes > Ceratodontidae > Neoceratodus > Neoceratodus forsteri. The sequence continues at coordinate 1,490,621,539 of CM028130.1, forward strand.
CTTGGTCAGGTTCACGAATGACCTACAGGAGAATATGAAGGTAGAAATATGTACAGGTGCAGTGTTCATGGACCTAAACAAGGCATTCGACCTAGTGGATCACCCCCTACTGGAGGCCAAGTTAGCTGATATGGGCTTTGGGGAACCTGTGCTAAAATGGATACATAGTAGTTTAACAAATAGGGAACAAGAAGTCTGTGTAAATGGGACTGAATCTGATTTTAAAGATGTCCACCACGGGGTACCCCAGGGCTCTATACTAGGACCTATGTTGTTTTCCTTATACATTAATGTGATGTGTTCAGGATCCCAAATGGTATTATATGCCGATGATGCCATGTTATACATGGCTAAAAGGGACATAAAGTCATTAAAACAAAATTTAGAAAACAAATTTGAAAACATAAAATTGGCTAGGGGAAAATAAACTGGTCATGAACATTAAAAAAACAAAGTTATGCTGTTTTGTACAAATTATAAATCGAAAGTTATGACAGAACCATTTGAGATCCAAACTAGTGAGGGAGTGAAACTGGACATAGTGTCTACATTGAAATACTTGAGAGTGACTTTAGATAGTTAACTAAATTTTAATATACACGTAAATAATTTAGTAAAATACACAAGAAAAGTGAAGCCCTATATATGGTAGGTGATTACTTAAATACAGAAACAAGAGAAATAATAGCATAAGCATGTCTAATTCCATCGTTACAGTATGGGAGCTTAGTTGGGGGGGTCAGAAAAAGTAATGCTGCAGAGAATTTGTTTGTACAATGCTATAAACAGATTTGCATTAAGAGCAAAAATAAGAGAGCACCACTGCAGTCAATACAGCATGCTAAATTGGTTATCAATAAAGCAGAAAGACCAATATCAAATGTCCTGTTTCGTGTTCAGTTTATTACACTGTTCTCCTAACAATCCCATAAAAACATTTAATGAACAGAAACACCAGAAAACTTTAAGATCACAAGATGCAATTACCTTAGTAACACCCATGTGTAAATCTACAAAAAAAACAGAAAGCACTTAAATCAACCACTATCAAAATTTGGAATGATCTACCAGATTACCTACGAAACCTGCAAAGTTGCCATCATTTTAAGATTTCTTTAAAACAATCACTTACAAAAGAGACACAGTGTAAATGTACTTAAACGGTGGTGGATGGGTTGTTGGAGTTTTGATTTTGCATGTGTAATTTTAGATATACTGTTATTGTATCTGTTTGCTCTATGATGCAGATGGGCATTTTTAGCAGTGCATCCTAAATTTTGACTTTGTAACAGTTACATTGTTTTTTGAGTGCTGTATATTAAGGTCATTGTATTGTTTGTTTTTTTACTTTGTACAATCTAGGTCAAGCCTGTAAAAAGGCCATGTGGGCCAGTGCTTTTCACCAAGCTAACACATTTTAAATAAATAAAATAATTGTACTACTTTCTTAAAATGTGTACTTATTTTCAACAATTTAACAGTTTATTTTCAGTTCTAATTTCACCTGAGTGGTAACCCTTGGAGGCATGGAGTTGAAATAGCAAATCTACATAAACAAAACTTGTGTGAGGAGGAAATAGTCCTCTCAGGAACTGTTAGTGGCAGGAAATATTTTTGGTACTTTCACTTCCTGTGTCCATTTTACTAGTGCCCCCCCCCCCCCGACAACTACTTATGTGCCCTTCAGTGTGTTGTGTAATGATGTGACAAGCAAACAGAATAGACTGCATTGTGCACCTATTGTAGGTAAGCAAAATGTCATGATGATGTGTGGAAATGAGGAAAATATGGGGTTAGAATCAGTGGATTCCTTTTTAACTAGTGTATATTCATACAAACATGAAATCATCCCCTCAAGAGGCTTATTGCTTGCTCCTTTCCTGAGGTGTGCCATTTGGGCCACCATCCCCTACTCCTGAGCATCATGGCCACCAATAACAGGGATTTTCTTCTCTCTGTCTCCACAGAACTCTGGCAATAGATGAGGACAATCTAGAATATTGGAAACAACAGGCTCGCTCACCACATGTATTTCAGTTATAATTTCTTTTTATTTAGCAAGTAATCAGGTGCAAAAATAAGTCAGATATATTCTGGCTTGTTTCCAATGTTTCGGAAAAAATTCCTTCATCAGGGAATGCACATATAATTTCTGTAATATAAATTATAAAAAATAATATTACAATTTTTAAATACAGCTTATCATTAGATATTCAACACCTTGTATTTCCTGAATAGGAATCTATTAACTTGTACTCACACTTGCTAAAAATATTTTTAGTTAAGTTCCCCAAAATGGAATTCTTGAAAACTATAGCAGTCTAAAATATAAAATCATCATTTTAACATCTGAAATTTTATAACTAGACAGTTAAATTCACACTTTAATAAACAAGTAAATGTTTCTTACTGAGGTTTCACAGCCCAATACGCCCTTCAGTATTTAGTTGTCTTGCTTGTTGCAAACACCTTTTTAAGTGGAAAATATTTCATAAGTACACATAGAAGTAAAAAAGATGTTTTGTATTTAGACAGTTAAATTCACACTTAAATAAACAAGCAAACATTTCTTACTAAAGTTCACAGCCCAATATGTTCTTTGGTATTTAGTTGTCTTGCTTGTTGCAAACACCTTTTTAAAGTAAAAAAGATTTCATAAGTACACATAAAAGCAAAAAGAGATGTCATTAACTAATTTGCTAAAACATAGTGTAAGAAAAGAGGGTATACCTTTTTAATAAGTTCTTGTCTTTTCTGGCTAAATGCTATAATATTTAAATAAACAGGAACAGTTAATAAGCACCCTTTCCCGTTTGGACTTTAGTGCAGTTTTATACACAGTTTTATAAACACATGTTCTTTCACACAGTTGTCAAGGTTAGTGTTGTTAATATAGTAAAAAACACTTACTTTTTAAACGGTAAAGTGACTGCTATGGTGTTCCCTGCAACCGCCTACACAAAGAAGGCAGCTGCAGGGAACTCCACAGCAGTCACTTTACCGTTGAAAAAGTAAGTGTTTTTACTATATTAACAACATTAACCTTGACAACTGTTTGAATACCGAGGAGTCAGTTTGGCTCAATTTAAGAATGTAACTTATGGGAAATAAGATAGAAATGGGAAGCCTCAAGATGGCTCAGTTGCAATTAATAAAACTGTAAATCTCAATGCTGAAAAACAGCATTGCTTGCCATGAAAGAGCATGTGCATTAACATGATTTAGGTATTTAACCAAGTATTTAAGAGATATGAAAAAGAATGAAACTTTTAAGAACTGCAATTTAGAATATAAGTTTAAAATATACTAGTTCTTGGAAACTGAAGTAAACTTTCTCCTTTTACTGAATGACTAAGTAGGTTAATATTGTCAAACCTTCATGACACATATTAAAGAAGTAATACTGATTTATAGGTTCAAAACAGATTAGGCATTTACAGTATATATTATTAAAAGAATGTATTGTAAAGCAATTTAGGTAACACAAATTGGTATATAAAACTGTAATAGAGTCTAAATGGGAAAGGGTGCTTATTAACTGTTCATGTTTATTTAAATATTATAACAGTCAGCCAGAAAAGGCAATAACTTATTAAAAAGGTATACCCTCTTTTCTTACGCTATGTTTTAGCAAATTAGTTAATGACATCTCTTTTTACTTTTATTTATTTATTTAAGCATTTAACCAGGAAGGCATGCTGAGCAGGCTACTGCTCAATTCCAGATGCATCCTGGGGGAACACAGGGGTAAACAAGACACGGTTTAGAGATGCCATAATACAAAGTATGATACATAAAGACAATTGTTACACAAAATTAGGTCCTGAGACAATGTCATAATAGGTCGAGAGAACAATAGAAACAGGCTCAAACAGGTGCAGTATAAATACAATACAAAAAATACAGCAGGCTAGGGAAGCATACATTAAAATGTTCACAGAATGGTTACACGGTCCAGTTTATGTGTACTTATACTTATATGTACTTTTTTACTTTAAAAAAAAAAGGTGTTTGCAACAAGCAAGACAACTAAATACCAAGAATATATTGGGCTGTGAACCTTAGTAAGAAATGTTTGCTTGTTTATTTAAGTGTGAATTTAACTGTATAGATACAAAACTTCTTTTTACTTCTATGTGTACTTATGAAATGTTTTCCACTTAAAAAGGTGTTTGCGTCCCAGTGGCACAGAGCGCTGAGGCATTGGCGCCTTACTTCACACCACACCGGCGACCCAGGTTCTGGAACGGACTCGGATCACTGGGTGTTGGCAGGGGAAGGAGAGGATTGAGCATCTGGAGGACTGCTCTCCTCTCCTGAGGTGGGCTAGGGGGCTTGCCTCACTCTGTAGTGGCCCCTGGTGGAGACCGGGAGCACTACAGATGCAGGCGTGACAAGGAAGCCAGGGAAAACTACAGAAAAATGGTGTCCTCATTGACCAGATGACTGTTGTCTGGACCCTCACATCCATGGAACCCTCGGAATGCCAGGACTGACCTCAGCAGCACCCAGGGCCAAGAAAGGTAAGCCAGGAAGGCACTTTTCCCCGGAAAGAGAGAATCCATCTGACAATGGGATACGTCGGGTTACCCTGGGCCGGCTGCAATATGAGGCTGGGAGTGGCACCGGGAGGTTCAGAGGGGCTGCGGGAGGTTCCTTGACAGAGCCTGAAGGAGTAGTTGGCTGGGTGCAGGGGCAGTAAAATAAATGAAGCAAAAAAAAAAAAGGTGTTTGCAACAAGCAAGACAACTAAATACTAAGGAGCATATTGGGCTGTGAAACCTCAGTAAGAAACATTTACTTGTTTATTTAAGTGTGAATTTAACTGCCTAGATATAAAATTTCAGATGTTAAACAGATGATTTTATGTTTTAGACTGCTATGATTGTCAAGAATTCCATTTTGGGGAACATGGAACTTAACTAAAAATATTTTTAGCAAGTGTGAGTATGATTTAATAGATTCCCATTCAGGAAATATAAGGTGCTGAATATCTAATGATAAACTGTATTTAAAAATGTAAGTATTATTTTTTTATGATTTATATTACAGAAATTATATGTGCATTCCCTGATGAAGGAATTTTTTCCAAAATGTTGGAAACAAGCCAGAATATATCTGACTTACTTTTTGTACCTGATTACTTGCTAAATAAAAAGAAATTATAACTGAAATACATATGGTGAGCAAGCCTGTTGTTTCTAGTCTTCTAGATTGTCTGTTTAGTGCTGTGATTAGAATTAGGCTACTCCCTAATGAGTTCTTTTATTTTTCTTTATAAAATGGGCAAAGGATTTCAAGCAATCTGATTGGTTGTTAGCCATGCATTAAATGTGTCTAATGCACAGCTAAAACTAGAACCCCCATTTAGAATACACAGGCCCATTTTATAAGCGCAATAAGCCACTCCGGGGATGTGCATTAGACAGTTCTAATGCACGGCAAGGGGACTGGATGCACTCTGCCTGTGACCTCATGCCTCACTACGTCCCCATAGCCATGCATTAGAACTGTCTAATGCACATCCCCGGAGTGGCTTATTGCTTACATACTGAGGTTGGCTGAGCTGGAGCATTCCTTGTTGAGAAGATGGGAACAGCCATAACCGGAACAGCTATTTCTTCAGTGCCATCAGGCATTAAAGAACAGCAGTGGGACCACCACATGCAGCTTCATGGCATGGAGTTGCCACCAATGTTTTCATCTGGCCCCCACATATGTGACCAGGCAGTACAGTCTCTTCACTCACACCATGTAGCCACACAGCACAGAATGGCCCACCAGGGCCATACCAAGATACTGTTTAAATAAACAAGTGTTTGTTTCATGTGTGTCATCATCTGGTTCCCCATGACACCATGGAATGGAAAAAGAGCTTACTATCAAGACCACAAATGCATGGATCAACAAGAGACCAGTACTAGCCTTACAGCCTCTCCCCAAAGCAAGTCAGCCAATAAGGGATAAGCAAAGTGAGGGCACAAAGCCAGAAGTTGCATTCTGGGCATTGTGTGCAGCCAGAAAATACTGTGACTCAGTTAGCTAATCATAAGGCATGATTGACATTGAGCTCTCCTACAGGCCAATTACACACTGACGTTTGGAGTGTGAGTTGCTGCAGTGGGCTGAGGAGAAGGTAAATCAGCCAGACTGTTGAGCAAGACAGATTTCCCTGCCTGGTACTCTGTTTGAAAGACTTTGGCCTTGAATTGAAAGTGCCTGCCTTGGACTTCTAAATCCAAGTGTTGCTGCCTTGTGATTTTCAATCCAGTTAAAGAGAACCCTTCCTGGGTTGTCTACCATTTTGCTGCACAGAAATGTCACTGTAAAGAGTAAAGCCTTCGGAGTAACCTGGGTGATCATCTGCCACAGGAGAGGTGAAGAGAATCTCAGAGGATTCCAGATAACTGCTGCATGGCTTGCACCCATATACTGTTGAAACAGCGATGGAAATACCGTGATGTCCATTACAGCTACAAAATCGTCAGTTCATTATAACAGTCTGCGGTACACAGACACTGCTTTCTCTGGTAATTTCACCCCCTCCCCGAAACAACTCTGACTCGGGGTTGATTATCTTAAAATGCAGGGGGTGTGGGGGCAGAGCCCCCTGTATGAGGGGTGCAGGGGGTGAAGCCCCCCCCAAAAAACACTTTGTTCTACTCGCTGTAATGCTGATCGACGAATTTACTGTTGATGCAGCTTGATGGAACTGTTTGCACCTATCACCATCAGAAGACATCCCTAAATCTGCCACACCATTTCTAGTCTAGCTGCAGAGCTAGTTTTGAAAGCATCCCTCCAGTTCCACTGCTGCTCCACAAAGCTGTAGGACTGTGAATAATGAATCAGTGCCCTGCCCTGCATCACATTAAATAAATAGGGATAGCTAGTCAGGTCTGGAGAGCCCTGAGCAAATTTGTTTGCCCTTGGGAAGTTCCTGTTATGTTTTCTGCTTAGCTACTGTTGGGATTTGTTGCTACCCTGTAGGGCTTGTTAATTTTAATTGTATCTGCTGAAGGACCTCATCATTGGTACCACATGGTTTAGTTCATCTAGCCAGCGACTGATCCACTACAGTGTATTGTGCAACCCCAGACATTGTGTGGGTTCTAAGATACTTTAGGTTTACTGATGCGCCAGTAGGAGGGTGTTGTATGGGCCTGAATCAGTGAGAGATAGAATTTGAACCTATAACTATTTCTCTTTGCTTGCTTACTTTACTGGTTTTACCCTGTTCCCTTCCAGGGCCCTGGTCCTTTGTTTTTGTTACTACCAATAAAGTTTATTCTTTTTATGCTATTAATTTAGGCCAACTGTTATAACTGGCTATACTGTGGGTTACATTGTAGGTTATTGGACTGCACTTTGTGGGTTGTCCTGCTAAACTGCGGGGTGGGAGTCAGTTAGTTTTCCTGTGTAGCAGCACCTTAGTTTCTGGTTAGCTATCAGGATTCCAACAGGTGTAGGTACTGCCCCATGTCAGACTTTTTTTTCAATTCCATTTTATTGATCTGAGTAAAAAACAATAGTATGAAATATCACTGATGTCAGGCATGTATCATTATGCAACAGGTTCCATTCAGTGGAAGACCAGTTATTACAGTAGCTAAGAATATACTGTATTCACATTTTGTTAACAGTATATAAAAAATTTAAGCACAATAAACTACACCCTACAAAAGTGAGGAAAACATTCCAATATACACCGTATTCCAAACATACGTAATAAACATGTTTTAAGCTAAGATGTGTTTCCGTCCCAAATATTATAGCAAAGAAAACTGCAACGCATTCTGTCTGACCTGCGTAAAGGAAAAAACATATTCAAGACATACTGATGTTCAGGAAGTTATCCTGACCACCATACCGAATTAGCAAACCATTAACCATTAAACATTAGTAAATTCAGGGTAACTAATAACCCAATGTCCTGTAAAGCTCACAGTAATATAAAATCCCCCATGAAAGAGAAGGCTGCTGTTACCTTAACTAAATGATACAATGTGTTCATTCTATCAGAATGTAGCACTGCGGTGTACTTAAGCAATAAACCACGACAGGGTGTTGGTGATGCTGGTTTACCCAAGCCTGGCATGGTTCGGGTCACGAGGCAAGGCGAAAAAGTGAGTAAACCTCGCCAGGCGTAGGTAAACCAGCATCACCAACACCCTGGAGTGGGTTATTGCTACATATACAATTGGCACAAAGTAAAAGTTTAAGAAAAAATATTTAAGAGTTTTGATTTTAAAAAATAGTGTTTTTATTGATTTTTAGCTTGATATCCTTCCTCCTTAGACAAATAGTTCCTGTTGTAAGGCAGAAAATGGTGGAAGGCATCAGTCACTGAGTAATAACACATACAAAACACTGAGGCATGTTTCTTTGTTTTAATTTAATAATGTGTTGAAAACTCTCGCCTCTGTCAAACTGTTTTTTATGGTAGCTTCTACACTAAAGTGCGTCACTCCCGCTTACGCGAAAACTGTGAGACTGGGTGCGTTGCCTGACAGCATGAGCAGCCACACCGGGTTGGTGTACTGTTTTTTTTTTTTTTTAATGTCGCGAGAGTTAGAGTGGTAAGAAGGCAGGGGGACACTTAGAAATAAAATCACGCTTGGCGTTATGAAGCCACTAACGAGGAGGCTGGGATAGTTGGCGGTGAGGAACGGCGTGGCAGGCAGTTTTTATTTTATTTTAAGAGAACAGAGGGCTTGAAGCGCTAACATCCGCAGGATTTAATTGTGGAGCGCGAGTGAAAGAGTATGCTGGTCATAGACGGTCAAGTGTGGAGCAGCAGTGACAGTTATGAGAGGGGAACGCTAAGATTTACTTTAGGTAAGTCCTTGATGGAGGAGGAGGATTGGGCTTTGAACTATTTACAAGTTGTTGAACACTGCAGCGTGTTTTTAACTCCCGATTTCATGTCACTTTTGTGGCGATTCAGTATTGCCGGTAAGGTAGTGAGACGAGATGGCGGCATTTCAAAATTACAACGGGGATCGGATGATTTTCTTTTTAGGAGGCTTGAGCCTTAGTACAGCTGGCACTTCTTCCTGTTGGTGATGCTGAATTTTACAACAGGGTGATGGTGCCAGCTGACCAATGAGAGTAAGGCATTTTACTTGCTATTGTATAATATGTGATCATACACTGACCCACTATGTGTAGTTTGCCATCTTAAAAGTCCAACATTTAGCATAGGGAAAACAAATGGCAGGCAATATAAACATTTTAATGTAAATGCCAATTACAAAACGATAAACCTGGTAATGGTAGCAGTATGAAACAGTTAAAACAAGTTTTATAAGCCTATAGTGGGGTAACAGAAGTCCTAGTCCAGAGCACCTACCCCACAATTAAGCAAAAACTTATCTGGAACTCAGCTGAGGTTTCTTCTTCTATGTCCAATGCCCCTGGCTGCCTCACTGGAGCACACTCCTTTGCAAAGACTTTGGCTCTTTTTCCGGTCTCCGCCATGCCTGTAATTTGATAGATAGGCCCCATATTGGATATGCAGACGAGTTGACATAAGCGATGAATGAGCAATTCCAAAACGTTTGTGCATCGCTCAAGGTGTCAAATTTCTTTCATCTTGCCCGGGTATCATATGACAAGTTCAAGAGCCCAATATGGGGGAGCTGCAAAAAGTCTCTAAACACTTTGAGCAGTGCATCCCTAGTAACTACCCCAGCAGTCACCAGTAATATATAGCCCTCAGAAAGTCCCTTACTGCTCTGCCATTCTCAGAGAACTCTGATATGCTTTAACAAAATGTGGTGCCATACTCTCTTGGTCCAGTTGCAGTGCACCAGATAATCACTCCTTTAAAAACTGCAAAAAGTCCACTCACTCCCTACCCTTGGGTAGCTCGACCAGCCTAACATTTATTGCCCTTTTAGCATTTTCAAGGGCCTCACGCCTGTACCTGAGCTGCACGTTCTCCAGGAGTATGTGGTTCATAGCAGCCAGGGCTTGCACCACTTGTGTTTCAGCCACATTTGCAGTCTTAGCGACCACTTTGATTTTAAAATATTGCTCCAACAACCCCTTCAGTACTGTTTCCACCTTTTGATCTATTGCTTTCATCGAGAGCATCAAGGGCTACCATGGAGGCTCCACTCCTGTCCTCAGCGCCACTACTGAAGAGGCGTAGGCCTGGGTCCCCGATAGATGCTGACTTTTTGAACCTCCTGCTGTCCCTTTATTCAGCCTGGCATACTCAAATGTGGTATTGATTCCTTATAGTGGTCTCTTGCCAGTGCTGTTAAAATTGAGCTGATTCCAAGCAAAATGTATATTTTCAGTTTATTAAATCTGTGCAGATGCCAAGCTACTCAAATGTGTGTCCCTACAGTAAGCATGCTCCACAGCGCCCCCCGCCCCATGCCAATCTTCAGTACTGACTCTGAAACTGGGCCAGCTGCCTAAAGGTTAAATGACACTAGTCATCACCCCTTGGGCATCTAACTGTATAATATACCTCGTGTCAAGGGTTGGTAGTCACATACAGACATACGTACGTATGTACATACATACATACAAACTAATGGAGGAAGAAAAGACTATCAGTCCAGTGAGTTTGTGCTTCCCACTAGCTCAGTAGGAAGACCGTGTCACCCTTTTCTCTTTAAAGTACTGTACTTGTTATGTCTGAGCTTGAAGGTCATTACAACCACATGCCATCTACGAAGTAGTTTCTCCTGATGTTTCCTTTGACTCTTCCTTCCTTCAATGACAGTGTCACCTTTTCCTTTCATCCTTTTGCATTTTATAGAATTGCACTTGGTCTGATGGTGTTATGCCTTTTAGATACTTAAACACTGTAATCATGTCTCCACATAGTTTTTTTTTCCTTTTTCTTCTTTATGGAGAACAGTCTCAGTTCTTCCAGTGGGTCCTCATTTTATTTATTCATTTACATTTTTTGGTAATTGGGTAGGAGAATGATACACAAAGCTATTTTCAGGCTCAACAAGGACAATGTGTATTCAACACAATACAGAAACATACATACAGTAAGTAATATTTATCAGTAAAAGACTATACTAATGCATTAGCTAGGGTTTAAGTACTAAGTGTAAAAATAAGGGAAATGAAATTCTAGGGGGAGAAGTCCCCTAAACGTTGGTGAGTCTGTGGCATGGTGTTCCTCAGGGTTTGAATAAACACACAACCCAAGGCCGGCCCATCGGCACAGTGGTTGGATTTCTGCTTGCGACACCAGTGACCTGGGCTCAGAAGCAGACTCAGGTCGCTGGAGGGCCAGCCGGGGGAGAAGGCTTGAGCATCCCAGGGACTGCTAGCTTCCTCTGTGGGGGAGGAAGGGACAAGATACATGGCTTGTCTGACCCCAGGTGGAGGCCCGAGGTACAGCAAGCTGGTAGGACAGACCAAGGGGGAGCTGTGTGGTGGACGTCGACATGTACACCTTGATGCCAGGGCACACACCACACAGCACAGAAAAAGCCAGAAAAATGCACCACCGAAGCACGGGTAGACGGAGTTCCAGTGCCAGCCCTAATTGTGATGTTCTGCCTGACCACCGGGGGACCTGATGAAACTCGAAGATGTCAGGGTGCTGGGTCCCATCCCATACCCGCCTGGGGGGGTATAGCCACGGCTCCATGGGGGAACCTCTGGGGATCCAGGTAGGTCAGTCACGGGGGGGGGGCACTTAAGAGTCTCCTGAAGAAGTGCAGCTCTAGGGTGGGAGAAGGAGGAAAAAATAGAAAGTTAAAAAAAGAAACACACAACCCAGTGTTGGCACTGCCCTAACTTCAGCACTGTCTAACTGGACACAGGAAAAATACTCACACACCAATGCATGGACAGAATGTCCTTACTTTTCAATAAAAAGATATACAGTACTGTATGCATTCACTGGATTGTCACTATCAGTCTTTGGCTGGCACTGCCAATACCCTTGATTGCAGACAGTCCCTGTATTGAAAAAAATTACCCTCAGCTGGCATTGCATGTACTATTAATGGCAAACAGTCCCTGGATGCTGGCATTGTCAATACTGTCAATAAAAAACATTGCCTTTGTTGACAATGCCTGCCTGTGGCTAGCACTGCCAATACTGTCAATGGCAAACAAAGAGTCTCTGGATTAACAATAACAAACAGTGCCTAGATTAATAATGGCAAACAGTTCCTGGAGTGTCAGTACTGTCAGTGGAAAAAAATCCTGTCACAACAAACATTACTTTTGTGGTACAAATTTACAACATCAGTTGTAAAAGAAAAATGACAATCTTTTTTAACATTACTTTTTAGTTAAAATGTTCAAAGTCACTTACAACAGAAAACTCATGATCATTTTGTAACATTACTTTTGTGGTTAAACTTGTCTAAGTCAGCTGTCACAGAAAAAGATCGTGATTGACTTCAAACATTTTCTATGCAGAAGTCCAACTGCAACAGAAAAATCACAAATGTTTTGTTAGAACTGCCAGATGATTTTTTTCCCATTGGGAAACCCGGTAATAATTTTCCATTATAACTCGTGAGTTACAAGGGCGAACCTGCGCTGGGTTTTCCACATTGCAGAGAAGAGAGAGACCGCACAAAGTGAAACGAGTAGATCCACAGCATAGTCATCAATCAGTCATGCAGAAGCTGGTCTCGAGCACTCAGCTCAATATGGAACAGAAGTGCAGATTCTTCTTCAGTTATCAATCATTTATTCAAGTTGAGCACATGAAGATAGTAAAAAACACACCAAACGTACACCCACAGTACTGATTTCCCACAGTGTAGGCTTGCACAAAACGATCTTGCACCAATATCACCACAGATTTTTCTCACCTCAACACTGAGTACTGGGCACTGATGACACTCTGCCAACATACAAAATTAATGTCCAGACTGCCAAGATGCTCCCTGCTATCCCGGTTCTGATTCACAAATTAAAAAAGTAAAACTGGTCCTTGTGATTCTGTAAACCCGCACCTCAGCTCGACTGCAACAGACATTGCCGACCCTATTCTCTCCGCTTCCCTAACCACTCCAGCAACTGGGACCAATTTAAAACATTTAAAATACAAACTAAATGTTAAAAGAAAATGGAACTTTTACAATTAAAAGGAACCAAGACAGAGGGTCTTCACAACTATGGACAATGTGCACAGCAGCACCATCTAGTGGCTGGACAAAATCACGTATTCCACAAAATCGAATCTTGATGGTGAAAAAACAGATCCCACCAATTACACAAAACGAAACATGGAAAGGAGTGCAAAACTTGAATTTTATGCAAACCCTTGGTGTGGGATGCTTTAATAAACCCCGTGGGCTTCACTCTCAGGGTTTACATAGCATCCCACATGTCAGGGTTTTTTTTTTTGTTTGTTTTTATTTCAGCAGCAGTATAGCGCAGTGGGTTAAGGCTCTGAACTGGAGACCTGGGTTTGAATCCCACAGCCACCTAGGTGCATACTGTGTGACCCTAAGCAAGTCACTTAATTTCCCTGTGCTCCCAGGTCGCATCTGGAAACAAGTTTCGGCTCAGTGTGCCACTCCTGGTTAAACAATGTTCCCTTTCCCAGTGTCCATGTGGCAAAAATATCAAGATACCCCATTTTCTTTTTGTTTTCTTTCATTCTTGAGCCAAGATACAAGATTTTGAAGTTTTTAGAAGTTCCCATTCCTGTGCCATCCCCGCCATGAAAAAATATATCTTGGTATAGTGTTGTGCTGTGTACGATCAGAAATATGTGGTAACACCATCCAAATATTGCCATGTTATCAATCTGGCATGTACATTCACATGGTAAGCTCACTGGAAGAGATTTTTAAAAATTGCAAGTCGCGGTCATCTTTAAGGATGCGAGTCATTAATTACCAAATTAGCTATCAAAACTGTTTTAACAATATCAGCGAAAACTAAAACTAAACTGAGCAGGAATCTAAGGATGTCAGAAATAGATTTTTGAAACAAAAAAAACTGTATGCTGAAATTTTTTGCTAACAAATACTGGTGCTTTAATCTTTGTTTTGCTCCCTCCTGCTCCTGCCCAGGCCCTGACTAGTCTGTACTGAAACATAACCCTTCTCTTTTGACATCTGCATCCCTCTGTGCACCTTCCCTTAGTTACCCTTGTGGCCTCTTAGCCTGCTCTGATAATTCTTAGGTGGGCCTCTGTACCCAGTCCTGCCTGTGCCTCACTTGCTATAGGTATTGCCAGTACTGATTTTCTACTTGCATTGTCAGTAGCTCTCCCACTGTATATATTGCTATTGGCTGTACATATCTGCTCTTTTATTTTTGTTGTACATAATGACTGCAATCATTACCTCTTTATGTGTTGTTTTCCTGTGCCCCTCCCCCCAGTTGACACCTGGAAATGAGCCTTGGCTCTGTGTGCCTTTTACTGGTTACCAACTTTTAATAAATAAATAAACAACCAAACTATACTGACGCTTATGTACCACTGACATTTCATTGTCCAGTGTTCGTTTTTGGAGGGGATTTTCCCTGATGCCTTGAAGGAGGCATTGGTGAGGCCCCTCCTAAAGAAACTGTCTCTTGATTCTGATGTCCTGGCCAATTATCGATCTATCTCCAACCTCCCATTTCTGGAGAAGGTTGTTGAGAAAACAGTGGCACTGCAGCTCGAGGCATACCTCATGGCCTATAACATCTATAAGCCATTCCAGTCCAGTTTCAGTCTTAGGCATAGCACTGAAACGGTGTTGGTTATGGTGCAAAATAACTTCCTCAGGGCAAGAGATAGAGGAGACTGATCATATCTCGTTCTCCTCGATCTCTCCTCAGTATTTGACACTGTGGACCACATTGGGCTTTTGGATCACCTTAGAGAATATTGTGGACTCACCGGTACTGTCATCAACTGGTTTGAGTCCTATCTCTCAGGCAGGAAGCAACGGGTGGTGATGGGAAATTTCTCCTCCTCTCCAAAACTCCTGCCATGTGGAGTGCCTTGAGGATCAATCCTATCACCAATGCTGTTTGTGGTGTACATGCTACCCCTGGGAAAGCTCATTAGACGGTAGTTTGGGTTTTCACTGCTATGCAGATGATACCCAGCTGTACATGTCTTTTGCACTTGGAACAAATGACGCAGTGGCAGTGCTAAACAGCTGCCTGGCCAAAATGCAGGACTGGATGGCCTCCAATTGGCTGAGGCTAAATCCCGACAAGACAATGGTCCTGGCGATTGAGCCTTGTCACGGGTGTGATGGGAGTGCCTTCAGAGTGGCAACAGGATTGATCCTGGGAACTACTCCGTTGATGACTCCCCCTAGGGTGAGAAATCTGTGTGTCTTCCTGAATGACAGCTTGACACTTGATGCTCAGGTGTCATCTGTTGTCCAAAGTGGGTTCTACCACTTAAGGAATATTGCCTGGAATAAACCCCTAGTGCTGCCTAAAGATCTGCCATCACAAGAACATGCCTTTGTTACTTCCAGGCTTGACTACTGTAATGCTCTATACTTTGGGGTCTGTAGAGGGACCCTATGCTGGCTGCAGCTGGTGCAGAATGCAGCAGCCACATTGCTGATGGACCTCTCTAGGTCATGTCATGTGACCACGGTCCTGCAAAATCTGCACTGGCTGCCTGTCAGGTGGAGGATCATCTTCAAGGTGAGCTTGCTCACCTACAAGGCCCTGTATGGACTGGGTCCTGGTTACCTGGAGAATCTCCTTACCCCTCCCACTCCATTCCGTTCCCTTCGCTCCTCCACCAGGGGACTACTTGCAGTTCCGAGGGCCAGGCTGAAAACCTCTGGTGATCGTGCTTTCGAGGTTGCCGGCCCAGCCCTCTGGAACTCTATTCCTAGATCTGTAAGGGAGGCCCCATCGGTTGAGGTATTTAAGAGGGGTCTAAAGACACATCTATTTAAAATGGCCTTTCCAGACTACCCATAATGTTTTAACTCTGTTTTATCATTTTAGTATTTATTAACTATTTATAGTTAGCTTATATTTGTATTTTACAGTTTTAAAAACCCTGTCGAGCATTATCAACTGTTATCATTACCCTGCTTGTTTTTTGACTGTGTAAGGCACCTATAGCCTCTGGGATTAGGAGCCATATAAATTAAATCTTACTTACTTACTACTTTACAGCTTTACATCACCTCAGTAACAAGGGCACATACTGGTTTGTAACAGGCATTTGCTGAGATGTGTTTTAAAACATTTAATCATAAGCCAGCCCATCGGCATGGAGGGTTGAGGCACTGGATGCCACACCTCGCACCCAGATTGCCAGGGGTCAGCAGGTGGGGGAGGGAAAGGAGCAGGATTGAGCTGCCATGAGGCGGCTCTCCTTTCCTGGGGAGGGATAAGGGGTTTCCCCGGCCCTTGGCTGCCACCCAGTGGAGGACAGGTGGCAGTTTGTGCTACAGGGGTCCCGGTGATAGCCAGAGGTGGGGCAGAAGGGGCCGAGCCAGTACCCAGAGTTCATGTGCGCCTCCACGTGCATGCGCTGCTGTGTTTGCTGGGGTCCCAGGACTCTTGGGGGGGGGGAGGAACGGGGGAAAAGCATAAAAGTACACATAGAAAAAAAACATACAATCATTGGCAACTCTTTGATGGGAATAGGTAACTGATTCCAAAGACAGGGTGATGCATGCCAGAAGGCTTTCCCACCCATATTTGATGAGATTCTGGGTACCTTTAAGTTTGTTGCTATGTGGCTTTTCCATTGTGCTGTTTTGTATTCTGATATTGCTGTATATACAGCACACTGAGCTCTGGAAATGTGCTTTATAAAAAAACAGTGCTAATATTCCTTCTACTATTTCCACTAGAAAAACAAAAATCAAACACACAGGAGCACAAATGTACTCAAAACATCAAAGGCTTATGCAGAGGGTGATTTACTTTCCATCAGTCCAGTATGATAAGGTGTACCACTGCGCAGGATTTTCTACATCCTGCCCTTACCTATGGTTCAGTAACCTATGCTGGAGCTGCTAAAACCAACCTTCTTATTGGGATGCTACATATAACAGTATTTGTTGTTAAGCCTTAGCATCACCATGCCTTATCTATCACTGTAAGCTCTACAGTGACCTAAATTAGCCCTCCCCTTCATATTGTTGATCTCTTTCCTTTGGCTGCCTTCTAGATAATATAATTCGCACTGGCGTTCCCTCCTCTTTTGCTAACATGCTGACACCAACAAACCAGAGTTATAATCTTCGCTCGGGGATGAAACTCTTCTAATTATACCTAGTTTCAAAACTCAAATGGGGACACGGGCCTTTTCCCATGCTGTACCCACTTTTTGGAACTCTCTCCTGGTAGGCCTTAGGCTCTCTCTCCAACCATGAAATTTTCAAAAGCTCCCTTCGCTCACACCTCATTATAAATGACTCATGCAATTGTGTTCATCCTCATGGCACTCCCTCCTCTCCAACTTTTTCCCTGCATTTTTCTCCCCTCTCCTCACTACCCGATCCTCTGCACTAATCTCTAATTACCCTCCACCAAGTCTTTCTGTATCCTTGCCCTATTTTTCCCCCTAGCTATGTCTGTCTCTGCACCTCTCTCCTATTTCAGTAGACTGTTCCATATATTTTCTACTTCCATCCTACTCCTGACCTAAATATCCAGGTTGCCCATCTCATATTTGAGCTGTCACTACCTTATTAGTAAATTATATCTAGGTATCTATTTCTGTGTTCATCTTGTTCAAATTGTATACCTTGCATTTCTCACTGTTGTTTTCACATTATATGCTATATATATATTCTGATTTATATTATTTCTAGTGTTATTTTCTGACCTAATGTGATGAGCTTGAACTGCACTTTCTCTATACCATATTGTATTGGTATTTTCACAATGTACTGTATGCTATAGATATTCTGATTTGTATTATTTCTAGTGATGTTACTGACCTAATTGTGAAGAGTTTGTACTGTACTTTTTCTGTACCATATTTTGTTTGCATTTTTGTTGACTGTTCTCATTTATACTCTCCCGGGTCGTACCTGAAAATAGGCATTTCTATGTCTAGTGCACTTACCCGGTTATCAAAAATGAAATAAATAAATACATAACTACATACAGGGCAGTACAAAACCTTGATATTTCACTCTATCCCATTAGCACTTGGTCAAGAGTGAGGAAGGTCACCTGCAGCTGCTCTTTTATACGTACAATAGTAATCAAAGGATTGTAGGGTGAAACCGCAGTATTTAAGGTGCTACCATATGGGCATAAGTGCTAGATGCAGAATCACAACACATGTAAACAATTCACTGAACTCCATTTCCATGACCATAGGATTTAGTTAATACATGATAGAGGCAGAAAATCATACTGCCTGAGTTCGATCATTGATATGTAAGCAACAGAAACAGACAGTGTTAACACACAGATAAATGCATTGTCAATCACTCGTCATAAAAAAGGAACATTCTCAATCCTGCCATTTAAACCAGGTCTGACTGTGGCATTCATTTTTAAAATCCAGAAGGATTCCCTTTACTCTAGAGACTGGTCTGTATCCCCCTTCCCCCTGTCTAGTCATTACCTGTTCCATCCCCAGGAAGCGTAATTTATGTGTGGCACTTTCTCATGCCCTATAAATGTGCCGTGCCAACACATAGTCCAGACTGCTGTTGCCAACTGCCTTGATGTGGGCACCCATACTCTTCTCGGGTCTTATTTTCATTCTTCTTACACAGTAGTACACATAGGTCCACACAGCCACGTATACTACATACTGTAGGAAGTGCTGCAATTAATGAACTTCCTGATGTGTATACATTGGCCATTGCCAGGATTATGCAATGAAAAAGGTTCTGGCACTCACTCAACTCATAAAGAGAGACGCAAATAATTAATTCAAAAACATTTTATTTAGACACAATGTCCAGCCTGACATGTCAGTCCAAAACATACAATAAAATGTTTCTGAGTTAATTATTTGCCTCCCTCTTTATGAGTTGAGTGAGTGCCAGAACCTTTTTCATTGCGTCTCTAGTGGGTTCTTGAGCACCACATCCCAGTGCGCATTCATTTTGGAATCTGATTGCTAGGATTATGAACAGAAGTACCCACTGTGATCCATAGGCGCCAGGTTCTATGGGCCCATGGGGCACTGGCCCCATCAATATTTACAGACCTGGGCTGGGTCCCAGCAATATTTTCCTGCTGCTTGCCTTTTTCTTTGGCTCAGTGCACGCACGCAGTGTGCCCTTGGCTGCTGCTGTTACCCGCAGAGGGCCACGCTGGCTCTCAGCATGTGCCCCCCCTTCCTGTTTTATTTGGCTGGTGGGCACTCCTGTTTTTATTTAAAACTCGTACCTTTAGTACTTTTGCTGGAAGTTTGGTTTGCCCACCCCAATCATTGAGTGCTGGTTGGTTGGCAAAGTGGCATTTTTCAATTTGCCAATATTGCCGCACTGTGATTGGCTGGGGGAGAGGGGCAGGGGACCTATAGGTGCCATACGCATGAGTCAGTCTGTCTGGTGATTTGTGTGCGATGATGTGTGGCAGGTTAGGTGAGGACAGGAGAGCGCGGAGCAAGCTCAGCAACATTTTGGTTTTTCGGGCCAGTTTTCAAAGTTTTGTTTAAGTGGCTGCTCTAGTCTCCAGAGTAGTATTTGGGTCAAAGGAGACTAGAGCAGACGAGATGTACCATGCCAGTGTCGACTCTGTGGTGGTGTATGGTGGCCTGCCCGCCCAGTATGTGACGAGACATGAGGAACAGCAGGAGAGCCTACATATTGACACAATGGTTAGGGAGACAGCAAGTGGCAGTGGCAACCAGTTGCAGATCAGCCACAATGTAGTGGGTGCCAAGGCAGGCCATACCCTTCGGTATGCCGTGAGTGGAGCGGCAGGTGGGGAGGTGTTTGTTAGCTTGTGTGAGGGAGGATCTGATCGTCATCATGCAAAATCCAATTATGACTCGGAGGAGAGACTGGAGCTGTAGTCGGAGGACAAAAAGTACAGGTATGACTGCTGAGGTTTAAAATGTATGGGGAGGGGATGGGGAGGTAGTCAAGACATATTGTACTGGGGCCTGGAAATAAAACCACACTGGCACTGATCAGTGGTGTGCGCAGTCATGGGCAGTGGAGTTCGTAATGGATTGGCAAGTCAATGGTAGTGTCAGCATTGTAGCCTGATCAGCAGCAGCCAGCAGTGTCGACTGAGTTCAGTGTGGAGCTGGCCCTTACACATAACAAATGGTGCATGTGTGGCATTAGAATTCAGTAGTTGGCTACCTGTAGGTCAGTTACGTAATTCTGGGCTGGACTGAGCTCACTGCTGTGTCAAGCTGAAGACCAGTGTGGTTTTTTTTTTTAAGTGCTTGAGACCTTTGGGATTATACTGATCTGCTTTATTCTGAACTCATATATTTAAGTTTACTCATTACCACGCCATCAGTAACTGACCAACAACCATAATGTTCTCTGCAGAGTACATCAGTGTAAACATTAGTTTTGGAAGTTCACATACTATTCAGGAGGTATTTTAACTGGTGCACCAGTGGAAGGATTCTGGGGTTGCAGGTCAGATGGAAGTAAACATCTGGGGTTAGCTGCCTTATTGATGGTTTACTGTTTTATTTCTTTGCTCCATCTGATCTTTTTCTCTCCAGATTCATGTTCCTGTCCCTCAATAATCTTATATTGTTTTATTTATTTATTTATTTGCTTTTGTTAACCGGGTAAGCACACTAGACAGCCAAGTGCCTATTTTCAGGTGTGACCCGGGAGATTACAAGGTACATACATGAACATCAGGCAAATAAAAGTGGAGGATTACATTACATAGAATTAGCACAACAGGGACTTTACAAGCATCAGATTTCATCAGGCAAATAGTAGTGAAGAGTTAATATAAAGTGACCAGAACACAGGGACATTGTAAGACAACAATACCAAAAACAGGTATTACAATACAGTATTAAACATTGCAGTCAGTAGGAAGAAGTGCAGTGTGAATTCATTGCTCCAGGCAGCAAGTTGTAAGGTTACCAGTTAGAATAAGGAGGAGTCACAGTTGGGATAGAAGTGGGCCCAGTCTTGAGAGAAAGGAGTGCACAGTTATAGTGCTCACCCTGTTTGCCGGTGGGCCTAAATGAGTCCATTTTTATATATGCTGTGAGAACAGGAGGAGTATGAGCACAGTTGTGCTCTGCCCACGTCGTAATGTTTAGGTAGCATCTCAGTTAGTTGGGGCATCCCAGGCTGAGAGGGTTTGTCTAGTACAGAGACAGGTGGCAGCCATTTTGAGAAAACCCCAGAGGGAGGCTTTAAAGCTCTGGTGTGAGGGAGAGGAAAGAGTGCTAGTTTGTAGGACACTATCTGAGATACTGCAGTGGGTGGGTTGGGTTCTACAGTATATGTTAGTTTTCCTGGCAGGAAGTACTCTGGCACCCTGTCTTGACATTTGTTCTGTTGTAAAACAGACCTGGCAGCTTTGAATTCCCTTTATAATGTCATTGTAAAGCAGGTTGCTCTAATTTAATGAGTTCCATGGCATCACTAACAATGTGGGGGCTATTTATCAGTGTGTAGTGGACTGTCATTACCTTCTTATTCCTCAGTCATAGCTTGTATGATAAGCACTTCAAGTCTGTGGAACATTCTCTGAATATGAGGCCCACCATTTGCCGGTCAAATACAAGAATCCTTGTAGACCTGGGAGTCACTGAGTGCTCAAACTGCAAAGGGCAACTTTGTATTAGTACTGGCTATGTGACAGGTTACTACGTTGTAAATGGTTTTGAGGTGGCCATCAGTCTTTTTTTTATCTGTGTGCAAGGAAAAATTAAAAATGACTTGACTGCATGCAAATGCTAAAGTGTGGTATCCTCAGGCATCTTTGACCTTAAAAAAATAATCTGAGGTTGGAATAATTGCCTGATGCACCTGTTGTGTCAGGCTGTATATGTTATTTATTTTGCGATTGTGTAGGTTATCAGACCAGTGTAAGTACTGTGGCGTAAATGCATCGAGAATTCGGCATTTCGTTACGTTATTTATGTTGATACTATTCCTTTAGTATAGTAGTTTGTATTAGGAAGATAAAGTTATTAGTTTGTTTGAACTGGGGGTCTGCACCCCCCCCACACCCCCCCTTCCCTATAAAAAAAGGTGAAAAATGGAGCTGGTGCAGTTTATGGGTCCTGTCAAAATGGAGGATGAGAGTTCCACAGGGGGGCTGTGCCCCCCAACCCCCCCCTCACATACATCCAATCATTTAAGTTTGGGGGGGGCAAAGCTCCCCAAGCCCCCCTCCCACCACGAGCTGTATATTATATCTACCCCGACTACTAACTGTATGTAGAGATGTCACTGTCTGAAATCTCAGTAGCTGAAATCTTGTCTGCCATTTTGGACCCATATACTGCATATGAGCTGAAAAAATACAGGGGGGCAGAGCCCCCCAATTCAAAAAGCTAATAACTGTATTGGCATGGCATGTCACTCAGTAAAAGATGTGTAAGTGATGGCTATGCAGATTATGGCCAACATAAGCTGGTCCAATAATCTACACCATCTCCATTTATTTTAGAAATCCTCTGTTATGTAATGATTCTTAACAACAAATTGCTTTGTTATACTGACTGATTTTTTAGCATTATTGTATGTACATGATCTGTTCTTGTTCATGTTCATATAGATTTTATGGCAGCCACTGGGTTTACAGCTTAGTAACACAGAAGACCAGTAAAGATCTAGCTAGCTGTCTGTTGCTTTAATTCCATTACAATCTACTGCACTCAGTACATATACAGGGAAATGGTGGTGTTATAGCTGGGTGCAAATAAACTGAATTGATGACATTTACAATGGCGAGATGGCTCTTTAGTGTCAAGCAGTCATGCAGAGTAGTCCCCTGAGCTCTGCCCCCCCCCCCCCGCCAGTGTACATGTGTGGCTGCCCGGGGAAGTAAACACATTTGCTACTTCCAGGGCAGTACTTTAATCTGAAGATCTATCCCAAACTATGCTGCTCAGCACAGCAGTTGCTTTAGCCCTAATGATTTAGGCACTGCCTAGTAATTAGGGATCAGGGTTTGAATCCCCAAAATGCTAATATTTTGTTACTCTTAAATTTCACATGTATAAAGAGGAGGAGGGAGGGTGTAAGCCAAGGAGGGGGAGCTAGACAAAGCAGAAATACTGAACAAATACTTCTGTTCGGTATCCACTAAGGAGGGAGAGGGTCAAGTACCACAGTTGGGGAGAAGAGGCAATGGGGGGGTGGAGAAGTGGACACCAGTCTATTCACATGAAGAGAGTTCGGGAGGAACTCACAAAGCTGAAGGTGGATAAAGCTATGGGGCCAGACTACATACAACCAATGATATTAACAGAGCGGAGAAGGAAACTAGCAGTGCCGCTGAAAGAGATCAGTTTCTGAAAGGGGTCAAGCTGTTCTGAAAGTTATGTACAGGTGATGTGACTGACACTGTCAGGAAAGCCAAGGAACTAGTCATACCTCTCAACCTCTTGCCTCGTAAATCAGGGACAAGGCTTAAAAAAATCAGGGACAAAGACCCAAAATCAGGGACACATCTTAAAAATTGATGCTATTCACTCCGAAAGCTGATCGAATAAGGGGATTTGCGTTAAGATGCATTTTCTGAAGAAGAAGAAGTCTGTAATTTCAACGTTTGACAATATTTTGAGATTTTAATCCACACTGTTCTGTCACAAAAACACGAATTGTATGAAGGGACAGAGGAAAATTTTGAGGCCAAATCAGGGATATCCCTGAAAATCAGAGACAGTTGAGAGGTATGGAACTAGTGTCTAATGGGGGGAGAACATGGACTGCAGAGAGGTGGTAGAACTGAGGGCAATAGTGTAGATCACTGGTATGTGTAAGAAGCTTGCCATAAAAGCTTCCTGAATATTATGCAGTTTTGGTCACATGGCTTATTTTCATGCTTCTGGTTGGGCTGTCACTTTATTTGAGTGGGGGTCAGCCCCCCCACCCACACACACACTCTTGTTTTTTCTATAGGGGGCCACTGCCTGCCTGCCCAATTTAACCATAGGACCTGTGGTGAGCAGCAACAGTCAGACTGGTTTGGACTGAGGTACGGGGGCGGGGGCTGCCTGGAAAGTTGATGAAGGGGCCCACCTACCCTGGATTCCTTGAAAACAAAGAGGGAAGGGTGCAGGGTGACAAACTAATTAGTATTCAGTTCCACATCATGGAGTATAGTGCATGGGTAACTATGCAGAACCAGTGTGTTCTGCCACACAGGGATTCCGAGGTCAGTGGGAATCAGAACCCCGAGGTGAGAGAACCCACTGATTATGCATAAAGTTGCTCATCCTGTATTTTTTTATAGTATATAGCATTATATGAAATTTGTGTATTGTTGTTTTTTTTTGTTTCATAGTGAAACTGTCTTGTGTAGTTTGTAGAGGTTCTAGAATGCTGTTCTACCACAGAAGGGTACAATCACATGCCATGGTCCTTGACTGTGGTACAACAGCATTTTAAAAGGATGGATTTCTGTATAGAAGACGGCTCCTCTACTACACACTATAGTATGAATATGACACCTTAGCTCTGTGTTTGCATCCTACATTTAATTACAGGGCACATAATTATTTCCAAAACAGCTAATAAAACAAAGATGTGTAGAATTTATAAGGTTGCCAGGTGCCCAATTTGGGGAGTCAATACACTCAACTCCTTGTTATTACCTTTCTCATAAGTTCTCAAAAAATGTGGTTAAAGCTAGAGTTCATAGCACATTAGGAGTACTACTGATCTCCGGAATCCTGCTGAGGCCATGGGATTGAATCTCAGTTCTGCTGCAAGGTGGACAGGCACGGACTGTGAACTTAGTTATGTCCAGATGAGATGATACTGTGGTATTTGGTAAACCTTGGTGAAGTAAAGTGAACAGTCGTTCTTCTCAATAATATATACTGAAAGGGCAGATGCCTACTGATACTGACATCTGGATGTGGCGGTAGTGGTCAAATGTGATGTGTCGGTGTCAGAAAGTGATTTGTGAGCCAGAGAACAATAAAGCTGTGGTGTACTGCCTTATACTGTTTGTTTCATAAAATATATTGTCATTCTCACCTAATGGGCATTGAGGGATTGCTACAAATATACAGTATGATGAGATATGTGTGGTATGGTCATGGGTGCTTGTGTGTGTATGTGGGGTAGTCAAGACTGATTAAGGGTCTGTGGTGTAGCTGTAGCTAGGGGAAAAAACAGGACAGACTGGAGTGGCCATGGCAGCTGTATCTGCCAACATCTTCCATGTTTGTACATTTAGTGTTTCTATGATATGTCCCTGAGGTATGTGGCACAGGCAGAATTCTGAGGTCCAGTCCAGTGACCATACTTTCAAAGTTTCCTCATTGGGACTCTCCCCTGAATTTTTTTGAGGGTTCTCATGAACTGTACTTCACTGCTGCCCCTAACCCCATGTAAGCCCTATTACCTCCATTTTACCATAATTCATGTGGACTCCTTTCACGATCCAGCAGAGCAGCTGACAGAGACAAAATCACAAGGTGAAGGTTAAGTTGTGTTTAAATATGTATGTATGTATATTTGTGTGTGTGTGTGTGTGTGTGTCCGCTTCTTTTTTTGCCAATACCAGAAACAGAAAAAAGCATGTAGGAGGTAGCAGGGGCAGGGGCAGATGGAAGAAATGGCTAGGCAAGAGACTATCTCTGCTACAGAAAGTTTTTACTGACACTAAAAGTTCATGCTGTTAAATTGCAGTTCAGAGGATGACCTCCAGCAAGGAGAAGCGATCTGGACCAGAAATGTGCAGAAAATGTTGTGGTACCTCTACAAATTGTTTTTGTTTTAGATTATGTCTAATTAAGTATTCCTGAGCCTAATGAGACTCCTGTTTGGCTACTGGACCAGTCATTAATGTGCTAGAAATGACAGATCCAGCTGCCAACTGATGCTGTGTGACACGCATGGCTTGTGACACTGTTTTGAAATGCGGTAAAAATAAATCAGGGAAACAGTTGTTATTGCGATTAGATTTATAATCGTAATAACAACCTCGAAGATGGTAATTTCCTTGGATTAACGACCGGCTGGACGGAAGTGGCCCTCGACTGCGCCATGTGCCACCCATCCCTCCAGCCAGTCATTAATCTTTCAGAAATGACTGGCTTCTCTGTCATTGCTGTTTAAATAAAATTGAGACTTGCCTTTTTTGCCAAGGGAGAGGGGAAGATATGCAGCTAGTTTACAGCTCAAGAGAGTACCACTGTGTTTATGGAACTTCGATTCAACAATGAAGGTAGAAGAGAATTTAAAGAGCAGATATCCAGTCATTACTGAATATTTCCTCTTTGAGTTACAAGTTGCTGCAACTGAGGTGCATTGCTGGGGTGGTCACTCAGTCACTAAAGAGAAAGTCTGACTGGGTCTTTCCGGTTGCTAAGCGAGTGGGGAAAAAAATGTTGACTACTCAGTTTGTGGTGCCCAAATGATACCATAAGTAATGTGGCACCCCTGAACTAGAACTTGTTTTTAACCAGGCACTAGTGAAAAATAAATGCATGCCTAACCATGGCTTTCAGCCAATCAGCATGCTTTATTTTTCAAGCCCATTTTCTAATAGCATAACACTGACTGAGCTACCAAGAATACAGAGTAGTTTTGTCAAGGATTTGCTGTCCTGTAATGTAGCTGTGTTAGGCTACTTTCATTGCATGCTGGCTGTTGAATCTTTGAACTTGAAAAAAGAATGGCTTTTAAAGAGTGCTTTCAAATCTTTACTCATACCTGAGGGCAGGGGCTTAACCCGCAGACCTCCATGTTACTATACAGGGTGCTCTGCTCTGGATCTATGATGCCGGTTCAACAACACATTTTTTGACCAGCATCACAGTGATGGGATTTATGTCAACTGCAAGTTACAGTTAACATAAATCCTGAATGTCTTCTGATCCTGTTATCTATCGGCAGAGCCCATGCAGGGGGCTCTGCCCCCGCACCCCCTATGCTTAATATAATCAAGTCAGAGTTGATTTGGAGAGGAGGTGCAGGACCAGGACACTGTATGCTCCTGTCTCAGGTGCACCAACATAGTGACCTGTTAATGAACTGTCGATTTTGTCGACAGTGCAGTAGGTCGCTTTATTGGGGTCACCATCGGGGAAGGCAGCCTCTTTGCTCTCATAGACCCTGATTATGGGGTGTGACCACTGACCCCTGGGATGGGGGTGGGGTTTGACCCCTGACCCCCACCAAAAATTGTACAAAGCCGGCTCCTATGCTGTGATCGCCTCACAATATTTGCAATGATCATGGTGGTGACATCTCTCTTGTGGTGGAAGGAGCCACAAACAGTGTTACCCGAATCCCTAGACTGTCTGCTCTTCTGTAGACCATTCTTGGTGGGGGGGGGGTGTAATGTAGTGATCCTTTTGAGCATTTTTTCAGTCTGTAATATTGTCTAGTTTTCTGTAGGATATTCTGTACCTCCCCAGCATGAGTGCTAAAAATGGTAATAAAATTCATCCTATGTTGAACAGATGAATCCTAACTTTTTGAAACAAGGAGGTTAGACCTTTCAGTGTTACTTGCCCTGTCCAGTCCATTCAGGACACCAGACCTGCAACAGCTCTTCGTTACAAACCTCTCTGCAAGCTTGCTGGAATTCTTTTCAAAAGGCTGCATCCATAGTGAAGTTTCTCCTCACTAATAGAAATTGACTTTTAGGAATATTTTTAATTGTGTAGCAGGGGATAGCAGGAGCCAGCCAAAAGAAACATATTCCTGTTGGTCGGTTTCTGGTAAAGATCCATGTTGACCCCATTGTCCAAATTTGTATTTTCAAGATCCGTATATCCAAAAATGATATACAATGTTGGCAACACAAAAGTCTCCCATTGCCTTGAAATGCTGCAGTAGGGGATTTAATCATGATGCAGTAACTTCCTTGTCTTCAATGGTAATATGAGCCAATTGCCTTGCGGTACATTAAGGTATACTGCAGTAAAAGACAGCTATTTAATTGCTGCCCCTGTACTCTGTGTATCATAAGTAACTATAAAATGAAGATTGCTGTTATTGGCCTCCAAGAAGGAAACAAAACCAGATAGCGCCTCTACTGTAGCTTGCCATACTATCAAAGTATCTCTTTCTGTCTCTCTCTCTCTCTCACCCTGCACTTGGGGCTTAACCCCCCCCACCCCACCTCTCCAGCACTTCTATGCATTAACCCCCTCATGTTGCTAACAACTAACAGGCTCCCTGTTGGATATAGTTATTTAGTCTGTTCCTATATGTGTCTGACTGTGTTTACTTATTCCAGTTTTAGTTGTCGCTGTATTTTTTGCATTCTTTTGTTTAAAGACCAAATGTACCTAAATGTTCTCATTCTAATTCTATTGCCTTGTTTGTCTCAATCCTCTGTATAATCACCTACTTGTTCTAAATGTACTAACGTGGAACCTATGTAAAGAGCTCTGAGCTCAAATGGTTAATCCGAGATCTGAAATAAATAAATATATATATAGTGCCCCCAAAGTTCTATCTTAGATAGAAATGGATTAGCTGACTGACCACAGATGGCCCTGTCTTCTCAGAGCTCTAAATACAAGTTAACAAAATTGGGGGCAAAAGTTGCCTCCATTGTCGTCCCACTAACCTGTAAGAAAAAGTCCCCCATGAATGTGAATGCATTACATTCCAACACAACACATATTGCATTTGGCCAAACCCACAAAAAACTCAGTTGACGGGCTTGCATTCACATCCTGTAAATCAAGATAGTGTCTTAAGGCAGCTAGGCCTTCCCCATGCAGAATGTTAATTTGGTTTTTATTTTATTCTTTTGGTAACATAGAAACATAGAAACTGTCAGCAGGTAAGGACCATACGGCCTACCTAGTCTGCCCATTTCCCTACTTACTGCTACTCACCGGTAACCGGGTAAGGCCCACTAGACACAAAAGCCTGTTTTCAGGGGTGACCCGGGAGCACTGGAGTGGTTAAGTACCTTGCTCAAGTCACACAGTATGCAAGTGGAGGTTGTGGGACTCAAACACAGGTCTGCTCAATGTACCAAGCTCATTCACAGCTCATTACTCTAACCTCTAGGCTATACTGCCAGCCACCTCATATAAAGGGGCTCCACATACATATCATAAATCATTTATATCATATACATATACTCGACATGGAGATCTGCCAAGGCACCAAGAATCTTCACTGTATCTTTAACATGGGAGTATAGACCACTCATAAAATATTTTATGAATTGATCTATGTACTGACAATAGGTTTGAGAAGGAATTAATCCCTGAAATGACGGCATTCCCCATTGGGGATTCTGAAGTTGTATGCACCTTTGGTAGTGTGTAGATGGCTGGTCTCATGGGATGTGGAGCAATTAGAATCTCTTTAAGCTTTGTCTAAAATTTTGTATGACACAGCCATCCACCTCCCTTTTAACGGCCAGTTTCAGGCCACAGGACATACTGCGACAAAACTTGGAATTACTTAGCTTCTTCCTCACTACTGCTATGTAATAATGTGTCCTGCTTCACAAGATTGACTCCTTTGTTACCTTGCTTTATTATTATGGAAGCATCGGAGTCCAGTGCCTTTAAACCCTGACATTCAGCACTGGAAATGTTAACAAATGTAGTCTAAAAGTCCTGATTCACTGTTGAACTCAAGTCCTGCTCACATGCCCTTAAGATGACTGAGACAGTCATGTTCATTAGCACAAAACAGAATCCTTTAGGATTTTCAAAATGAATGCGACAGTCAGACCTGGTTTGAATGACAAGAAAACGATGGCTCCTTTTTTTACAATGAGTAACTTGACAATGTATTCCATTTCTGTTTCTTAAAGATCAAGCATCAAGCACAGGCAGTATCACTGTATGCCTGTATCATTTATTAGCTGAAGTCCATAGCCATGGAATGGAGTTCAGTGAATTATGTGTTTAAATTATGATTTTGCATCTGGCACTTAGCACTTCTACCCAGAGTACTTTAAATTCTGTGGTTTTACCTGTGACATCCTTAATTGGTATGTATAAAGGAGCAGCTGTAGGTGACCTTTCTCACTCTTGACAAAATGTGCTAATGGGGTAGTGTGAAATGCTGAGGTTCTGTACTGTACTGTTTGCACCTTATGCTGGGCTGATAGGGAATAAATTACACCCTGCATAAGCCTTTGAAGTTGTGAGTGCATCTGTGCATTGTGTTTTTTGGGCTCCTGGAGCAGCCCTTTCCTTTTGGTTTCTACTACTACTACTTAGCAGAGATTCATTATTTGACTACAAATTATAAATGATTGAAGAAAACATGATCAACTAATGCAGAGACATCAGGGCATGAGTTTTTAAGATTCTGAAAGGAAAATGACCAAGTACATATGATCATATGGCACCGGGTGGTGGCCATCCTAGACTGGTATACACCGAACAGTGGTAGGTCATTTGATTTGCGCCAAGTACAAAACAATTTATGTTGTTGTTTGGCAATATCCCATCTGGAAAAGATGCTAGGAGAAAGATTTAGGAAAGCTAGAAGGTCATAAACTAATTCTGATAACAACACACCTCATGCAGTATACAGACATGCTTTGCCAAATAGATTTCTGTCTCACTCCACATGTCATTTCTAGTTTGACATTAGTGACGTTGACCGATCTTGTGACAAATGTTATGCCTATGTATTTAAAAGTATTTACTTATTTGAAAAAGTCATCAGCACAGCATATTGTAAGGTTATTGATGCCATCTTTAATTTTGTTTTTTGAGTTGAAAATCACTTAAAATTTCTGTCCTTCAGATTAGACCAATGTCCCATTTGTCTTTACTGGTGGTTATTCAGGTGGACATTAAAGATACCATGGCACTTCTTGAGAAGAGTAGGGGAACTATATTAAAAGAAATAAAAGACAGTAATAGACAAACATAGACAATGATGGCAGAAAAAGACCAATGGTCCATCCAGTCTGCCTGAGTTCCCTATTTAGCCCTTTAATCTACTGTCCCTCCAAGGTCCTAGCCCTCCTCATCCTTCCCCCCATTCTCCTCCTGGTTTCTGCAATGTGAGCAACCACTATGCCCTTCATTCTGTCCCAGTCATTCTTGAAACCAACAATGGTTTTAGTGCCTGCCACTTTGACTGATAAACTGTTCCATGGCTTTGCCACCCTTTCTGTAAAATAATACTTCCTCATTTCCTTCCTGAACCTCCCTCCTGTCAATTTCCATTCATGTCCATGTGACCGTAAACTAGTATTCAAGCTAAATAGTTTTCCCGCAGTTCAACTCATTAATTCCTTTTAGGAACTTGAGGACCTCTGTCATATCCCCCTCTCCCTTTTGGTCTCCAGTGAGTACATGTTCAGTGCCTTGAGGTGCTCCTAATAGGACATGCCATGTTGGCCCAGAATCATTCTTATTGCCCTGCACTGTCTCCAGCCTACCCCTATCCTTCCTGAGGTACGGACTCAAGAAGTGGACACAGTACTCCAGGTGTGGTCTCACTATGGATCTATATAGAGGAAGTATTACCTCTTCCCATCTGTTATCAATACTCCTCCCGATACTTTCCAGCATCTACCTGCTTTGCTCTATGCCCTGTTGCACTGACTCAAGTGTTTAAGGGAGTCACTGATGATAACTACAAGGGTCCCATTCTTCAACCATAGTGCTAAGTCTTACCCCACCCATCCAGTAATCTGTCTTGTGATTCGTGTTCCCCAGGTGCATTACCTTGCACTTTTTGGTGTTGAATTTCAACTGTTAAACCTGGCTTTTGTAAGCCGCTCTGCATTTCCCCAATCTCTCATTACTATCCACCCTCCCACAGAACTTAGCATCATCTGCAAAGAGACACAACCTGCCTCAGATTCCCTTGTCAGTGTCATTGATGGACATATTGAAGAGGACCGGACCCAGGATAGATCCTTTTGTTACCCTACTCATGAACCTCCATCTCTTATTATTTGACCCCACTGATCACAGCTCTCTGCTTCCTCCCCTTCAGCCAGTTACCTACCAAGTTTAGTATGACGTTAGCAGCACCCAGATCCTCCATCTTCTTCAACAAGTGTCTATGAAGCACTGAGTTGAAAGCTTTGCTGAAGTCGAATTAGAGCAAATCCACTATAGTCCCTGTCCAATTCCCTCATCACCCAGTTAAAGAAAATGATCAGGCTAGTCTAATAAGACCTCCCTGCCATCAATTTGTGCTGTTTCCTGAAGACCACTGCTCTCTCCAAGTAGTCCACGAGGCCCTCTTTGACCAGTGACTCCATCAGTTTCCCTACAATAGTGGGAGGCAGTATAGCACAGTGGTTTAAGGCTCTGAGCTGCAAATCTGGTGACATCCAGCAGACCAGACCTAGGTTTGAATCCCACAGCTTCCACTTGCATACTGATGACCCTGAGCAAGTCACTTAACTTCTCTGTGCTCCCAGGTTGCACCTGTAAAAAAGCTTTTAGCTTAGTGTGTCCCACCTGGTTCAATAACTGAAATAAAAAATAAACAAAAAAAAACTAACAGGTCTGTAGTTCCTCGCTTGTTCCTCATCCCCTCTCCCTTATGGAGTAGAACTACATCAGCCTCTTTCCAGTCCTTCAGAACTATCCTTAGAGAACTGTTGAACAGACCTACCAGGGGTTCAGCCAGTACCACTGCCAGCTCCCTGAGCAACCTCAGATGTCACCCATCTAGTCCCTGGGCCTTATCTATCTTTAGGTCTGCTAGCCCTTTCTGCACCCTTTCACTTGTAAATATTGGCTGTCCCCCTCCAGGACACCCTTACTGGCAATACATCAAAAATAAATAGTCCTAGCTATTGTGACACGTTCAATAAAAACTACATTTGCAACAATAAACAGTGTTCATAAGTACAAGCATCCTCAAAAAGAACCACCACCCATCACCACTGAGGAAAAGCATAACAGTGCCAATCCATCAACCCCTTAAACGAGAACTGTGCTGACCCCGTAAGTCATTTTTCCCAGTAGCGTCTATTTTTAAATACTGGTTCAAATTCAGTTATTGTTTTATCTATACATGCCCGGTAGTAACCTCAGTAGGTGTTTTTATTTCCAATTTGGTGGTAAGTATAATTTTAGAACTGTTATATTCCTAATAGCCACAGTGTTCTGAAGCAGAACACAGATGCATTGTGCCAACAATAGAAGAGCAAAATAGGGACATAAACTACATCAAACAGTTCTAAAGTGGTTCTCATTAGCATCATATAAAGCAGGAACACATACTAGGATAACAAAAATGCCTGTATAGCAATCGGTATTTAAAAAACATATTCTGCTGGACAAATGACTTATAGATTCAGTGCACTTCTCCTTTAATGACTCACAATTTCAGCAAAACATTTACGAGCAAACAGTAATAGAAACTTCTTGTAACAAAAACATGGCTCATACATTTACCGCAGGATCCATTTAAAAATTTTCCAGGAATTTGCTGCCTTCTGTTTGCTGAAATTCTGAGTCACCTTATCATAAATCTTCTGCAGTCTCTCAACATATCATCTAATAAGTCAGTTTGTGAGATATACTGCTGTTGCAATACCAGGAGGCATCTGGCCTGCCAAATCTAATATTTGAAAATTTTGAATAATACCAAAAGAGTTCTCGAGTCATGTTGTACCAACCCCTGCAAATTAAAACCCAGCAATAAATTCTCATAAGAAAGTCCTTAAAATAATGGCTTGGCACATGCCCTTGGAAAGAGGGGAGGGCATTTTTATTAAAAAGAAATACAAAAAAAATTGCAATAACAAAATCGAGAACATATAATCAGTAAACTTATAAGTAATGCAAAAACCGTCTCTAAGGTAATATCATAAGAAAATAAAGGAAAAAAATACTAACACAATGTACGGATAAACAGAACCTTCCCTATTCAATGCATCTGAATGCTTGTATTCTATCATATACTGCCCAAACCAGAAGTATATGTCATAAGACAGTGCCACCTTACAATAACCTTATCCTCTGTGCTTCAAAAAATTAAGGCACCCAAAAGAAATTATCCCAAAATGTGTTAGAGATAGGCACTGGTAAATTATTGTATATTCCCATTTCTTGCTATCATGCATCTCTGACTCAATAAATTTTGTGAGAACATTTAAAGGAATAAGGTTATTTTTTTGTAAAAAAAAAAATCAAATTGACAGCAGGATTGCCAAATCCATCATTTAATACATGCCTTAGCTATAGTCTTAAAAAATCCTGAAAATCTTTTTTAGTATCTTCCCACCAGTGGAAGTGGGGTGAGTCATAGATACAAAACACAAACTTCATAGCAGTTATTAACTGCCTGAGTTCCCCTAATACTAGTGGATCTTCTAACAAGCTGACATTCAAATGCCAGATTCCCCTGCCCAAAGTAACTTCAGTGAAATCCGATAACTCAGTACTTATTATTCCATAATCTGAGGATTCCACAGGCTTAACATAAGTCTCAGAAACCGGAAGATTAGCCAAGATGAACCAATAATTACTTCGGGTAGAGAGGTTTCCTCGAAAATAAGAATGCTTGCGGACTGCTATTCTTTGAGCATGGACGTCAATTAAACCAGTTTGAGAAAGCAGATTACTCAGAAACAATGCATCACAAAACATATTTTTAGTTTTTGTACCTTTACCTGTACTTAATATGCTACAATTAAAATTGCCTCCAAATAAAATTAGTTTGGTGGTGAACAGGTAAGGCTGAATTTGTTTATAGAGATCAATATGGGAAGCTTCAGTTTGAGAGGCATAGATATTATTCAGTCAAAAGGATTGCCAGTGAACAGAGATATCCAGTATTATGAAATGGGTAGAAGGAATGTTGGCTCATGATTGGCCAAGAGTTACTTTCAGCTGGACTGTTATCCCAGCACAATGGGCCATCTGAAAGTAGCTCAACAGAAATATGTTTAAAAAATACATCTAATTTACTAAAAAGGACCCATTTCACAATTGCAATAAGGCACTCCAAGGAGTATATTATAGTGGGCTAACAGCCCTTCTAGGGCGGTGGAAGCACTTGGCTTTGCCTCATGCTTCAACCCACCCAAGGTGGGTCGTTATCACACCATGACGCACTCCCTGTCATGTCTTATTGCTTAAACAAAGCCCTGCCGGGATGAATATCCACTATATCAGTAACTTTGATATCAGAAGTTTAAAAAAAAATCCCCACACCACTGCACAAATCCTCCCCCATAGACCAATGAGATGTTCCCCATATCTAAGCCGATGTTGTGGTTTGTGTATCTGAAACTTATCTGAGCCTTGTATCCTGAAAAATTAAAAAAAAAGTCAAAATTACACTGTTCTAGTATGGCAACAGTGGCAACCCATTTTTTTTCCCATCTTGTATTTTTAAACCACAGCCCGCAGGTGGGGATCTGTCCTTCCTCCGGTCTCCTGGACACCACCCCAGGTACTTCTTTGAGCCTCTATTTAATGGTAATTACGGGTGGTCTCAAGGTAGCGGCACGGGTCTGCCGGAGGGGACATCATGGAACCTGCTGCCGGATTTTACATTTTCTGGTCCCTCCCCCTCATGGCCATGAATGATCTGGTGCTACCCTCTATCCTCCACCAGGAGGCAGCCAAGGAGCAGGATGATGTGCCCTCCCATTCCCAGGAGAGGAGAGCTGTCATTAGATGCTCAATCCTCTCCCTCCCCTGCTGACCCCCGGTGGCCAGAGTTCGCTCCCAAACCTGGGTCACCAGCATGGCGCGAAGTGTGCATCCAGTGCCTCAACCCTCAGTGTCTCCGGGCTGGTGGCAACCCATTTTTTAACTGCCCTAATGCTACTGACATTCAAGGAGGCCAAGGCCAGTTTGGTAGAGGTAGCCATAGGATTAGATGGTGGGAATTACTGTCCCATAGACATCTTAATACCTGATCTTGTTCCCCGTCGTGTTTGGCTAGGTTGGAGGCTAGAAGAGCCAGCCTCTTCCATATCAGGTGAAATGTCTCTTTGTGATGACTGCACTGAAGATGCATCAAAAACCTCACTTTCATCAATGTCTCCCCATTGCAGAGTCGCATATCAGGTTTCCAATGGAACTGGTTCTGGACTAACCACTTTTTTCTTCCTTTTTCTTTTACCTTTCCCCACAGGCCAAAAGTGTTCTGTAGTAGGGGAAGGCGGAGGTGGCATTTCTGATATACCTTCTGCAACTAATTCTACACTCTCCGAAGGAAGGACTGAAGTGTGAGAAGTGGAGTGCATGGACGACTCTTCTAGGGTGTCAGAGGGGTTCCCTAGGTATCTCAGTAGTGATTGGGGTATTTTGCTCTTGGACCACATCAATTGGTTGCTGGAGTGGAGTAGCATCTTGGACACCACTAGAAGGAGGTGCAGTATTGGCTGGTTGTGAAAAAGAGGGTGACTTTTAGGTTTTGTGGCCTTATGAATATAGAAGTCTTTTTCCATATAGTCAGAATTATTTGTATTATGAGCAGCCCATGGACATAATGGGAAGGTATGACCTTGCTCATCATACAAAATACAACGAGGTATAAAAGTGCAATGTAAGCCTGAATGTCCCAGAACTCCGCACAGTGTACATTTAACTTGATCACATGCAGTATTAAGATGTTGGAGAGAGCCACATTTATAACAGGATTTGGGCTGGCCAGGATAAAATAGTTATGTCTCTGTCCCTCCCCAAAAAGAAACAACTGGGAAGGTGTTGTATACCAGAGTCCATGCAATGGAACTTAACATGGAATTTCCATCCTCCAGTCCAAAAGTTTTCACTGTCCATAATAGGTTCAGGTGTACCCTGTAGCTCACATCTTTTTTCAAGCCAATAAACAATGTCAGTAACATTTACCCCTTCAGTACAAAAAAGGATTGTGGTATTCTTAAAGGAATGCTCTGTAAGGGGTACTGCAGTAAAAGGAAACCAAAGGGGAATATCCTTAAGCAAATTATATTGTTTTTAAAACTGTTCTAAAAGCGCTGCAGACCAAAAACAAATACCAAAAGTATTATCTCCAGGAGCATGGACCAATGTATATACATCAGGGTGAAAATTATAAAGACTGTTTTATCAAAGTTTTGCCAACATAAAATCTATCTGACGATGTGTCTATGCCTTCCTTATATCAGAGGTGAACTGCATGTCTTCATTTAGCCAGTTCTACTGGATGGTGAAACAAACTTGCATAAGTGGAGTGTCTTTGTTTGCTAGCAAAAGTTGCAGAGTCCGACGCAAGCAGAATATCAGCGAAACTAGTGGAAGATATGGATTCAGCAAGTGCCAGCCATTTGGCCTGGTCAGTTTCCATGCCAACTGTGCAGTCTGTAGCAGTATCAGAAGTACTGCATACCAAATGGTGAACTGAACTATCGTCTGGACTATCATTAGCTACTGGCACTTTGTGTGCTGGGTCTACGTCAGTAGTTACAAGTACATTATAGGGAAAGACATCCGTATCTGTAAGAATTGGAACTTTGTGTAATTTTCTAGGGCTCAGCATGGCTGCAGCAGCTGGCAGCAACCTTCTTTGATGATTTAGCAGCTCAGCAGAGCCATCAGTGGCATCTGTGGATATGGGACTGTTCATGCTTGAACCGGTAAAGGAATGTCTGGATTTAGAATCCATGTATTAGTTGTAGATTTTACCCATCCATCCTTTCTTAAAGCAGTCTGTAGTGACCATGGTGCATCTAGTATTCTGACCAAGTTAACAGCTTTGAAATGCTGTGAAGCAGGGCTCACCTCTGTGGCTCTGATACTGGGTAACAAGGTACTTTGCTGAAATTTCTTACCAGACACATTTGGAGGGCTGCAGGATGGCCTCTTTTGTTTCTTTTCTTCATCCAGTCTACATTTCTCCTTACAATATTTTAGTTCTTCTTCCATCCATCATTGCTAATAATTGGCCTTTTTTCTCTTGAAGGCCCTTTTGTAGTTTTTGTCCAGCATCAAGTAAGAAAGCGTCTGAAATATCCTCGAATTCCGCACCGGACACTTGGGTTAATTTAGGGGCCAGGGTAGAAGCCAAATCCCTAGTCCCCGACACTCCAACACCTCCACCACCATCATCCACCTGGTCAGAATCATCCATCTCTCTTGCAGGAAGCAGACCATACCCCCTGCAGCAACAGTAGGAGAATTCCCCTGGTGTCCTGGACATATTTTCCCCAAACTACAACCAACAGCTTGATATGGTTCCGTTTCTGTTGGTTAGCATCTGTACCCCTCCCCCGAACTAAGCTGAAAATGGTTAGTATCGCATTGCCCTCCTTGCCCAGTCAACAAAAACAAAATAAACTATCAATCTGTGTATGGTAGGGTCTTAGAGTTTGTAGAGTACAATAAATACTAAGAACATTAAGGGACTCGGTACAAAATCTCAGAGTACCCCAATATAAGTTAAGAAATGTTCAAATGCACATTGCCTAATTTAACTCTTTGTGTTCTGTTACAAAGATAGCTGGTAAAGCAGGTTTGGGTGCTGTCATACATACCAACATTAACGAGTTGAGCTAGTAGAATTTCGTGGTTTACTAGGTCAGATGCCTTGCTCAGATCCATGAATGTAGTATCAGTCAGTGTGCCTTGGTCCATTAGAAACCTGACCAGTGCCATACTAATACATCAGATTCATTACCCACATTTTTCATGCCCCAACCACTGTGAGTGCTCTTCTCTGTATGTTCTCCATTGTGTCAATTTCTTCCTCAGAAATGGGGCTAAAAACAACATACTGTACTCAAGATGGGTCCTGACCAAGGATCTGTATAATAGCATTATTAGGTCTCTTGTTCTACTAGCAAAGTTCCTCTCAAGGCTTGCAATTCTGTTACATCTCAATACATTATTTATTTATTTATTTAGCTTTTGTTGACCAGGTAGGTACACTAGACAATCTGTATGCCTATTTTCAGGTACGACCCGGGAGAGTACAATGAAAATACAGGTTCAAACAAGGTACATAACAATAAGAGGGGCAATGTACAGAGTTACAAGAGAGCAAGATAAACATAGATAGTATACAGTGAGCAGTAATAGTTAAATTTACATATACATACAGAATAAATAGACTAACACATTCAATAGTAAGTACATTTCATAAGTGACCCTATTTACCAGGGCCACTTAATACATAAGCAGATGGCAATCAATCACATGCTACACAGAGATTAAAGTACAGTAGGCAGTGGATCAGAAAGGGACCAATTTGGAGACCTGGTTAGGGTGGCTTGGCACACCCACACACTGAGGACAGTTTCAAGTGCTCCCACAGGGAATTCTGGAGGCACAGTTGGGAGAGGGAGGAAAATACATGGTCAGGAAGGGAGTTCCATAGCCTTGGAGCACATGTAGCAAAGTCCCTATCCCCATTAGGGTTCGAGTATATGGAACTTTGAGCACCGCCAGACCCTGAGACCTGAGGGAGTAGGAGGAGGATACAGTAGGCAGGAGAAGCTGCACAAGGCCCAGTGGGGTTCCAGTTCTGAGCACCTTTCCTACGAAGCAGCCCAATCCGTATTTCAAGTGATTGGCCAGGGAAAGCCAGCTCAGTTTGTCGATAATTGACAATGGTGGTGAGACGGGACAGCCAGGCAAAGCGACAGATATTGTTATAGGTCGTGTTCCACCTGGCAAGGTGGACCTTGGAAGTGCCAGTGAACAGGAGAAGGCCATAGCTTAGTGAAGGGAGCAGCACACCTCTGGCCAGTGTCAAGCGAGCTGCAGACATCAAGTTTTTCTTTGCCCTATAAGGCAAGACCCAGTTTGCAGTTTACGGTTCTACAAACATTTAGGATGTGACTCCCCAGGTCAAGTTGGGGGTCAAGTGTAACCCCAAGGTATTTTATTAAAACTGTGGTTGGGAGGGGAGAGCCATCCACACCACTGACACATAGAGGGACAGGGGAGGCCTCGATCTTGGCTGCTGACCCAAAGAGCATGGCCTGAGTTTTTTTCAGATTGAGGACCAGCTTGTGGGATGTTACCCAGGCTTGAGTACATACGAGACATACGAAATTTGCCAGCAGATAAAGGCCTAGAGGTCTATCAAGTCTGCTCGAATGTGCAGCTAGCACCCCTTATTCTGCAGCTGTCCCTCCCTTCCACCCTTCCCCTTCATTGACCCTCCCCCTTGTCCTGTCCCATCCCCATTTGAAGCAGTCCACTGTTCTACTAGATACTACTTCAGCAGGTAACGCATTCCACCCAGCCACCACCCTCTCTGTAAAAAAGTGTCTCCTCATCTCCCTCCTGAACCTTCCTCGCTCCAGTCTCATATCATGGCCCCTGGTGGCCTTCCCCTCCCTTACTTTGAACAGCCCCTCTGTACCCATTTTGTTTATTCCTTTCATGTATTTAAAGGTTTCAATCATGTCACCCCTGTCTCTCCTCTTCTCCAGTGAGTACATGTTCAACTCCTTCAACCTCCTCTAGTATGATAAGTCCTCCAGCCCCTTGATCATCTTTGTCACTCTGCACTGCACCCCCTCCAGTAACTTAATGTCCCTCTTCAGATACGGACGCCAGTACTGCACGCAGTACTCCAGGTGTGGTCTAACTAATGACCTATACAGTGGCAGAATCACCTCCTCCCTCCTCGAGGATATACCCCTTGCAATACAACCCAGCATTTTGTTGGCCTTTGCAGCTGCCTTCCTACATTGTGTTGAGTTGTTCATTGACCCTGTAATGAGCACACCCAGATCCTTCTCTTCCTCTGTCTGGGCTAGCTGCACTCCCCCTAGCTGGTAACTCCTCCTTGGGTTCTTCATCTCAAAATTCTTAAAGTATTCTTAAAGGCCTCACTCAGCTGAAGGTTAAGAACCCCAATGTCTCAGGAATGTGCAATGATGACAAGATCATCTGCATAAAGGATGGCACTACAGTTGGAAGCAGCAGCAGGGAGGTTGTTAACAAATGCGGAAAAGAGAAGGGGCCCCAAAACTGATCCCTGTGGGACACCAGAGGTCACTGGAGTGGGGTCAGAGAGGACCTTGTTGAATTTAGTCTGCTGTGTTCTGCCCTGGAGGTAGTTTCTCAGCCAACTCAAGGCAGGGGGAGACAGGCCTAAGGACTGCATCTGTGAGCAGAGTAATGCATGGTCAACAAGGTCAAAGGCCTTGGATAAGTCAATGAATATGACCCCAGAGGGTATGCCCTGGTCCATGGCCACCCTGATGCTGGAAGAGACAGAGACAAGGGCAGTGGTCATGCCGTACCCTTTTCGATATCCATGCTGTGCAGGGGACAGCAACTGATGAGTCTGAACATACTCTGTAAGCTGTTCAGCCAGTTTTCTCTAGGAGTTTACTAATGGCCGACAGGATGGCAATTGGATGATAGTTGTCCAGAACTTTGGGGTTACCTTGCTTAGGAATAGGGACAATCCTTGCTACTTTCCAAATACCAGGGATAACACCAGTGGCAAGGGACAGACTGAAGATATGTGCCACTGGGATGGCAATGCAGGGAGCACATAGGTTCAGAAGCTTGGGTTCCATGTTATCATGGCCAGCACTGGAGTGTGGGGACAGACCAGAGAGAAGTCTCTGCATCTCTTTGATAGACACAGCCCTGAGAGAAAATAATGGGTGAGACGGGTGAGCCTCCTGATGGACAGCGGCCGAGGGGCCTCTAATATCCCCTACAGCAGGGAAAGAGGAGGTAAGCGTGAACAAGTCTGAAAAGTGGGAATTTAAAGCATTAGCAATTGTGAGTGGATTATTACAACTTGACCTACCAATGATCATGTCAGAAACTCCCAAGTTGGAGGAGCCGCTGACTAACTTTTTTATGTTCCTCCAGAACCTTCGTGGGTCCTTAGCAGAGTTAAGCAGGGCAGATTCACAATATTCACTTTTTGCCGCCCTGATGGCATTTTTGCACTTGTTTCTGAGCTTCCTATACTGTTGGAAGAAGGACTGATTCAATGTGCATTTGAAGTGAGCCCAACACTTGTCCCTTGCATGCATAAGGGCTAGGAGGCTCCCATGCAGCCATTTTGTGGCAGTCCCCCTCACTCTCCATCTAATAAGGGGGGCATGTTTGTCCTGCAGGGTACCAAAAACAGTGAGAAACTGGGAGACAGCTGTGGATGGGTCATGGGCACTAAGCACTCCTGACCAGTCAGTGGTCCTCAGATCATCATGAAAAGACCCCAGATCAAACTCAGAAAAACAATTTTTTTCTGTCTCTCACTCGCTCTTTCTCTCTCTGCGGTCCGACTTCTCTGTGGCAGAAGCCCCACGGGAGAGCAACACCAGTCTGTGTTGGGGAAAGAAGGGGGTCCCAGCGAGGACCAGTCCACATCTCCAGCCCCCAGTCCAAAAAAAGTCCCACTGCGATCCTAAGCTGAAGTTCTGCTATTTAACCTGCACCAGCAGTTTAAATTTGGCGCCCTTTTTCTCCCTCTCTCGCTCGCTCTCTCTCTCTCCGCAGTCCAACTCCTCTGTGGCAGGAGCCCCACGGGAGAGCAACACCAGTCCGTGTGGGGAAGGGAGGGGGTCCCAGCATGGACCAGTCCACACCTCCAGCCCCCAGTCCAAAAAAAGACCCACTGCGATCCTGGGCTGAATAAGTTATCTCTTCTGTATGTGGGTCATAGTGACATTCTGTACATATGGTAGAACAGCGTTCACAGTGGTTGGTAACATGATCATCAGAAAGTCCTTGTATTGCATTCGACCTTCAGCAGCTAAACTCAGAAACAATTAACTCTTCAATAAGAACTCATTTAAGAGAAAAACCTTTTAGAGTGTCATTATATAAACAACACTTGCAGTGGGTTACACTGTAATAATAAGCACATCAATCTAAACAATACACTTTGCTTTTCTACCCTTGAGTTATGGGCAGGGCCACTGACAGATTGCACCTGCAGTTTTATTGCAGAATCCGTTATTTTACCAGTCTCCACAAAAATTGGCATTTTCCACAATTTCTTGCAATTTATTGAGTTTTTGCTTAAAAATGTGTAAAAAAATATTAAACTTGTCAGTGAAAGATGCTCAAAGATATTGAACGTTTGGCATGTGGGCTTCAGTTTGGTCAAAACAATAGAGTTAGGTGTGGTGAGGTTCTCTAAAGGGTTCTGTGTTTAAATTTCTAGTTTAATGTCCATTTTATTAAGGGATAAGAACCATGCCACCATCATGTGACACTGCTTTCATATTTTCTGTACTACAGTGCTCTCCATGACACTACATTGCTTTCTTTTTCTATATAAATTTCACTCCTACAAGTTGATGTTTAAACAGTATCTGCCAGCAGTAGGTATAGGCAGCAATTGAAGCAACATGCTATTTTTAAGACAAAAATAAGTAGGCTAAATTGTGGGGGAAGCAGTCTGAAATGGTGCCTGTAGTTTAGTTTATTTTGTTATCTGGATAAGTGCACTGGAGCCAAAGATTCCTTTTTCAGGCAAGACCCAGTAGAAATAGTATAACAAATAAGCAGGTTAAAATACAAATTGAGCACAATACAGGTACAGCCACATTTAAGATGCAATATTAATGGGCTGTTTATTGCCCTGCATTTGGTGGGCTGGTCAAGAATTTTCTGACTTTAGGCTTCAACTAGGCAATGTTACATGGCTGAGTGAAGATTGTTTTTTGTGAATTTTGTCTACAAGCATGGCTCCTGCATGTTGCTGCTTTAAAACAGAGTCTGCAAGCAGTGGTACAGCAATTGAAGTAAGAGGCTACATTTAAGACAAAAAAATAGAAATAAAAATAAGTAGACTAGGTTGTGGTGGGAAACATTTTGAAAGTGTCTGTAGGGAAAATTGAGGTCAGCCACAGTGGCCACATTCAAGCTGCAATATTAAAGAGCTGTGTCTTGCCCTATATTTTGAGGCTGGGTGAGAAGTGTCTGGCCTGCAGCCTTGCTCACCTAGACAATAAAAGGACAGGTGTTGTTTACTTGGGCAGGTATCTTGGGTCCAAACAGAGGGGAGTATAAAGAGGCATGTTATAGTCCCGCAGAGACAGGAAAATAGTGTAGATTTCCAGATTGTGAGACAGCAGGATGTATAAAAAGGAACTTCCTACAAGCAAGGG
Organism: Neoceratodus forsteri; assembly: GCA_016271365.2. Lineage (NCBI taxonomy): Eukaryota > Metazoa > Chordata > Ceratodontiformes > Ceratodontidae > Neoceratodus > Neoceratodus forsteri. The sequence continues at coordinate 1,490,665,552 of CM028130.1, forward strand.
TTGATTTTAATATTGTTTTACTGGTCCAGGGTCATAGTGCAAATTGACCAAGGACTAGTGCAGCTAACCCTCTACTGGTCCATCTTGACTAGTGCTGGTTTTCCATGTCTGTCAATGAAGTTAAAAAAAAGTCCCTACTTTAGCAGACTCTAGTCCTCATACAAATCTCCCTGAGTGTTTCAGATGGCCTGGTGTGATTAACACCTCTTTAAGAGCTACAGTCATCTGGCAGTACAATATGGGGATCCTATTAAAGACTTAATGTAAGTTATTATCACTGTATAGTAAGGGCCTTCAGCTAGTGGCTTAGCTGTGATCAGAGGTATAGTGCTGTTAGGTCACTAGTTTCCAGTGTTCTGAGTTTGCCTTATGTGTCTGATGATTTGACTACATTATTAAAGTCAGTGACCCTCATTTTACTACATTCTGAGTGTCTGTACCCAACATTTTGGTGACAAAATGCTAAGAGGACAAAACATCTGCCCATATGCCCTGCAGGTGATGGGTTTTATCCCAGCCTCCCCATAGCTACTCCCTCTCTCTTCCCAGTCTCCCAACTCTGTACTTTTCCCTGGACACTCTACAGACCAGATTCTTACATGGCCATCCATAATCCCATAGCTGCAATCACTGGCAGGTGTAGGGGTCCCCAACTCTTCCGAATGGATCACGCCAGTCAATGCCATTTATGCACTTAACATAGAAACATAGAAATTGTCAGCAGATAAGGACCACTAGGCCCATCCAGTCTGCCCATAAGCCGTACCCTTGTTTGCGGCCTCTGACTCTACTTGATCAACGGCTTTCTCCTCTCCTCTCCTTCCCACTTCTAGGGTTTCCTTATCCCACCCAGAATATCCTTTCATCCTACAACAGTGTTTGGGTGCATGGATGGTACAAAAATAAACCTTATTAAAATATATGCTGTAGTTTGAAAGGTCAAAACATGCATTCCTGGGGAGCATAGATCCTCCTAAATAGAAACAGAGGTGATAGAGCTTCAGCCTTGGGTACTGTTTCTCCTGGGCTGATGAAAAGGCAGTGTTTAAAAAAAGCTATTTATTGCTAGAGCAGAGCTTGTTAAAATGAATACAATGGTTCCTGGTATATATAAATAAATAAGTTGCAAAGTTTTCTATTCTCGTTGATGCCTCATGCCTCACAACACACATGAGGTGTGCCTTTATCCCACCTGAATTCACACCCTGTCATGTCTTATTGCTTAATTCTCATTGTATGTCCTTTAGAACAGAAGCCTGACATTATTTAATCTGGGGAATAGATTGTTCTCAGAATGTCCTACTTTCAGAACTTTAACCGCAACTTCCTTGAGACAGCAGCACATCCAACCATTTTACCACACAATCCCATGCCACTTAATAAATCAAATATGGCATGGGCTGAATAAAAATATGGTAGATATTTTACTTGTGATCCATTACCCCTGTGGCGCCACTTGTAACATCACCACTAATGATGTTAGCAGGTCACAGACAAGATGTAAAAAATATCAGGCACTTCTGGCAACGTCAACTCCAGGTATGGAGCTTAGTGAATAGCTCTTGTCCTCCCCGCCCATGCTAAAGAGCCTCAAAGCGTGGTACTTCATTTACAAAACCTTGTTATCTTGTACCACAGGCTGTACTTACCTTAAGGGGAAACATTCATCCAAAAATATAGCTGCTGACAACTCAGATGCTACTGGATGGACCTCGGATGACTCCAACACTGAGACCTTTGAAACAGTAGTAATGGCGACTGACACCACAAGTGGTAAGACCGCAGCACCTCTTCCAAAGAAGAAAAAAAAACTTGACTTAATCCTGGCAAATCTTAGGGCCTTTCGATCTCATACAAACTCAGGTTTGACCAAAATCCACGTGGATGTCTCAGAACTACAATATACAGCTACTGGTCACCAGGCTGCACTGACTGACCTGGATTCTATTGCAGTCGGCACTGACTGGATTTTACTAGAAGCCCTCTAAAAATGTAATCCCTGATTAAGAAATGTGATGACCTTGAGGGTAGGACGTGATGAAAAAATACGCACACATATGGAGTAAAGGAGAAAGCAGAAGGCACAGACCTGATAGTGTTTCTGGAGGCCTTTTTCAGAGAATGCCTTGATTTACCCCAGGACTTTAAATTCCACACTGAGTGGGCCCACCTCGCTTTAGGACCCCCCACCAACTCACAACCAGCAGTGGCTCAGCTCGATTGTGCTTCAGTTCACGAGTTATATGCTCAAACAGAAGATTCTTTTGGGTCTTTGGCAGCAGAAGGGAGCAACAAGGGCTACATTGACTATGATTATTCAGCACAGGTCATGGAACAAAGAAAGCACTATAGCCCTATCTTAGCTATACATTGGGACAAACATTTTAAATTTCAGACCCCCTTTCCAGCCCGTCTCAAGGTCTTCTCCAAAGATGGCCCTATTTTGTATTCCTCTATAGATCAGGTGCTAGCTGGACTCAGAGAAAAGGGAATAGAACCAGTTAAGCCACGGTGGACCCGCTCCCAATTGGATGGAGGATCCAAAGCCTCCTCCTGGATGTACACTTGATACAGCCCTGAAAGGTACACTCAATGGCCATGAAAAAAGGACATTCAGGATGTTTTGCAAACTTTCACTAAAGCTGTGCCACAGTGAAGCTCCTTGCTATTAAAGTGTGGTTTCCTTTGTGACTTATTCACACCGTAATAGCCTGGCACCCATTCAGGGACTACAATAACTTTGAGTCTCTCAGATGGGACTTTTTAATTTATTATCTGGTAACTTCAGCCCAGTACCTAGTTGGTAACATAACATTTACTACTGTTTCTTCCTTTCCGGATAACTGTACTAGATGCTATAGTTTGCAGATGTAATGGGGTCCATGTTGTTAATATAGCTAGCCTACAAGCCGAATGGACTGGGGGGTGTTCCTGATTCCTGTAGTTACGTTCATCCTGGAACTCATGTTGTATTCTTACGGAGAGGGAAGAACCGCCCTGCAGTACCAGAGTACACTGGGGGGGGGGGCAGGGACACTCACTACTCAGACTTTTCTAATATTAGGATTATTTAATGTAACACTGGCTCTGAAATATATTGGTTACCTAGGCTTTAGGCCCCAGGCTTCAGCTAGGCCATACACTGTAAGCAATGTGGTCCCCTACCCGGGTACATCCCGAGGCAGTGTATATCCCCAACTTGGGAATTAAGGGGTGCTCCACCCCCCCGCTCTTTGAAATCCATTGAAGGGACTATGAATCACCAATTCCCTTTTGCTGTCACTGGACCAAGTTTCAATTACCCACACGATATTTGTTAAATGTTGGTATTTCTGCTGTTTCATTTTCACAGGATGAAGGCAGCGGCCTTACTGCTACTTCTGCTGATGATTACATATGATACATATCGCCTATTGCTGCTTTTACTTGTTCCCTAGTTGCCTCTTTCTCCATCTAGGGCCCTGGGACCAGGATATATTATGGGCAGTGGAGAGCATCTTCAGATATACTGGCCTTCTATCCTTTGGTTTGTCCTACCTAAACTGGGCCCCACCAAAGTACTGATGAGTATCAGTACCTCCCGGTACTGATTCCCCCTCCCTTCATGGAGGGGCTTTGCCCAGCTATAGGAGTCTTGCTACTAATTCAGGGATTGTGTGCACTCTTGTTAGAGGAGAGCCCAGGTACAATCTCTCCACCTTCTTGATCCCATAGTATGCCTCATAATTGGCTCTCCTGCCTTGGACACCACACTCTTACCCAACTAAGTAGAGGCACCGTTTTACATCTCTGTTCCTATTGTTTGTTACAGTGTTTACATTGGTTCCACATTTGTTTATTGTGTATGTACTGTTCCTGTTGCTTACTGTAACTTTTCTACCATTGGTTGATACCCTAGATCTATTACTTGTATCCAAAAATGTTGCTGCTTTTAGGGCTAATATACCTTCTGTGCTAGTTACTTTGGTAGTGCTGGTTGGGGGGGTGCAGAATTCAGAGGCTGCCCTCTGACTATTTAAGGCCTCCCTCTGCTCCTGCAGGACTGGAGTGGCCAGCTGTTTTGGTAGCTTTTCATACTGACCCAGTGAATGGCCACAGTTAGACCCATTATAGTGTATACTTAAAATGGTTATGGATTTAGCAGTTCTGTGAAAAGAAGAAATGCACTCAGTGCAATTAAAAAACTGCATCCTACTCCTGCAGTGAACACCAGAAGCTGGAGAAATTTGGCTTCTCCAATGTAGTGGCCTCCACCTATCAAAAAGGTAAACACAGGGGTGAAGCAGTATTGGTTTTTCATACCATGCCCTTTCAATCTTGGGCTCATATACAAACTCCCTGGGCTGCCTGGTGATCCTAACAGACCAATACTTGGACAAAAATGTTGCACGAGTAAGCCTATATATGCTTCTGGGTTCAGACACTGCTGCTATAAACACACTGCTTAGGAAAATTTTGCAGTACCAACAAAGTACACTGCTTTTGGGTGGAGATCATAATATGATCTATGTTAAATCAAGCATCACAAATGCTAACCTATCCAGAGAAATGGGGGTGTAGAAACACAGTAGGATGCTCCTTACAAATTATGCCTGGATAGACACCTGGCAAATCCTGAACCCTCCCCTATGGGGGCAAAACCACTACTCTGTCCCTCACTAAATTTATACTAGACTTGATTTCATCCATATTTCAAAGAAGCATGTTAGTGTCCTAACAGACTGCTGTTAATTCCTAAGTTGTCTCTCAAATCATGCGCCACTGGTTTTGAAGCTGAACTGGGGCCCAACCCATAGCAAAACAATATGGCACTTCAACAATTCTTTGCTCAATTGTCTTGAATTTTAGGAGATGACCAGAGACAAACTTAAACAAGTAACTGGATAATTCCATTCCTAATATCATGCCAGGAACCTTATAGAATACTATTAACCCATCGGCTACTGGAAGATTTAGAATATATAGGTTTTTAGGACAAGATATCCTGTCAGCGGTAGCAGCCTAAGGGTTACAGTAGTCCTTCTAAGTGAGCTAATCAGTCACACTGCAAACCTGAAAGCACAAAGTGAAGAAAAATAAGTTAGATTACAGAGCCATTTGGCTGATGCTCAAAAACTGCGTATGCAAGGTGATGTATCAGTTGCTCCTAAACTGAGGAAATTTAAATCAGAAATACAGGAAATTAAAACAAAAAAAAAGTGCATTGCACTCACTCACACCTGTTTTCTGAAGTTCAGAATAGATCCACTCAACACACAGACTGTATGTGTGAAGCATATTTTATTTCTTGACAGGGCAGCAATAAAATGCAGTATGCAATCCAGGTGCAACAAATGTCTTAACGTTTCGCACTTGCACACTTTTACAAAAGGCTCTTTGTTGTTCATAAATACAGGAAATTGTGAATACCAAAACAGAACTGGCATTGTGTTAGCTAACATATTATGGGGGAGGTAGCAAAGCTACAAAACTCCTGGCTTTTCAACTCCAGCATCAAGTCCAACAATAAGCTACACCTCAAATTAAAGACACTGTGAAGTCAGCTCTGTTTACTGACAAATACAGACTATAAGATGCCTTTTGTACTTGCTGCACACATTTACATATTCCTAAGCATCCATCCAACTCCCAAGCAGTGGAAGATTTTTTAGCCACTATTACCCTGCCCTCTCTGTCCCAGATACCTGCTGAACAGTTGGTTGCCTCAATTTGGACCTCTGAAATGGAAGAAGCCTTATAAAATGTAAAAATTGGCAAAAGTCCTGGGCCTGATGTCTACACATGTGAGTTTTATAAATGTTTTAAGACTGTCCTTCTGGGCTCTCTTCTGGAGGTCTGTGGACAGGCAGTGCAGGGGAATGTAGCAGCACCACCTACATGGAAGTAGGTTACTGTATCAGCTATACCATGAACTGACATTAGCTAATTCCCATAAAGCAGTCTTCACACTTCTCCTAAGGCTTGTCAACCTAAACTAGGTAACTGAATTGTTCTCAGCTTACCTCCCCCTAGCTACACAAATGAGTGTGATCTTTCTACCATAGAATATGTGTACTCTCGTAGCTATACTAGGAACTTAGGATGCTTGCTCCTGCTGCAGAAAAACACCATCCCACTGCATCCCACTCAGGGCAAAGCCAGTTAGCTCAGTCCTCATGTTTTGATTAACACAGACCTCTACCTCTAGAAACCCTATACCCAACAAACCCCCCCCATTTGTGTGAATGCATTAGTCTCTCTTAGCCACTGAATGCCGGACAATTCCCACTAAGCCCTGAACCCCAGTCTCCCCTTGACAAGGTCCAGGATAGGAGCAAAGCAGCACATCGTAATTTGCTCCTCCTATGTCAACCCAACCTCCACCATCCACTCCCTCTCCCACTCAAATACTCTCAGCCAAATGTTTTCCCCTCAGGATCTAGCTTCAGACCTAGCTTCTCACAACAATACTAACCAACCCCTCCCCCATCACATAATCCCTGCTCCTATCAAATGCCCACTCATCAGCATCCCTTCTTCTCTAGAGCTGCCCTAGCCTCCTTGGCCATCATCCTTGTTGCATATCTCCTCATTGACACCTTTCCTTTCATAAATTCTTGTGCACCTAACCCTGCCTCACTAACAGACTTTAGCATCTGCAATACCCTAACTCTTGCCCACTGTTCCTATTTCTCCTTGGGCCTTTCCACTGCCAATGCATGGGTCCCTCTTACACATTGCCATACCAAGCACTTGTGGTCTTCTCTGCTAGCATCCAATCATTTAACATTGCTGTAACTTATTACCCTACATGCTTGGATGTACCTACTTCTGGCTGGTGACATCAATGTCAATCTAGGACCACCATATTCTGCCTCTTCCCTATTTTCAAGCCCTGTGTTGCAAAGGCCCAACATCCATGGCCTGAAAATAGCCCATCTTAATATCAGGAGTTTGATGGCCAACCTCGCTGAACTAGAAGCATGGGCTTCACACCACAACCCAGCTATCCTGGGTATTTCTGAAACAAGGTTAAAACCCTCCATTCCAGTCAGCATGTGCTCCCTTCATGGGTTACAATAGTCTGTGGGTTGACCGCACTTTACCCAAATGAGGAGGTGGACTTGCCCTATTTTATAAGCCACACCTTAATATCATTCTCCTGCCTACCTCCATTTTTCCAGTCCTATGAACTACTTCACTCATCACTGCTTCTCGATAAAGCAAAAAAGCTGCACATATTATGTGCCTATATGCTCCTAAGAAAGGCGTACCAGGCCCAACAGAATTAGTAGACCATCTCCAGTTGGCTGTACAGAAAAAACAAAGCCATTATCATGGGAGATTTTAATCTTGATTGGCTGGGGCCCTGTGAAATTAACCTAGAATCCACTATTAGCAAGGCACATCTCTCTCAACTCATTAATACCCCCACCAGACATTCCTGTAAAGAATCTCACCATACCCTCCTTGACTGGATGCTTACAAACAGAAAAGAACAGATCGCTACAACCGGGGTCCTGTCAGATTCAATCAGTGACCATTCTCCAGTTTACTGTGTTTGGGATGCCACCCCTCTGTCCTGTCCTCCCAAGGTTATTAATATTAATAACTTCTCTGCCTTTAACCCCGATGCCTTTCTTTATGACCTCGCCCATGTTGACTGGTCCCCTCTCTTCTCCTCAAGTGATGTCAACTTTGCCACTAGATACGTCACCTCTACCATTGTCTCCCTTCAAAAAACCATATTCCGACCACAAGGCACAGGGTTAGAGGACTGCCCACCAAATGGTTAAATTGCTAACTCCTCTTCATGCTAAAGGTCAAAAGTAGGCAATGGGTGAAATATAAATCCGCCGCCTTGCCAGCAGATTGGGTAAACTACAGCACTTGCACAATACCTATAAACAGGAAATTCGATCAGTCAAAAGCCAATGCTACAAAGACCACTTAGCATTTATGGCCAATGACCCAAAGAAATACTGATCCCACATACATTTCTATTGGGGAAAAACAGAAGCCAAACCCCACCATGAGATGACAAGTAACAATATAAGCTGTAATAACTCCACTACCATTGCCAGCGCCTTCAGTTCCCTTTTTTCTGATTTATCCTCCTATGAATCCAGTATGTCCCACCCTACCTTAGATACTCCTACCACTCCCCCCTCTTCTGCTTCTTCCATGCACCTTTGCCCAGTTTCGCATCTTAAAGTCCTGCATCTCCTCAAAACTATCTCATCACATGGGGAAGCAGGCCCTGATGGGATAGAGCATAGGACACTTAATCTAGCTACCCCCCTCTCCTTGCCACCCCAGTCATGCATATTTTTAACCTACCTCTCTTCTACTCCACAGTGCCTACCATTTGTAAGTTTGCCAGGATTGTTCCAGAGTTTAAAAAGGACAATCCTATATTTATCTCAAACTATCGCCCTACAGCCATCCTGCCTACCCTCAGTAAACTGCTAGAAAAGCATGTACACTCCCAGGTCTCTGACTATCTGCTAGTGTCAAACCTTCTCTCCTCTGCCCAACATGGTTTTAGGCCTGGTCACAGCACCTCCACCGCCCTCACATAGTTCACTAGTGATGTTAAGTCATACATGGATAAAGGTCTGCTGATTGGTGCCACCTTCATTGACCTGACTAAAGGTTTTTATCTGGTCAGCCACCTCCTCTTAATACAAAAGTTGCAGTATCTAGACTTCTCTTACTCTGCTCTGATATGGTTCTCGAGCTGTATTAGCAACTGCTCTCAGTTTGTATCATTCAATAAAACCCTCTCTTCTCCTGCCCCCATTAGCATAAGTGTTCCTCAAGGCTCAATACTGGGTCCACTACTATTGTCAATGTTCATGAATGACCTACAGAAATCTCCCTCTCACTGCAAGACCTTACTATATGCTGATGACCTGGTACTCTATCTCGGCTCAAAATCCCGAAATGATATCAATACTAAATTTACTGTTGCCCTTCACTCTACTCAGACTTGGCTTACCCAAAACCGTCTCATCCTCAATCTAACCAAAACTCAGGCTATGCTCATTGGATCCTCTAAAAGGACATGTACATCGGTCCCTGATCTGACCGTCCGGTGCTTAGATGGCTCCATTGTCTCCTCGACCCTCTCCATCAAATACCTCAGAGTTTCACTTGACTCAGCATTAGACTTCTCTCAACACATTAAGGACATATGTGAATCCCTCAACTCAGCGTGGCCTACCATATTCGTATGCCCTCACCCTCACAACTAGACTCTCAATTGGCCAAGGTGTTCTGCTTCCAAAGCTACCATATGCACTACCCTCAGTTTTCCAGGCCAGCGCCAGCAGTCAACGAAAGTGGGACATTGTCTAGAACGTGTGCAGATTCACATCTTCTGCTCCTCGTCTTACCCACCACTGCCTACTCTACCACAACCTTAACTGGCTATCCCCTTCCTCCAGAAGATCACATATTTTTGGATGTTTCATGGACATCATTAGACAGTCACAACCTGCCTCGCTGACCTCAATGTTTTCTCCTGTCAACCATGCCTATCCACTTCGGTCTTCCTCCCAGGCCTGCTTGACAGTCCCAAAATGCTCCACTAAGATGGGCAACCAGGCATTTATCCACTCTGCCCCTACTTTCTGGAACTCTTTGCCCCATCACCTTTGTATCGCTAAATCCCACATCGCCTTCAAAAAAGAACTATTCCACTACCTGAGATCATTTGACACATGCTCATGTTTCAAAACTATTCCTAAGCCTAATTTGCTACCCATATTTTTCCCTTATCAGTTGTTAACCCTTTCTCCTCTCCCCTCAGACTTACATAGCTCATCCTTATCCCTTTTCTCTTCTGGCTATTTGTCCTTATATCTAGTTATCTTACCCTATATTGAATGTGCATTTGTTTCTCCTTACACATTAAAGGGAAATGTCCACGTCCCGTCTGGCCCCACCTCCATGCGCAGTGGGGCCCAATTATCAATTGCATAAGTAGAACATCATTTTGCACTTACTTGTTGTTATTTTATTTGAAAAAGGTATCTGGTTGATCCTACACCCTCCCTGCCAGCATTTTAGCAGCAAAAGCCCTCCCCGGTGTGCCCACAAGCACCTGAGGCTGTCCCTGTGATGACACATCAGGTAGGGAACAACTGGCGCACCTCCATATGCATAATAAGGTGCTGTATTTTCAAGCAGCTCTGGTTTGGAGCCTATATGCCCCCATGAAACACTGATACTAGATACAGACTGCCAGGGTGCCTGCCAGTCTGTACCTGGTCTTGGTGCAGTATGGATACATGTAGACTCCAAACCAGAGATATTTGAATTTACTGCAGTACATCAGCTGTACTGTGGTAGATTCAAATAGCTCTGGTTTGGAGTTTACATGTGTCTGTGCTACACTGAGACCAGGCACAGACTGACAGGCACCCTGGCGGTCTGTATCTAATATCAGTTTTTCACAGAGGCATGTAGGCTCCAAACCAGAGCTGTTTGAAAATACAGCAACATATTAAGCATATGGAGTTGCACTGGCTGCTCCCCGCCTGACATGTCATCACGGGGACAGCTGCGGGTGCTTGTGGGCATGCCGGGGAGGGTTTTTGCTGCGAAAATGTTGACAGGGAGGGTGCAGGATCAACTAGATACCTTTTTCAAGTAAAATAACAAGTAAGTGCAAAATTATGTTCCACTTATGCAACTACTAATCGGGCCCCACTGCACAAGGAGGTGGGGCCAGACAGGACGTGGACGTTTCCCTTTAATTATTGTAAACAGCAACATTAGGCTGTAGTCTGTGTACTCCTTCTTGACCTACATGGTTATTATACTGTACTAAATAATTACTGCCTGATGCATTGTATCTTGATTTTATCTCTTTAGTATTCTCTGTAATCACTTTTTGCTCTAAATTATCCATAGTTCTTTGTCATACCTGTACTGCTGCCTATATTGCTACCTGTTGTGTATATTGTTACACTTGTACTGTTGCGTGTATTGCTACCTGTAAAATACTCTCCCGGGTCATGCCTGAAAATAGGCAGGTTTCTGCCTAGTGCATTTACCTGGTAAACAAAAGCTAAATAAATAAATATTGAAGTCAGCTAAGGATAGGAACTTCTACTCATCTTACAGACTGACACTGGTCCTCAACATTGATTACAAAATATTTGCCATGGTGTTAGTGCGTAAGCTTGATAAAATCTTGCCTGTTGTCATAGGCCGAGATGAGACAGGATTTCTGAGAACTTGACAGACAAAGGATAATATAAAGCATATAGTGCACATTCTATACCACTCTACAGGGTCAAAGGACCTATTTTTGCAATTAAACCTGGATACAGGGAAAGCGTTTGACCGGGCGGCATGGACGTTTTTGTTTGCTGTGTTACGATCAATCGGTTCTCTCAACTCTTTATCCAGACCCTACAGGCCTTGTATGATAACACATTAACATATATGAAAATCAATGGCATGCATTCTCAGACTTTTCAGCTGGCCAGAGGGACACATCAGGGGTACTCCTTTTGCCCTTGCTATTTGCCCTCTTCCGGGAACCTTTGGTCCAAGCTATTCAGTAGAATCCAAACATAAGAGGTCCAACCCTGGAAGGGAGTACTTTGTGGTTAGCTTTATATGCCGACAATCTTCTAATTTATATAACCCATCCTGAGACATCCCTGAGACTGCTGTGAGACTTTTCTGTCAATTCAGAATTTGTGGAGGCTATAAACTTAATATCACAAAAACTGAAGCTTTGCAGTCAATTATAATCCCATTTTGCTACCAAACAGTGATCCCATTTCCATTGGGTTCATACTAACATACTATTTGCCAGCAGATTAGGCCTTATGGTCTATCGAGTCTGCTCGAACCTCAGATCCCTAGTTGGGTACCGAGGCCCCAACCCTTGTGTTCCAGAAACCCCTATCATCCATTCCCACCCCCCTGGGCCAGGCCATCATCTGATACATCCACTTTCTGTGTCTGTCCCACCCTATCTTGAAGCCCTCCACTGTGGATCTCTGAACCAGCTCGCCAGGCAGTGCATTCCAGGGTCCACCACCTCTCAGTGAAAACTCCTCCTCTTTTCCCTCTCACCCTTCCATCGCCCAACTTCAAACCATGCCCTCTGGTGATACCTCCCTGCTTTAGTCTAAAGATCCCTCCATGTTTACCCTATTTATTCCCTTGAGGTACTTGAAGACCTCAATCATGTCCCCTGTCTCTCCTCTCCTCCAATGAAAACAGGCAGAGCTCTCAAGTCTGTCCTCATACGTCAAAACCCTAGCCCTCTGATCATCTTAGTTGCCCTCCTCTGTACTCTCTCTAGGAGCTGTACGTCCCTCTTCAAGTATAGTCTCCAGTACTGTACACAGTACTCAAGGTGTGGTCTAACCAGTCCATTGTACAGCGGCAGAATCACTTCCTTGCTCCTAGAGGTGATCCCCCTTACGATGCATCCCAACATCCTGTTTGCCTTGCTAGCCGCTCTCCTGCACTGCTCAGAGTTATTCATACATGTATCCACCATGACTCCTAGGTCTTTTTCCCTATTGAGGCCTCCAGCCGCCTCCCAGGGTGTATCTGTGTTTAGGGTTCCCACCCAAGATGCAACACCTTGCACTTGGTGATATTGAAATTTAATTTCCATGTGTGAGCCCAGCTTTCCAGGGTGTCCAGGTCCCCTTGCAGGGTCAACCTCCCTCTTCTCCCTCAACTACTGCTCCCATCTTGGGTCATCAGTGAAGAGACTGTTTCACACCCTATACCCTCCCTGATGTCTGATATGTATGCATTAAACAGGATCAGACCCAGGACCGAGAGCCCTGCAGTGCGCCACTACCAACCTCTCTAGGGTTCGAGAGCTCCCCACAGACCACTACTCTCTGGGTGCGCCCAGCTAGCCAGTTTTCAATCCATCTGACCATCAAAGGGCCTACTCCTAACCCCATCAGTTTCTCCACCAGACCATTGTGGGGACAGAGTTACGCTTGCAGCCCAAGAATAATACATCCACAGGCTTTCCCTGTCCATTTCTGATGTTACCCATTCGTAGAACTCCACAAGATTGGTTTGACATGATCTACCTGGCACAAATCCATGCTGCCGACTATCCAGACCTCCCACCTCCTCCAAGTACACCCCCGATCGTTCCTTTAGTGTACTCTCCATTAATTTTCTCTCTGCTCTAAAGTACCTTGGAGTTTATATCTCAGTTGAGTCTACTCAACTCACACCATTTAACTATAATCCTCTATCACAGAATTTCCACACTGACTTAAAGGTGTGGCAATCCATTCCATTCACCTTTATGCAGATAGTGAATTGTATACTCATGAATTTCCTGCCATGTCTTTTATACATAGCTCAAACTCTCATGGTGACACCTCCGAAACTGTGGTTTTGACAGTAGGATGGACTTATTTCACAATTCATCTGGGCAGGTATAAGATCATGGGTTAGATACCACCTTCTGAAATTGCCAAAGTGTAACAGGGCATTGACTTTACCGATTTTGGAAATATACCACCTATCCACACAGCTCCACTCAGTTTTGAGTTGGCTATCATCCCTATATTCTGCACACTGGAAAGATATAGAGTTGATTGAGGAGGACTTACTTCCTTCCACCACTTCATTATTATAACACTGGGGTCTCCATCACTGGCCTAACTTGGAAAATGGGCACACAAAACAAAACCTTGAAGTTATGATTTATTGTCCTTGCACATTGCATTCAACACCCTTATGGGTTTCTTCTTCTACCCTTCTCCTCTGCCCCAAACTTTGCACCAGCTAAATTGGATCACATTTATAAAATGTGGGAATGGCAAGGGTTATTCCTGCCATATCATATCATGGGGGGGTGATCAATTTAATGGAGTCAAGAACTAAATATTGGCTAAGAGCGTCAGACTATTTTATATATTCGCAACTGAGGGGCTACATTCAGACCTGCCAATGAACTTGTACACCAGCTGAAACCACCACTCCTCTGATATCATTATTCATTAGTATTACACACACTTGGAGGAGGACCTTTAGAGTCCCTAATTTCTGAGTTATACACTGCCCTATCTGACCTGTCCTCATACTCTACATAATATATCACACTTAAATGGCAAGATGACTTAAATGCTGCTATTTCTACTGAACAACGGAACAATGAAACTATTTATATACACTAACCAATCTCCTCCCATATGTAGGGTTGTCACCTCTGGATGTGGTGAAAACCACATACTAAACCATACTTGAAACTCCTCCCCAGGCTTCATCCCTTTGTATGACTGATGAGTATATCACTCCTTCCTCAAAGACAGTTGTTATATCAGAGAAGACTTTAAAACTGATAAATCATTTTTAAACTGTTATTTTTTTATTGTTTTTATTCCTCAGTAACCAGGTAGGGCCCACTGGGCACAAGGCTCATTTATATGGGTGTCCTGGGAGCACAGGGAGGTTAAGTTATTTGCTGAGGGTCACACAATATGCAAGTGGAGGCTGTAAGAATCAAATGCAGGTCTGCTGGATGTACCAAGCTTGTTCACAGCTTGTTGCCCTAATCTCTGTTAAATTCACTCCCATTTTCCTTTCCATGTCAGTCGTGTATTCCGATATGCTTTAACCAATTTTTGATAAATTATCTACGTTTCTGGTACCCTAAAGTCTTCATTGTGTTCCCTTTACCACAGCAGGTATTTATGTTTCTTCTCAAATTTCTAAGATATTCCTTAAAATCAAACACACCATTCCATGTTATTCATCTGAAAGGCCTGTTATGGTGTAACTAATATCCATGAAGTATGAAAAATGAGAGAAGTAGCTACCAAAGACTCTGGAGAGAGAGAATCAATGCTGTGACAAAGGCAATAAAAATTGGATTATTAATTTAACAAAAAATGAGTCTTAGACATATCAGAATATAGGACAAATAAAAAGAAACAGAAAAGCACTGAAAGGTATAAACACTGTTTCCTATCACACCAGTAAAAGGCCATCCTTAAAATTCAGAGTGGAAAAGATTATGTTGATTTACTGCTAATGGTGTTACTGGCCATACTTTACACCTCCAGACTGACTGGTTTTGCAAATGTTGGGATTTATGCATGAATGGGTGGGAAATATGTGCCGGAGTCCATATCCCGCCCACATAGCTCTGCACCTGCAGAGAGGTGCGCACAGCCAGCATGCACCAATGGCTGCCATCTGTCCGTGGCCCCCCCCCCAGTGCACAGATCCATGCAGGATGGCCAGTGGAGGGGTAGAGGACCCAGCCAGGCATCCAATCAGATGCCTGTCCTGGGTCCCTAGTGGATCATTTGAGCAGCTAGTCCAGGTGCATGATTAGCCCTACAGACACCTGGACCCACGCTGCCATGCCCCACTGGCCAAAGGACCCTCTAGCCCTGCTCCTGGTGCACAGCAGTGACCCGCCACATCGCTGAACCACTTCCCAACATAGAGTGGCCCCAGCACTCTACGAGCACAGCCCTCCCCCAATCACATCAAAACCCCATCCCCATAGTGCCAGTGCAGTCAGATCCCTACCAGCAGTGTCTATGCCATGCTGTGGAGATACATGCCCCCCTCCCCATACATGACAGCCCCTCTCCAGACAGCAGTGCACATGGCAACCCCCCAGTGGTGCCTCATTCTGATGCGTCTGCCCCTCCCACCCCTCAAGCGTCCCTAGACCCCTGATGCCACTGCACCCACCCCTCACTGGTGGCCAATGAACCCACCACCCCGTGGCACCAGTAACACCACCACCACCCCACCCTGTATATGCCTACTGGTGCTGCAATGATTACAGATGAGTGCACAGCCCTCCACACACCTCCATGGTTGCCTGCAATACAAGTGGTGTAGGGAGCACACCCTCAGCATCACTTGTATGGCAGGCAGCCAAGGAGGTATGTGGAGGGCTGTGCTGCTCGCCGGCAATTGCTACGGCACCAGTATGATTACAGGTGTGGGGGTGGGGTGGGGGTGTTGTCAGTGCTGTGGTGGGTCTATCCCAACACCGAGGAGGGGATGATGTGTGTGGGGAATGGGTGCTGGGTGTACCCAGGGGACAGGGTGGACATGCTTGGGGGTGCAGCACACACACTGTCAGTGGCACTTCAGCATGTCACTGGGCCAGGAGACCCATGGATGCATGGACCAGGCTGCATATGGCAGTTATGGCAGGGTCCCCCCTGGTGTATCCCTCTCAGCCCTACACCCCCCCCCATGGTATGCACTATGCACCTTTGTGCATGGCGCGTAGTGGTGGCATGCCCCCCGCCCACCCCCAGTGTGTTGCTGTCTGTGCAGCTGGGGGATTGGGTGCATAGGGGCTGCACACTCCGGTTCATGCATCTCGCATGAGGGGTGCCATGGGTACAGAGTGGCTACGCTCCATGGATTCTTGGCGCATAGGCACTCCACACCATTATGCATAGGCCCCAAAGGTAGGTCTTTATTACATGACAACTTTTTTGTAACTTGGACATGCAGCTAAAACAGTGAATGATTTGATACAATCAGTTTTAAGAGTATGTTAGCACTCAAAATAGCCCAAAAGCTGGACTACATATAAGCAAAACCAGATGACCAGATAAGGACCCTAAAAACTGGATTATCTAGTCTAAACCTGGACAGGTGGCAACACTGTATAGGTAAGGAATTTTCCTGGAAGTCCCTAATATGGTACTTCTATATGCTGACCCAATGGGTAAACTATGCTCCACAATGGAGTGCAAACTGCTGAGGCAGTGTGGGGCAGTGATGGCAACCCACACACACATTTTTTGGTTTTCCCCAATATTGCAGGGGTTTGGGGTGAAACTTCTGTCAGGGTTGCAAAAAATCTTTGACATAATCTTTACTTTGTTTTTTGTTTTTTTAAATATCTCTTTATTAAAATATTTGTAACATCAAGCAACACATGCAGAAACAAATGCAAGGAGGTGCCTAGGTTTGAAATGGAGATTCAAGTCAGGAGGTCCAGCTGTCTAATTTATAGTCCTCTTTGTTATAGTACAGTCTCTAGTTATGGAACAAAACCAGTGCTAACATATTTCTTCTGCACTACCACGCAAACACAGTTTGCTACAATGTCCTTGATCTCATGGTTGAAACCGAAGGCTGTCAAGCGTGAGTACCCACTTGATGTTGCTGATGCTGACCCCGAATGAGTAGCGCAGACCTCAGGGGTTGAAACACAGGTCACTGTAGCTGTTGGGAAGGAGCTGTGTAACCCTCCTCCTGCCAAAAAGAAGCAACCAAACAGCTATGCTCACTATACTCCTGAGCTGAGGTTCGAGCTGGGACAGTATGCCACTCAGCACAGGGTAATGTCTGCCATCAGATACTATCAGCCAAAAACCAAAAATGAAATAAATGAGAGCAGTGAGCGTAAATTTAAGAAAGACTACATGAAGTAATTAAAATCAAATCCAGACCCCCTCTCAGCTTTCGCCAGCACTACCACACAAACTCAGAGGCAAACCAACATTGTCAATGTTGGATGTCACTGACAAGCTTAAAAAGACTGTGGTCACCCTATGGTGCGAGGGTGCTGTAGTAAACAGCGGTGCTGCGCTTGCTGTTGCCCAAGGAATAGTCAAATTTAATGCCCCACACCTTCTTAAGGAGAGTGGAGAAACTGTCAAACTTACTATGAAATGAACATGGCATTTCCTTAACAGAATGGGCTTTAGCAAAAGAAAGGGCACTAAAATGGCTCAAAAAACACCTTCTGATTTTGCTCAGCTGAACGCACCATTTTTCACATGTACAGCAAAATGCGTAATCCAAGAACACATTCCTGCTGAAGTAGTCATAAATTTGGAGGAAAGTGGTGTCAGCATGGTCCCAATCTCAGAATGGACCATGGTCTAAACAGGTGTCTATTACTGGTTTGGGAGATAAGCATCAGGTTTCAATGGTTCTAGCCTGCACATTATTGAGTGCTTTGCTCCCACTGCAGGTGATTTACAATGGAGAAACCCATGCCTATAACCCAGCACACAGATTCTCACCAGATTGGGATATCACACAGTCCCTAAATCACTGGGCTAATGAGGTGGCAATGCTACAAATGTCACAATAACCTACTTTAAAACAGTAAAAGAAAAACAAGAACTTTTAAGTGAGCAAAAAGCACTGCTGCTGTTATATCTTTTTTGAGCACACTCCACAACAGCAGTTCTGAATTCACTTGGGCAAAATAACATTGTGCCCATATTCATTCCTGCACCCTGTAGTGACTCGTCAGCCACTTAACATCTTGATAAATAAACTTTTCAAAGACAGCCTCAGAAACCATTTCACTGACTGGTATGCTGGTCTTATTGCTGATTCACTGGCTAAGGACAGTCAGGAGTTCAATATTACTTTCAAGCAGCACCTTCTAAAGGTGTGACATGATGCATGACTTAAGGCTAGCATTACTGAACGTTCAGCAAGGAAACATGACTGCATTCGTGGATTTTCAGAGGCCAGAATTTTAAATGCCCATACTAATTGTCTGCACTGGTTAAGTAAATACAGTACTCACTGGTAAAATCTTATTTTTTTAAGGAGCCCAGTTACAGTATCCATCTTTCTTTTATTGTAGGCACGTGATGCCCCGCTTGACTGCACAATGACATGCTGCCATGGAGATGGATGACAACAACAACCATGTGGATGCATAATTTTTTCTTTTACTTTTCTTTCTATGTAAATAAAGTTTTGCTTGCCAGTGCAAATAATGTGGCTTATGGTGTCTCTCAGGAGGTGAGGGTGACAGAACGAGAGGATGACAGGAACGAAAAGATGGACTGCATATGCTGGTAGGAGACTGCAGGAGAATGCCGACTGCTGAATGAATGTCTGAATGTTAAAAAGCTGTCATAGCTCTATTAAGGCTCTGCTATGCTGAGTGATTGACTTCATACTTTACATGGCACTATAATGAACAGAATATGGTATAAGGTGTAAGGTATCATGTACATTTCACTGGCATTTTTTTTCGCTTGTATTTCAAAATAGTGAATATAGTGAAAATAAACTGCCAATGAAATTTATGTCTTATACATTATTGTCTCCATTTTTTAGGATTAATCTGTATGTGTAGGGCTTTTTCTCAGGCAAGTGTAGTTGGCTCCACATCATGATTTTGCAACTGCAAAAGAGCCTGGCAGACAGAAGAAATTAGATTTGTAAGGAGATCATCCCTCAGTGCTGATATAATCAGCTAATGTATTACTTGGAGATATTTGTCTGTGGACCAGATAGGTATGTTACTGGAAAAAAGATAAAAAATCTACGCAGCATTTATAGACATCAAAGCAGCATTTGACTCAGTGAATATGTCAATCCTGAGGGATATTCTAGAAAAAAGGGGATAAATAAAGATCTGCATAATGTAATAAAATTATTACATGAAAATACAAAGTTAGTTGTAAGATATAGTAAAGATAGAGCAGTTATAGAACAAATAAAGGCAATTAGAGATATCAAGCAAGGATGCTTATTAGCACCAACTTTATTCAATGTATATATCGATACCATAGTAGAAAATCTAGAACGTGTTGAATCATTTCCACCCAAGGTGAGCTCTATAACTGTTGATATTATTATTTGCTGATGATGCCATTTTAATCTCCCAACCCCACTAGGATAAGAAGAGCTATAACATCAGTAAAAGAATCACTTAAGAAATTGGAACTGCAATTAAATACAGAAAAAACAAAAATAACAGGGTATTAAATAAGTCAAAAAATTGATTAGCAGTTTTATACATGAAATTGCTAATCAGCTGTAAAAATGCATAGCACCCGGCACAGAATGATTAGCAAAATGTTAAAATATTAATAATTTAATGAATTTTGTCTACTGTGCCATAAACTCACTGAAAAAAAATGGTTAGCAGTCTACTGCTACGCATTTTTGGAAACGGTTAGTGTTACCCCCTGTTTTGCTATGCTATACCAGATATTTAAAACCCTGAATAATGATCTTTGCGGGAGGAAAGAAGAATATAAAAAATTGAAAGTAGGAGAAGATAATATTGAAGAAACTACTGACTTTCAATATTTAGGAGTTATGTTGAGTAGAAATATGGGGTGGAAGCCACATATGAATAAAATTAAAAATAATTCCATAAAAACAATGTTAGGGATTAATAGATTTGCAAATACCTTTGCAAAAAAAATCATATGTGGCCCAATACCAATGCTATGATGTTAAGGTGAACTCTCAACTTATGTATGGATCTGAAGTGTGAGGCTTGTTTTGTAATATTAAAGAGATATAAACAGTACAAAATCAATATTTGAACAATCTGCTCAGCATTCCAAAATCAACACTCAGTGCTGCAGTTTGCATAGAAACTGGAACTCTTTCAGTTGCTTCAAAAGGTTTAAAAATATGTGTAATCTTCTGTAGAAAAATAGTGACCTCACCACTAGATAGCCTACTACATCAATGTAGGTTGGAAACCCAACAGGGAAAATCATTACATAAAGAAGGTTGGTTTGTCAAGCTAAACGAACAACTAAATAAAATTGGACTGCCATATAATTATATACACACATATATATATATATATATATATATATATATATATACACACAAAGAATGTTTAGACCCAGGAAGATTCATGGATCTAGCCTGCCAATGATTGGTGGATGTAGCAATGCAACATGATATTGGAAGTATAAAACATGCATGGAAATACACCACACTTAAGAAAGTGAAACTAAATTTTGGTGTGGAGAGATACTTTCTTATGTGTGAGAATGTAAAACAAAGAAAAGCTATGTCTAAACTGAGAATGGGAATCTTTAATAGATGGTCAACTGACTTTGGGGCACAGAGCAGAATGTGCGGGTGTGAAGAAATGATAAAACTAACAACAAAACATCTAATGCTAGAATGTCCAAAATTTAATGCTGATGGAGAAAAATTACTACGTTCAATTTTTGATAACTATGGAATACTAGAGAATGATAAAAAAATGGAAATGATGTTAAATGCAGGTACAAGAGTGGGCATTTTTGCAGTTGCAAGTTTTGCACAAGAAGTTGTTACAGAATTAAAGAGGAAAGCTTGGTAAGTTGTGGTACACCATTTTAAAATATATTCTGTTAATACAAGGCAGCTAGATAAGTTATAAAGGATAAAGTCACAAATAGACACGCAGTACCTAGCAGTGTAAGCCTGAGTATGTGAAGTATTTATGTTTGTAAAATTGTCTGTAGTTTTAAAACTTTGATATGTAACAAAATTGTTTTTTATACATGCTGTACAAATAAACTAAACTAAACTGAACTGAACTGGACCATGCACGAGATCGTGCCTCCAGGAAGTGGGGAACTTGCCAGTATCTAAAGATGGGTAACTCTGTGTTAGCTCCTGTAAGGACAGCAAATCTCAGATGTCATAATACTGTGCTGTTATGAGCAGCTGCATTCATTCCCAGTGCTTCAAAGTATGATCTAATTTACCTGGGAGAAAGAATTAATTTTGTGAAAGTGGTATGACAATAAATTAAGAGGTCTGAAGGGTTTGTGTATGAATATTTTATGCCAACACACTAGGGTAGCATTAGCGAAGGGACTGGTGGTTAATTGAGCTGAAGGATGAGAAGAGGGGGGGCAAAATAGCCCTTTATGGGAAAATATGATTCTCTTCTACCATTGCCAGAATTTTCCAATGAGCAATATAAGACGGTGTTAACCAATACAGGGAAGTGCACAGCTGAGCTGCAGTATAATATAATTCAAAACTGAGTAAACCCAATCTGCCCTTGTGTTTAGGTAACTGCAGGGTGGTAAAACAAATCCAAGGCTTCTCACCCCCATATGTAGAAATTTATTTATTCCACTTCCTGAAGGTGGCAGGTGGAAGAAGAACTGGAAAAGTTCATGCTAAATAAAGCATTCAAGGGAGAAATCTCATCCAGATGCTATCAACCCATTATATTAAGGAAAGCGAAACTGTGGACCAGGTCTTGAGGTCTTTGGCAAATTGTTCAGTTAGGGAAGTGTAATTCAATGTGGTTAGCTGGGTAAGATCTTTTGAAAGGATAACACTTAAGTATTTAAAATAATTTAAATTCCATCTTTAACAATATTGGTTTTTATCTGATTACTAGTGTGGTAGTGTATTTGTAGGACTTCGATTTTGTCCATATTGAGTGTATAACCCAAGATGGAGCCAAATAATGCTGAAGTATGCCATAGTGCTGGTAAAGACTGATTGGGGTTTTGAAGATAAATAAGCAGATAATCTGCATAGAGGGCCACAGTGTTGCGCTGTCCTCCCAATTCAGGACCTTTAATGATATGGTGTAGTCTAAGGGCTTGTGCTAGGGGTTCTAAATATAAGGTGAATAGTAGAGGTGAAAGGGGACATCCCTGGTGAGTTCCCCTATGGAGGGGGGAAAACATCCAAGACTACTATTGATTTTAATGTAAGCCTTAGGTTCATGGTATATAGAGTGCAGCACCTTATATATGAAGTGGTAAAGCACACAAACTTCATTACAGCACGTAAAAGTGCCATGCCACCCAGTTGAAGGCTTTCTTAGTGTCTAAGCTGATTGATAAGAAGGGCTGCTGCGACTGGGTGGCATGCTATAAAACATGCAGGGTACATTTTATATTATCCTGGGTTTGCCTGGCATAGACAAATCTGGTTTGATCACCACCTACTAATGAAGGTAGAAGCCCATCCATACGGTGGGTGATAATCACTGTAAAAATATTGTAGTCAATATTTAGTACTGAGATGGGACGGTATGAAGAACATAAGGTTTTATCTTTATGGGGCTTAGAGATGGCTGATATTATGGCGTACTACCAATAAGTGGGTACTGAAATGCCTGTTTGAACCACATGGCAGACCCTCAAAGAGGGGCGGACAATCATTCTTGAAAAGTTTTATGAAATTTTCCTGTAAACCCATCCAAGCCTGGGCTTTTCACATTTTTTAGCACCTTAACAGCTAGAGTAAGTTCATCTCCTGAGATGGGAGCCAACAAGAACTGGGCAGCTTCAACAGTTAAATGAGGAAAATGCAGAGGTTAAAGATATTGCTTAACAGAATCCAAAGAAGGATCAGTCTGCTTTGTAAAACTCATAATAATACTGACAGAAGGCTTCTAATATGCACGAGGGGTCCACATGGACCTCATGAGTGGTTGAGTCCTTAATAGAAGTAATTACATTCTGTATTGGTTAGCGTCTAAGGAAGAAGGCTAAGACTTTACAGGCTCTGGTGCCCACTTCATAGAAGTGCCGTTTAAGAAATCTAAGGTCAGCGTCTGTTTTTTTTTTAATTAAAATATTTTGTATTGATCTCTGCATTATTGAATAATTGTGGGACCCACTGTGGTGTTGCCCCATACATACAAGTTCTGTAGGTGGGCTAACTGTTGTTGCAACTCCTGTAGTTTCAGATCTTTTTGATTTTTCAAGTGAGATGTGTAGCTAATAAGATCTCCCCAGCACTGATTTTATAGTGTCCCAGATGATAGTAGAAGAAACATCCGGGGTGCTGTCATCAGCAAGTATTTGAGTGATACTGTCTTTTATATAATTTTGTATCTCAGGGTCAGTTAGTAAGGAGTTATTAGGATGCCATAGCCGTGCCCCTCTAGGAGGGCCCCGGGTAAGTTCCAGGGTCAATGGCGTGTGGTCTGACAGACAAATGGAAAATATCTTGCAATGACGTACCAAACCTATGTGTTCCTGGGAAACATGAAAGGAATCTATGCGAGTATATATTTTGTGAGGGTGGGAATAATGGGCACAAGCTACAGGACGGACAGGGAGGTAGAAGAGGAGGAGGAGTAGCTCTCTATGTAAGGGAAGGGATCAAAGCAACAGAACTAAAGGGTAAACGGGAAGGAGAGGAGGCACTATGGGTCACCCTGGAGACCAGAAGTGGCACCACAATCTGCACAGGGGTTGTATACAGACCCCCATCTCAGGGGGAGGAAAAGGACAAGGAAATGACAGAAGGCATCCTTAGGATGGCAGAGAAAGGGGAGATATTGCTGATGGGGGACCTGAATATGCCAGATGTTAACTGGAGCACCTTTGTTGCAGCCACGTCCAAGAAGATACCCTACAGGGGACATGCCTCAGACAGCTAATTTTGGAACCCACTCAGGAGGGAGCAATCCTAGAACTGGTACTCTCAATTGGGGACAGAGAGAGGATCTCAGATCTAGAAGTGGGTAGCCATCTGGGAACAAGTGACCACCAAACAGTGTGGTTAACGATAAACTTAGCTGTAGAGTTAAGCCATACAGAGGTGAAGGTACTGGACTTCGAGAGGGCTGATTTTGTCAAAATGGGAGAGTGCCTCAGAAAAGCACTAGCAGACAGGCAAGAAGGTGGGGTGGAGCAACAATGGGGAAACATCAAAAACTGCCATCACAGAGGCAACAAGCCTTTGTGTGAAGCAAATAAACAAATCAAAATGAAAGAAAAAAACACTATGGGTCTCAAAAGAAGTGGTGGGGAAGGTTAGGGAGAAAAAGACAGCATTCAGGAAGTATAAGGAAACACAGAAGGAGCAGGAGAGAGAATTGTATCAGTTAAAGCAGAAGGAAGCGGGGAAGGCAGTCAGAATATCAAAGGCCCAACCTGAGGAAAAGATAGTCATCTCAGTTAAGAAGGGAGATAAAACCTTGTATAGATACATTATAGAGCAAAGAAAGACTAAGGCAGGGATACTGAGGCTGAATAAACAGGAGGGTGGTTGGGCAGAGAGTGACAGTGAAAAAGCAGGGATACTGAATGAATACTTCTGCTCAGTATTCACAATGGAAAAGCAGGGGGAGATACCTAATCCAGTCAATAGAAGCACTCTGGATAGGGGGTTGATATTAGTCTTTTCACAGAAGAAAGGGTTCTGAAAGAACTCCAAAAAACTGAAGATGGATAAAGCAATGGGGCCTGATGGGATTCACCCCAGAATTCTAAAAGAACTAAGAGAAGAACTAGTAACACCACTGACTACCCTTTTTAATAAATCATGGGCGGATGGGGTGGTACCTGAGGACTGGAGAAGGGCAGATGTGAGTCCTCTTCACAAAAGTGGGAGCAAGACAGAGGCAGGAAACTACAGACCGGTCAGTTTGACCTCAGTGGTAGAGAAAATTATGGAATCACTTCTGAAGGAAAGAATTGTTGAGTACCTAGAGGCAAGTGGGGCACAGGACCCAAGGCAGCATGGATTCACAGCAGGAAGGTCATGTCAGACAAATCTAATTGATTTCTTTAACTGGGTGACCAAAGTAGTGGACCAGGGAGGGGCTGAGGACATGGCCTACTAGACTTTTGCAAGGCATTTGACACAGTCCCACACAAAAGATTAATAAACAGATTAGTCAGCCTGGGAGTGGGTCCCAGGGTGGTAGCCTGGATAAAACATTGGCTGTACAACAGGACACAGAGGGTAATAGTAAATGGAGTGCACAGTGAAGAAAGGGGGGGTTACTAGTGGGGTACCGCAGGGTTCAGTACTGGGGACGGTCCTTTTTAATGTCTTTATAAGTGACATTGCAGAGGGATTGGAAGGAAAAGTATGTCTCTTTGCAGATGACAAAGATCTGCAACAGGGTTGATATGCAAGGTGGGGTGGAAAGGATGAAAAGGGACTTGGGAAGGTTGGAGGAATGGTCAAATGTATGGCAGCTTAGATTCAATGAAAAGAAGTGCAAAGTAATGCATCTGGGAAACAAAAATACAGGGGAAGAGTACACAATGGGGGTGAGATACTGACAGCAACAAAAATGGAAAGGGAACAGGGGGTAGACATATCAGATAACCTAAAGGTGGGCAAGCAATGTGGAAGGCAGTAAGGAGGGCCAGGGGGAATACTGGGATGCATAGGGAGAGGTATCACCAATAGAAAACAGGAAGTTGTTGTCCCTCTGTACAGACAGTTGGTAAGACCACATCTGGAGTACTGTGTACAATTCTGGAGACCCCATCTCCACAAAAACATAGACAGTGTGGAGGCTGTCCAGAGGAGGGCAACCAAAATGGTGCAGGGTCTGCACCAGAAGACATATCAAGAAAGACTAAAGGAGCTTTAAGATGTATAGCCTTGAGGAAAGGTGGGAGAGGGGGGGACATAATAGAAACTTTCAAATACCTCAAAGGAATCAAGAACATCCAAGAGGGTAGCATCTTTCAGAAAAAGAGATGTGCAAGAACAAGGGGGCACAATTTGAAGTTAGAGGGGGGATGGCTTAGAGATAATGTGAAGAAGTATTTCTTCACAGAGAGGTTGTAGATGCATGGAACAGCCTTCCTGAGGAGGTCATATAGTCAAAAACAGTGTGGGAATTCAAGAATGCATGGAACAGACATAAGGCAATTCTGGTGGGGGTAGGAGGAAGTAGGCTGCTGGTTAACTAGGATCTGCAGCTTACCCGTTAGGTAGGGAAATGGGCAGACAAGGTGGGCCAAGCAGTCCTTATCTGCCATCGGATTCTATTGTCTGTCAGAGGGATTAAGATAACATCAAACATAAGTCCATCCATTAGTTTTAAAGGTGGCACGGGCTCATTTTTGTGGAGGGGATTCCCTGGGAGGGGAAGGGTTGATAGTACCCAACTGGCTAAGGATAAAATTATAATCCCCCCAATACTGAGGAGTCCCTTTTGATACTGAAGAATCTTATAGGAAGTCCTTGTGCTGTGGGGGTGTCAGCCCCGGGGGGAATATATAAACACTGGCCAGGGTGATCTCTCTAGCTAAGTAAGTCCCAGTAGCTATTGCCCGTCTCCCATGTGGATCAGAGTATGTGGCCGTATATTGGAATGGGATTTGTCTAGTATTACTACCCCCTTGCATTTTCCCTTCCTATATGAGGAAGAAACCACTTTTCCAAAACCCAAATGATTAAACTTCTGGTACTCTGCCTCAGACAACTGTGTTTCCTGAAGCAGAATAAAGGCAGGATATGCTTTGCATATGGCTGCTAACATATTGGTTCTTTTAACCAGACTCTTCAATCCTTTAACATTTTGACTGTAAATAAGAGTAGAATAACTAGCCATGACAGTGAGTGAAAAGGCAGTACATAGCTGATAACTTCCAGTAATTGTCTATCCCCTACGTCACAGCTGCGGGGAAGATACAATAATACAGAGATTAGATAGCATAGCATACACAGGAAATACACTTAAAAATTAGTTCACAGCAGCAAAGGAGAAAGATACACAGCTTGTGATAAATCCTCCACAATGGGCACCCCGACAATAACAATAAGATCAATGAGCACAACCATGAACACAGAACAATAATGAGCAATGGGAAAAGGAAGTTAGTATGGAGGACATCAAAAATCTCCTCAAGAGGGTAAGGGTGGTGACTTCCAATGTGAAAGAGCATGCATTTAGGCTCTCTATAACCCCACCGGGAGTTTGCCAAGGCAAGATCCAGTCCTGCGGGTGGAAGGCAGGGTGAGTATACATAACACTGCAGGCCTTCAGAACACTCCTCAACAAGGGTGCAGAGGATGGGAAAAAAAGGGCAAAGATAATGGAGTAAAAGAAGGGGGAACATCACGTGTGTACATTGACAGCTGAACTAGGAGTAACATACATTTTGGGCCCCCACTCTTCCATTGTGTGAACAAGTTAAGTAACAGGGAGCCCACAAAGGGACTACCCCCTGGGGACCCAGAAAACTGAAAACATGAAATTGTAAAGAAAAAGCGGAGATCAGGCAGGAGCTAAACAGCCCATTCAGGGACAGGTTAAAGGTTAAGGTTACTCAACCTTTAACACACAGGGGAGGGCAAAACTGCTATTCCTCCTTAAAGAGAGGAAAGGCAAAATGAGGGCAGATTAAAACAGTGCTAAATGTTTTACACCTCCAGCGAAGAAGAGAGGACACAAGCTGAGAGGGTCACATTCGATGTGTTTGTAGGGATCATTGGACAGAGAGCTGAGGTGGTGTCCCCCAGCCCCAGCAGACCAGGTCTGTGAGGCAGTTCCCCACACCGCTTCCCCACAATAACTGTGCAAGCTCCAGGTATTATCAGCCCTCTTCTACTAAACTTATAAACCCCCTGGAAGGCATAATCTAGAGACAATATAGACTACAAGGCTTCTATTTGGTAGAGTATATAAATCACTAATACTATACGGTGACTTAGGTTTTATATTCAACCCAGCTACATTACAGTTTAATATTTAAAAAAAACACAGTGGTAATATCCCAATTGTCTAATTACCTCTGGGTGCAGCTGCCAACTTAGAGGTGTCACATATCCTGCCCCTCATTCCCCCTCAAATCCTAAAGTAAGGGGTGTCCAAACAATTAACATACTGCCATCAGTCCAATCATGTTGCATAAAGCTTGGTAAAAGTTTGTAAGAGAGCCTGAAGGTCCTTCAAGGTGGCAGCAGTGTGGGCTTTGCAGGCTTGTTGCACAAGGTCAGGTGCAGCACAAAGCTGGAATGGTTGCGCTGCCGAAATCAGATTGCGTGGAGGCTTGGGGACTGAAATTCCACATTTTAGTAGGTCATCCACTGCTTCACTCAAATTCTCGCAGAGCACTGAACCCTCTGAATAAAACATCTGCGGTTTACAGGGAAGGGAGTTTGATAGCCCGGCTTTGTTGTTTTGTTTGAGTTGTGGTGGCGGCCTTCTCTAATGCTGGGCCCTAAGGGATGAAGAATCCTGTAAGAAATGGTTTCAGCAACTGTAATTGCTAGGGACATCCCCCCACCAGTGAGAAACTGTGTAATGTTCAAGTGCTGCTCAGTGTTTGGAATGTCAAGGATTTTGCCCTAACTCACTCAGGGAATTCCTGCCTCTTGGAACAAGTTGTGCTGCTTCATGGACTGTTGGAGGACTGTTTACAGCATTCAAATGGTGCCTTCAATGTCATGAATCTGTTGTGGAAAATATATGCCCCCTCTATCCAGAGTGGGAACTAACTCACTCCTAGCTGGATTGTGAGGATAATGTTTTCTCATTTTGGGATGGATTCCATGGGAAACTGTTTCACACAGTTTTGGAGGACATGCACTGTCTTGTAGGAGACTTTGGAATTTTTGGGACACTGGTAATGGGGGATCCCAGAGTTGTTCACCCCTGGGATATGTAGGCCTGATGCGTCCATAGCCCAGAAGTGGGATGGACGGGAATGTTGTTTTGCACCCTGTAAAGCAGGGGTGGGACTCGAACAAATTAACTCTAGTAAAGCACTACTGTGGATCTTGTGGACTTGTACCTGTTTCTGCACCTGCAGCCATAGTGGGAAAATGTCTCTGTCAGTCCAGCTTGTCAGAAATAAAACCTGCTACCTGGTTCTATGTTGTGTTTGAGGACAATAATTTTTGAGTGGAGTGTGTGAATTATTGGTGCCCCCAGTTCCATGACCTGCCCCAGTTCCCGTTAAAAATATAGAGGATAATGTATGGGCCACCATCAATAACAAGCGAGTGTAGCCATCGAGAGGTTGTCAATGGTGACCATTTAAACCTCAAGAGCGTAACTTGACAGGTTTTGTTTGCCATGACAACCTCGAGATGGCTACTCACACTTGTTGAGGATAGTGGTCCATACATTGCCTTTTATAGTATATGGGCCACTATCACAAGGAAAACTAATAATTTTAGATAGTATTTTGCCTGCTGAGTCCTTACTTTTAAATAGTGTTCCACAGTGCCGCTCTCCTCTGCTCCCACTCTCACTGCCTCTGCCACTTTCTGACAGGTGAAGGTTATCGTAATGCACATGCATGAGCGCGTTCCATGCTGTTGTGCTGCACTAGATAGCTACTGCAGCACAATAACATTGTTGGAGGGATATATTTCCATCCCCAACAACATTCTACCATATTGTACACTATATAAATGTTTTTTGTGTGCCCCTTCCTCCTGAGATCTAGCCAGGCGAATGCTTTTTGTGGGGAGTGTGTGGACTGTCTGTTGCCAACTGCCAACTGTGGTGCCAAAGAGAAAAAAGGGACCTTGCAAGTGTCACCTGTTTCGTAGGAAGGGGTTGTTACATATATTGTAGAAGCCGCTTAATTGAGATGGCCAGGTGGCAGGCTTTTCCTCCTAGTTAAGCGGCTATCCCAATTAACAGAAGTGAGGATTTTGCCCTCAAGAAAGATAAAAGCTGAAACAAACCAAAGCCGCAGCTCCATGCGAACTGCCTCCCTTGTCTGGCACAATGAAACCAGCTCTTGATTCTGTCCTCATCTGGCTCACAGATCCTTTTACTTTCTACTGCCCCACACAGATTTACACTCATTCGGTCCTTGCTGCTCTTGATTCCTTGCTCAGTAAAAGAAATCACACACATTTCTCTGCCTTTTTCCAGCGAGCTGTAAAAAGAAAAGAAACCAAAGCTGTGTCGCCATGCAGACTGTCCATGCCTAGAAACACAGTGACAAATGCTAAGCCATACTTTATTAATTAATAAACTGAAATACAAACTTACAGAGTGAATATTCTGTCAGACTGTGCATTGCAAAGGGACAAAGTGCTTATTAATTAATAATGTGTAACGTGATTTTGCAGCCTGTGCACTTTTTTTTTGCTTAGCATTTGTCACTGTGTTTTTCAGGCACGGGCAGTTCGCATGGAGCTGCGACTTTGGCTTCTTTTCTTTTTATAGCTTGCTGGAAAAAGGCAGAGAAATGTGATTTTACTCAGCAAGGAATCAAGAGCAGCAAGGACTTAAGGAACCTAAACCTGTGTGGGGCAGTAGAAAGAACAGTGAGCCAGACAAAAACAGAGAGAATCGGGAGCCAGTTTCATTGTGCCAGACAAGGGTGCCAGACGAGAACAGCAGAGAGCTTTCATCCCGAGTAAAGCTGTGAGAGGGGAGAAGAGAGACCTGAGAGCAGGAAGGATTGGGCGAGTGGGGTCGTCACTGACTGCACTGTTCACAGCACTATTCACACTATTCACACCTGCAAAGTGGCCCATTAAGATAGTGAATGGG
Organism: Neoceratodus forsteri; assembly: GCA_016271365.2. NCBI lineage: Eukaryota > Metazoa > Chordata > Ceratodontiformes > Ceratodontidae > Neoceratodus > Neoceratodus forsteri. The sequence continues at coordinate 1,490,696,498 of CM028130.1, forward strand.
GCTGTGAATGGGACTGAATCGTCCCAATAATCCAGTGTCCCAGTTCATATTACACTGATGGGGACGCCATAGAAATGAATGGGCACTTAATCGGTTCCTGATAGGACATCCCAATCAAGTGGACGTCCCAATTATCCACATCACGATTAAGTGGCTTCTACTGTATAGTGAAAAAAACGTCTGATTCTGCACTCTAGTATGTACCGCTTCCCCAGCTTACTAGCATGTATGTTACATGGCGACTAGTTCTGACTGCATAGGCGAGTGCAAATGATCCAAATGTACTTAAAACATTGTATAACCTTACAGCGTGTTTGTTGTTTGTGTTGTATTGAACATTTTTGAATAAACTTCAATTTACAAAAATATATATCAGGCATATTTTACTGGACCCATGCCATATCCCACAGATATACAGTGTATATATGTATTATACAGGCACTATAGTACCTGTATATTACGGTTGAAGAGGCACTTTAATGTTAAACCTGTTTTTGCTCCTTAATAACTTTGCCCCATTCAACTGATTTACATGAAATTAGGAAAGCACAGTCTTTGTGCCAGTTCTGTTGATCCTGAAAATTTCATTCAGTGGGGGCAAAGTTAAGAGATGAAAAAAACGTGAAAGTCTCTGTTTTTAAGACCTTTTTTTTTTGCTCTCCAGTAACTGAAAAAATATACAGATTTGAAACCTGAAACTTTCAGGGTTGATAGCGTTTGACCCAAAGTATGTGCTTTTGTGCCTTTTACCTCTCACAGTTTCATCAGCATGCACAGTTTAAAAAATCAACATTCTATGGGTAGCTGTTTTTGGGAGACAACAGCAGTTTGCACTATACAGCAGAGCTGTTATTTACTAACAAACAACATCTGTGTCCTATAGCAACACCTGCTGCTGTTGTGACTCATTTGTCAGTGACGGGGCTACTGTCATTGTAGCCCCACCATCCTGACTGTTCTGTGCCTTAAACTGTTATCTGCACACCAGGGGCCCCAATCCCTGATGGCAGTGTATTTATTTGTTTGTTTATTTATTTATTTATTTTTTGTTTACTCTGACACCGGGATGCCCACCCACGGTGTTAGATGCTCCCCCCAAAACTGTTGTTTTAATAATGCTTGCTGACATCAGGGGGCCCAATCCCCATGTTGACATTCACAACCCCCCCTCCAGCAGTGTGGGACACTGGGGAGCCCACCCCCAGTGTCCCAATATAGCTGTAACATTTCCTGAAAAAAAAGGTCCCTTGATGTCTTTTGTTTTTTTTTAACCTGAAAAAAAGAAAACCGCCCCTCATCATCCCTGCTGTGCGCCTCCCCCGTCTCAACCTCTTCAAAGCCAAACTGTGAACTACAGAATAAAGGTAAGTGCCGTATAATGTATTTCAATGGTGTTTAACAGCAGGTTGTAATATATGACACAGCTTTCATGTACTAACAAATGACAGCTATGTCGTATAGTGCAACCCCTGCCATGTTGTGACTCATAGGTCAGGGATGGGGCTACTGTCATTGTAGCCCCGCCATCCTGACTGTGCTGTGCCTTATGTAAACTGTTATTTGCACACCGGGGGCCCCAACCCCCAGTGGCAGTGTATTCATTTGTTTGTTTATTTTTTTGCATACTCCAACACCGGGATGCGCACCCCTGGTGTCGGAGCCTTCCCCCCGGCCCCACCACAGCCCATTCTTTTAATGTACTTGCCAACATCAGGAGGCCCAATCCCAGTGTTGGTATTAACAAGTCCCCCCCAAGCAGTGTGGACACTGGGGAGCCCACCCCCAGCGTCCCAAAATAGCTTAAGTACATTTTCTGGAAAAAAAAGTCCCTCGATATCTTTGTATTTTTTAAAAACCTGAAAAAAAGAAAAACATCTCTCATTGTTGCCACCATCCCCCTCCCCCATCCCAACCTTCCCACTGGGCCCCCACCACCCACACACACCTTACCCTATATGTACCACCAGAGGTTGTACACTGTCATCTTCTGTGTACCGAGACATGTCTGTACTTTTCAAAGCTGAACCGTGAACTGAGGAATAAAGGTAATTGCCACATAATGTACAGTATTTCAATGACATTTTGAACTTATGTTCATAACTTTGCCATTTTTTGGAATTTTTTTCACCAAATTTTTAACATGGCCTTTTTGGGACCCACCTCATGGACACTGGCACTGCCATCTCATTAATTAGGCCAGGAAGGTGATTTTGTGGTTGCTGTATGGAATCCCCTTTCAGGAAAAAATTTAACCACCAGTGTTAGGTGGGGGTGGGGTCCCAAAAACCACGTTGAAAATTTGGTGAAAAATTCCTAAAAATGGCCGAGTTACGCCGCTGTCATGTTCGGTTCTACATATCGCATGATACTTGGTCACTATTATTTTGATCTCAAATTTTCAACCTAGCCATTTTTTCACACCACCTAATGAGCAGTTCAGTTGTCATTTTTCACATCCTGTCTGAAACATGTTTTCACACCTGTGGCATGGAATGGCATTTCAACAAAGATTTGAAAATTTTCACCAGGGGGTTTATTGGGTGGGGCCATAAGAAGACAATGTTGAAAGTTTGGGGTCAAAGTATTAAAAAACAAAGAATTCATTAGGTAACGTTGTTTGCAGGGATGTCCTTTGCACCACTAGGGAACACACTGCCTTACCAAGCCAGTGAACAGAGTTCAGATGTGAATTAAGTGAGCTGGTTTACTGGGACAAGGCTGATGGGAAATGTGCTGCAGTATGCAGCACCAGTCCCAGCTTCAGTAGGGACAGAGCAGTGTTTGGCGCAGACGCCACACCATGTGATAGGTCGGAACCTCACCCACATGGTATCGACATGTGTGCCAGGGCCTGCTGCGCCCACGCACTGAGTCAGGACTGTCTCCAATATTGTATTTATCTCATTTTGCACAGGTCCCAAAGGGACCTGTGTAAATGAGGATACAATTCCACTATCAGAAAAAGAAGGGAAATTCTTTGCAAAAACTACACTAATGCAGACATTAGGGTTGTAGAACACAAAGCACACAATGGGATATGAAAAACATTAGGGATTTGGGTCTCCAGAGTATTGGCGAATCAGTGGTGGGGTCTTACTTGGGGTTGTCAACCCCTTCCCCTGATCAGATAAGGTCAAATGTGATGTCTTCATGCAGGGCCCATTCCATGGCATCTAGTGGACCCCCTCCCTATCCCCGATCCCCTGTACACAACCAAATGTCCCTTCCCTGGTATCTAGCAGACCCCCCTGCCGCCCCCACCCAGGGCAGGTAGTGCCCTGCCAGCCCGCTCCTCTCCATCCTGAACTCGAGCCATCAACCCACATAGCCCTCTTCTCTCCACTATGGCTGGCCACTGACTGAGCTGTTAATGAGTGTGTACTGTATCCAGTAGGCACTCACTGATGAACAGCTCACTCTGAACAATAACCATAACATTTAGAAATTCCTTTCAATTCTTATGGTTATTTTTGATATAATAAGATCAACTGCATGGATATCTGGTACTTGTGACTTTGCTACAATTTTAAATATTTTTAGGGAACCAGTAGCTATCATATTTATTCAGCTTGTATCCTATTTGATTAGTATATGATTAATTATTTATTTGGGATGCTATTATTTTTATGGATGTTATAGAGCACTGTCTCTTTAAGTAATGGGTTTAAAACACAGGGGGTGGGATATTCAAAAGGGTTGTACATGGCGAAACATTGTTGCATCATGCACAACCCACTGATGTGCCCTGGCACGATATTCAAAAGGGGATGTTGCGCTGCGCAATTCCTGATGTGCCAGGGTGCACCAGTAATGTATGCAGCGCAAGTGTGGGGGGCGTGCCCATGCATATGCTGCACATCCCGCTATTCAGTCCGGGATGTGCAGAGCATATGCAGGCACAAACCCACCTTGCACTGCACAGGGGGCCGCAAAGATCCGCCCCTGAAAAGCAGGAGCAAGTCCTGGCCACCCACAGGTGAGCTGCTGTATTGCAGGGCGCAACACAGCAGCCGCCAGCTGTGAGTGGCCACCCAACCACCCCAGACACAGTTCGAGAGTTGTGCCCCTCCATCCGGATGCAGGCGTAATAAATCAATATCCCTGGTGGTCCAGTGGACCCTACCCCTGAGCCCAATCGCGGGCAAAGAAAGATGTTACTTCCCTGGTGGTCCAGTGGACCTACTCCCCTGCCCGATCGCGGGCAAAGAAAGAAATGTACTCCCTGGTGGTCCAGTAGACCCAATTCCAAGCTTGATCGTGGGCTCCAGTTGTAAATGAACGCCCAGGTGGGCCATCGGTACCCCCCTCCCCACCTGCCCACTCAGACCTGCCTCCCTGCTCCCCCCTCCCAGTCAGCGGCGATGGCAGCTCCCCACCCGCAGCTGGCCACCTGCCACTGACAGCATACAGTACAGCTGTACGCCCATTGCTTAACTGTGGGCTAATGGGTGTGACCATACTATATTACAGTTCAAAATGTAATGAACCATTCACATTTCGACTGTAGTATAGTAGACCAGATGCCCATTGGCCCACGCAGTGGTCCAATGGGCATACAGCTGTACTGTACACTGACAGTCAGCGGGTGGCTGGGCAGCTTGCAGGTGAAGCTGCCACCCACCGCTGTCTGGGGAGGGTGGCAGATCTGAGTGGTGGTGGGGAGGGGTACTGATGACCCACCCCTGCTCATTTACAACTGATGCCCGCGATCGGGCTGGGGATCGGAGGAAATTAAATTATACATTTGCCCATGATTGGGCTCAGGATCGGGTCCACTGGACCACCAGGGAGTACATTTCTTTCTTTGCCTGCAATCGGGCAGGGGAGCAAGTCCACTGGACCACCAGGAATTTAAATTCTTTCTTTGCCCATGATCGGGCGTTGGGGTAGGGTCCACTGGACCTCCAGAGATTTAATATCTAACCACAGCCCACAATCGGGTGAGGGGCAGGGGGCATTGGTCCCCGATGGCTGCAGCCTGGCAGGGCTCCAGGCGCAAGTCGCCAGGGATCAGCGCACCTGCATGCAAAAGGGGCCATAATGACATTCAAATGGCCCCATTTGCACCTTGCATTCATAATGGCCTCATTTGCATGCACACGTCTGAATATCGCCCTTGCTGCGCCTAGTGCAGCTGCACTTGCACTGGCACAGCTGCACTTGCACTGGCGCAACCCCCTGCTCCTTACCTGCCACTTGCGCTGGTGCAGTGCCACTGCACTGTGTGCAGAGTGGGCACTCCCAGTGCCATATTCAATGGTGCTGAGCCATGGCGCAGCACCACTGAATATCATCTGGTCCATGCCCTGGCACAGCCTAGTTGCACTGCACCCAGGCTTGCGCCTATGCCTGGTGCATTTCTAAATATCCCACCCAGGGTGTTATTCCTTATCTCCATCCCCTGATGAGACAGTAGTGTGAAACCGGTCAGGGTTTCTTGTTAGAGACCCGGTCTCTGGACGGTATGTTTGTATATTTTTGAATAAAGCTTTTGTATGTACCAGTTGAGTGGTGCTGGAGTTTGCTCTTTTTGGTCTTATTGATACACTCCGGGCACATTCAAGCAGTGGAGTGGTATTTTCTGTCTTGGTTCATGTTTTTCACCTGCTCACCACAAACTGGTATGTAGCTGGTTTTGTTTTTCTACCGGCCCTTTTAAACAGCCCGTCTAGTGACCTATACCTATACCTATACATGGTCCGTAAAATCTTTGATTATCTATTTGTGGACTTTAAAGATCACTTTCCTAAACAGTACTCGGATGGGACTTCACCTCGGTTACTAGCATGTCATTTCAGTTTTTGGGAAACCTGCCTTTGGGGGAAGTACTGGGATCGCTCTCAGGAAGTGTATTCCATGTGGCGGGTGAAGTGGACCTGTTCACTGACGCGCTGCAGGTGGCTGAGGCAAGTGGCAGCCGACTTAAGAATGGTATGTTTGTTTAATAATATGAGTTGTTGTAGGATGGCAGGATTTACCTGCCTGGTGCTCTTCAGTTTGCCTACAAGGTCACTGGCCGAGTGAGGAAACCACACCAGCTGTGGGAAAATCCTGCCATCGCCCACAGCCGCTCATGGTATACTGTGATTATACAATGTAGAAAAGTAGGAGAGAGAAGTTTTTATTTTTCTATTTTGAATTTTGCGTGTTCCGGAAACCTAAGAAAACAATATGGCAGCCAGCGACTTTGAAGTCTGGTACCATGATTGGCTGGCACTTCTTCCCATGGGATGATGTCAAGAATCATGCCAGCCAGCCAATCAGGAACCAGTATTTTCTTGCCTACCGTGTAATTAAGCTATATACCATGAGATGGTGTGGGTGATTGCAGGATTTACCCACGCCTGGTGTGGTTCTGTCACGAGACCATCAGCCGAGTGAGTGAACAACACCAGAAGTGGGTAAATCCTGCCATCACCCACACCCTCGAGTGGTGTATTGCTATCATACAATGCCCTCTTGTTTTTCCTTGAGAAAAAATTAAAATGCCCCCTTGTGGGGTTTTTTTTGTGTATGATAAAAAAAAAAAGAAACATAGCTTTTTGTTATGTATTAAGTTATTGGTATTGAATTTGTTGATCCACAAGAAAAACAGTCCTGGGCTGGTGGGGCTCCCTCATGTGTTGCTAGGACTCTGAGTTACAGAAAGTAGCCTGATGCTATGTTGAAATGTTATAGGGAAGTGCAGGTAGAGTTACATTCGTAAGCAGTGGAGCCCGGGATCTAGCCCCGCAGCATCAATCCGCCATGTAGCTCTAGGTTAGGGGTATCGAATGTATTCCAGAGACACAGCATCTCTTTTTTCTGTTTATTTTTCTTACCTGATAAGTGCTGGGAGTACTATACTGGCACTAGGGAGTTATTGGTATCATATGGAGCGGGGCTGTGTTTTAGGAGCCAGCAGTGACTGCCACAGAATGTGCAGGGACAGAGTTTCACAGGCGCTGTGAGTTCACGATGTCGTGGAGAACTGGGGATGGACTCAAAGAAAAGCCCAATTTGACTTTGGTCTGCTTTGTAATTGTGAGGTACAGCATTATTATCTGAAGAATTAGAAGTGCAGTACATTTATTTTACAGGACAAAAAGTGTTTCTGGTGTTTATTCACTTTGGGAACTGGTGGAGTTTATTACTTTCAAAGCGAGTGCACGTTTGAAAGTCCTGCTTTTGCGATCAGGTTTAGCTGACATTATACAATGGCTTTGAAAATATTGGACAGTCTAAAATGCCAGCTTAGATAATCTGTTTTCGGGGATCGGACTTCATCTAGGACATTGGTTGTTAGATAGCTGTTCAATTAATTTGAAGGAGCAATTCATGTTTGGCTTTTTAAATTTCCCGGGTACACCGTTTGCGGTGAGAAAAAAATGGTGGCCGGTGCCTTTCAGTTTGCCAGTCAGAGTGATATACGTGCCGGGTTGGGGGGGTGGCTGGCTGGCACTTCTTCCCATGGAGTGATACTAAATTATTACACGTTGTAAATCATGCCAGTCAGCCAATCAGGAGCCATTATTTTTCATGCCATTGTATAATTAAGCAATTTATCCCTCCAAGGTGTGGGTACACTGGAGGATTTACCACGGCTGGTGTGATTTGGTCACGAGGCGCAGCCGAGTGACCGAACCACACCAGTCGTGTTAAGTCCTCCAGTGTCCCCACACCCTGGAGGGATAAATTGCTTAATTATACAATGGCAAATGTTGTTTCTTTAATGTTTTTTAACTATTTTCTAACTCACTGAGGTCCATACACTTCGAAAGAGGATGCCATTTTGTAAACAATTTACCGCAGTGTTTTAGCAAAGCGGCGACAGGACAAATTGCGGCAGTTTCGTTTGAAGTGAAAGCGACTGGATTAGCACGATATAAGGTTGGCTGGCACTTTTTCCAGTGGGTACACTGGAGGATTTATCATGGTGGTAATTGTGCCAGCCAACCAATCAGGATGCAGTATTTGGGACATTGGATTTATCACATTGTATAATGATAAATTTGATATCAGGCTTTTCTTTATCTGGAGAGAGCAATCCAAAGGCATAGAAGATACTATTGGGGAAAATCACACTAGAGACTTACCTTAAGGTGGGATGCGTCCCGAGGAAGCTATGCCTTTTGAAATCGCCCGGCTATGGACATGACATCCCGGAGTTTAAGGAGGACTGGCAAGAAGGATTGCAACCGGGAACAGAGGTTTTGATGTGGGCCATCATTGGCCCATCTAGTCTGCCCAGTTCCCTACCTGATGGATAAGCTGCAGATTCTAGTTAATCAACAGCTTACTTTCTCCTACCCCCCCCACTAGAATTGCCTTATGCCTGTCACATGCATTCTTGAATTCTCCCACTGTTCCTGACTCCACAACCTCCTCAGGAAGGCTATTCCATGCATCCACAACCCTCTCTGTGAAAAAATACTTTCTAACATTACCTCTGAGCCGTCCCCCCTCTATCTTCAAATTGTGCCCCCTTGTTCTTGCACATCTCTTCTTCTGAAAGATATTACCCTCTTGTACTTCCCCTGAGATACTTGAAAGTTTCTATCATGTCCCCCTCTCCCTCCTTTCCTCAAAGGTATACATATTAAGCTGCTTTAGCCTCTCCTTGTACGTCTTCTGGTGCAGACCCTGCACCATTTTGGTGCCTCCTCTGAACAGCCACCACTCTGTCTATGTCTTTGCAGAGATGGGGTCTCCAGAACTGCACACAGTACTCCAGATGGGGTCTCACTAACTGTCTGTACAGAGGGATAACAACTTCCTGTTTTCTACTGTTGATGCCTCTCCCTATGCATCCCAGTATCCCCCCAGCCCTCCTTACTGCCTTCTTACATAGCTTGCCCACCTTTAGGTCATCTGATATAATTACTCCTAGGTCTCTTTCCATTTTTGTTGCTATTAACTCACCCCCCATTGTGTACTCTTCCCCTAGGTTTTTTGTTTCCCAGATGCATTACCTTGCACTTCTTTGCATTGAATCTGAGCTGCCACATATTTGACCATTCCTCCAACCTTGCCAAGTCCCTTTTCATTCTTTCCACCCCACCTTGTGTATCAACCTTGTTGCAGATCTTTGTGTCATCTGCAAAGAGACATACTTTTCCTTCCAGGTGCTCTCCAATGTCACTTATAAAGACATTAAAGAGGACCAGTCCCAGTACTGAACCCTGCGGTACCCCATTAGTTACCCTCCTTTCTTCACTATGGACTTCATTTACTATTACCCTTTGCGTCCTGTTGTCCAGCCAGTTTTTTATCCAGGCTACCACCTTGGGACCCACTCTAAGGCAGGCTAACTTGTAAATTAATCTTTTGTGTGAGACTGTGTCATATGCCTTGCTAAAATCTAGGTAGGCCATATCCACAGCCCCTCCCTGGTCTACTACTTTGGTCACCCAGTCAAAGAAATCTATTAGGTTCGTCTGACATGACCTTCCTGCTGTGAAACCATGCTGCCTTGGGTCCTATGCCCCACTGACCTATAGGTACTCAACAATTCTCACCTTCAGAAGTGATTCCATCATTTTCCCTACCAGTGAAATCAAACTAATTGGTCTGTAGTTTCCTGCCCCTGCCCTGCTCCCACTTTTGCAAAGTGGAATCACATTTTCCCTCCTCCAGTCCTCAGGTACCACCCCATCCTTCCATGATTTGTTAAAAAGAGTAGTCAGTGGTGCTGCTAGTTCTACCCTTAGTTCTTCTAGAATTCTTGGGTGAATCCCATCAGGTCTCATTGCTTTGTCCACCCTCAGTTTCAAGAGTTCTTTCAAAACCCTTTCTTCTGTGAATGGACTGGTATCAACCCCCCTATTCAGAGTTTCTCTCTTGTTTGGTTTAGGTACCTCCCCCTCCTCTTCCGTTGTGAATACTGAGCAGAAATATTCGTTCAGTATCCCTGCTTTTTCACTGTCACACTCTGCCCACATTCCTTCCCCTTTATTAAGTCTCTGTAGCCCTCCCTTGGTCTTTCTTTGCTCCCTAATGTTTCTATAAAAGTTTTATCCCCCTTCTTAACAGAGTTGACTATCTTTTCCTCAGTGTGTGCCTTTGCTATTCTGACTGCCTTCCCTGCCTCCTTCTACTCTAACTTATAAAGTTCTCTGTCCTGCTCCTTCTGTGTTTCCTTATATTTCCTGAATGCTATCCTTTTCTCCTTAACCATCCCTGCCACCTTCTTTGAGAACCATAGTGTTTTTTTCCTTCATTTTGTTTTGTTGATTTGCTTCACACAAAGGCTTGTTGACTCTGCGATGGCTGTTTTGATTATTCTCCATTGTTCTTCCACCCCTCCTTCTTACCCTTTTGCTAGTGCTTTTCTGAGGCACTCTCTCATTTTCCCAAAGTCAGCCTTCCTAAAGTCGAATACTCTTGTTTTTATACGGCTTGATTCTATGGCTGTGTTTATTATGAACCATGCTGTTTGGTGGTCACTTGTTCCCAGATGGCTACCCACTTCTAAATTGGAGATCCTTTCTCCTTCCCCATTTGAGAGCACCAGGTCAAAGATTGCTCCCTCCTGAGTGGGTTCCAATGCTAGCTGTCTGAGGCATGCCCCATGTAGGGCATCAAGAATGACCCTGCTCTTGGATGTGCCTGCAGCAAAGGTACTCCAGTTAACATCTGGCATATTCAGGTCCCCCATCAACAGTATCTCCCCTTTTTCTGCCATTTTAAGGATGCCTTCTATCATTTCCTTGTCCATTTCCTCCCCCTGAGATGGGGGTTTGTACACAACCCCCATGTAGATTGTGGTGCCATTACCTCTCTCCAGCGTGACCCATAGTGACTCATCAACTTCCTGTTTACTCTTTAGTTCTGTTGCTTTAATCCCTTTCCTTATATAGAAAGCTACTCCTTCTCTTCTTTTACCCACCCAGTCCCTCCTGTAGACTGTGTACCCTGGTATGTTGACATCCCAGTCATGGTTCTCTGTGTACCATGTTTCAGTGACTGCCACAATATCCAGGCATCCCTCTTCCATCAAGGCCACTAATCCAGAGAGCTTGTTGCACAGACTGCGGGCATTGGTACTCATCACCTTCCATTCATTTTTTATGGCCTTACCCCTTTTAGCCCCATCCCTGTCCTTACTGCCTTTTTCTGCATTTATTCCTGTACTGCTCCCTACTGACTTCTCTGTCTTGGTGTTTATCTCTCTAACTACTGTGTTTTGTGGGGGGAGGCTAGGATTCCCCCTGCTCCTTTTCAGTGCCTCCCCCCTTGGCTAGTTTAAATACTTGCCAATGAAGCATTTAAACCTGTCACCTAGGATCCTGTCCCCCCCCAGACAGATGCAGACCATCGCACCAGTATAAGCCTGCATCCCTCTGCTCCCCAGTCCCCAATGAAGCCAAAACCCTGAGCGCCACACCAGTTTTTCAACCATTCATTGAATCACATGGTGTAGAATACCCTAGCATCATCCCTGCCATAGACAGGCAGCACCTCCAAGAAGGTTACCGTACATGCTATTTGTCTGAGGCCCATCCCCAACTCCACAAAGTCCTCTTGCACAGCTCTGATCCCATTCACAGTCATGTCACTTGTCTCTAGGTGGACAATGACATCCAGCTCCCTCCCTCGTGCAGCTGCTCCCGCGATCCTGAGGATTCACTTCCTGCCCCTCTGAGACGTGGTGCCAGGCAGGCACCTTACCTCCCTATCTCCTTCCTCCCCCACTTCTACCCCCTAATGATTGAGTCCCCCACCAGGAGTTGTTTCCTTCCTCTGTGGGGTCTCATGCCACCCTTCTGTGTGTCTCCTTTGTGGAGGTTACCAGCATCCTCCTTGGTCTCCATTGCAGGTGCCTCCATAGAGGAACCACTCTTTTCCAGAACAGCATATGAATTGTGGAGAGATACAACTGGAGGGATGTACCTCTGTTCCACCACCCTCTCCCTCCCTGAGTCCACCTTGGTCCAACTGCTCCTCTTTCTTGGCAACCTCTGAGGTAACGGTGTTGGCCCTCGTGGTCCCTGGGTGGGGGAAGAGGGTTCACGAATACTAGCCATGTCAGCCTGGAGACGGGCAGCCTCCTCCCTCAGAGCAGAGAGGTGCCTGCAAACAGGGCAGCATTGCAGCCTCCAGAATGTCTCCCGGAACACTGCTGCCCCACAGCCATTGCACTGCACCACTCTCATCTTGACTTATTTTGTGTTCCCTCTCCTGTTGCTTTGTATGCTTACTGTCTCCTCCCTCTATGTATTTTTACACTTACTTTCCTACTGCCTATGTGCCCTTACAACTCTCGCCCTTCCTGTTCTGAGACAGGAACTTCCTGTAGTCTTCAGTAGTCTCCCTCTTCCGTGCTTGGATTCAGACCTCCAGCAGCCGGGGGGGGGGGGAGAAAGAGTTATTTTTTTTTTAGATTCCTTCAAGGTTGATGAGACTAATGTGTCTCAGTGATCCTTCCCTTCCTATTGCAAAAAAGGAAGTTTCTGTTGTCAGTCAAATCCAATGGCTATAAAACAAGAACTGGTTTTGGGTGGAAAGAAGGGCAATTAGTGAAAAAAAAAAAAAATCTGTAGTTCTAGACTGCTATTTCTTACTCTGAAACCAAAGTTCTCCTCTGTCAGAAATAGCAGGAAGCTGTAACTGGAGACACCTGCTTTTGTACTACTAAGCTGCTAAGCCACACCCCCAATTAGATTCACCCTCTGCTCTGACTCAGCAAATTAAGCTGATACAGCCTCCTTCCTCAGAGAAACACAAAGTGACTTTCTTTTTTTTCCCTTAAATGAGACCCCCTTCTTCTAATAAAATATCTGTTTGCTTAATCCAAACAGGTACTGACTCCTGCTGCGATAGAAGTGATTTATCAGTAAAAAATCTGTAGTTCTAGACTGCTATTTCTTGCTCTGAAACCAAAGTTCTCCTCTGTCAGAAATAGCAGTTTTTATGTTCTGCCTAAAATACATAAGCAACTGGTGGATCCCACTGGACGCCCAACAGTGTCAGGAATTGACTCCCTCAAGGAGCAGGTTTCAAGATTTGTTGATGATTACATTAAAGAGCATGTCTTTTTCTTATGTTTCTATATTCAGGACACTACACAAATGTTGGGCATTCTGGGGATCTTTGGTTTCCAAGGGTATAGTCTCCTTATACACAACTATCCCCAATGAAGGGGGATTAGAGGCCATGACATACTGGCTCGAACAGGATGAGACTGTAGACACACACCTTGCACGGTTCTTATCGGACTGTGCCAGACATATACTAACAAAAAAGTGTTTTCTGTTTCAGGGCAACTACTTCCTCCAAACTAAGGGGACGGCTATGGGGGCAGCTTTGGCCCCCAATTATGCCAATCTCTATTTGGGCAAATGGGAGAAAGACTGTGTGTATCACAACCAGGTCAATCCTTACTACCATTAGATTGACCTGTGGTGTCGCTTTATAGACAACATATTTATGGTGTGGTGTGGCACCAGAGATGAGCTTGATAACTTCATTAGCTACCTGGAAAAAAGTAACTTTAATTTAATGTGATATATACACACTGTTTCTTTTTTTGTATTTACAGGTTACAAAAAAGGTTGATGGCATGATTGAGACCAACCTTTACAGATAGAAATTCCTTGCTGCATGCCTATAGTTGCCACCCACACCATATGATAGAGAACATCCCCAAGACCCAAATGCTTACAGTCCATAGAAACTGCAGTGCAGATAGTGATTTCATGGTGAATGGGTCAAAGGTGTGAAGGACTATTACAGTATGCATTGCAAGCCCATTGTTCCACAGTGTGGACCAATGTGCTTGCAGCAGATACTGTAAGCTATCATTCAGCGAGCAGCCGCAGAGGTATGCATGTGGGTTTGCTGCCTGCCAGTAACCGGGGGGGCTGGGTGTGCTGGTGGTCCTGTACGGGTGAGGGGGTGGTGGACTACCAGACTACCATGGATGTGGGTCTGCTGTTTTGGGCAATCAGTGTTACAGGCAGGGAGGGAGGTTCCACAGGACCACCAGGGAATCGAATAAATCATTATGTCGGGTGGTCAGGGTTACAGGCGGGGAGGAGGGGAACCACTGGATCACCAGGGAATTGGATAAATCTTTATTTTGGCTGATCGGGGTTATGGGTGGGGGGGTACCACTGGACCACCAGAGAATTGGATAATTCTTTATTTTGGGTGATTGGGGTTACAGGCAGGGAAGGGGGTACCACTGAAACACCAGGGAATTGGATAAATCTTTATTACTATGATCGGGGTTATGGGATGGGGAAGGGGATAACCACTGGACTTCCACTGACAGCACTGCATGCTGTGCAGGGTGCCAGGCACATTTTGCTGGCTGGCCCTGCACAACTCATGCAATTGGGGCCATAATGACATGCCAATGGCCCCATTTGCGCCTTACATGCATTATGGCCCCATTTGCATATTTGGGTCTGAATATCAGGAATTTGCGCACAGCGTATCTCTGATGTGCTGGCGCATTTCCCATTCCTGGTATTCGGACCTGTCTGGGGGATGCGCTGGCACACTGTATTTGTGCCACAGGCATTTTTTGATATATTCAGATGAGATGCGCCACAGCACATCTCTTTTAAATATATCCATTTGTTGTTCCAACGCAACTCAGTTGCATGGAGCAATCATTTGCGCCATTGCCAGGTGTACTTTTAACTATGTAGCCCCTATTGTAAAACTATTTCCAGTATAGTCACGTAACAGAATATTAGCGCATTAAGCAGACATTACATGATTACGCCAAACAACTTTTGCATGCTGCGAGTTTAAATGCCTGACAAATTGCATCAGCTGATCAGTATACAAGTATTTAAATCGCTTATCTGCCCCTGTTCCTGAAACAGTGTAAACTTGCAACTTGCAACAGTGTATCTCATCAAGTGGCTGAACTCACCCAACTCGACGGCTAACAAAAGAGATTACTCCTGCCTTCAAACTGAAGAAATCGTGCCGGAGCTGCTCATAGAAAAAGCTGATATTTTGATCGCTGTAGCAGAAGCAGTTGTTGCTGAGTTGTCTGCTTCTGCTGCTGCCCCTAGTCCCCCCCCCCGCAAAAGAGTCAGACACAGTACGCTCACTATTCCCCTAAAATCCGGTTTGATATCAGTTGACATGCTGCAGTGCACAGCATAATGAACGCCATTGTTTGTCTGAAATGCAGCAAAAGTCAAAAATAAATTAAAGAACTATCAGGAAATTTAACAGTAAATACCTAGCACATACAAGGTATACCCCAGACCCTTCAAATCTACCACAGGAGCTGCCAATTAAGCCTCAGGGTTGTCCTGCACTCCTGATTGAAAAGGTTGAGGAGGAATTAAAACCAATTGCGCGAACACTGCATTCTGAGGGTGCAGTGATGAACGACAGAGTGTTAACAGCCATTGCACTTGGGATTGTCAAATCCACTAACCCACAGCTGTTAATTAAAAACAGAGGCCCTCTAGCATTCTCTTGCCAATGGTCCTGGCTGTTTTTAAAACACATAGGCTTTAGTAAAAGAAAAGGCACAAAGTCTGCATGTAAAACCCCTGAGAACTTTGCTGAGCTAAAGGAACAGTTCCTCAAAAGATTTCCACTGCTGCTGCCAAGAGCTCATTCCAGCTGAGCTAATAAGGATTTTAGATGAAACTGGGGTTAATCTAATCCCTTGCTCTGAGTGGACCATGGAAGCTATTGGCTCGACGCAGGTTAAGGTTACAGGGCTAGGTGACAAACACCAGGTCACTGTTGTTCTATGCATTACACTATCCAGCCATTACCACCCACCCCAGATAATCTACAAAGGATAATCCGAAAACTGTCAAACCACCTTCATATTCCCATCCGAATGGAGCATCACACAATCAGAGAATCACTGGGCCAACACTAACACAACAATTCAGTACATTACAGAGGTTCTTGTACCATACATTACTAACATTAAAACAAAAAAAAGACCTCCCAAGGGAACAGCGTGCGTTGTTCATTTTTGATCTTTTCCATGGAAACACAGCTGAGGATGTTGCAAAGATCATGGAAGACAACAACATTATTCCGGTATTTATCCCACCATCATATCCTGCCTTGTTACAACCCTTAGATGTAGCTGTCAATGAAGTGTTCAAAGATGATCTGAAAAATCAATTCGCCGATTGGTGCTCAAATGAAATTACTCTGTTTACTTGTTTTTTCTAAGGTAGAAGGAGGCTAAAGGCCCATCGAGTCTATCTCCCCGCATCATGTGGGAAATGATGTTAAATGCCCAGTAAATATTTATCTAATTCAACTTTGAACTGCTCAGCTTTCGTTGCGTCTGCTATAGTTTGTGGTAATTTGTTCCAGAGTGTTGCAGCCCTAATCGTATAGCAGTGCTTTCTTTTGTTAGTAGCTACCCAAGGGCACAGATAATTGTTATTGCACCTTGGATGTTAGGTTTGTTGGCATACTTAATGTCACATTAATCCATCAGTTGTTTGTCTGGGAGGATTTTAAACAGTAATAGAAGGTCTCCCCTTAAACATCCTATCTCTGAGTCATCTAAGTTAAGTTCTTTACATCTCTCTTGGTATGATAGATCATGTAATCTTGGGATGATCTTGGTTATTTTTCTTTGGACCCTATCAAGGAGTTTCTTATCTTTTGTAAGATATGGTGCTGTCCAGGGGAGTGAGTAATTCAGAAGTAAATGTGGACTTCCACATGGCTATCCATAAAACCATTATGCCAAATGGCTAGTAACCAGTTTTGCAAGCCTGTCAGCTAGCACTGATGAGTACATCCATGGCTTTGAGTATGCAGGGATTAGTAAAGCTCACAAGAATGCTTGCTGATACAGATACACCTGTTGAGGGTATTTGCTGTTGTTTAGTGCTGTACTGTATTTCTTTACTCACTGTGTGCTCTCTCTTCATTCATTTCTAGCAAAGTGAGAACAGAGAAAAGACAGCATGGGGGCCAGAAGATCAGACTGGAAAGCTGATTGTGTTGCGAATTCCATCTGCAGCAGAAAATGGAAAAGCCCCACACACACACATTTGTTCCTGTTTCTTATAAAATGGTACTACTCTTTTTAAACACTTAAATTGAAGGCGGAACTGAGTATTGTGTGTGATACTATAATTAAAAAAGTTGCCAAGGTCGGCCCGGTAGCGCAGAGGCATGGAATACCTTTCCTCGCACTACGCTAGTGACCTGTGTTCAGGAATGACTTCAGGTCATCGGGGCACCGGCATGGGGGAGGAGGAAGGAGCAGGATTAGGCAGCCTTACAACAGCTCTCCTCTCCTGGGGGAGGTGGTCACCCTCCCATAGTCCTGCCACCACCGGGTGGAGGTCCGGTGTTGGTGCAGGCGGTGACACGAAGGGAGGGTGTCTTTATACATGGGGTGCATATGCCTCCACATGCGCATGCATGCCAGAGATGGGGGTAGGAGAAAATGGAGGTAAAAATGACAAAATACATTAATATAAAAAAAAGTTGCCAAAACACCGCTCACAAATGTAGCCAGAACACCAAGAACACTTGGTCTGGTTGGTAACCATGACAACAAATACTCGCTGTCAAAATAGTTTCACTGATGAGCAAGGGTGTGCAAAATCAATTGCCCCCTGTCTGGGGCAAGTAAATTTCATTGAAGAGCAAGTACTAAAACAGCTAATTTCATTGTAATTAATAAGGGCAAGTGGAAATTCAGCTATAGTCATGGCTGGACAAGTAATAAAAGTTTTGATTTGAACACCCCTGCTGATGAGGTGTCAATAGCGATTGTAGCAAAAATATTTTGACAGCGAAAATAGATTGTTTTACTGTATTAACATTTCAACCAGTGGAGGTGCGCACATATATACACACACACACATACTCACGCACACGCTTGACAAGCAGGTAGTGTCACACACACACACACACACATACACCGCACACAGATGAATCTTCAACCAAAATATTTTCTCTTCCTGATGTACCAGGGATGGTGATGTCATTTACATAAATGATACCACTCTTGATCATGTTATTGCCCATTGGAGCATAACATTTCCACTTAGCATCTAGAACAAAAGTCCAGATTGAGCTTTTATAATGAAAGAAACAATTTTTTTTAAGTTAAAAGAAGGGATTAAACATTAATAAAACATTAAAGAGCAGCCGACAATTCAAGGAAAACTGAAAAAATATTTAGAAACAGTTCAGCAACTTGTGTTATATCCTAGGGGTGCAGTCGCGTCTCTATAGTTAGGGTTGAGTAGGAAGTGCAATGTTAAATCCCAAACTTTGCACTCTAATAACTTTGCAACTGTTCAACAGATTTGCATGAAACTTTGCATGCACCATTGTCCAGGTTAGATCTCTGGATGTGGCAAGTTATGTTCCAGTTGGATGTGCGGTTTCCAAGTTCCGAAGAAGTGAAAAATGCACTTTTCGCTAATTGATTTTACTAGGTTTTTCACTGAACTTGCCTACAGCTCAAACAGTTTGGAATCTTAGTCTGAAATTTTCAGGGAAGAAATGGACTAGCCTACAGATGTGCATTTTGCTAGTCTGGTGAAAAAATAATAATCCATTCCAATCAGAAATTATTTAATTTTTAAATTTTTAAAAAAAGTTTCTGAGCATGCTAGTAAGCACTTCGGGATAGCTGTATGAAACGAAAAAGGAATCCTGTTTTGTATTAGAATATTCCTTTTTCATTAGCCGGCATCTTGTTTCCATTTTTCCAAAAAAAAAAAATTCAAAAGCTATAAAACTGGCATCATTGAGAGACACCAACACATCTGTCTGGGTGATCGGAACCCTCTTAGATGTAATCTGCACTTCCTAGTTGCAGACTTACCCTAGAAATGTTTTTTTATGACCACATGATATGAGAAAAGAGCCCTTTTTCATACCACAAGTAATGAAAAATGATCCTTTTTCATGAAGAGAGAATCTTCAGATTCAGTTCTGCTGCAGTTTCCCGTACTCTTGTGTATTTCCCTGGTGTCTAGTGGCACTCCCCACCCTTTGATACCCAGCCCATCTCTGCTTTTGTTTCTGTGGTGTCTAGTGGCACCCCCACTCCCTGATCTCCATCCCATCTCCCTTAGTCTCCCTGTTGTCTAGTGGCACCCCCCACCCACCAATCGTCTGCCCCCTTACAAAAAACATTTTTTCCCTGGTGTTTAGTGACACCCCCGCCCACCGATCGATGTCCTCCTTGAATAATAATGATATTCCCTGGTGTCCAGTGGTACCTCCCCACCCACCAACTCTGTCCCGCTACCTGAAATAAAGAAAACCATCCTTGATGTTTATTTTAGCACAAAATGGTCCCTCCCCGATCAGCACCCCACCCCCACGACCCACTCAGCACCCACCAGCCCACACACCCCCAGTACTTCCCCACACACCCTCACTCACCTGAACAGGTCCTAGGTTTGAAGACATGTCTTGCTGCTGGAACCGGCGACTGCAATATGAGAAACTAAGGTAAATGTGGTTCAATGTATTTCAATGGGGGTTTTAACTTATAGTCATAACTCAGCCATTTTTGGATATTTTGACACTAAATTTTCAACACAGTATTTTGGGGACCCCACCTCATGAACAACATAACTGTCATTATGCAACTCCGGCCCGAAAGGTGATTTCACGGTCGCTTGGCGAATTCACCTTTTGGGCAGGATTTGAACATTTGTCCTGCCCTTGTTCATGAGGTGGGGAAATAAGAAGGCTATGTTGAAAATTTAGGGTCAAAATATGTAAAAATGGAAAAGTTATGACCATTTGTTGCAATTTCACTGTGCACGCTCATAACTTTGAAATTTTTAATATTTTGACACCAAACTTTCAACATAGACATCTCATTACCCCACCTCATGTATGTCGAAGCTGTCATTTTTCAAATCCTGGCCAAAATGTTTTTTTCCCCACTTGTGGCCAGAATGGTGTTGCAGTTGTGCAAAATTATGTTTTGTTGGGGATTCGAAAATGTTCTGTGCCAGGTACATGAGGCTGGGGTAATAAGATGGCTATGCTGGCAATTTGGTCACTGTTGTTCTATTCATGGAAGCACAGGGCTCTTCCACAATGACATACATATATGCATATATGGAGGGATGGGAGTGCAGGGCCAGAAGGGAACTGCACTCCCACAGGCAAATAAGGTTATGATTACACTATCTCAAAGAGTAAGGAAATTCTTTGAAAAAAAAACTACATTAATGCATCAGTTAGGGTTGAGAGTAAAGTGACAGAAGTAGGGAAATATGGCATTAGGGTTTCCAACCCTAACACCCCCACCCCCACCCAGCACACACCAACAAGCATCGGGGTGTGCCTTGGGGTCATCAGCCATAACATTCACCACATTCTCCTATACTGTACCCATCTCAGCTTGTTTACTTATGGAACAGGTGAGCATTATGACTGGACGCACCCTGGCACACCCCGACACCTGTTGTGTGTGTAGGTGGGTGGTGTTAGGTTGGAAACCCTAATATCATATCCTTACATTTCCCCATCTATCATCTCCCACCCTCCCTCCTCCTATGCCCCTTTGAAGCTCCTCATCCCACTCCTTGCTCTCTCACCCAAGACCTCCTCAGCTGGCCAAGCTGCTTTCTCCCACCACTTCCCCAAAGTCTGGAACTGCCTCCCTTTACACATCTGTAATGCCTCATTCTCCATCTCTCTAGCCTCCCTCCTGTTTGAACTCACTACTCCCTCCTGTAACTGCTACTGACATCTCCTATATCCTCTGTATGCACAAATTCCACAAATTCATGAGCTTTTGTACTGCTCACTCCCCTACCTGGACATTCTGTCCTGTCATAGTCTGGGTGTGCTACGTGCCTCATCAACCCATGCTGGTTTTCATTCCCTAGAAATGTTATTCCCCCCACCACTCCCTCTATCATCCCTTTATCTTACGCCTTCTCTCCCTGCCTTCCCGCTTCTCCTTTCTCCTTATCTTACAATTCTTGTCTCCCCTCCCTTGTTATCACACCAGTCCGCACATCCTCTCTTCTTCAGGTTTGCCCTCCTTTTCTGCCTGCAGCTCCTGCAGCTGCTACACTGTCAGCTGGTTTCTCTACCACCTCCACCACCCCCACCCCGGACTTTACATCTTTACCAGTCCACTGATACAGTATACATAATGTGTATTACCTGTTATTAGCAGGAATTTGCGCCCCAGTGTACTTGTGGGTACTTCTGTTGTACATATGTATAGTCACCCATTTATTCCTACAAATTCTTGTATATTTAGTTCTTTTATATTTTACTGTTCACAATATTTTTACCTATGTAGTTCCTATGTGTAGTCACCTATATATTCCTGTATATTTAGTTCTTCTATATTTACTATATGTATTTTTATATTATGTATTCCATCTTCCCCTTCCCCAAGGACACATCTCGAAACTAACTATTTCAGCTCAGTATGCCTTTCCTAGTGAAACTCTTCAAATAAATAAATATTTCCCTACGTTTGCCGCTTTATCCTCAACCCTAACTGATGCATTAACGTAGCTTTTTGCAAATATACATATACACACACACACACACACACACACACACACACATATACACACATCATGAAAATGAAAATAAATCACTCTTTATTACAGAAATCATTTTCTTGAAAAGGGGGTTTACACTCCTGGCCTTCATCAGCTTCAGATTGCCCCTCTCGCAGTCATAATCCTCTGTTGTGACTTCACAATCTGCTGCCATGGGAATGACTGTGATGTCAGACACACAGGGATGATGGCCTCAGGTTGGGAATAAACAACACAAACAGATGAACTCTGTTGGAACAAACATTCTGTTTTTTCCCCATTACATTTTCTAGATGGTATTAGGGGAGTGATGTACAGAACTAGTGTAAAATAGGAGTTAAATTGAGTATAATTATTGTGCTTTACAAAGTTATTTTGGACGTGCCAGTTCTTTAAAAACACGGTGGTACACGTAGGAGTGTTAAGACTCTCATAACTAACTCAGAAGTTATGGATCTCAGCACTCACTGGTGCAGATAAAAGTGTTACTCCATTGCAACTCAGTATTACATAAAAGTTAAAATGTTTCAAATGATGTAAGTGCAACCAGAATGGTATTCCAGGTGGTCTGGGTTCAAGTCCCAGTTGAGGCACTTACTCCTTTCTCACCTCTGTTTGTATGTGTTCCATACATATGCACACCGCACCCATGTGATTGAAAATGAAGTAATTATTTGTGCAGCACCTGGCTGTGCACTGGAGAAAGAGTAATGTGTCTTCCTGGACAGCGCAGGTTCCAGTTGCCTTGGTGGCAAAGCTGGTTAGCATGACCAGAATGGTATTCTGGGCGGCCTGGATTCCAGTCCAAGCTGAGGCACTTACTTCTTTCTCTCCCCTCTGTTTGTATGCCCTCTGTATTCACCCTATTAATACCTTTAAGGTACTTGAAGGCATTGATCATATCCCCCCTCCCTGTTGTCTTCTTCATGTTGTGCCCCGTGAGCCTCTCCTCATAGGTGTTGCACAGCTGTCCCTGGATCATCTTGGTTACCCTTCTCTGGACGATATTCAGCAAGTTGGCATCCTTTTTAAGATGAGGGCATCAATACTGCACATTATACTCTAGGTGTGGTCTTACCAGTGACCTGTACAGCAGTAATATGACCTCCACCATCCTGCTGGTAATCCCCCTGGCTATGCAGCCCAGCATCTGATTTGCTCTTGCTGCTGCTCTCCTGCAGTGTGCCAAGTGCTTCAGGTCACTGTTGATGATAACCCCCAGGTCCTTTTCTTCTTTAGACCTGCTGACCTGCACACACCCCAAACAATATTTGGTCTCTGGGCTCTCCACCCCTAAATGCATAACTTTGCACTTTTTAGTGTTCAGCCCCAGTTGCCGAATGCCAGAAAACTTCTCTGTTCTAGACAGGTCCTCCCTTAGTTCATGAATGTCTCCCCTCCTCCATATCTACCCTCCCACAGAGCTTTGTGTCATCCAAGAACAGGCACGTGTTACCTTTGATCCCTATCTGCTGTGTCACTGATGAAGATGTTAAACAACACTGGACTGAGTACCAAGCCCTGTGGGACCCCACTATTCACCAGCCTAACTTCCGAGAATTCCCTTTGACTACCTTTGGCTTCTGTCCTTCAACCAGTTTGTGTCCCAACTAGTAAGCTTGGCCTCCACCCCCAGATCCTCCAACTTCCTGACCAGTCTCTTATGAGGTATAGAGAGTCAAAGGCCTTGCTGAAGTCCAGATACAGGACATTAATCGCTTGTCCCCTGTCCACTGTCTGTCACCCACTCAAAAAAGTCAGTCAGACTAGTCTGGCAGAACCTCCCCCACATGAACCCATGCTGCCTCTCATCTTGCAGCCCATTTTCCTTGAGGAAGACCACCAGTCTCTCCTTCAGGATAGTCTCCATCAGTTTCCCCACTACTGAGGTCAGATTGACTGGCTTGTAATTCCGTTTCATCCCTTGGACTGCTTTTATGGAGAGATCCCATGTGTGCAGTTCTCCAGTCCCAGAGCATACTCTGTTGACTCCAGGGAAGTGTTAAACAGGTCTACCAGGGGGCCTGCCAGCACTACCGCCAGTTTCTTACAATCCTCAGGTGCATTCCTTCTGGCCTTGGGGATCTGTCCACCTTCAGGGACTTTAGGCCCTTATGCATCCTGTTCACCTCTATTATAACTTCTGTGACTCCCCTTCCCTGTCCCCATCCCCTGCTCCCTTGTGGCACTGGTCTGTCCTTCTCTCTAATGAAAATAGAGCAGAAGTACCTGTTCAGCACCTCTGCTTTCTCTTCACTTCCTTCTGCCCAAACCCCCTCATTTTTATAACCTGACAATCTCATCTTTAACATCTCTCTTCTCCCTTATATATTTGATGAAGACCTTTTCACCCGATTTTATTCCCTGTGCCAACTGTACTTCCCTTGCAGCCTTTGCTTCTCTAACTACTCTGCTCACCACCCTTGATTTAGCACAATAATCCTCTCTATCCTCTTCTGAGTATATTTATACTTCCAGAAGTCTGCCTTATTTTCCCTTATTGCATTTGCTGCTTCCTTTCCAAATCAGCAGGGCTTTTTGGCCCTGGATTTCTTGCTTTTGATTTTGATACACTCACTAGTGGCCTCCATCAGTCCATCCTTTGTTATAGCGCATTTCTGTTACACCTCCATCTCCTTACTGATCCCAGCAAGGCGTCCTACCAGACTTTCTCCCATCTTATAAAAGTCAGCCTTCTTGAAATCCAAAACCTTCATCTTGGTCCTGACCACCTCTCTGCCCATGTCCAGGTGGAATCCCATCAAGTGGCAGTCACTTCCTGCAAATGGCACATCCACCTTTATATCCTGGACATGCCCACAGTTGGACAGGTCCAGGTCCAGCATGACCCCCCCTCTCTAGTGGGCTCCATGACACCCTGTGTCAGAAATCCATACTGGAACATGTCCAGCAGTACCTGCTCCCTGGTGCTGGAGGTAGCCAGGATTTTCCAATCCACCCCAGGTAGATTGAAGTCTCCCATTATTACTACCACCTCACCCTTGCCTGCCATTTCCATGATTTGGGACCCCAGTACCTTGTCTAAGTCTTCATCCTGTGAAGGTGGTCTGTAAACTACCCTCATTCTTAGTTTCCTCCCCTTAGTGGATTGGCCCTGAACCCATAATGATTCTGTCTCTCCATCCACCCCTTCCTCTCTAGAACAGATTATCCCCTCCCTCACATATAGAGCCCTTCACCTTTCCCTGTCTTTCCTATACATTTTGTACCAGGGACTACGAGGTACATGTCATGGTTTGGTGTGGCCCATGTCACTGTGATGGCCACTATGCCCATCTCTTCATCGGCCAGTATCCATGGAGAGGATATTTCAAAGTTCACTTATAATTTGCTCATTTTACCATATTTGTACAGCAGATTTTCAGCATAGCCGTCTTATGATCCCACCTCTTGATCCCGGTAAGTGAACATTTTCAAATTCCTGCCAAAACATCATTCCATGCCATAGATGTGAAAACACATTTTAAAGGCAAACACAGAATGAAACGGCACACTCCAAGAACAGATGCAAAATACAAAAATTTATTGAACACACATCCGGCACCTAATTAAAACCCCTAGTGCTTGGAGGACACACTGCCTCTTCATCAGTGGGAGAAGTATAGATTCCACAATCTCTCTCTTATAGCGCTGTAGTTTTAAAGTAACAATATACATCAAAAGTTTATTAGGTAACATACAAGGCATTTTTTGTTTAAATATGAGTAACACGGAAAACATTCACAGATACTGTAGGTACAAAAATAAATTATTGTTACTAAAAGTTGTGGTTATTAATAATAGGACTCTGAATCAAGTATGATAAAATATCAGCTTTATAATGTCTAAATTCATCTTAAGTACATGGTGATCAGGCAAAACAGATTCAAAATATTGCATCAAGTTGTGTTATATTATAGCGACAATTAACCTGTTCACTAGACTGCAGAAAGTTTGAATACAAATACCATCACTATACCAATCTTACAAAAATTACCAAAAGTGTAAACTATAAAATAGCTTGTATCACAAAAACAATCCATTATGTTATGGCAAGTCCATGTGAAAGAAAACCCTTATCTCTGAAGGCCAGATTTGAAAGTATGGGAATAGTGGGGTCTGCCAGATGGTGATCACCACACATTACCAAAAGGAGCACCAAATGGTAAATGAACCTAACAGAGAAACATAGAAGTTGACGGCAGATAAGGACCGCAAGGCCCATCCAGTCTGCCCATTTCTTTTTCTACCTTATAAATGTGCCATCAGCCTTTGCTCTGTCAATGGCCTATCTATTTATACTCATCTGTATTCCTCCTTTATGCCTATCCCATGCCTGTTTGAAGCCCTGCACTGTATTCACAGCCACCACTTCCTGAGGTAGGCCGTTCCATGCATCCACCACTCTTTCTGTGAAAAAGAATTTCCTCACATTCCACCTTAAAATCGGCCTCCCTCTAGTTTCATGCTGTGTCCTCTTGTCCTGCTATTTTTCTTATATTGAAACATGTTAGACTCTTTCACCTTGTTAATGCCCTTAAGGTGTTTGAATGTTTCGATCATATCACCTCTCTCCCTCCTTTGTTCAAGGGTATACTTATTGAGCTCCATTAATCTGTCCACATATGTCTTCTGATGCAGCCCCTGCACCATTCTGGTTGCCCTTCTCTGGACTGCCTCAATTTGGTTAATGTCCTTGTGAAGGTATGGCCTCCAGTACTGCACGCAGTACTCCAGATGGGGCCTAACCAGTGTCTTGTAAAGAGGGATTATTACCTCCCTCTTACGACTTGTGATACCCCTACTAATACACCCTAACATCCCCCTAGCCTTACCTACTGCTTTAGAAGTCTGCTCGGATGATTTCAGGTCATCGGTGATGATGATGCCCAAGTCGCTTTCTTCCTTTGTGACTGCCAGCAACTCCCCTCCCAGCCTATAGGTGGCTTCAGGGTTTCTCTTCCCTATGTGCATGATCTTGCACTTTTGCATTAAATCCCAGTTGCCACTCTTCTGACCATTTTGCTAGTTTATCCAGATCTCTTCTCATTCTGCCCACCCCATCTGGATCATCTACTCTGTTGCAGATCTTGGTGTCATCTACAAACAGACAAGCCTTACCCTCTAGTCCCTTTGCAATGTCACTAATGAAGATATTGAAGAGGACTGACCCCAGGACTGATCCCTGAGGTACGCCACTTGTGACTTGCATCTCTTCTGACTGTATACCATTTATCACCACTCTCTGTTTTCTGCCTGTCAACCAGTTTGCCACCCAGTTGACCAACTTCTGACCAACCCCGAGCTTACCCAGCTTATTTATCAATATTCTATGTGGAACAGTGTCAAAAGCTTTGCTGAAGTCAAGGTAGGTGACATCAACTGCTCCCCCTTGGCCCACCACTCTGGTTACCCAGTCAAAGAAATCTATGAGATTAGTTTGACAGGACCTTCCCTTCGTAAACCCATGCTGTCTTGGATCATGTGCTCCTATGGATTCCAGGTGTTGCACTATCCTTTCCTTCAGGAGTGCCTCCATAATCTTGCCCACTACTGAGGTAAGACTGACTGGTCTGTAGTTCCCTGCCTCCTCCCTGCTACCACTCTTGTGGAGCGGGATCACATGAGGCATTCTCCAGTCTTCTGGGACCTCTCCTGTGCTCAGAGACTCACTAAACAGTTCTGCTAATGGCTCTGCTAGTTCCACCCTTAGCTCCTTAAGTACCCTGGGATGTATGCCATCAGGTCCCATTGCCTTGTCCACCTGAGCTTAGCGAGGCTCTTGTAGGAACCTTTCTTTTGTGAAGGTAGTGCTCACCTCCCTCCCGCTGTGTCCATGGTGCTGGGCTGTGGACCCTGCCCTACCTTCTCTTCAGTAAATACTGAGCAAAAGTATCTATTTAGGATAGATGCTTTTACAGGGTCCTCCTCCTCACATGCCCCCTTTTCTCCTTTGAGCTTAGCAATACCCCCTCTGGACTTTCTCCTTTCACTAATGTATCTATAGAAAGTCTTGTCACCTTCTTTTACTGTTCGTGCTAGTGTTTCCTCAGTTTGGGACTTTGCCTGCATTACTGCCTTCCCTGCTTCCCTCAGGGCAGTTTGGTATGCCTCCCTATCCTCATCCTGCTGTGTTCCTTTATATTTCCTGAAGGCCAACCTGGTAACAAACAGACTGAAAAAGAAAGACAAAAGGCCCCCCCCCCAACCAAATCCTCATAAAGAAGAGCCTATTAATTAATTCAAGTACAAAACCAGAACACCAAGCAGACAACTGCCTTCACACCATATCCCCCCTTGAAGCCAGGCCTCATCTACAAAAAGCCCCAGCCAGCAACAACCCCAGCTATGATCCCCTGGACTCCAGGATCCTCCAACTAGTCTTGGACACGCTAACCAACCTCCTAAACCAGTCACTATGTCTGGGCCAGTTCCCTAGTGCCTGGAAAACTGCCAAAATCACCCCAATCCATAAGTGGGGATAGGACCTCCCCAAGTAACTTCAGACCTATCTTCATTCTCCCCCCATTCTCCAAAGTGCTTGAAAAAATATTGGCCTCACAGCTCTCTGAGTACCTAGACAACTATGACCTGCTGTGTCTTGAATAACATGGCTTCTGTCCTGGGCATAGCACCACCACAGCCCTCCTGGAATTCTCCCACCTTCTCCACTCGGCTCTTGTCTCTGGTCACATTGCGGAAGCAGTGTTCATTGACCTCTCTAAGGCCTTTGACACTGTCTGTCACCCCTCCTACTTGATTCCCTCCATCAGCTTGGCTTCTCCCCTGGTCCCCTCGCTTGGTTCACCAGTTACCTATCCAACCGATCCCAGTGTGTAAAGGTTAACGGTAACCTATCCAACTCCCAGCCCGTCCGTTCTGGGGTCCACCAGGGTGCCATCTTGGGCCCTGTTCTATTCAGCACCTGTCTCAATACCCTCCCCAGTGCCTACTCTGGCAGTATGCTCCTCTATGCCGACGATGCTGCACTTATTGCCTCCCACCTGGACCCTGCATCACTACAGGGATCCCTTCAACTTACATTTAGCCAAGTCAAAAAGTGGTTCTTTGACCATT
This sequence comes from Neoceratodus forsteri, assembly GCA_016271365.2. Taxonomy (NCBI): domain Eukaryota; kingdom Metazoa; phylum Chordata; order Ceratodontiformes; family Ceratodontidae; genus Neoceratodus; species Neoceratodus forsteri. The sequence continues at coordinate 1,490,725,066 of CM028130.1, forward strand.
GGCTGGTCATTAACCTCAAGAAGACAAAATCCATGCTCTTTTCTCACCACCAGAACAAGGCCAAAAACACCCCCCTCCATATCCTCCCCAGTAATCCACACCCTCTCGAACAGGTGTCATCCTACAAATACCTGGGTATCACCTTTGACTCAGCATTTGCCTTCCACACCCACATCAATACCTTGTCCTCAGCTATAAATTCTCAGATTGGCCTCCTCTATCGACATAAAGCTTGCCTCCCCCAAACTGCCCTCCGTCTGGCCATCAACTCCTCCGTTCTGTCCTTAGTAGACTATGGCCTACCTAATTATGCTGTGGCTGACAACTCCACCTTCACTAAAATTCAGACCTCAATAAATAAGGCTTTCAGGCTCCTGACTGGCGCACCCCATCAGACTCATACCTGCCTGCTTTATTCAACCACCAATCTGCTCACCTTCGGCAAACGCCTGCGCTACCAAACCTACCTACTTGCCAAAAAATCCCTACTAGGCCTATCACCCCCAGGGGTTGCCGCATCCCTGCAGTGTGCATCCTCAGTTGTTTCCACCTGGAGTGCAGTCAAGTCCCCCCTCCAGGTCCCCCATAACAAGACCTCCTTAGCCCAAAGGTCCTTCTACTACCATGCCCCCACATGGTACAACTCTGCCCCCACATAGTACAACTCCTTCCCGCCCTCCGTCACGAATCTCACCAAACTTGGCCCCTTCAAAGCTGCCCTCTGGAATTTTCTCTTAGATGCCCGAAGCTGTAACTGCCACTAATTTTACTGTGACGGCATGATATCCACGTACCACTCTTCTAGCCTGACAATGTCCAGTTGACTGCTATTCTACAATACTGCCTGACAATGTCCCCAGGATTGCTATTCTATATAACTTGTAACTACTGTATGCAACACTGCCTAGTGTTCCTTGTAACAATGTGTTCTTATTGTTATATGTATCCTGCACCTGTATGTTACCCTGTTGTACCTCACACTGTTTACTTATCTGCCCTCCCTGCGATGAGGTAGCTTTGTAAATGAGTCCTTGACTTAAAGGTTGTAAATCCAATTCTTAAATAAATAAATAAAAACTGATGGGGGGTGCAGTTAAAATGGTGTGGAGGTGGTACAAAAGACAGACAGCAATGGCAAACCCTGGCATAGTGGGCATAGTGAAACACAAATGTTGAATGTGAAGAATCAACAATGATGAAAGGAACAACACATCAAAGGATATGGTGGCACAGGTGGTATGTGAGACGGTGAGACATGAAGGTGAGCAAATTCAAACTGCTTCATGAGACAGATTGGTTCTGTGAAAGAGAAAAGAAATAAGGGAATTAGGCATAATTTACAAAAGCTATATATCCAATATTATACATACAGTACAATCCATGCAAAGGTGGAAAGTAGAATTTAGGAATGTGCCAAGAATGTCACTTACAGTAGTTAATAAAAAAACACTGTTATACTGTATCTAACTCTTTGTTAAGCCCTCAGGGTTCAATTGCATCTAATACAAAAATGGGAGACATTGTATAATCGCAATAAACCACTTCAGGGTGCAGGTTATGCTGGGATTTACCCACAGCTGACCTGGTTTGACCACTCGACCTGCAACCTTGTGGCCAAACCACGCCAGCCATGAGTAAATCTCAGCATACAAGTCTCTATTATATCCCCATCTCCCTTCTCTCCTCCAGGGTGTACATATTGGGTTCCCTCAGTCTCTTCTCATAGGGCTTGTGATAAAGACTGAAACCATTTTAGTTGCCCTCCTCTGGACTGTCTCCATTCTGTCTATGTCTTTTCATAGATGTGGTCTTCAGAACTGGGCATAGTACTCCAGATAAGGTCTCACTAGCGACCTATACAGAGGCAGCACCACCTCACTCCTACTGGTGATCTCTCTCTGTGCAACCCAGCATCCTACTCGCCTTCCCAACTGCCATGTCATACTGCCTGGCTACCATTAGGTCATTCGAGATGACTATATCTAGGTCTCTTTTCTGCTTTGTTGTTGTCAATAACACCCCCCATTTTGTGTTCTGCCTTTGGGTTTTTATACCCCAAGTGCATTATTTTGCCCTTTTTGAGACTGAAATCCAACTCCAATACCCTAGATCACTCTTCGAGATTCATTCTTTCCACACCTTCCCCCGAAGTATCCACACTATTGCAGATTTTGGTATCATCTGCAAAGAGGAAGACATTCCCCTCCAGCCCCCTGCAATGTCACTTATAAATATATTAAAGAGGACTGTACCCAGTACTGATCCCACCCCATTGGCCACTCTCCCCCTCCTTGAAGTGAACTCTGTTTATCACCTCTCTCTCTCTCTCTCTCTCTCTCTCTCCTAACCAATTTCTAACCTCGTTTACCACTTTTGGACCCGGTTCTAGGCTCCCCAACTCCCAAACTGCACTGGTGCCCCCCAAGGCTCCATCCTTGCCCCTGTCATAGTCTCAGTCTTCCTAAATGACCTACCTACTGCCTGTACCTCAGCATCCATTTGCATGTACACTGATGACACAGTCCTTTTTGCCTCTGGCCACTCCCCTACTGATCTGAAGAACAGATTCCAGCTGGACGTTGACAACGTTCAGCTCTAGGTTAGTTCAAATCGGCTGGCTCTTAACATCCAAAAAATGGTATCTGTGACCTTTGACACTAGGCAAAAACTCTCTAGAATTGCTTGTTCCCCCCTCCTTCTGTACCCTGGATGGGTCCACCACTGAGGATGTACGATCCTTCAAGTATCTCAGGGTCTGACTTGACAGCCACCTTGACTTTTCTGTACACATGGATTCCATTCGCAAAAAATTACTCCCCAAATTAGGGGCATTGTACCACCACCATGGCTGCATCCCTCTGCCAGCCCGCAGATCCGTTGCTCAGAAAATGATCCTCCCCATTTTTGACTACAGTGACACAGTCTACAGTGCAGCTTCTAAATCCACTCTATCCAGACTGGGCTCTCTCTCACTCCTTCTGTCATTTTGCTCTGGACTGCCCACCACGCACTCACCACTGCACTGTTTACACCTCCCTAACCTTTCCCTCCCTTGAAGCCAGACATCTGGCCCACTGCTCCTCTTTTATTGACAAATTCTGGCTTGGCTCACTCCCTTCCTACCTCTCCTCTATCCCCTCCCTGACCACCACCCCAACTTTTGTGACCTTCACAGCTCCCACTTCTGCTCCCTTGCTCTCTTCCCTAGGACCTCCTCAGCCGATCAGGCTGCTTTCTCCTACCGTCTTCCTAAGCTCTGGAACTCCTCCCCCCCCCCATTTGCTCTGCCTCCTCCCCTCGCTCTTTATCCTCCCTACTGCTTAACTTCACCTCCCCCACCTGTAATTGCAAGTGACCTCCACTACTTGTATCCACTACCTTCCCCCTACTCCCCATCACCTACTTTTTAAACTTAGTAACTTTCTCTCCCCACCCTTTCTCCTCCCTCTACCTTACCCACCTTCCTCCCTTTCCTACCCCGCTCCTCCTCCCCCTCCTGCCAGCTTTACTTCTACTTGCCCTTCCCCACTTCTACCTTCTCCAACCAGGCCAGGAAACCAGTCAAGAACTGGGTGTCTACCCAGTCGTGGCTGGCCCTTGTGGGGTTTGCATCCCAGTGGAATGATGGTTTGCCTCCCTGTCTCTTCCATACTCCCCTCCTCCTTTCCCCAACTTCTCCTTTTCCTATTACATTGCACACCAGCTCTGTACCTCCCCTTTCACCTCCTTCCCCACTTCTACCCTTCTTCAATGTGGGCATGGATATGAGACGAAGGCTGGGTGTGCATCCAGCTGTGTCCAGCCCTTGTGGGGTCTGCATCCCAGAGGAACAATGGTTTGCCTCCCCATATGTACTATACCCCCTCCCCTTTTCCTCCTTTCTCCTCCTTTTTTCTACTACCTTCCACACTACTGGCCACCTCTGCACCCTATCCCCTACTCCCCCTCCTGCACTCTATTCCCCTACGGTCCTCCGCTTTATAATTGTTCATTCCTCTCTTACCAAGGGACATGCCTTCCTTCCTTTGCCTTGTGACTCAATATTTATTTCCTTTACGTTTGTCTAGCCCACATACCTTCCAATTGTACATAACTATTCACTGTTATCTAATTACTGTATAATGTTTTATTTTGCAAAACTTTATTCTGTTGTAAAACTTAACTGTACTTCCCCCTTGTACCCTTCCCTCTGGGACACATCTGGAAACAAACTGCTTTGGCTCATTATGCCTTTCCTGGTGAAACTTTTCAAATAAATAAATAATAGTCTCCTATGTTGAACTGTGTTGAATGCCTTACTGAAATCTAGGTATGCCACATCCACACTGCACCACCCCGATCTAATTCCCTGGTCACCCAATCAAAGAAATCTATCAGACATGACCTTTCTGCCATGAACCTGTGCTGTCTCTGGTCTTGTAACACATTTGATTCAAGATAATCCATTGTCCTCTCCTTCAACAGTGATTCCATTAACTTTCTCACCACTGAGGTCAGACTGACTGGCCTATAATTTCCTGCCTCCTCCCTCCTACCACATTTATGAAGAGGGACTACATCTGCCCTCCTCTAGTCCCTTGGAACAACTCCTGTTTCCAGTCAGCTGTTAAAAACAACTGACAGAGCCAGCAACTCCCCGAATTCTTTAAGTATCCTAGGATGTACCCCATCTGGTCCCATTGCTTGGTCTATTTTCAGATTAGCGAGTCCCTGTAGGACCCTCTCCTATGAAAAAGGGCTGATATCTATTTCCGCTCCTAACAGAGCCCTCATTACTTTCTTGTGGCCAACCCCCTTCTCCCTCAACAGTGAACACTGAACAAAAGTAATTGTTTAGAATGTCTGCTTTTTCCTGGTCTTCCTCTCGTAGTCTCCCCATCCATTTTTAATCTTACAATTCCTCCTCTGGTCCTCCTCTTTTCACTTACATACCTAAAAAATGTTTTGTTCCCTTTCATTACTTCTTAAACTTTCTCACTTCCATTTGTGCTTTTCCACTCCTTCCTGCTGCCCTCTGTTTCTCTTTATACATCTCCCTATCCTCTTCCTCTGTGTCTCCTTATATCTTCTGAATGCTACCCTTTTAGCCCTTACCTTTCCAGACACCTCTCTTGAGAACCACAGTGGTCTACTTTTCCTCTTACTTTTACTCATTTGCCTGACACAGAGGCTTGTAGCCTTCAGTACAGACCCCTTTTAATTTTGCCCACTGTTCTTCCACTCCACATAGGTCATCTCCCCCTGCTAGATCACCCTTCATGCATTTACTCATCTTTACAAAATCTGCTTTCCTGATGTCCAGGACCCTCACCTTAGTGTGCTAGAATCTGCAGCTGTCCTATACTTCGCACTGTGTACTGTCATAGGTAAATTAATGATTTATTAATGTGGATATATGGCCCTAGCATGAGAATAACACTGATATTCTCACTCTAGCTCCCATAGTGGCAAAACCATTACTGAAATTTGCTGTTTTTATCCTCACAGGTATGGCATAGATATTAGTGGATGACTGTCATAGTGTATCCGGGAAAACAATAATTAAAAATTATAATAAGGCTGATTACACAGTAATTAAGCAGATAATCTCGCACACAACTCGTATGAGTTGGAAAATAAATCCTTGGTACAAATTTGGGAAGAGATTGATAACATATTACAGACATGTATAAACAATCATGTCTCGCTCATAAATAAATACAACAAAAAGAGCAGAGTACCAAAATGGTTCTCGTTATAAAATTCGTAGGGTAATAAATAGAAAAATAAGGCATGTAAGAAATATAAGAGAAACCCAACCCCCGAAAGTTTGGCTGCTTACAGAACCCTAGTTAGAAAGTGTAAAAGTGAAATACATAAAGGGAAGGCTACAGCTGAGTTAGGGCTAGCCACAAAGAGAGGTGACAATGGTAAAAAGTTCTATAGTTATATAGGAAGTTTAAGAAACACCCTAAATGATGGTACAGAAGCTCATGGGGAACGGGACATAGTGAATTTGTTCTGTAGATACTTCCTGCATGTACATCTAAGGGAAAGTAGTAGTTACTCTATAGGAACTAAAACAACTGTATTGACAATGGATATCCCAAAAATCACAATAGAGCAGGTTAGAGCTAAGCTAAAAAAACTAAAAAAATTATAAATCTGGTGGACCGGACAGATATCATCCTGCGTTCTTGTTAGAATTAGCTGAAGAATTAGCTATTCCACTAGCTATTCTCTTTAATAAGTCTCTGATAGAAGGGGAGGTTTTGGAAGGATGGAAGGTGGCATATATTACACTGATATTTAAATCTGGGGATAAGTCCAAGGTAGAGAACTACTGCCCAATAAGTATCATGTCAGTAATAGGCAAAGTGATGGAGAGCTTCATTAACGAACTATTGGAGAACAATTTAAGAGCTTTGTACCACGTAGATGTATCCAAACATAGCTTTGAAGCTGGGAAATCATGTACCACTAACTTGATGCATTTTTTTGAACCTGTGAGTCTTGCGTTGGATGCTGGTTTGCCAGTTGATGTTGTATACCTGGACTACAAAAAAACCTTTGATTCAGATTCACATGACATTCTACTCAGGACCCTACAGGAGTTAGGGGTTGGCCCATACTTAATTAGATGGGTGGTAGCATGGCTGCAGAATAGAATGCAGCAGATTCAAGTTAGGGGGTTCCTGTCAAAAAAGGAAGAGGTTACAAGTGGAGTGCCCCAGAGGTCTGTACTGGGGCCAAGATTATTTAAACATCTTGATTTCAAATATGCAGGTAGCAGACGGAGTCTGGATCTGCAAATATGCAGATGACTCAACAATCGGGTGCCATCGTTAATGATATTGAGTATATAAAAAAAATGATAGGTTCAGATAAATCATACAGGAGATTGGGCAATCAAGCATAAACTGGAATTTAATATCAAGAAATGCAAAGTTATGCACTTTGGAAAGAATAATGTCAAAGCCCAATATACACTGAAGAATGAGCAACTTACTGCTATAGACAATGAGAAGGATTTTGGGGTAATTATATCAAAAACCTTAAACTTCGATAAACACAATACTGAATGTGTAAAATGGGCCAATGTGATCATTGTTAATCTGCTGCATCATATTAAGAGTAGAAAGAGTGAGGTTCCTGTGCCCCCTGTACAGATCCCTGGTGAGACCCGTATTAGAATATGGAGCACCTTTTAGTACAGTACAAAGTATAGGAGTAAAAAAGTAGAGCGGGTACAATGAAGGTTTACCAAAAGAATATGTCCCATCTCAAGGGGAGGAAATAGACAAGAAAATGATAGAAGGCATCCTTGGAATGGCAGAAAAAGGGGAGATATTGTTGATGGGGGATCTGAATATGTCAGATGTTAACTGGAGTGCATTTGCTGCAGCCAAATCCAAGAGCAGGGTCATTCTGGATGCCCTGCAGAGGGCATGCCTTAGACAACTAGTACTGGAGCCCACTCGGGAGGGAGCAATCTTAGACCTGGTACTCTCAAATGGAGATGGAGAGAGAGGATCACAGATGTAGAAGTGGGTAGCCATCTGGGAACTAGCAACCATCGAACAGTACGGCTCACGATAAATGCAGCAGTAGAGTCAAGCCATACAAAGGCAAATGTCCTGGACTTTAGGAGTCCAAATTCAGGGTTTTGATTAGCTCTACATTTCCTTCTGCAAGGGGCAACCTATCTGTTTAGTCTGAGAGCAGACATAAATAGGGCTCTCTGTCATTTTCTCAGAGCTCTTGGTTTAATTTCCAGAGAGAAATCCAGGTAGCCAGGTATGTTCCTGTTTTAGGGCACCCATGCAGCAGGTAAGTCACAGAAGAAGGGATGTTCTCTACATTGTGGCTCAGCATTTCCCCATCACCAGGAAGGTCATCCCAATGCACCATGTCAGGTAATGAGATAGAAGTCATGGTACGTCTCACACAGAATTGTAAGCTTGCTCTGTCAGCCTGGCAGTGTTACCTGGGGCTGTAATCCAGAGCCTCTGACCTAGAAGATGGAGGTGGAGCACCAGGTTATTTGGCTTGGGGAGCACAGTTGGGCAGCAGGGATATGTGAGATTTTGGGTCTAGGAGGAAGAAATTCTGTTCCACAGGTCAGCTGACTTAAGGGGTCTCCACAAGGTTTTGAAGGGGAAATTGCATTTCCTGTCACACTATTGTTCTAGCCTAGAGCACTAAGAGTCTCATTAAATATATCAGAAGCCTGTAGTTTCCACAGTAAAAATATCTTTTTGAGTATAGGGATTTAGGTAATTATTATTGTTACATATTTAGGATCAAGAGTTGCTGCCCCACAGATTTTTATGAAAGAAGCCTTTCATTAACTTTTTTCGTACTTGAGCTATTGCCCTACAGATATTTAGGTGAACAGTTTTCCATTTTCTTTCTGTCTACTTTAAATTGAGAGCTAGAAGTATGTGCCACAACTGTAAGAGAAAGGTTGTGTGGGCCAGAGCTACACTGATTGCATAACAAACTTGTTGGGTGCTAAAGTCTACCATCCACTGTTCACGGACCTTCTCTATAAACTGTTCAGTCTGGTAATTAAAAAGGCAGCATGTGTGACATGACTATTGGGGTTCATGTCCAGTGTTAGCATGACAGGAGAAGTGAACTTTTGGGTGATTAGTTTGCAGACTCTCCCCAGTGAAGGCTTCCAGAGGCAACATGCTGCAGCCGCCATGAGTTACATTTCTATAGAGTAGTGAAGGGTCCTCCAGGTTTTCTAGCACATTCCCTTCTTTGGCCTTTAGTGAAAGCTAGTTCCAGCAACCCAGGAGAACCCTATTGCAATGTAGGAAGATCAGCTGAATCCCCACTTAGACAGGTATTTGAATATTGTGGGCATGTCTCCCTAGGGTTTTCTCCTTTTCAACAAAAAGAACCCTAGTTGAGCTCTGTAACATCTTCCCTGCTCCCCTTGTTCCCTGTGATGCTCCTGGAAATGAGATTCAGTTCAATATACCAATCCTGTTTTCTAGTTTTTAAATAAATGAATGGCAAAGAAAGGTGGTAAACATTTTAATCCAGTCTATAATGTACAGTAGAAGAAACAAAACAACAGATACTGTATGTTGCAGGTGATTACTTTATCAGGTCTGACCTGGTGAATGTAGTATAACTCTCATAAGTTAGTTTCAGCAATAATTTTGTTTGTCCAATAAAAGGTATCATCTGCAACATAGTTGCATTGTTTTCTTCTTCATATAAAATAGCTATTCCAATCAGTCCTCTTAGTTCCTGCTTTCCAAACCCTCAACCACCTTAGCTGCTGTCCCCCAGGCTTTTTTCAATCATGCAAATATCCTTTCTCAGAAAACTGAATAGTAGACCAAGGATCTGTACAAGGGCTTTATAATATCTCTCTGATCTGCTTATAAAGTTTATCTTGATATATGCCATGATTCTGTTTACTTTGGTAGTTGCTGTCCCCCCACTTTTGATTTCATTTGTATGTGCTGAAATTACTACATCCAGCCAGGTCCTTTCCCTGCAGGCTCTTGTCAAACTCTAAGGACTTTAGGCGGGCTGACTTTGCCAAAATGGGTGAGTGCCTAAGGAATGCACTAGCAAATGGGCAGGAAGGAGGGGGTGGAAGAACAATGAGGAATAATCAAAACTGCCATCACTAAGGCAACAAGCCTTTGTATGAAGCAAATAAACAAAACAAAGCAATGTAAAAAACCACTATGATTCTCAAAGGAGGTGGCAGGGAAGGTTAGGGAGAAAAGGATGGCATTCAGGAAGTACAGGGAATCACAGAAGGAGCAGGACAGAGAACTGTATCAGTTAAAGCAGAAGGAAGCAAGGAAGGCAGTCAGAACAGCAAAGGCCCAAACCGAGGAAAAGATAGCCAACTCAATTAAGAAGGGGGATAAAACCTTGTATAGGTACATCAGGGAGCGAAGAAAGACCAAGGGAGGGATAGTGAGGCTTAATAAAGGAGGGGGGTGGGCAGAGGTGACTGTGAAAAGGCCGAGATACTAAACAAATATTTCTGCTCACTATTCACAAATGAAGAAGGGGAGGTACCTAAACCAAACAACAGAAACACTCTGGATAGGGGGGTTGATACCAGCCCATTCACAGAAGAAAGAGTGCTGAAAGAACTCTTAAAACTGAAGGTGGACAAAGCAATGGGGTCTGAAGGGATTCATCCCAGAATTCTAAAAGAACTAAGGGTAGAACTAGTGACACCACTGACTACCCTCTTTAACAAATCATGGGAGGATGGGTGGTACCTGAGGACTAGAGGAGGGCAGATGTTATTCCACATCCCAAACGTGGGAGCAGGGCAGAGGCAGGAAACTACAGACATGTTATTTTGCCCTCAGTGGCAGGAAAATGATGGAATCACTTCTGAAGGAAAGAATTGTTGAATACCTAGATGCCGGAGGGGCATAGGACCCAAGGCAGCATGGATTCACAGCAGGAAGGTCATGTCAGACGAATCTAATAGATTTCTTTGACTGGGTGACCAAAGTAGTAGATCAGGGAGGGGCTGTGGACATGGCCTACTTAGACTTTAGCAAGGCATTTGACACAGTCCCACACAAAAGATTAATATACAAGTTAGCCAGCCTGGGAGTGGATCCCAAGATGGTAGCCTGGGTAAATAAATTGGCTGGAGAACAGGACACAGAGGGTAATAGTAAAGGGGGGTTACTAGTGGGGTACCGCAGGGTTCAGTTCTAGGACCAGTCCTCTTCAATGCCTTTATAAGTGACATTGCAGAAGGACTAGAAGGAAAATGTCTCTTTGCAGATGACACAAAGATCTGTAACAGGGTTGATACACAAGGTGGGGTGGAAAGGATGAGAAGGGACTTGGCAAGGTTGGAGGAATGGTCAAATGTATGGCAGCTTAGACCCAATGTTAAGAAGTGCAAAGTAATGCACCTGGGAAACAAAAACACAGGGGAACAGTACACAATTTGGGTGAGATACTAGCAACAACAAAAATGGATAGGGACCTGGGGGTACTCATATCAGATTACCTAAAGGTGGGTAAGCAATGTAAGAGGGCAGTAAGGAGGGCTGGTGTGATACTGGGATGTATAGGGAGCGGCATCACCAGTAGAACACAGGAAGTTGTTATCCCTCTGTACAGACAGCTGGTGAGGCCCTCATCTGGAGTACTGCGTGCAGTTCTGGAGACCTAATCTCTGCAAGGACATAGACAGGATGGAGGCAGTCCAGAGGAGGGTAACTAAAATGGTGCAGGGTCTATACCAGAAGACATATGAAGAGAGACTTAAGGAGCTTTATATGTATACCCTTGAGGAAAGGAGGGATGGGGGGGCATGATAGAAACTTTCAAGTACCTCAAGGGAATCAACAAAGTCCAAGAGGGTAGCATCATTCAAATAAAGAGGTGTGCAAGAACAAGGGGCACAATGTGAAGATAGAAGGGGGACAGCTCAGAGGTAATGTGAGGAAGTATTTTTTCACTGAGAGGGCTGTGGATGCATGGAACGGCCTTCCTGAGGAGGTTGTGGAGTCAAAAACAGTGGGGGAATTCAAGAATGCATGGGACAGACATAAGGCAATTCTAGGGGTTGGGGGTAGGAGAAAGTAGGCTGTTGGTTAACTAGGATCTGGAGCTTATCCATTAGGTAGAGAAATGGGCAGACTGGGTGGGCCAAGCAGTCCTTATCTGCTGTTAAATTCCATGTTTCTATGTTTCAAATTCTATAAGTATGGCTCCAGGATAAAGTAGCTGGGTCTATACTCCATGGCATATAGAAAAATAAGGGGGACCTCTGCTATGTATACAGAGCAGTAAACTGTATGTTATGGGAAGCTGCAGGGTTGAGTTAGAAAGATGGGCCCAGAATGAGTACTAGGGTTCATAAAAAGCAGCTAAAAGGTGACAGGTATAATACCATCAGGAGAGGAAGATGGTTTAACCAGAGAGTGGTGAATGTCTGGAATGGACTTCCCGTGCAGGTGGTAGGAGCCAGCAGCATAGCAGCTTTTAAACACCTTTTGGATAAATATATGGGAAATAAAAAATGGGAAATAAACCACTAAATAGTGGCAGGTTCAATATATGGCTCTTGAAGCTTGTGGACCTGAACTTACCCTATGAACCTATAGATGTACATGTAAATAAGATATATATATATATATATATATATATATATATATATATATATATATATATATATATATATATATATATATATATATATATATATATATATATATATATATATATATATATATATATATATATATATATATATATATATATATATATATATATATATATATATATATATATATATATATATATATATATATATATATATATATATACATACATACATGCTGTGAAGCCCACCAGAATGCAACACAATGTTACAGATTCCTACATGACAATATGGATTAACTGCCATTGAAATTGCCTTCTTTATTGCAGTTACCCTGCTACATAATTGAGCTGCATCCTGGCAAGCTTCATTGTATGTATGTATTAATTATGTAGGATCAAGGTAACTGCCACACATATTGCTCATCAATTGGTTGAACAATGTCACTTGTCACTTCCATGCATACTCACAAACACAAGGTGTTGCATTTCTAAGACAAAACTTTTCATAACAGGATACTGTCAGGGCAGCAACACCCTAAATGATGCTTGGTTCATAGGAAGATGAAGAGCCTACGCACTTTCTTGGGCTAAAAAACAATAGTGTTTAAAATACAGTATTAATGAGACTAGGCTGCTGCATCTCCTGAAAACAGGTCAATATTTCTGAGTCATGAACTTGCTTTTGTGAGTCACAAACACACTTTCATGAGTCTTGGAGGTCATGAAAGTGAGGAAACGAACAGAAAACTTTGCCCATCGAAAACAACAAAATCTGATGGGAGTTAAGTTCACTTTTTTAAAATTTTGTTTGTAAAAAAAATGCTTTAAAAAATATTAATGAACTGAGGCTGAAGTATGTAATGCAAAAAGCACTTTCACGACACACGAGCATGCTTTTGTGACGCATGAAATCACTTTCATGAGATAAATTCTCTTTTTTGGGTCGGTAGTCTCAAAACAAAAAAATTTAGATGTCTTTGTAGGGTCATGTTTGTGAACATGCAGATGAAGTCTGCTACATTTATTAATTTATTTTTATTTATTGAAATGTTTCACCAGGAAGGCACACTGAACAACAAGTTGCTTATCTCCTGGTGCAACCGTGGGGGGGGGGGGGTACAGTTGGATGAAGAATTAGACAAACAGTTTAACATTTAACATATCCAAGAAATTAAACATTCAATTACATTTGTAACAAGACATACAGTTAAAAAATATCATAAATAACCATACAGTCACATTTGTGACATAACATACAGTTAAATGTATCATACCTGTGGAATATGCATTTAATTACAAGTGGCATATCTGAGGAACATAGTACATAGCAGTGAAGGGAGAGGACAGCGTGCTGAGAAGCAGGCTCAGGGGGAGGAAGGTTTAATAGGTAATGTGAGCCATGGAGAGGAGCAGAGGTACAAGAGGACAGTTAAGGAGGGTTAAAGCAGGAGCAGTTAGATGACAGAAAGTTATGTAAGGCAGAGGCAAGGGAGTAGGTGGAGGAGGAGGAGTGCTGTATTTGGGGGGGGGATGGAGTTCCAGATTTGTGGGAAACGATGGATAAAGCCTGACTGACCGATGAGAGTGGTTCGATGGGGGACTAACAAAGTGCGAGTGTCAGAGGATCTGAGGGAGTGGGAGGGGGGAAGAGAGTGAGCATGAGAGGTAGGAGGGAAGTTCTCCTAACCAAAATTTAGAAGTGAGTTTGGCACAATGAGTGAGGCACCTGTTGGCAAGTGGGGGAAGGGACACGGTGTGGTAGAAGTCACAGCGATGAGTACGTAATGGAGCATCAAGGGCATATCGAAAGGAGTTAAAGAGAGTGTCCAATCTGGTCAGGGAGAATTTAGGAGCGGCACCATAAAATACATCAGGATCATCTTCTAGACTAGTTTACGCCATGCTGTAGAAGGGATGCAACTATGGTTCCTGAGTAAGGCACCAAGCTTGGGGCGCAATTTTTTCAGGACGGTGTCAATGTGGCCAGAGAAGTTGAAGTGTTGGTCCAACCAAACCCCAAGGTATCTGAATAAGGAGGTGTACTCTAGGATTGTCCCATCAAGGGTATGGAAAGATGGAAAAGGGTGGAGCCTAGAGAGTCTCTGCCTAGTCCCAAAGTCATGGAGACAGTCTTTTTAGCATTTAAGAATAGCTGATGTGAGGCAAACCATAACTGAATCTGGTGGAAGTCAAGTTGAAGGGTGGTTGCTACATCGGCAGGGCATTTGCCAGAGAACAGGACAGTGTCATCAGCATACAAATGGAAATAGGAGGAGGGGCAGCATACTAAGGGCACGTCATTTAGGAAGCTGGAGAAGAGAATGGGTCCAAGCATCGAGCCCTGTGGGACTCCTGTGGAAATAGAGAGGGGGGTGAGATTGTATCCTGGATCTTGACTGATTGTGTTCTGCCTGAGAGGTAAGCTTTAAACCAGTTTTGGGCAGAAGTAGACAACCCAGCAGCCATAAGGGAGTCAAGAAGTAGGGCATGGGAGACTGTGTTGAACGCCTTGGCGAGGTCGACAAAGATGGCAGCAGTAATGAGGCCGTTATCCATCCCAGTGAGGATGGAGTCAGTGAGCCTGAGTAGGGAGGTGGTAGTGGAGAGGTTCTTCTGAAAACTAAATTGGAATAGGGTAAAAAAGGAAGAGTCATCGAGGAAGGAGGATAGTTGAGAGAGGATCAGGTGTTCTTGGAGTTTAGCAAGGGCAGGGAGGAGGGAGATTGGGCAAATATTTGCAGGGGAGGAGGGGTCACCACCCTTTGGGAGAGGGAGGACCACTGCGTGTTTCCAGGATGAAGGGACAGATGAGGACGAGAAGGAATGATTTAGGATTAAGAGAGGGTAAGCTATAGCAGAAGCTGAAAGGTAGAGGAGTTTAGGGTCAAGGTCATCCGGCGATGAACCTTTGGAAGGATTAAGAGACAGAAGGGCCATTAGTGTTTCTTCTGAGAAGACTGCAGAAAAGGAGATGGAAGGGTGGGTGTGGAGGGGTTGAGGCGCTGGGTGTGGGAGGATGAGGAGGGGAGATTAGAGGGAGTGACTTTACCCAAGTTCTGTGCTTGGGAGGTGCCATGAGTTAAACTCTTGAGCCACCGCGCATGGTTCGGAGACCAATGAGTTGTTTATTTTATGCACAGGGGGAGGCAGATGTGAAAGGGGGGAGAATAGGGCATGGACTACTTTCCAGAATTTGGAGGGGTAATTGATGTTTTTGAGAAAAGATTATTTCAAATATTCAGACTTGGCAAGTCTGGTAGCTTTTGTGCAAGCATTTCTTAACATGCGATACCCGGCATGGTCTGGGGGAAGCTGGGAGGCCTTATGTTTCCTCCAAGCTTTGTCTCACTCCCTGAGACAGGTCAGTAACTGAGGGGAGACCCTGGGATGATGGCTGCCATGAACTCTAGTGTGTTCAAATGGAGCATAGGAGTTCCACGTAGTTAGAAATTTATCTTTAAAATAAGTGAGGGCTTGGTCAATGGAAGGGGCAAAGGCAATAGGGGACCAGTCAGAGCTGGCTAGTTCATTAAGAAGGGGATTAAGGTCTAAGGAGCTGAAGGAGCGGAGTTGCAGAATTTTGTAAGGCGGTTTAGGTCTATGGATTTTCCTGACTACGAAGACTGGGTGATTATCACTGAGGACATCCAGGAGGATGCCTGATTTAGTGACTCAGTGGGGGTGAGAGGTGAGAGCCCAGTCTGTCAGGGAGTGGTTAAGAATTTTATGATTTACATAGGTGGCTACTACATAGGTGGACCACAAGGCCACACAGAAAGCAATCTATAGGGTTAGCTTCAGTAAGCATCATTACACAGCTGCTTTTTTAGTGGCCTGCAGGACCACTGATGAAGCAAGCTGCAGATCTGATGCATTGAGTACCGCCATACTGCTCCTTCATGAGTGGCTTGCAGGAGCACTCATGAAGCAAGCTGCAGGTCTGAGGCACTGAGTACCATTATACTGCTCCTTCATGAGTGGCTCGCAGGACCACTCATGAACATGGGTGTAGCCAGATAATAAAAATACGTACACCATGACCACATTTGTTGCCCCATTTGGCACAAAAAACAAAACATTAGTACACCATTACACTTGTTGCTCCCTACTCAAGCAGTGATGCATGCAGTTGGTGCATACTGCTCTCTCAGACATCCACAAATCACTCTAGAGCCCTCAGGCACCCACATACCACCAAAGAGTCTGTAATGTTTTATTCCCCATGGGATGCAAAGACAATCTCAGTGTTTAACCTAATAGATTTGACTCCCAGGAATAACATTTTGGAAAGTTTCATCTGGTTCTGTGTTGTGGTTCATGGACAAAGGCAGCAGTTCAGAGCCTTTTTGCTGCACCCTTAAAATAAAATTGTACACCATGGAGTACATGGAGTATGTCTTCCTACACCCATGCTCATCAAGCAAGCTGCAGGTCTGTGGCACTGAGTACCACCATACTGCTCCTTCGAGAGTGGCTTGCAAGACCACTCAAGAAGCAAGCTGCAGGTCTGCGGCACTGAGTACCACCATACTGCTCCTTCACGAGTGGCTTTCAGGACCACTCATGAAGCAAGCTGCAGGTCTGAGGCACTGAGTACCACCATACTGCTCCTTCGTGAGTGGCTTGCAGGACCACTCATGAAGCAAGCTGCAGGTCTGAGGCACTGAGTACCACCATACTGCTCCTTCATGAGTGGCTTGCAGGACCACTCATGAAGCAAGCTGCAGGTCTGAGGCACTGAGTATCACCTTATTGCTCCTTCATGAGTGGCTTGCAGGATCACTCATGAAGCAAGCTGCAGGTCTGAGGCACTGAGTACCACCATACTGCTCCTTCATGAGTGGCTTGCAGGACCACTCATGAAGCAAGCTATAGGTCTGAGGCACTGAGTACCACCATACTGCTCCTTCACGAGTGGCTTTGAGGACCACTCATGAAGCAAGCTGCAGGTCTGAGGCAGTGAGCATCATTATGCAGCTGCTTCATGAGTGGTCTGCAGGGGCACTCACAAAGCAAGCTATAGGTCTGGGGAAATGTGTGTCACTCGGTAATGTTTGTCATTGACTATAAAAAAGGCAAAAGCTGAAAGCGTAAGTTGTTATATATGCTTTTAAAAAAATGAAGAAACAAATTGCAAAAAACATAGGAAGATAGAAAATCATGGCAGATAGAGGCCTAACAGCTCATCCAGTCTACCCAAACCTTGGGGTTTGAGCGATCATGTGACACAATGTTGGCATTACCCTAATATTGGCACGGTCTTGTCATACAAAATAAAATACTGACATGGCAATGGTTGCATAGAGTGTGCTGATATTCAGCACAGCATGGTATGAACATTCAAGCACAAAGGAACAGAAACCATCGATTTTCCAAGATTCCAGGGACTTTGACCCTAATTCTTAATTTCTACACACACACGCACACATGCACACAAACACACACACACACACACTTATACAAACATGCACATACACACTAGACAATGCAGATAGTGATAGATAAATAAATAGAAAGATAAAAGAGCTTAGCTAGAAAAATAGTTTGTAGACTTTTGTACACTGAGATCTTGTTTGTTGCTCTCAGTGGTATATATAACCATTTTATTGCCCCAGTCATATACATAACTCTGCTGCTCGACAGTTGTATGGGTGTAAACCAAGGCAGCATTCAGATGTACAGTAGACATTTGCATAATGGCTTCATTTATTTAGAGCACAAAAATCCTTATAACATTAGAGATTAGGGCAAATGGTTTCCTTATGGCAGGGCAAAATGTTGCCCCCCAAACATAAATTTGTTCACCATGACTTACATGCTGTTTGCATTCTTACATGGAGGCAGAATAGCATAGAGGCGAAGGGCACTGAGCTGCAGACCTGGAAACCTGGGTTTGAATCCCATCAGCCCCCACTTTCATACTGTGTGACACTGAGCATATAAAACATAGAAACATAGACTTTAATGGCAGATAAGGACCACTTGGCCCACCTCGTCTGCCCATTTCCCTACCTAGAGGATAAGCTGCAGATCCTAGTTAACCAACAGCCTATTTCTTCCTACCCCCACCCACAAAAATTGCCTTATGTCTGTCCCATGCATTCTTGAATTCGCCCACAGTTTTAGACCCCAAAATCTCCTCAGGAAGGCTGTTCCATGCGTCCACCACCTTATCTGTGAATAAATACTTCCTCACTTTACCCCTGAACCATCCCCACTCTATCTTCAAATTGTGTCCCCTTGTTCCTGCACATCTCTTTTTCTGAAAGATGCTACTCTCTTGGACTTTGTTGATTCCACTGAGGTACTTAAACATTTCTATTATGTCAACCCCACTTTCCTCAAGGGTATACATACAAAGCTCCTTTAGTCTCTCCTCGTATGGCTTCTCTTGCAGACTCTGCACCATTTTAGTTGCCCTCCTCTGAACTGCCTCCATCCTGTCTACTGTATGTCCTTGCAGAGATGGGGTCACCAGAACTGGACACAGTACTCCAGATGGGGTCTCACCAACTGTCTGTACAGGGGGATAACAACTTCCTGTTTTCTGCTGGTGATGTCTCTCCCTATACATCCCAGTATCTCCCCAGCCCTCCCTACTGCCTTCTCATGTTGCTTGCCAACCTTAAGGTCATCTGATATGATTACCCCCAGGTCCCTTTCCATTTTTGTTGTTGTTACTACACCCCCCCCACCACCATTGTGTAATCTTCCATTGGCTTTTTGTTTCCCAGGTGCATTATTTTGCACTACTTTTCATTGAATCCAAGCTGCCATACTTCTGACCATTCCTCCAACCTTGCCAAGTCCCTTCTCATCCTTTCCATGCCTCCTTGTGTATCAACCCTGTTGCAGATCTTTGTGTCATCTGCAAAGAGGCATACTTTTCCTTCCAGTCCCTCTGCAATCTCACTTATAAAGACATTAAAAAGGCCTGAACCCAGTACTGAACCCTGCAGTACCCCGCTAGTAACCCCTCACTTAACTTCCTTGTGCTCCCAGGGTCTTACCTGGAAACAAGCTCCGGCTTAGTGTGCCTTTCCTGGTTTAACAGTGTCCCCTTTCTTACACCCTTGAGATAGATACTGTAGATGGAAAGACAACAGACAACATGGTATGGGTCGTGCTGAATCAACACATGCTCCCTAATTAAGTAATAAGGCATGACGGGGTGGGGGTGTTATGGTGGGATAACGGCTCACCTCAGGGTGGGTTGAAGCTCGAGGCATAGCCGAGGGCTTCCACCACCCGAGAAGGGCTGCTAGCCCACCTTAGAAAATGGGCATGCTGCAAACATTGTAAATGCAGCATTCTGATTGGCTGAGAGACGCTGGCACCAGGGTTATTATTTCTTAACAACGCCCGCAAAATAACGAGTGCCACTGTCTAGTGCCCCATTACTGAGGATATCCTGGGACTACCCCAACATTCAAATCTCACTACCACCATTTATTTTGTGGTCGCAAAGCGAGTGATTAAGTACTTGCTACAAACTTTAATTACAGCTGCTCGCTGAAGCCGTCACCACGCGCTCACCACCATTTCGAAAACAAATCTTTTTTCTTTTTACTTGGTTAACAGTACATAGTAGGAGCCAACAGAACTACAAGCAAGTCTGACTCAAGTTAAAAAAACCAGTCATAAACCCCGACATAACCTAACGAACACCGCTCCCCCACTGCTCCAGGCAGCTTACCTTTCATACTTCCCCCTCAGCTCGCTTAAACTCGCAGTTCCTCCGGAATGAGTGCGGCACTCCACTCGCTAGCAAACCACAAACAACCCGAATGTTACAGTACAGCAAACATCGAAGGGCACATTTCAGACCACTCAGCCACAAATTAAACTAGGAAAGAAAGCTTATTTTGGGGAAAGGACAATCTCTGCAGCATCACCACCACAATAAAACTATGGAGCCCTCTACTGGCAATTATTGGCAATTCTGCCAGTTTAGGAACTACTTTACAATAAACAACATTTTTTACTGAATTGTATCTATTTTATTCTTTTCTCATGTTTAAAATTTATACTTAAAATGTATATTCAAACCATTTTCTAAGTGTAATAATACCCTCCAGGGTGGGCGTTTTGGGATATAACGGACCTTCCAGGGGCTATAAGGCCCTCCGCCTGCGGCGTCGGGCCTCATTACACCCCTGGGTGGTCCGTTAAATCTCAATAACGCACCACCTGTCGAAGTAATTACCTCTTTCTACACCCCTAGGTGCCTTATTGCAATTATGAAATGGGTAATTTTTAGTAAATGTTATGCATTTTTAAACATAATACTTTCAGCTGGGCCATTGTGCTGGGATAATGGCCCAGCTGAAAGCAGCTCTCGGCCAATCAGAATACATAATTCTTTCTACCCATTTCATAATGAGCTGTAAGGCATGGGTGCATACTTCCTATTGAGCTGTAAGGCTTGGAGTGCAGCCAAGCATCTACAACTATGAGAGAAAGTGTTTTGATTCAGCAAAACAAAGATGTTGAAGGCTTTGGAAAATGTTCTTATTGTAACTCTGTTCTTGAAATGCACTGAAGGACCTTACTGAAAATTAACCTTATAGCTCAATTGAGTTGTTTATCCCTGTTCCTACATTATGACATGCATAAAACATTTTACTAAACTTTCACTAGTTAAATGGCTAATGACAAAAAAAAAAAAAAAAAGTGAAAAAAACATTTCTTGTTTTCAAAGAACAAGGTTGCACAGTGATGCACAGAAAAACTTTGAGCTGCCACCTGAGGCTAGGATTTAGTGGTAAGTTTTTCAGTTCCTGGGGAGGGAGGTACTGGTCACCTGTCATTCACGCCCTGCCGCTGCAGAAGCACTGTTAGGCACAGGTGTAGCAAGCAGCCACTTGGGGCACCAGCACAACAGGGGTTCTTTAAAGCAAATGTAGGCTTATGTTGAAATACAAAAAAGTACTAATAGAAAAAAAAACAAACTTTTGTTCATGTGGGGTGAGTCAGAGTAGAGGGAGTGGTAGGTACGACAGAAGCACCACAAGTGTATCTGTTTAGGATTCCATTATATCCAAAACCTTCCCTGCCAGCAAAATCACGGAGTAGCACAGGCTTCAGCTGTGAAGTCAGCTGCCTGCCCCCCCCCCCGCCTGAACGAGGATGTAGCCTAGGGGAGAGCTGAACATGGGAAGGAACAGGATTATAAATAGGATGAAAGGGGGAAAATAATGATAATAATTAAAAAGCACAGGTTCTTTTTTTAAATATTGTTTATTTGTAAGAAATTATATAGATACTCCAATAAGAAAAATCCAACCTTCCATCTAAATGTGAAATTATAAAATTCTGCAACTGGGGCTTTATTACAGCTTTGTTTTTAATCAAAATAAAGTACGCCCCTAACTGTAATCCTTGTGCATCTCTGTGGAATTAAGGTATGGGTCTAGGAGTATGTTTAACCAATCAGGATACAGTATTTCCCCACACAGTTTTGTAACCATACTTACAAAGCAGTGAGCAGTTTGGTGACCATGCAGTAATTTTCACAGGTCACCTGTCAACAAGCAGATGTCTTTAGCAAAAAATTAATTTTAACATGACGTGTTATAAACCACTCCAGGATGTAAATTAGTACTAAATTTAATACTTCTCATATTCTTATGTTGAAATGAAGATTTAACACCAGGAAGGTCGTAATTGATTTTTATTATAATTACTTATGAGCCTATTTATTGGCTGGACTGATACCATTTTTGAACATCGCAATAACCATGTTCCATTCTTTAATAACTAGCCGGTTATAATGATGTGGGTGTCAGTCACTCAAGCTGAAAGTAAAAGCTGACACTATCTTGCTCTCAGAGGAACAAAATGCCACAGAAGGAACAACTTTTTTTTTACTACACAGCACTAAACTGACCAGCAATTTGCAAGCAATAATACTCAACAGGGTGGGCAGTATTGGGCAATGCCAGACTGCCCAGGGGCATAATGAGGCCAGACACCACAGGTGAAGAGCCTAATAGCCCACAGAAGTTCTGGTATTGCCAACACTGCCCACCCTGGAGGGTATAATTGCGCTTAGAAAATGGGCACTGTATTTCATATGTTTGAAAAAAAATTATTTGCTTGTTAAAGCTTTTGATATCTTCAAGTTTTTTTATTTATTTTGTTAAAAAAATAGTTCATCCCCCTGCCTTTTTCTTTTTTTTTTGATGCAAGGGGTTCTGTTGTTGAGGTTTTTTTTTTTTTGTAGTTGGTTATCATGGTACGCCCCCTCACATACACACATGGCTTTGTTTTATTTTATGTAATTCTATCTGTAGCATTTTGTGTGTGTGTGTGTGTGTGTGTGTGTGTGTGTGTGTGTGTGTGTGTGTGTGCATAAAACTGCTGTCCTACAGGACATTCAGCCCTTACCTTGCTCATAGTACACCAGATACCATGAAGTACAGTGTGGAGGGATAGGAAGGCGAGGAGCGGGCATCATCAGCGATGGACATCAGAACCTCAGGAGCCGCTCTAACCACCGGATGTCAAGGACGTTTTGTTGAATGAAGTATAGTAATTTATTGAAATGTTTCTTTTTGTAGCATCTCGCTGGACTTTAATGACTTTCTGGCAGTGCCAGATGAAGTCGGATTGGGGCGGGGGTCCGAGTCACAGGAGAGAGAGAGAGAGAGAGAGAGGAAGTGGCAACTTTTTTTTGAAGTCAGGTGGGAAGCAGGGGTCTGAAGTAATTTATTGAACTTTTTTTTTGGTTGTGTGTCGCTGTACTTCTATGACTTTCTGGCAGTGCCACATAAAGTCGGATTGGGGTTGGGGGTCCGAGCCAAAGAACAGAGAGAGGGAGAGGGAGCAGGAGCAGCAAGTTTTTAAAGTCAGGTTGGGGGTGGGGTCCATGCCACAGGAGAGAGAGCCAGAGTGGGAGCAGCCAGTAAACAAAACTTGAAAATAAAAAGACAAATCTACACTGAATTACTGGGCTGTGACTTGTGTGAACACGAAGTCCATAGTGTCAGTTAAGGGGTGGGAAGAAAATGCTGAAATTTAAAATGCCAACTGGCACAGGAGTGTTGGGGGCTACTATGTCTTGCTTCGGGAGAAAAAAAGTAGCAGAGAGTTGACATTCAAATTGGGGGGGCATGCCAATTAGGAAACAGGGCGGGCTCTAGGATACTTCAGTGGTTTTGCATAGTTGCCACTTGTTATTTAGAGGGCTCTCTCTGAAAGTAGATGTACCCCTGCCAGCAAATCAGATTTACAGTATTTTTAAGCCCATTTTCTAAGACAAAGTAAAGAATGGGGTGTTACATTGTTCATTTTTTTTTTTTTATACACACCCTTTGTGTATAATGCCATCACAAATTACTCATGCTTCACCCTCGTGGTTTATGTGGTACTAAACACTTTGGGTGTGTTAAAAAACTTAATATTCAGCACCTTATCCATTATTCTCTATGTATTATGTAATGGATTGTTGACATTGGCTGCAAATTACTTTATTTCTTATAGCTACTTACCTATTATTAGATTTGCAGTTTCTCCTTGTACAGTATCTTGTAACACTAGGAGCAATGTTCAGTACACATGTACTGGGAAAATCTGTAAACAATGATTGTAAGCTACAGTTCCTGAATAATGTTTACCATGCATATGATAAAATCCAAAAATAAGAAAGTTAAAATTAACACTTGGAAGCTTGGCAGCAGTAAGCTATGCCTCTTTTCAGCACGTATTGCTGTATGCCCTATTTTGGCTTATTTCCACATTAGAGGATAAAATCCCTAATTCATGAGATGCAAAATCACATTATTATAGTATTATTAGATTATCATATTCTCACTGAGACTTTGGGGAAGGGGGAGACAGTCTCAATGGACAAACAATGCCTATTTTAGTTCCAGATACCGTGGTATAGAATGCAGTATGAATTGTGACATCTTTATCCTCACTGGAGGGGATACATATGGATGGCCCTCTTTCAGTCTTGATGTATGCCATTCCACCACTCCATTGACAATGTAACCATTTCTAAATTTAGCTGCCTTGTTCCGAGTACAGCACATGATGTTTGTGATGTAATCAACACTGCGAGGAAAAAGTCGGCCTCGTGGTGCTGACAGTTGTGGCGCTAGACGCCACATCTTGCTCCATGCTGGCAATCCAAGTTTTGAAATGGACTCGGGTTGCCAGGGGTAGACAGGGAAGGGAGAGGATTGAGCATCCCCCGGCTTCTTAGCGGCCACCGATAGAGATCAGTGGGTCCTTCAATAACTGGTGCTGTATGGGGTGGAGCAGCAGAAGACATCAGCAGCATGCCTGCACAGATGTCCTTGCATGTCTGTGCTCCAGGGACAACTCAAGCTTGGAAAATGGCCCACTACTTCAGTAGGTGATGGTGGATCCAGTGGCCAACCTCCATGCCCATTTTCGGGTCCTTCAGCCTGCCTCCGATGCTCTCTTCATTCCCTGGTCACCTGTCCAGATTCCAGAAAGGTCACCAGAGGAGCCATTAGTCCCACCCCAAGGGGCTTAGATCCGGGGGGGGGTCAGGATTGGAGGAACAAAGCAAGGACACCCTCTCCCCACTGGAAGGTAAGGCTAGGACTTCAGGTAGGTGGGATAGGGTCATGAAGTGTGTCCACACCAGAGAAAGTTCGGGGGTCAGAGAAGGAGGAGCATAAAGAGAGTTAAAAAAAAAAAAACATTGTGAGGAAAGAAAAGAAAAGAAAAGGGCATATGGCTCAGATAGGGGAGGAGAGTGGATGAAAAGGTACCAGAAATGGATAAGGCAAAACTGAAGGGGGTGAGTCAGAGGGAGCAGGATATCAGGTGGGGGGGGGAGAAGAGGAAAAGGCATGGAGAGTCATTTGTGCTAACACTAGGAGCCTCGGAAACAAAATCCCAGACTAAGAAGCTATCGTGGTGGAGGCTAACCTAGATCTAATGGTCATAACAGAATTATGGTGCACCAACACCACAACTGGGCCATGGTCATGCCAAGCTGCTCACCATTTAGGAGAGTCAGGGTGGGAGGAGGTGAGAAGGGGTGGCTTTATATGTGAGAGAGGGGATAAAGACCACTGAGGCATAGGTGCAACGAGGTGAGGAGGGTCTGGAAGTGCTGTGGGTTATCCTGGAAATGGGCTCTGGGACAACTATCTAAACTGGGGTAGTGTACAAACCTCAAGGACAAGGTGAGGAGATAGACAAGGCCCTAAGGGAGACCAACCTCAGGATGGCAGAAAAGGGTGAGGTGCAGCTAGTTGGAGAATTCAGTCTGCCAGATAGACAGTGAAACTTTCAGCTGCAGCTTTGGCAAGGGGCAGGACAATCCTTGACTTCCCACAAGGAGCTTTTCTCAGGCAACTAATAAAAAACCTACTAGGGATGAGGCAGTTTGGATCTAGTGCTAACTAACATGGACAGCATTACGGACATCACAGTAGGAAATCCCCTGGGTACCAGTGATCACTGTACAGTGTGGTTCAGCACAAGGAAAGGAGCAGAGGCAAACCACACAAGGACAAGGGTCCTGGGCTTCTGGGGGATGGATTTTAAAGAAATGGCAGACTGACTCAGAAAATGCCTTGAAGGTGGGGAATTACCAGGAAGGAATAGAGACATAGTGAGGAAGAATAAGGAAGGGTATAATTATGGCAACAAATCTCTATGTGAAAAAGAAAAGCACAAGAGGGTGGAAAAAGAGACCATTATGATTCTCCAAAGTGGCAAGGGTGGTGAAAGAAAAAAAGGGCATTCAAGGGGTACAAGCAGTGCAGAGGGAGGTGTACCAAGCCAGGAAGAAGAAAGCAGTTATGGCAGTTAGGGAAGCAAAGGCACAGACAGAGGAAATGATTGCTAGAGGGGTATCTAAAGGGGATAAGATTTTTTTCAAATATGTGAGAAGAGAAACACAAGGGGAGCGGTAGTGAGGATTAGAAGGGTGGAAGCAGGAGACTGTGCAGAAGGGGACCAAGAAAAAGACGGCATTGCAAACATGTACTTCTGACCAGTCTTCACAATGGAAGAAAGGGTGACGGGCCACCAGAGAGAAGCAAAAAGGGGGAGTGGACACAGGTTCATTTTCAGAAGAAAGAGTCATGAAAAGACTCACAGCCTTGAGGGTGGATAAGGCTATGAGACCAGATGGGATACACCCCAGGGAACTGAAAGAGCTCTGGGAAGTGCTAGATGCTTTAACAGCCTTGTTCAACAGCTCATTGGAAACAGGATTAGTTCTGGAGAACTGGAAAAGAGTTGATATGGTCCCTCTACATAAGAGTGGCAGCAAAGAGGTAACTAATAATTATAGTCTAGTCAATCTAATTTCAGTGACGGGGAAGCTGTTGGAAACCCTACTGAAAGAGAGGCTGGTTGAACATCTAGAATCAAATGGGCTGCAGAACCACAGGTAGCATGGATTCTCGGGGGGTCATGACAAATGAATCAGACAGGTTTCTTTGATCTGATGACCAGAGAAATAGATGAGGGAAGGGCAGTGGGTGCAGCCCATCTAGAATTCAGCAAGGCTTTTGACATTTTGCTACAAAGAAGGTTGATTAGGAAGTTGACTAGCTTCTGAGTGGTGTCCAGATTTGTAGACTGGGTTCAAAACTGGTTAACAGATAGGAGACAGTGGCTGGTGGTTAATGGCATACACTTGAAGAACAGGAGAGTGACCAGTGGGGTACCACAGAGTTCAGGACTTGGACCAGTCTTCTTCAACATCTTCACTGGGACATTGCAGAAGAAGTGGAGGGAAAGGTATGTCTTTTTTCAGATGGTGCCAAAATCTACAATTTTGTGAATATTCAGAAGGGAGTGGAAAAAATGCGCAGAGATCTAGGAAAACTGAAGGAATGGTCATAGTGATAGACATGGCAGTTGGCGTTCAATGCCAAAAAGTGCAACATTATGCACCTAGGGCATAGGAACCCCAGTGCTGCATACTGGATGGGGGAGGCATTGACAGTCACTAAACAGGAAAGGGATCTTGGGGTTATTACATCAGAGGACCACCTCAAGGTGGCAGCACAGTGTTACAAGGCCATAGGCAGGACTAGTGGGATGGTAGGGAGCATAGGGTGGGGCATCACCGGTAGGTGGAAGGAGGTGGTGCTGCTGTATCACTCTCTTATGCCCCCCCCAACGTACTGTGCTCAGTTCTGGAGACTGCACCTCAAAAAAAAAAAAAAAACAAGGTTGAGTCAGTCCAGAGGAGGGTAACCAAAATGCTGCCGAGGAAGCAAGGAAAGCCCTATGAGGAGAGGCTGACAAATGTCAACATATACACCTTGGAGGAGTGACAACATGATCAGTACCTACAAGTACATCAATGGGGTGAACAGGGTGCAGGAGGGGAGCCTTTTCCAAATAAGGACAAGTTCCATGATCAGGGGCATGTAATGAAGCTGGAAGGTGGGAATTCAGGAAGGATAAGAGGAAATATTTCTTTGCTGAAAGGGTGGTAGATGCACAGAACCAACTGCCAGCCGAAATGGTAGAGGCTAGAATAGTAGCAGGCTTCAAGCATGTGTGGGGAGGGCCACTGGAGACCAGATAGGGCTGGCAAAGGCAGCATAGGCAGGGAACACTTGGAAAGACTGGGTGAACCAAGTGGTCATTTTCTGTCTACAGTTTCTGTGTTTCTATGTGAAAGATTTTCTCCTATTGGTTAAGTCCACTGTGATGAGTGTATACACTGCAAGTGTGTTGTTTCCACAGCAGACCTGTCATCAAGCAAAAGGCATGTGTAGTGGATAACACATGACAGGGTATGTGGTTGTATGAGAATACGTGGACATATTGGGTGATTGTGTCTTGTTTCTTTAACCACCCAGGAGATGCTTCTCTTCAGTTTGAACACACATACACTGAAGTGAATTATCACACTTGTTAAATGGTCACTGGATTAATATTAAAATTAATAAAAGTTATGATGTTTAGATTAGGTGTATGGTCATAAGAAAACACAAAACTGTGATGTCTATTAACCAATTAGGTTACGCAATTTTACAGACCATTTTAGAAATATGTGCTGTATATATTATCAGTACTAATTTACACAATCTGTATATGTATTTCTTAGTATGACAACCTCTTAAAGGTGATGTGAAACTATTTTTTATAACTCTAGATGTCCTCCTGAATTCCTTTGAGTGCCTGTCCAATTTTCTGATGTTTTGATGTTTTTGCTTAAATTAATAATCTGTTGCCTTTGTAACTGCCTCGACTCCATCTCTCCTCAGCAGTTTCACACACATAGATATATGCGTTATATTGTTTTAGTCCAACTAAATTTCTTATGTTTTTATAATAAGAGAATACAGCAGGGTCCTCAAACCATGTTCATTAATCAATTTACAGATATTGTTATGTTTTTATAGAACTGTTACATCACAAATGTAACACCTATGGCTCACGATTTGCTAAAATATTACAATAGAACTTGTTAATTAGTAGTTGGTAACTTACATTTAGATTGCATGTTATGGGCATAATGACAATTATTAAAAGTTAGATGCAATTCTGAAATTGTTGAGGTGAGAACGCAGAGATTATGTGTTCTGAGGCAAAGAATGGTGGCATAATATAGCATGTGGTTGTCTATTCACAGAAAATGAATGGCACCACTCTGTGACTCCATAAAAATGTAAGCTTTTAATTTGATTGGCTGGCTTCTCAGTAGTATGATAACCAAAACACTGATCACAAATGGGGTAGTTTATCAGTAATGTGTCAATCCATTGACATTCTAAAAATAAACAAGGAAGATTGAATAAACACCATGCTTCACTTTAGATCATTCTTTACCTATGACTGAGGATAGGATATAAACTGATCTGTAAACAGTTTCCACCACATCCTCCCAAAAATCTGGATTTCTAATTGTATTGCCTGGAACTTGGCAAAGTGCTACAATCCGGATTGGGTTTTTCTTAACATTTTTATTCAGACTTTCAAGCAAATACGTGAACTTCACTGGCTCTGACTACTGCTAAATTCTGCTTTGATTAGTGATTGTCCTTTTGAAGAAGTCACATATCTTACTACAAAGTCATTCATTTAAATTCCAGTATCACATTTAAGACCAAAATTATACATTTCTATTCTTATGCACACAAGTTGAAAGCAAGCTAAGTTGTACTTAAAATTGATCTCATCACAAGTTAGAATTAATCCCCGACAGAGGAGGGCCCTACTATGTAATATTTCATATTGGTTTGGATGTTAAAAGTGAGTGTAACTTTTGGGAACAGTTTGAAAAGCATAATATTTACACGCAACCAAACATACAGTGGTATATATGTCCTGTATGTCTTCCATTTCTTTGATTCATAATTACTTAGTTTATTTGTAGGGAAATGTGATCTGTGTCCCCTACAGCTGATCTGCTCTTGCTGTTTAATCCTTTGCTGAACTCTCAATCCTGGATTTCCTGACATCATAATAATTTAAATGTCAACAAAGTAAGATGTCACAGGCAGAGACTGTAAATAGGATTAAGCAACAGATTTGATGAAGGCCAGCAACCAGGATCCCGTTTCTGTGCAAATTACCCTCCTAACAAAGAACAGAAGAGCAAATCAGACAAAATATAAACTACAAGTGTAATCTTGTTTAAATGTGCATGTTTCTCACTGTTTTCTCAGTAGTGAGAAACTCATTTTAAACAGCCAAAACCTAAGCTGCCCCACCTCAAGAGGTTGTTTTTGACTCATATTGAAGGGTGAGATTTAAAAAGTGATACTCCATTTTTGGTAAATATTACTTGTTAAAAAAAATACAGATGTGAGAATATGTGTCTATAGACATACAGTAATATATGTTGCTTGTTTTATGAATATTTTGAAAGTGCTATTCTTTTGAGATTTGGTGATTAAACCAAGGCTGGA
Source organism: Neoceratodus forsteri (assembly GCA_016271365.2). Taxonomy (NCBI): domain Eukaryota; kingdom Metazoa; phylum Chordata; order Ceratodontiformes; family Ceratodontidae; genus Neoceratodus; species Neoceratodus forsteri. The sequence continues at coordinate 1,490,755,038 of CM028130.1, forward strand.
AAGTAAGCACAGGCATTATGTTCAAAGAAAAATGACTGCATGTAGTTGAAAGGGCAATTAAACAAAAGGGTACAACTGCACCAGTGGTTGACAGATTGTTTTGTTCCATGCATTGATACATGAATCATTTCACATTATATCAGTATTTTTATAAGAACAATCTTCCTGTAGTATTGTACACGAAAAAAGTATTTCTATATGTTTTGCGTTTACCATACCCTTTACACAAAGATCGATATTTTAAAACAGCTCGAGACGGTATAGATAAATTACCAGATACATTTCGGCCACGTTCAGTACTATTGTGTAATATAAAAGCATGCCTTGAACCAGTGTCTTTTACCCATGGATACTGTAAGATAGATCATATTATACAGGCTGCGGGTTTGTATGAAAGGGGTATAAAATTACCATTCGACGATTATTTTCTAAAACACAGACCCTTGGGGAAAATCGGTTACAAAGGAAGGCGTAAGTATCTGATACTACTAACTTTTACTTGATTATTCCATCTAGCAATATTGGCTCGTCGCTGAGTTTTCAGCTTATGTGTACAGTTTTACTTGGATGTTATACTATGTGTGGACGTTTGAGACTGTGACAGATACATTGTTGCAAGATCTTTGACGTGACCGAAAGTAAAAGAACAAGGAGTAAAAGAAATCCACTGGTACAAATGCTGATATGTTTCCACGTATCTGCATGTTTCGCGCAACTCCTCCAAAGCACTGGGAGCTGTCAGTTCAGCACCTTTCGAACGCCACCACGGCCCATTCAATCTTGGGCACTCGTGGACCTTTGAGCTGCAACGTTAATTAACTCCTTACAAAAGGGTTCAACGCAAATCATAGTACCAGAAACAGATATCTACACCAGCGTCGATTTGCCTTATTAAAGCTGCAAACTGTAGGTTAGGGACTGTATGCAATAACAGCTGGCAGTGTTCGGCATCGCACACTGCACTACAACCTGCTCCATAAACGGCGGGAGCTGATGTTTAACTCATCTGCAAGGCTATCGCAGCTGTTACATGCGTCCTGATAGAACATACAATCGTCAAGGCCGGGCAGGTTGGCAACTAGTCTAATAATATGCAACCCATACCCCTCAACATTTCATCACCCAAATGTGTGACAAATTAGCACAATGTATGCCACGTCTTAATTTAAAATATGGCAGTGCAAGCTCAGAACACCGTAGGTTTCATTGCACTCGTGTTTCTGTTTGCTGATAACTAAGCATCACATATTAACACGGATTTCTGTTTTAAAGTATTGGGCAATGTGGAATAGGGCTTTGCCAGACACATGACTTCTGAGAAGTAAAAGGAGTTAAGGTACCTTGTAAATTGTAATGTGTGACCTTTAAGAGTAGGATGAGTCCACAGGCTAGCAACTCGTCCATACCAATGCGTGTACCATATTACAGAAATGTGCCACCTGTTACTATGCAAAGCCTGTACTAAACCCCACATTAATCTACGTGTCATTAGGGTGAGCGGACTATATCAGGAATATGAATTTGGGGGATCCGTAGCGGCAAACGTCCATAGCTCTGAAATGGTCCGAGTAGCTTAAGTTAACACTGTGTACTCAAAAAAATTCCTAGGGGCCCAGTCCTTTAAAAACATGATGACCCCATAGCTCCGAAAGCTCATAAAATGTAACCCAACCCCTGGACTTTTGTTATGATAAAAGCATGACACATGCAACATGAAACAATAAGGAGTTAGTATCAAGCAATAAGTTGCTCTTGTGTGGTGCAGCACAGCAACGCAATGTTGAACCACTGAGATCTAAAAGGAAAAGTTCATCCTTATATAAAAGATCCAAGAGCTGCTTGGGCCATACGGTCCTTTTCCTTGCGGCGGGGCAGCTGTTGCACGTTTAAGTGGATTAGCCAACTGCTCCCTTGAGATTGGAGGCAACGGTCCTGCCCGCCCTCCCGCCTTCCAGCCCGCCGGCCTGCACGCCTTCTGTCCCCAGTGCAGTCTGCATCCTGCAGAGGGCGCCCGCGCTCCGACTCTCGAGCGGGAGAGGAATGGTGAAGGGTGGGCTAGGAGAGACACAGCAGCTTATGTTTGTCCAGAACAACACCATTACAGTCTTCTTACCTTTTATTAGGAAGCAAAGTTTCTCCAGTGCCATGTTTCCTTCCAAAAGGCTACTATCATAGGTCCTGTATCTGTCGTTGTCCCAAGCAGCCGAGGCTGAAATGACGGAGAGACTGACCCCGGGGCTGCCCTTCCGCGTGGAATCCCCCGATCTCCTCCGACCAACCTCTCCCGGACAATCCAAGCAACGATTTTACTTTTACGGAGCTGGTAGATGCGCAAAAGCAAACTTTGGGAATTCTTAAGCCCACTTCCCTGCGGGCGGCTTTGCCGGCAGCTTCACCAGCTGTCCCTGCTTAGTACAAAGCAGTTCATTGCGCCGGGTTAGGCAGAGCCTGATGTGAGCTGGCCGTCCATGCTGAGAGGATGGAAAGCTCAACTTCCCGCCTCAGCGCTACGCCTGGAGAGCCCGGGGCTGCCCCCACCTGCGATCGGCAGGTGCTGCTTACCAACGCCTTCGGCTTTGTATTCCTCGCTGGGACGAGTCGGAAAAAACTGCCACTTCCAATGCTTAGCTCGGATGGAAAGGTTCCTGGCATTCAGTCCTAGAGAGAGACACAGCGATAAATGCTGTTATTCAAGATGTCAATAATTGACCACAGACAAGCTTAGTCATACAGAGCCATAGATCCCAACCGAAATGAAGTGTTGTCAACAAATGAACCTCATTTATGATGTGAAGGCTGTTTGCTTGAATGAGCTGCTTGTACGCATGCCCTCCCTCACATCCACACAGCAGTCTTCTCCTTCCAACTGCAGTTTCATTAGGGTTCCAGCAGCACACCAGCTAGAACTGAGAGAGCGAGGGCGTGCTGCTCCCATAGTGCCTCTTTGGGGATAGCCCGCCTCCTTAAGAGGCTTGGCGAACGAGAAGTAGTGGGGGTTGTAGGCTGGGAAATGGTAAACGTGAATGACACACTTGCAGTGTCTGAGTCAATCCAGCGCGCTGTCATTGAAGTTAAGGGGTATGTGCAGCACCGAATCCTGTCCATCACACTCGAGGCAGCTAGCTTGTCTGTACGTTACGCATGGGAACTTAAAAATGTTATATCCTAGATACCTATGATATCGGAAGCTAAATAACACGTATAAATATAACATACAAAGAGGAAACCTGCCCGCAGACTCCTGGGAGGGATATTCGATCCCTACCTAAAAGGTGGTGCCCCCCTCACCCCAGAGAATTGATTCAATTTCCAGCACTGCCGCCCCCTCCCCCAATTGTAAGTCCAGGGATTTGATTATATACTGTCTGACCGAGGGTACAAGGACTTGCAACCCAGCAGATCAGTCTGGTGAAGTGACGCTGTTCATGCTGCCTAAATAAAATCGTAACTCCAATACGCGTGCTAATTTATGAATTGCAAAGAATGTAGCTCAGTAAAGTTTAACTCCTGTGTCTTCAGGATGCGCTTCCTGAATCGGGAAAGGACAGCCGTAAACGCGCCATTTCCCATTATCTTTTCCTTGGAGAACTCAGAGACTTTTAAAGAGAAGAAACAATTCAATGCAATTGTTTATGCTGAAAATAAATTATAATAGTCTCTGCACCTGTAGATCAAAAGTCCAGTCTGTCTGATTGAAATTAAGCTGGTCGCCTAAAGGCCAGATTTGTCTTTAGCGAACAAAATAACAGTTCACATCTCAGAATCATAAGACAGACGCAAAAGTTAGTTTTTACCTATAGAGGCAATCATCAATTAAATATGCATGCACACTGGATTATCATATCACTCCACACAAAGGTGGTCCTTGTAGGTCATGGCTGGGATATAAATGCAGCGAAAGACGGAGAAGCCTGCATTGCTCTGGACTTCTATATAGAGGGCTTGTGTCTTCAGTGCTGGCTTTGTCCCTACTCTTTCGCATGTACTACAGTTTATAACGGAATAGTCTGCACAATAGCTCAGTCTATTGTTCACCGACCCTTTGCACTGTCAGACCATCAACTAGTATTTCGGCACTGCCGCAGAGCTTTGCGTGGGACTCTGCATTTTGCTCATAGGCAAAATAATGAGAAGAGCAGTTGGCCCTAAGAGAAAAAAAATAAATGTATCAGGGCAACACAGACATTGAAGACCTACCTACTGACGTAAGAGCAGGCACTGTCAGACACGAGCTCCGGGAAACCTCATTCCATTGCCAGTCTTTACTAGCAAGTGCTGTGTGGTGCCCAAGAGCCTAATGGGTGTGAGGAAATGTTACAGTAGGGAAAAAGCTGGAGAACTAGAAGCTGAGAACGAAAATGAATTGGAGGATGCAAGGAGACAAATATAACTAACATGCTGTTTGAAAACCCATAGCAGAGGCACTGTTAGTGATGAATGACACATCTAATTGAGCTATTAGATGGAAACAAGTAAAGGATGATTGTTCTCATTTGGATGCCTCTGTGCACCTGTAGTCATCCGTTGCAATGTTTTCCTTTATATTATATGTGTACTGTATAGCAGGAAAACAACTGAATTAAACTAGATGTTTTAAAGAAACAGTTTCTAGCTTAAGATGGTAATTACAGGATCGTTGTCTGATTCTTCTACAGTCTGCCAGATTTGCAGATAAGGAGAGCGGCAGAATGAAGCACAGTCTAAACTTGGCCCGATAGCTGGTAGAGTACTTAGACAATATTCAGGGGAGTGGAGTTTAATAACTGGTTACTCTAGCTCACATTATTTTCCACCGATTTCAGGTTGTATTTTCAATACTTAGTGGTTGCCAACTACAAGCCAACAGTTCATTCCGTCTAAGCATCAACAGTAGTAAGAGTTATAGTTTATGAGAAAGTATAGAAGCTGAAACTCCAGCTAAATAGTTGGCTGAGCAGCTCAGCGGCATGTCACCCGGTGTGTGTGTGTGTGTGTGTGTCGGGGAGGATAGGCTTAACTTCTAGTCAGAGCACATTTCTTGTTTTTCACTACAAGGTGCAGTAGCAAGGGATGCCTATGACCAAATATAAATAACTTGACCTATTAAGAACCATTTCACATGCAATTTATAAACTACATCTATCCCCCTAGAAAATAATGTTGAATTTGACACAAACCATCCATTGCATTGTGCAGATAGATAGGATCCAAACCTATCACGCTTTCAGCTGGAAAAAAAATATAAAAACTGATAAGAGCACGCTTTGGATGCAAGCACTGCTGGGCAAAAAGATTTTTAGACTCTGTCATGTCATCCCATGTTGCTGCTGGATACTATCAGTTTTGGATCTGATTTCTTTACTGTGTGTGCTCATTGCCCTTGTATCACCCCCAGACGTCTACAAGTCATATGTACGAGTATTTTGGGTCAAAACATTTGTTATACTTACAGAACACATTAACTACAGTAGCAAAGTAATTAATGAGATTATTATTTAATGAAATTTATTCTAATGCAGTTCAGTCTGAATTTTCAGTAGCCATCAAGGCCCTTCAAGCACTGACCCAAACAAAAGAGTTGCCCTAAAAGTCTGGACGCTACTCTCTTCGCCTGTCATTACTGCTCCCATCATTGCCTTTCTTAACCTCCCACCCCCCCTACTGCAATCCCAAATGCCTAGAAACTGGCTAAAGTGATCCTACTGCACAAGAGAGGCTATACCTCGACTCTAAGTAATATACTAACATACTGTGAAGCTAGCAGAATAGGCTTTATGGTCTATCAAGTCTGCTTGATGGTCAGTGCCTATGCAGGGCACCAATTTTAGCCCCACCAACAAGGACCCTTATTCCCCAGCAGGGCTCCTGGATGTACCCTCCTGCACCTATCCCAGCCTTTCTTGAACTCCTCCACAGTAGTAGCAGCTACCAATTCTCTGGGCAGCACATTCCAGGGCTCCACCACTCTCTCAGTGAAGTAGCGCCTCCTTGTTTCTACCCTCACCCTCCCCCCATCCAGCTTTATTGGGTATCCCCTGGTGGCCCCTGGTTCCCTCAGCTGAAGGACCCCCTCAAGGCTTACCCTATTGATTCCCTTGAGATACTTGAAGACCTCTGTCATGTCCCCCCCCCGTCTCTTCTCTCCTCTGAGTGCAGGTTGAGCTCCCCCAGTTGCTCCTCATAGGGCCTTTCCCCTATCCCCAGTACCATCCTGGTCACTCTCCTCTGCACCATCTCCAGTAACACGATATCCTTCTTTAAGTAGGGATGCCAAAACTGCATGCAGTATTCAAGGTATGGTCTAACCAGGCTATTGTACAGCAGAAGGAGTACCTCACTACTCTTTGAGGTTATCCCCCTGGCTATGCACCTCGGCATTTTATTTGCTTGTGCCATCACCCTTCTACACTGCTCTGAGTTGTTCATTTTGACATCCACCACACCCCAAGGTCTTTCTCCCCCCCCCCTCGAAACCTGCAGCATCCCCCCTCCAAGGTGTATTTATGAGTTGGGTTTTTAGGCCCCAGGTGCAGAACCCTGCATTTCGCAGCATTAAACTTTAGTTTCCATTACTCATGACCACCTCCCTAGAGCCTTCAGGTCCTCCTGCAGATCCAAGTTTCCATTCTCCCCATCCAGCACTGCCCACAGCTTAGAGTCATCCGCAAAGAGGCTCATCCCGCTCCTGATACTACTTCTGATGTCAGTGACATAGGCATTAAATAGGAGTGGACTCAGCATCAACCCCTGTGGGACCCTGCTTATGACTAACCTTGAGGATGAGACCCCCACCCTCACCCTCTGTACCTGCTCCACCAGCCAGTTTCCTATCCATCTGTCCATCTTTCCCCACCCACATACTCTCCAGCTTTTCCAGTAGCCCATGATATGGCATGGAGTCAAATGCCCTGCTGAAGTCCAGAAAGAGGACATTCACTAGCCTGCCATGATCCAGCGCCCTTGTCACCCCTTCATAGAACTCCACCATATTTGTCTGGCACAATCTTCCATTAACAAAGCCATGCTGGTGAATGTCTATGTGACCCTTTGCCCTCGGCACCCCCTCTATCCTTTCCTTCAGGATGCTGTCCATCACTTTGCCCACTACTGACATCAGGCTAACCAGCCTATAGTTACCTGGCTCCTCTTGTGGGCCACCCTTGTGGACAGGCACAATATGGGCCATCCTCCAATCCTGAGGTACCTACCCGGACTGCAGGGAGGAGTTAAAAAGGTCTATAAGGAGGGGTGGCCAGGGTATCTTCCAGTTCCCTGAGCACCCTGAGATGGATCCCATCTGGGCCCGATGCCTTGTCCCCTCTTAGGGCCTTGAGTGCATCCAACACCCTACCTCTGGGTATTTCATCATCCTTTTCCCCCTTTTCATCCACTGTATCCCTGCTCCCTTATATGCCGGTGCTCCTTCCCCTCCTCATTGGTAAGGACAGAGGCAAAAAACTCATTTAGTACCTCTGCCTTCTCTCCTGCCTCTTCCACTCACCCCCTATCCTGAGCCAACTGATCTGCCCCTTCCCCTTTCTTCTTTCCCTGATATACCTAAAGAACCCTTTCCCCCTTCTAATCCCCTGTGCCAATCTCAGCTCCACCCCCACTTTATCCGATCTCAGCACCCTGGTGACCCTCCTGGCTGCCATATCATACTCCTCCTTAGATATAGCCCTCAGAGAGCATTTATGTCAGCTATAAGCAGCCTTTTTCTCCCTCACCACATCTTGGACCTCCTACGTCCACTAACTTGGCCTCCTAGCTTTGCCTTCCTTGAGTCTTTCCTTCATGCGGGCCTTGGTAGCCTTCAGGAGCCCCTTTTTTATAATTTCCCATCTTGCCTCCATGCCCATGCCTGGCCTGATCCCATCTAGATAGCCCCTCAGGATCCACTCCATCCCCCCAAAGTCCAACCCTCTGAAATCCACCACTGTCATTCTTGTGTGTTCTACTCTGCACCCTAGTTCTAGGGAGAACCAAACCATGGCATGGTCGCTACCCATCAGAGGGTCCCCAACAACTAGGTCTCTGATGAGCTCCCCGTCTGACAGGACCACATCCAGGATGCAGCCCTCCCTTATCGGCTCTGTCACCAGCTGGGCAAGGAATACATCTTGGAAGACATCCAACAGGTGGTGCTCTTTGCTCGATGTGGACACCATGGTTCCCCAATCTGCTCCTGGCATATTCAGGTCTCCCATCACCACAGTGATGTCCTTTCCTCCACCACAGTGATCCTTAAGGTTAGCCACCAGGCCTTCCTCCTGTTCCTCCTCCTGCTCAGGGAATCTATATACCACCCCCATCTTCATCCATTTTCCACCCAGAGCCTGCAAGGTGACCCAAAAAGCCTCTACCTGGTCCCTTGCTTCCTCCACCTTGCTTATCCCTGTGCTATCCCTGATGATAAAAGCTACCCCCTCCCCTTCCCTCCCCCATCCCTTCTGCATGTGGTATACCCAAGTATGTTTAGGTCCCAGTCATGTCTGGATGTGGCCCATGTCTCTGTGACTGCCGCCACATCCCCCCCCACCATCAGCACCTGCAGCTCCAGCATCTTATTACCGATGCTCCTGGTGTTTATCAGGACCACCCTCAAACCTGCCCCCTTGCCTTCCTCTCCCCTGCCCTGGGGCCACCTTGCCTTCTGCCTAAATGGACCAACACGTGCACTATCTGGTGCTCCTGCCCTGTGTCCCTTCCCCTTCACCTGTGGGAGAAGGCAGGGCCTTCCCTTTACCCTCCCCCTCACAAGTTTAAACCCCACCTGGAATGGATGAACTCTGCCAGTCTCATCTGCAGGACCTCTTTTCCTTAATTGTTAAGGTAGAGCCTTGCCTTAGTGAACAGATCCTCATCCTCCCAGGTTGCTCCACAGTCCCCCACCCACCCATACCCCCAGTCTCGCACCATTTACAGAGCCATGCATTTATCTCCTGTATTTTCTGCTTATTTTCTGCACTGGCCCTGGACACCAGTAAAATCTCAGAGAAAGAGACAGAGCACCCCATGTCCTGACAGACTCTGGCCAACTCCCTAAACCTAGCTTGTAGCTCCAGCTAACTGTTCCCATGTATGTCACTAGTACCTAGGTCTACTAATATGTCAGGGGTACCACCACACTCCTGCGCTAGAGAATAGATGTGATGTTTTGCCTGATGCACCATCAAGCCAGGTATACTACTTGACTTAACACCACAGGAGGCCCCCCTACCCTCCCCCTCTCCACCTGATCACCCTAGTCATGGAGTGACCCAAGAGCAGCACTCTCACTGCCTCCTTATTCCTGTTCCTGTTCCTGTTCACTATCTCTGTTCCCCCCTCCTCCTACATTATCATGCTTGTCACCTCCTCTCTCCCTCCTGCCCAAACCTTGTCCATCCCCCCTGCTCCAACCCATATCTCTCTTTGACTTGACCTCCTTGGTCCCATTACATCGTGCTGTATCACTGTGGACAATGACAGTTTGTCTCCCTGGAGCAAGCCCCCCCCCGTCTTCTTCCTACTGTCCCGTCCACCTCAGCCTCTTCCCTTTTTCCGGTAATGCTCTGGACCAACCCAGTATCTCCCCTGGGCGTGCACCCCCAGCCCCCCTGCTCCAACATCTTATCTCTTTTTCCTGAACATTTGGTCAATACTCAGCTTTCCTCCTGCCTTGAAGAACATACATGGTCTGTATTCAACTTTCCTCCTGCCATAACAATGAATGTTCCATACTAAACTTTTCATTTAATTTCATTTTATTTTATACTTAAAAATCTGTGAGCAAAAAATGCCTGTTTTCACAGATGTCCAATGACATTAATATAATAAAAAACACACACAAAACATTTTGACATAAACACAAACAACAAAAACATATAGTTACTTAATTAAAACATTAAAAACAATTACAAACAATCTCAGACAAAAGTTTATGTTCAAGAGAACATTTAAAACTAGACACAGTACAACAGGCCGTTATATTATTTGGTAATTGGTTATACTGTATCATCAATCCAAACTGAATTGAATTCTTCGTAAATTTGTTCTAATCCAAGGTAGTTTAAACACCTTTCTTGTACTATTTCTAGTTGTAACAGTAGACACGGAGATGGGGAACAAACTAGCAACACTATCTGGTATAAGACCTATTTGAATCTTGTGCAAAAAAGTTATAAAGACCTATGTTTAAAAAAGGCACTAAGGGGTAAACAACCCTATTTCTCATACAGCATACAAAGATGAGTCAACCTAGGTAAACAGGTAATAAAAGGTAATATATTGTGATATTTTATTTTGAGTTTGTTTAGCATTTTAACAGTAGAATAAGAAAAAACAATACAGCCATACCTCAGTAAAGAAAACAAAAAATTGTTAGCCAGGAGGGTCCTTGTCTTAGAATTAAGAAACTTCCTAATACGGAATAACACACCTAAACGCCGGTGTGAACAGGCAATCAATAGAACAGTGTGCTGATCAAAAGTTAGATGTTGATCAAACATGAGGCCTAAACACTTGAAATTATAAATCCTTTCAATTTAATTACTAAAATTATCTTTAAGCTTGAAATCATAACTTTACTTCTGCCTTAATACCCCCCTTCCACATCTTTTATCAGTCTGGCTTCCATGTCAACCATTCTACAGTTGCCTCCTTAGTAAAGAAGTACTACAGTCTTAATTTGGAAAAACATATGTTGTGCAGAGTGTTTTGATTTGTGTGTGTAGTCCTGGTGTGTCTTTCCCTTTGTTTGCTATTAGGAGTTTTTTGTTTTTGTTTTGTTTTTCCCTAAAATTGCTTGCTAGTTTGAAAGCCCCTGATGATTGCCATGTTAGCATTTTTTATGGCACTTCTTTGTCCTACAATGTCTCTTGTCCCATACAACAGTGATGCATCCAGGACCATAGATCCAGAAAGTACTGGTTTAGAGTCAATTTTGCAGCAGTAGAACTGTGATTTTAAGTAACTATCTTCATCCAGTGAGCACTGAAGGCTACATTTACAGTTTAGCAAACACATGAAGGCTAAGGAGTCTTCACTAATTATAGCATTCATGAGCTGGAGTGATTTGTGTGCTTTGTATGGCTGTGTGTAGTTTGATTAAAGGAAAAGCTTTGAAAACAAAACATTTACTCCTGCTGACTAGACCTGAACACAAACATAGAAAGCAAAAATATTGAATTAGAAATATTTAGTTGAGGCCAGAACATTGGGCTCTTGTTTGCAGATTACTGCAGCAGTACTTTTCTCTCACTGAATTATTGATCCTGGATGCATCACTGTCATATGAGACAGGAAACATTGTAGGAAAAAGAAGAGCAATAAATCATGCTAACATGGAGATCCTCAGAGGCCATAAAACTAGTAGGCAAATTAAGAAAAAAACTCTAAATAGCAAACAAAAGGAAGGGCACACCAGGACTACACACATGTCCTTTCCCTTTAAGAATCTTGCTGGAAGGTCTAAAAGCTGGCTCCTCCCACCCACCTGGGTAGTATAACCCACAGCTCCACCTCTTGATGCCAGACCTTGCCCACTGGAAGCAGAGGTTGTGCATTGAAGCCTGGGAGGCTGGGTGGGTCAGTGTGGATGAACAACATATACCACTCCTAGAACTACTATTACAGGTGAGTAACCTGTGTTTCTAGGGATGTGGATATGTTGTTCTTATCCACACTTCTTGGTAGACTCCTAGTAGTTCTCTGGGAGGAGGAAGGCAAGTCACACACACCCTACTTAGGGAACGGAGATTGGAGAACTGAGGCCCCAAAACCAGCATCCCAGAATGACTTTAGGTCAATGTGGTAATGGGAAATGAAGGTGTGTGCTGACTTCCAGGTAGCAGCCTTGTGGCTATCCAGATAGGGACATCCCTAGAAGCTGCCACCAATGCAGCAGTATGGTGGGTGAAATGAGCCTTAAGCCCTATGGGAGGCTCCCTACCCGCCAGTCTATAGCAGAGATCAATGCATGATGTAATCCATCTGCCAATCATCCACTTGGCTGCAGGTCTGCCAGGTGAGGCTTCAGCATAGGTGACAAACAGCTGGCAAACCTCTCCACGAACTCCATCCGTGCACTCTTTATAAGACAGCACTCATCTCAGGTCCAAAGTATGGAGCCTGTACTCAGCCTCTGAGGTGTGAGTGGGGTAATACAGTGGCAGAGTCATCACCTGGTTCAGGTGAAACTCTGACACAACCTTCGGAAGGAACTTTGGGTTGGGGCAAAGGACAACCTTATCCCTGTGGAAGACCAGATAGGGAGACTCAACAGAGAGTGTGCGTGGAGATCCCCAGTCCTTCTGGCTGATGTGATATCCACCAGAAAGGTGGTCTTCCATGACAGGTGTGACATCTCCTTCCTGTGCATTGGTTCAAATGGCTTGCCCATGAGCTTTACCAGTACCTGCAGTAGATCCCATGGTGGTGGTGGTGGTGGTTCACACAATGGAGGGGAAATGTGGTCGAGGTCTTTGAAGAAATGCCAGAACACCTTCTCATGTGCCACCATCTGCTGACCGACCCATGCCTGGTAAGCAGAGTTGGCTGCCAGGTGCACCTTAAGGGTCGTCGACCGAAGTCCCCCTTTGGTGAGAGACCACAGGTAGTCCAGAATGCTAGCCACTGGACAGGACAAAGGGTACAGCCCCTTGCCCTAACACCAGTTGGAGAATCACTTCCACTTGAAGGCATAGCACTTCCTGATCAATTCCTTCCTAGATGCCTCAACATTTTTGGACAGACCCAAAGCCTGGAACTCTAGCCACTCAGGAACCAGGCTGTCAGGTGCAGGGATTGAAGGTCCAGGTGGAGGACCTTTCCCTGATTGACTGAGAGCTGGTCCAGGCATGCTGGAAGATGCCTTGGGAGCCTGATGCTGAGGCTGAGGAGATCGGGTACCAGAACTGGTGAGGCCAGTCCGGGGCCGGCAGGATCACCAATGCCTTGTCCCTCCTCACCTTGAAGAGCACCTTGTGGATCAAGGGAAGTGGAGGGAAGGCATAAAAGAGGCCTGAGGTCCACGGCCTCAAGAAGGCATCCCCCTGTAGTGAGCCCTGCTGAGGGGGGCGGGCACAAAACAGCCTCAGCTTTGCATTCTCCCTGGAGGTGAACAGGTCCACCTGAGGGGTGCCCCACTGGGAGAACAGGCTATGTACTACCTCTGGATGGAGAGACCACTCGTGGGACACTTCACCCACATGGCTGAGGGTTTGATTTGAGGCTCCTGCCACATGAATGGCTAGGAGATCTGCCTCCAGTCGACTCATGAGGGTCCAGATGCGGAGAGCTTCCCTGCACAGAGGCCAGGAGTGCATGCCACCCTGTTTGTTGACATAGTTCATGGTTGTGGTGTTGTCCATCTGGATCTGAACCACTTGACCCCGAAGGAATGGAGCAAATGCAGTCAGCACCAGCCGAACTGCCCAGAGCTCCAGCAGGTTGATGTGGCATCAGGATTCCTCAGGGGTCTAGATCCCATGGACTCTGTGGTCCCCCATGTGGGCACCCCAGCCCATGAGAGAGGTGTCGGTCATCAGGATGACTATTGGTTCAGGACGGACAAATGGGATCCCTTCCTGCAGATGCTCTGGGATGGTCCACCATTGGAGAGCATCCCACATCTTCTGGGTTAGTGACCAGCTGGTCAAAATTACCTAGTCACTGAGTCCACTGGCCAGCTCCCATTGAAGGGGGCGCATATGCCACTGGGCCCATCGGACCATGATGGTGCAGGTTGCCATGTAGCCCAGAAGTCACAAGAAGTCCCAGGCAGGGTGCCAGTGCCCAACAAGAAATTATTGGGCAAAGGAGGAGAGAATCTCTGCCCTGTCCATCAGGAGCCTGGCTTTGGCTCAGTAAGAGTTGAGCTCTGCTCTGATGAAGCAAATCACCTGCAAAGGTATGAGTTCTGACTTGTCCTCTTTGACTAGGAGGCCAAGGTCAATGCAGGTCTGGAGGGCCATATCCCTGGACCTCTCCATCTCCTGCATGGAAGGACCCAGTATGAGCCAATCATCTAGATAGGGGTACACCCTGACTCCTCGATGCCAAAGATGGGTCGCCACCACTGCTATGCATTTGATGAAGACCCTGGGGTATGATGACAGGCTGAAAGGCATGGCTTGGAACTCGTAGAGGGTTCCCTCTGCTCAGAAGTGCAGGAACCTTCAGGGAGATGGATGGATCGGGATGTGGAAGAATGCATCCTGCAGATGTAGAGAGCAAAACCACATGTTCTCCTGAAGGTGTGAGACCTGAAAAACTTGTTCAGGTCATGCAGATCTAGAATGGGGCACCAGCTCCCCATCCATTTCAGGACCAGGAAGTACCTGGAAATGAACCCTGGGTTGACAGAGGGATCTGCAACTCTGGCCACTACCTCCTTGCAGGGGAGTTGGGAGATGTAATCTTGAACAGCCAACCAAGTGTCCATGGATACTTTTTCCTCCCATGGGGCATGGGCTCAGCTTGGTGGGTTCTGCTCACACTCCAGAGGCAGACCCTGGCTGACCATTTCCAATACCTACCTGTCCATTGACAGTGAACCAGGCAGAAAGGAAGTGGTGAAGACGGCCTCCCATGGGAGGACCCAGGGTAGGTGTGATGGGCATGAGGGTGGTCAGCCCCATTCCATCACTGAGCAGGCTTACAGGAGGAGGATCTGGCAGCAGGACCACTTGGACCCTTCCATCCGGGCTTACGGACTGCAAAAACCCCTGACTTGGGCTGAGGGTGCCAAGATTGAGCCTGCTGCCCTGATTGGTACTGGGGCTGCTTGGCCACAGGGGCAGAAGGCCAAAAGGGCTTCTGCTTCTTGGAACTGTGAGATTCCTTTTGGGTGGAGGCAATGGAGTCCAAGGTAACACTGAAAGGATAAGGAGGAAACCTGAATCTTCCAGTGGAAAGGAAGATCTGGCATCAAGGGGCAGAGCCAAAGGTTATACCACCCGGGTGGATGAGATGAGTCAGCTTTTAGACCTTCCAGCAAGATTCTTAAAGGGAAAGGACATGCCAACAAGTGTGGATAAGAGCAACATAGCCACATCCCTAGAACTATAACTTGTGTCTACCTACCTCCCAATCTTGCTTAATCCTGAACAATTTACACAAAATCTCCCACAGACATATTACACTCAGTGGGGACTTTAATCCAGATTAGTTGGGCCCAAATGGCAGTAACTAACCTGCCACACTTGGATGCTAAGCTAATGCAAATAATTAACCAGCCTACTAGACTCGGCCTGAAAACAGACAACCATAGCCTGTTGGACTGGATGTTAATGAATAATAATCAAAACATCAAGGCAGCAGACGTCTTCTCTGATGCCCTAAGCGACCACTCCCCAACATTCTGTGTCTGGAGGAATAACTTCCTCAACCCAACCCCCCCAATCATAAAAGCATGGACCTTACAAATCTCAATGCCCCTGCTTTTATACAGCGTCTTAACTCAGTCGACTGGACTCCCATCACCACCCTTACTGACATAAATCAGGTGTTAGATTATTTCATTAATACCTTCTCCTCCATCCTTGACTCCCAAGCCCCCTTCAAGTTAACGAGAGCCAAAGGTAACCACTCCCCTTGGCTTTCTCAGGAATTAAGACACTTAATGCACTCTCAGGATATGGATTGGAAAGCTTTCAAAAAATGTGGACTTGCATCCGACTGGCATTTCTATCAGCAACTGAGGAACACCTACAAAACAAAATCCAACAAATCGAAGCGAGACTATCTCCAATCCCTGCAAGAAAAAAATCTTGTTAACCCAAAAAGTTCCTGGTCCCAATTAACTCCTTACTTAAGGGAAGGAACAAAACCTCCCACAATCCATGATCACTAAAGGTACTACACTATCTAACCCCGCAGAGATAGCCTCAGGCATAAATCTCTTCTTCATGGACCTGGCCAAATATAAATCTGGTCTGCCAACTGCCCCTATGACCCAGTGGCTGCTAATCATGACAACTCTCATCCTCCCTTCCATCTAAAACTTGCTTTGAGGGCAGAGGTTCTAAAACTCTTAAATTGTTTTGACCCAAAAAGCTCTCCAGGATTCGACTCCCTTCAACCAAAATTCCTCGAGCTACGAGCGCCTGCCATTGCTCACCTGGTAATGCTTCTAATCAACAAATCCTTCCTCACACAAACTATACCGGACAAATGGAAGATTGTAATAGCTGTCCCCATACATATAAGTGGCCCTACTAATCTAGTCAAGAACAATAGGCCAATCTCTATTTTATATCCTCTCGCAAAAATACAAGAAAGAAAGAATCCTCTACTCTCTGTTGGTTGGAGTTTATTTGGAAGTGTAGGATTCGCTCCTTTAACACACCTAACAAATTGATTAAATATTAACCAATGAAATATTGTGCCTGTTGGAGACAGTGTAGGGAACAGCGAGCAAATACAGTCCATATTTTTTGGAGCTGCTGAAAGCTTTCACAATTCTGGCAGGAGGCTGGCTCTAGCTTAACACAATTGGTGGACCCCGATTTCATTTTAACATCACAGCTGGTTTTGTTATATGTATTTGAAGATGGCAAGGTTCCACCTAGGAGAAGTAAGTTATATCTACATCTGGCAGTGGCAAAAAAGTGATCACTCACCTTTGGGATAAGAATATAATCCCAGCGCTGGTCCAATGGCATTTGGTGATGACCAAAGCATACTTTTTAAAATGCACCATTGCCACTCAGATGGGCAGAGCACGACAATTTGAGATATCTTAGAGACCTTGGGTATTTTATGTTGCACAACATGATGATTCATCTGTTCCATGAAATGGATTGGGGGTGGAAAATGAGCTGTGTCCTCGCTGATCCCCCTTAGATGTCATTGTTATTTTAAATCTGAGGTGCTGTAAAAGGAATTATGTTATGTATGTAACTCTAAATGATTGCTGAGAAAATACTCTTTCGCATAATGTACTGTACCCTGCTATGGTGCACTGACAAAAATAAAGAATATACAAAAAAAAGAAAGAATCCTCTACAACCAGCTTTACTCATTTCTAGTACAGTCCAATGCTTTAACCATTCATCAGCACAGCTTCCGGACACTACATGGTGCTGAATCTGCTCTCCTGCGGGTCACAACTGACATTTTTCAGACTATGGATCAGGATTTTGCAACTGGAGTGACTTTTTTGGACCTAACAAAAGCCTTTGACCATGTCAGTCATCAACTTTTCCTAACAAAACTCACAATTTAGGTCTCGACAACCTCTTCCACTTATGGCTAGCCAACTACCTGACTAACAGGTTACAGTGTGTCAAACGGTCTGGTGCTATGTCATTCCTATCTCTTATCACAGATAGTGTCCTCCAGGGATCCATATTGGGTCCTCTCTTATTTTCCATCCTTATAAATGAGCTTCCTTTAAATTGCAGAAGGGCGCCAATATAGCTTTATGTGGATGACACAATACTCTACAGATCCTCTAAGGATATCTCCTCCCTCAACTCCACCCTGGAAAGGGACTTCCATTTGTTGGAGGCATGGTTCAAAGATAACTTACTGGTGCTCAATATAAAAAAAAAACATGCTGTTCCACCACACCTCCTTTGACTTATCCACCCATCTTTCACTGGTAGTTAAGATCTCATCTGGTGAGGCACTTGAAGGGGTAAACTCCTTCAAATACTTAATCCTTGATGAGCAACCATCTTTCAAAAACACACACAGATAAAGGTATAAAATCCACTCATCAGAAGCTAGGTCTACTATACTGTATAGCCCCCTACCTTACATCACATCCCAGAAGAATCATAGCCTCTGCAAATCTACTCCCGGCCTCCTATATGGAGCTCCGCTTATCAACACTGCAAAGCCCCGGTCATAAACAAACTTAGACATACTTATCATAGGACAGCCTGATTTGCTGCACCCGCCCAAGCTCGAACCTACCACTGCAATGTGCTTAATACCCTAGGCTGGCCTTCCTTCGAAGTTAAAGTGGATTTCCCCTTACTATGTACCATGTATAAACTCATCCACCTTCCCTCCCCCAGCCTCTCCAATTTGCTTTTGTTGAAATCCTTCACTAGGACCCTTCGATCCTCCCACTGTCCATTGCTATGTATACCTAAGACCTGCTTAGCTATCGGCAAGAGATCCTTCGCATCTGCAGCCCCTCAGAAATGGAATAGTATCCCACAAGGCTTACTTTCCTATACAGCTCTTCCTCAGTTTCAATCTATCAATCAAAATCTTTATTTATCCAGGTGAACATCATTGAGCAGTGCTCATTTGCAAGATGGACCTGGTTAGGACAAGGTCATTTACAATAAACAATGACGATACAAGAAATACAATAAAAGATGAAGTAATATAAATCATTAAGGATGCCAAAGAAATATTCTTTCCCCCTCCCATCTGTAACTGTAAATAACCTATACTATTGTCTCTGGTCCTCTCTCCCCACCTACCTTCCTCTCCTATCTTCTTGACCTAATAGTTACCAGTCCTTAATAATTTCTAATTGCCTCACCATTTTGTAAATATGTATATACAATACATCTACTGAGGTACCTTGACAATCCATTGTATGTTTCTTTATATGATGCTATATATGTTTATGAAACTACAATCACCACTGCACCAACTAAGTCCGGAAGAATAACTCTACATATTGTTCCATTATCCTATTGTTGCATTATCACTGCTATGTATGAATACTCCTCTGTTTTGTAACTATGCATAACTACTGCTATGTATAAATACTCTTGTTGTACATATGTTCTCACCAGAATTTATATTTATTTATTCTAACTATACTTATGTACATAGGAAATTTAACTATGAATTACCTCGGTAATGCAATGTATTTATGTATGGAATGCTTATGTTCCCTGGGTCACCCCTGAAAAAGGGACAATTTTGTCTCAGTGGGCCTACCTGGTCATCAAAATTCAAATAAATAAATAACTATATAACAAAAGAGCAGCACCAAGGTGACCTGGGGTGCTCTGTGACAATGAGCAAATCAAGAAAACAGACAGTCACGGCACTTATCCAGGGCATATATGTCCAAATAATGAAGAGTCCAGAGTTAGAAAATTCAGACTTATAGCTTCATTTTATTTGTCAAAGACAACAAGAACAACCCTCTTGGGCCAGGGAAACCACACTAGAGATCAGAAGTTTAAGCTATAACGAGTCTTTATCAAAGATACTACCCCTATGTTTCCAACATTAAAATAGTTTGCAAAAGGTCACATGATGGCCATGTTAATTGCACACATTTAAAGGCACAGAATTTTTAAAAAGTGCTACCATATTACGTATAAAGTGCAACATACATATAATAATAACCACATTCCAACATGTAAAACAGTGTGCAGAGTGCTATTCAGGAATAATTTATGTGCAAAACACATTAAACAAAAACACAGTGGAGCCATATTTAAAAGCTCTCTCCTCTGAATCACATCCACTAGTCATACTTAATTCATTGATTAATCCAACCATACATTCAAAAGATCATTTCAAGGAACCTTTTTATAGGTTGACTGTGGAATGAAGAGAGCGAGAGAGTGCAGAAAGTTTAATATGTGTTCATTTCTTAAAGTAACAATTACTATTATGCAATATTATTTAAGGACTGAGAGAGTGGGTTAAAAACTGGGACTTTCTTCATCTATCTGAAAGGCATATCAAAAATTGGAACTGAGAATTAATTTATGATGCTTAAGAAGGTGGGTTTCATAAAACTCCAAAAGAATGCATGGTAGGGGGTCAAGGGGTGGGTTTTGGGGAATGGTACAGGATTGATAGCTTCTTAACAAAGAAAAAGACTATGGCCCAGATACTCAAAAGAGTTGAGCCATGTGCAATAGGGTTGCACCTGCACAAGTCCGAAATTACGCCATTCTGCGATATTCAGCAGGAGGCAGCTGCACTCCCAAAATCATGCTGAGCAACAGTGCAATGATAATGAAGGCATGCACAACCGAAGGGGGAGGAACCATGCATAAATGGCGCAGTGCAATATTCAACGACTTAAGCCATGCGCAATAGAGGAGCAAGTGGAGATTAGCCATAGCGAAATGAGCCAAAATAAAAGGAGCAAGGAAGGCGCGGACGCTACAGGGAAGCCACATAAGGCAGATCTCTAGGCAGACAGACAGGGCAGGAGGGACACACAGGGCAGGCCAGAGAGAGAAACCTGAACACACAGGCACAGTGAAGATGTGAGGCCACAGTCAGTTCAGAAGGAAGTGCCACACAGCACAGGGCCACCACAGGCAGGTGTTCGGTGCAGGAGAAGTAGCAGGGAGGACAGTGGGGAATACAGTAACAGCTGCGGGGGTGAACACAAGCCAGGGACATGGCCAGTGCCACCTTCAGATGGAGGCCGTTATGAGGGGGTGAGAGGTGGGTGGCAGGGGGCATGGCCGTAGAAAGGCCCGTCGGTGGTATGCCCCCAACAGGCAGTACCGAGCCCACACCAGCTTCAAGCTGTACACTGATACTGAGATTGTGAGCCAGTACCACCTGAATAGGGCAATTCTGAGGCAGCTCTGTGAGCTGTGCAGTGATGTGATGCAGGCACCCACCCGACGGAGCCATGCCCTGTCAGTGGAGACTAAAGTAACAGCCTTCATGTGCTTGCTCACCACGGGTACCTTCCAGAGACCAACTGGGGACTCCACAGGCATAACCCAGTCAGCCATGTCACGCCACGTCACCCAATTCCTCAGCGCACTGCTGCCACATGCTGCGGAGTACATCCATTTCCCCAGCACACTGGCGGAGCGCACGGTAAACATACAGGAGTTCCACAGGGTAGCACGTATGCCTGGCGTGCTAGGGGCAATAGACTGCACCCATGTGGCCATACGCACACCACCTGGCCCTGAGGGGGCCACATACATCAATCGCAAGGGCTATGCCAGCATCAACTGCCAGGTGGTGTGCGATGCCAGGGTTGCATAATCAATGTCTGTGCCACGCACCCTGGGGGAGCACACAATGCCTTCATCTGGCACCAGTCAGCACTGTGCCACAGATTCAAGAGTGGGGACATCCCTACTGGACACCTAGTGGGTAAGTATGCAAACCACACGGAAAATCATAGGGCCTGGGGGGGCATGGCCAGAGGTGACATGGGTAGTGGCCTACATGGCCTGGGGCAGGGCGATGCTGATCATCAAACTAACCTCCACCCTCTACACACAGGTGACAGTGGATACCCACTCAGTCCCAGGCTGCTCACACCCTACCGCGGCCCACAACCCCATCGCAGCAATGCTACAATGAGGCTCACGCCACCACACGCAATGTCATCAAGTGGGTGTTCAGGATGCTGAAGGCACATTTCCATTGCCTGGACACCTCTGGCGGTGCCCTATAGTACAGCCCCTCAAAGGCCTGTGGGCTATTTCTGGCCTGTTGCATCCTGCACAACATGGCCAATGAATGTGGGATAGCCATAGAGATTGAAGAGGGGGACAGCGATGGGGACGAGGAGGACACCGGTGTTGATGGTGAAGTGCAGCCCCCCCTTGGCCGACGGGACCCCTGACTGATCCGGCTGGCACAGCTGCACCGGGACACCATAACAGAGGAGCACTTCAGCCAACCCAGGTAAGTCATGGGACCATGTGCAACCACCAGTGGCTAAGCCACAACCCACAAACATGCATGGACACACACCAGGGGTGCATGCCATCAAGGGAAGTGGCAGGTCACAGAAGCACACACACAACCAGGGATGGGTGAGGATTAACATGCCACGTGGACGGACACACACACACGCACACACACAATGCACCAAACGTGCACAGAGGGCAGGAGGCACACCGACCCAGAACGCCAACCCTAGCAACACACATGTCCACGAGCCACCATGCCCACTTCCTGTCCATGTGCATCGTGATGCTGAAGCACCATTGCACATTGGTGTACAGCACAATGCAGGCATCATCATGCACACACAACTGTGGACAGCAGCTGGGAGGTGTGCAGGTGGACTGTGTGCCCGTGCAGGCAGGTACCCACCGTGCACTGCCACTGAAACACACAATGCACACAGGGCAGCACCAGACGGTGGCCACACGCAGGAGACAGGTCAGTCACGTGACACAGTGCCTGGCCTGCGGATCGTGGGCAGCCCCACCGAGACCCGCCAGCACTGACAGGCTGACCAATGGCCTCATGGGGTGGCACCGATGGTCCCCCAGGGGTTCCACTGCGTGAACATGACCATGCTCATGCAGGGGTCTGCAGCACACCGAACATGCCTGTGCCAGGAGTGCTCGGGATGCCCACAGCTGAATCTGGTGTCGACAGGGTGGGAGTCGCATGATGCCAGGACCGGGGGGTGGACAGTGCACTGCGTGGTGTCCACAATGCATGGGCACCTGACTGTGTGCCCATTGTGGCCATGACAGCAGTGAATGCCTGTGCATGCCTGTCAATGGCAGCGGTCACATCCTCCTGCAAATGGCCCATCCCTGCCTGGATAAGAGCGGTGTCCCTGCTGCGATGCTCCTCTGCCCGCTCCAGAGCCACATGCAGTGCATCCACTGATGTCGCAAGCCGCATCTGCTGCTGGACTGATGCTTGCAGTAGGTGGGTGTGCTTGTCCAAGAGGTCATCTGCCTCCTCGGCATCCCGTCCCACAGGGTGTGTACAGCCCTGATGATCAGCATCCCTTGAGGGTGGGTGCTGCGCACCAGGACCAGGTCTGGGCATGTCCACAGGCAGTGCACAGATGCTGCCGCTGAACCTGTACCCCCAAGCCCATTGGCCAACTGCTGATGCTGCCCCTCCGGCTGCTGCTCCCCAGGGCTCAGTGGTGCTGCTGCAGTGGCCGCAACAGTCCCACTGTCCTGAACAGACACCAGTGCTGCCCCACTGGTGCTGACAGGCACAGGCTGGGACTGTGCTGACACGCAGGCCTCCACGGCAGCACCACCCACAGCCATGGGTGCGATGTGCCCTGCTGTGTGGCCATCCCGTGGCACACAAGTGTCACTACCCATGACGTTAGCGTCATCATCATCGGTGACGGACTCCGCACCGGCCCCAGTCACAGCATGCTGGCATCCATGGATGCCGGCACACTGGGACAAAGGCAGGGCTTCCTCCACACCTGTTACAACAACATCAGTGTAGACAGCCAGGCGGCCCCACTGTCGCAGTGATCCACGCATACCTGTGGAGGTGGATGGGCCCTCCTCCATCTCCAGATGACTGTCCTCAGTGGACAGGCCCACCACCGATGACCCATGCAGACCATCAGGATCTGTAAGGGAAAGCAAAGTTGCATTACTGCATGTGACCTACCCTGCTCCCCCATAGACAGACCATGACTTACCATGCAGTGATGGGCCACCACCCGTCTGGAAGCCACCACCCAGAACACCCTCAATGGCACTGTGCTGCATGCTTCCAGCAAGCCTCTCCTCCTGTGGGGTCAGCTGTACCACCTCCGGCTGTCCCCCACCTGTTGCAGCTCGTGCTGCCCTGATGGTAGCCACCTTCTCCTTTATCCTCCTCCTGTCCGTGCCCATCTTTTTCTTACACTCCTGCATGGAGCGCTGGTGGCTGCCATGCAGGTTCACAGCACATGCCACCTCCTCCCATGCAGCAGCACGGGCTTGAGGTGTTCCCCGCAGTCCACTGAGAAGTGGCTCCTGCTCCAGGTAGGCCTCAAACAGGACTTCAGTTTCGGCCTTGGTAAAGTTAGGCCTCTTCCTCCTCCCACCACTGTGTTCGTCTTCTCCAACAACTTGCTCGGTCATTATGTAGCCTGTAAGAATGGCAGTTGTTACCTGTGTCTGTGCAGTCCCATGCATGTCCCTAAATCCACAGTCCACACTCCCAAACAGCATGCAACTCACCAATAGACTGCAGTAACCGACTATGGCCACTGCAGCCCAATGTCACACTTTTATAGCGCAACCCATGCAAATGAGGTGAGGCGCAACTTTAAGTAGATGCAAATTGCAGTGCTGCGCCATTGAATGGCTGACTAGATGATTTGCATATGACGGCTGAATGTCGCTCTGTTGCGCTTTGCGCAATTGTGTTGAACATGCTGAGCCAATGGTGCAGTTCTGTGACATGCATAGTACACACCTCACTGCGCATGCCTGGGCTGCTGACGCAGGCATCTGCCATGCTGATGATGTGCTGTGCATGGTAGGCAATGCAGGGCATGGCCACCATTGTGCCAGTGGCGCTATAGCCATGGTCACTACATGGCGCTGTGGCACTGGGCCATCATAGGCACAGTGGGCCAACTGCGCAGTAGGCTGCTATGGCGCTGGCACACAGGCAGCCAATCATGCTACATGTATTGTGTTCCAATGGCGCTGTGCGTGTCCATGCACCAGAGACCCTTGACCCTGTGCCCAACCTTTGCCCCCTAGGTGCCATGCGTCAGGCATGGGTGCACCTCTGTCACGCTGTTCGGTTACAACGCAATAGGGAATGGCAGTGCTGTACCGCGCAGCATCTGCACATGGGGAGCCACGCTGCAGAGCACCATATTGCCAAATACAGCACCGAGAATGGCACACAGGAGGGCAGCCCAGTGGTCTGCAATTGAACTGGCCAACCTAGTGGCCATTGTGGAGCCACACCATGGGCCACTGTTCGGGGAGGTGCCCCGGACAGGTCCAGGACCCAGGTGTGGCAGGAGGTGGCCACTGCCCTTAAGGAGGCCATGGGATAGGGAGGAGCACCGAGCAGTGCCGGCACAGATACAGGGACCTGCGGCGGAGGGAGCCAGAGCTACTGGCATGCCTGCGGGCACGTGCCAGGAGGGGCACGGTGCCACGGCCAGGTAGGGATTATGTCAACACACTTTTATCTTCCATATGGGTAACAGTGTTGTATGTGTCTAGCATATGGGGGAGGGACCGTCCGGGGTTGGCTGTGGTGGTGTTCACAGGGTGTGGGATGGGTGGGTCTGGCTGGGTGGGAGGGCACACACCTGAGGGCAGGGGAACTTTGCTACAGGATTGTACTGATGTTCCTCTCTCCATGTTTGCCTCACAGACCCGGAGGAATGCCGCCGTGCACGTGTAGAGTGGTGGCAGGAAGAGCTGGGTGCAGCCAGTCGGGGCGAGGGCCCTCACTGCCCACTGAACCGGCCCGATGAAGGTGAATGCCATACATCCATGATTACTATTGCATGCTGTGTGACAGGGTGGGCAGCGAGGCATGGCCACCATCCATCGACACCTCTGTCATGCACGCGACTTATTACAGTCAACACTGTCCAGTGGCAATGCATGTCTGAGAGTGAGTCAATGGTGGTCCATGCGTGCACCAGGTACATGGCTGTGCCACTGCCTTTGCACCACATAGCCATGTCACTAAATGGCCACGGTGGTGCTGTGCATGACTTGGCCGGTGGGTGTGTGCAGCGTTCCGCATGGCTGTATGCGCCTGGGCGGGCAGGTCATGTGGACGTGATCACTGTGGGTGGTCACACACCATCACAGAGGTATGTTCCATGGCTGTATGCCATGCACAGTGGGCAGGCTGTATGGGGTTGTGCATTCACACCTATTGACTGTGCTCCCTTGTCCTAGGTACCTGCCATCTATGGGAAATCAGAGAGGCACTGAGGGAAATACTACTGGTGGCCAGGGCATCACTGGACATCCTCAGGCGGATAGATGACACCGGGATCCTGAGGAGGCACACAGGCCAGAGGAGTCAGAGCGGGGAACTGCGCTCCCGCTAGGGATAAATCAGTCCCTGTATTCCCCTACCCCCCTGGACCCACCCTCACACCCCTCCTTTCCTGTCCCATTTGTCCACCCCTGCCTCCTACCCACCCCCACCTTGTTTGTGGTCCCTCCAACCTTGTATATAGTTTATGTGATATTGTAAATAGTTGAATTTTATATTTGTTCAATACATTTAATTTTGATATGAATACTGTGGTGGTCTCCGATTTGCAGCGGGCTATAGGTGCTCAGCTGCAGTGGTGTGCATGGCATCAGGGGTGGTGCGGTCATGGGTATGTGTGTGTGTGTCCGTGTGGAGGTGACTATGGTGTGGGGGTAGCTATCAGTCAGTGTCTGTGGTGTGTGTGTGTGTTGTGCCCTGTGCACTGGATGACTGTGTGCAGTGGTCCATGGTGCATGCTCTGTGTCCATGGCGCACCCATCGGCCCATCCATGGCCTGTGCAGCTGACACACATGCATGTCTGTGACCTGCATGGTCCACTGACATGTCAGTGGTGGCAGTCCCTGCAAGGCAGCCACTGTACCCGTCACATTGCTGGGTTGCCTCCTGTCACTGGTGTGGTGCGTGTCTGCCTTGGGTGGCACTGTGGGCACCACAGTTGTTGTCCCACCTCAATGCTGTGCCTTGTGTGTGTTGCAGGGGATGTGCCCCACTGTCTGTGACTTGTGCTCCGGGCGACTGATGGTGGTGTACGGGTCCACAGTGCCTGCACAGGGTGGCTGGCACTCCAGTGCCATGGAGGACTGTGGGTTGTGTATACACAGTTTACATGGGCCCACACTGGGGGCTTGGTTGCCCCACCACTGCGTCCCTGTGTTGTTGTGCCCTTGGGTATGGGTGGGTGTCTGTCCATACACTGTGTGGCATCTGGTGTGGTGCATGCTTCCACACACCACTGTGAGTGTCTGTGCTGGCTGTTGTGGCCAGTGGTGGGTCGGGGTGTGTCATTGGACTACTGGGCAGGGTGCTGTACCACTGGTGGTGGTGTCCAGGGCATGCCCTGTCCTGTGTGGGGTACCTCATGTGCCAACGCATGGTTGGTCTCTCAGCAGTACCTCTGGGGGACTGTGCGTGGTGGCACTGTGTCTGCCATTGTTGCATTGCTGTGTGCTGCCACCCGCTGATGGGTGCTCGTGGTGGGGCTGGCTTGCATGGTTCTGTGGTGCACGGGTTGCAGTGTCACAGTGGGGGTGGTGGCATGCATGGGGTTTCCTGCAGTGGTGGTCACTGCTCATGGGGGTGTCTGGGGTCACGGTGCAGGGTGTGCTCACCATTGGGGATAATTGTGAGTGCAGGGGTGGTCAGCCCTCCTTGTGCCAGTCACAGCTTGCCAGTAGGTGTGATGGGGCACCATGGCCCGGCTGTGGGTTGTTTGCTTGTCTCCATGGGCCAGTGGTATTCCAGCCCTCCCCAGTTGTGCAGTGCATGGGGTGTGGGGACGATGTCTGTTCTGCTGTGTGTTCCTGTGCCCATCTGTGGCATGGGTGGTGGCCCCTACCTCCCTGGTTGTGCAGTTACATTGCTCTGCTGCTGGGGGGCATCCCTGGTTGTGCTATGGAGCCCCTGGACTGCTCAGCTGAACATTCCTTGTTGCGCTATGGCGCAGGTGGTGCGATATTCAGTAGTCGACTGTAGGCGCAGTTTGGCCTGCTCCGTTTTTGAATATCGCGTCTCTTGCACATGGGTGCAATAGACTTGTGCTTGCTTCTGCTATTGCGCACTTTTTGGGCGCAGTTTGAATATCTGGGCCTATATTTTTATCTGAGGCTCTACTAAGTAAGGCAACATGTCCAGTGTTGTTCCTTTACCTCTTCAAGGTGAGCCATCATTCATTTAGCAATTATAGACAGATGTTTACTTACAGTTTGTTGTTTTATGTTAAAAACACTGTAAGTGCAAAAAGTAGATGAAAAGTGCTCTTCAGTTGATAATGTTCTTTTCCAATAGTATTTAAAAAGAGGAGGTGGTTATTAATTTCAGCCTATAAAAGAAAAAAGGTAATTATTCAACATCAGCGCCTGTCTTTCGGAAACAGTTTCAGTTCAATCTGTTCATTCAGGCCTTTTCCCTGATAGGATTCTAGTGTACATATCCAGAACATTTCTCGTTTCCCTAAAAGTGTATCTCTATCTCCACCCCTGAGTCCCATTTGGACCTGTGCGATGCCAATAAACTATAAGTTATGTGCATCTGGATCTTGTACATTCTGCATGTGCTGTGCCCACACATATTCTAAGTTTTTGTTGGTGATAGCCCTCATGTGTTCACTTACCCTTTCCTTTTTGTCTTACTAACATAATATACCCCGTACGTGCACAGTGATAAGTATACAATATTGGTGGTGTCACAGTTTATAAATTGATTGATGTTATACATTCTGCCATCAATAAGAGTATTGAACATTGCACATTCTTTAATTACATTACAGTACTTGCAATGTCTACAATTTTTGCATCCTTTGGATAGAGGTGGCATCCACTTTCTGTAGTTCTTTCTTATTCTGAAATGTTGAATGTACCAGTATGTCCCTTAGGGTTCTTACCCTCCTAGAGGACATTCAAGGGGGATTATTGGCAATGTCTCTAAGTCTGTGGTCTGCCCCCAAGACATACCAGTTTTTATTGATCGAATCCTTAATCCTCAAGGATCTAGTGCTATAAGTACTAACAAAATTAATACAAACCTGTTTCCTTGTGGTATCCAATTGTTGAGTTTTTCTCTCTAGTAGGATCTCCCTTTCCATTTCCTCTGTTGCCTCTTTAGCTTTCTTTTTTTTTTAACTCTGTTTCTTTGTCCCCCTCAGTGAACTCTCTCCAGCATCCTCTGCCCTCTGGGTTCTACCTCCCACCTGAAACACTTCTCCCTCACTCTGTCAAAATAAATCCCCCAGATCCGACCCCACCCCCCGGGTTAGAGCCACCTTATCTCCCAGGGTGTTCTATCTATAGTGTAGCGTGCCAGGTTGAGCGAGCGGGGCATGGAGAGGAGAGTGCCCCATGTTGGGAGTGTGGTCTGGGGCAGAGATGCCTTCACCTATCCCCAAGGGAGGGAATTTTTCATTTGTTTCCTCTAAAGGAGTGTGATGTGCAATGACACCTGCACATGGCTACCCTGCTGGCATCTGCCGTACTTCGCCCCTTGTGTCGACTGATGAACCTGCAGTACCCCTGATCTCCATTGGGGCCAGCAGGACACCAGGCATCCCTGGATCCCACCCCAGAGAGAGGAGAGCAGTCCTCTGGATGCTCCATCCTTTCCCTCCCCTGCCAATCCCCAGCTTCCCAAGTCCGTCTCCGAACCCAAGTCACCGGTGTGGCATCCAGTGCCTCAACCCTCAGTGCCACTGGGCCAGCTCCTCTTTAACTTTCTTAATAGTGTCTTCAGCATAACCCTCTTTCTGAATCTGTCCTCAAGTGCTTTCATTTCATTCTGTAGGCTGTCAGGTTCACTACAGTTTCTTTTTATTCGATAAAATTGACTCTGGTATATTTTCAATGGTGTGGCAAGGGTGACAACTACTGGCAAGCAGTACCGAATTACAATCAGTAAGTTTTTGAAAAAGCGTTGTAGCCAGAGTACCATTTTCTTTCACCAACAAAAACCTAGAATATGTGTGGGTACAGCACATGCAGAATGTGCAAGGACCAGATGTACATAACTTACAGTTTATTGGCATTGAACAGGCCCAAATGGGACCCAGGGTAGGAGGTAGAGATACCCTGCTACTGAAACAAGAAATGTTCTGGATATGTACACTAGAATCCGACAAGGGAAAAGGTCTGAATGAATAGATTGAACTGAAACTGTTTCTGAAAGTCAGGTGCTGATGTTGAATATTTACCTTTTTTCTTTTATAGGTTGAGATTAATAACCACCTCCTCTTTTTAAATACTATTGGAAAAGGACATAGAAACATAGAATTTGACAGCAGATAAGGACTGCTTGGCCCATCTAGTCTGCCCATTTCCCTACCTGATGGATAAGCTGCAGATTCTAGTTAACCAACAGCTTACTTCCTCCTACACCCACCAAAATTGCTTCATGTCTGTCTCATGC
Organism: Neoceratodus forsteri; assembly: GCA_016271365.2. NCBI lineage: Eukaryota > Metazoa > Chordata > Ceratodontiformes > Ceratodontidae > Neoceratodus > Neoceratodus forsteri. The sequence continues at coordinate 1,490,784,784 of CM028130.1, forward strand.
ATTCTTAAATTCTCCCACTGTTCTTGATTCCACAACCTCCTCAGGAAGGCTATTCCATGCATCCACAACCCTCTCCCTGAAAAAATAGTTTCTAACTTTACCTCTGAGCCGTCCCCCCCTCTATCTTCAAATTGTGCCCCCTTGTTCTTGCACATCTCTTTTTTCTGAAAGATGCTACCCTCTTGGACTTTGTTAATTCCCTTGAAGTACTTGAAAGTTTCTATCATGTCCCCCGTCTCCCTCCTTTCCTTGAGGGTATACATATTAAGCTGCTTTAGCCTCTCTTCATATGTCTTCTGGTGCAGACCTTGCACCATTTTGGTTAGCCTCCTCTGAACAGCCTCCACTCTGTCTACGTCTTGGCGGAGATGGGGTCTCCAGAACTGCATGCAGTACTCCAGATGGAGTCTCACCAACTGTCTGTACAGAGGGATAACAACTCCTGTTTTCTACTGTTGATGCCTCTCCATATGCATCCCAGTATCCCCCCAGCCCTCCTTACTGCCTTCTCACATTGCTTACCCACCTTAAGGTCATCTGATATAATTACTTCCAGGTCCCTTTCAATTTTTGTTGTTGTTAGTATCTCGCCCCCATTGTGTACTCTTCCCCTGGGTTTTATTTCCCAGGTGCATTACCTGTACTTCTTAAAATTGAATCTGAGCTGCCATACATTTGACCATTCCTCCAACCTTGCCAAGTCCCTTTTCATTCTTTCCACCCCACCTTGTGTATCAACCCTGTTGCAGATCTTTGTGTTGTCTGCAAAGAGACATACTTTTCCTTCCAGGTGCTCTCCAATGTCACTTATAAAGACATTAAAGAGGACCGGTCCCAGTACTGAACCCTGCGGTACCCTGCTAGTTACCCTCCTTTCTTCACTGTGAACTCATTTTACTATTACCCTTTGCATCCTGTTGTCCAGCCAATTTTTTGTCCAGGCTACCACCTTGGAACCCACTCCAAGGCTGGCTAACTTGTATATTAATCTTTTGTGTGGGACTGTGTCAAATGCCTTGCTAAAATCTAGGTAGGCCATATCCACAACCCCTCCCTGGTCTACTACTTTGGTCACCCAATCAAAGAAATCTATTAGATTCGTCTGACACAACCTTCCCACTGTGAATCCATGCTGCCTTGGGTCCTATGCCCCACTGGCCTCTAGGTACTCAACAATTCCTTCCTTCGGAAGTGATGCCATCATTTTCCCTACCACTGAGGTCAAACTAACTGGTCTGTAGTTTCCTGCCTCTGGCCTGCTTCCACTCTTGTGAAGGGGAATCACATCTTCCCTCCTCCAGTCCTCAGGTACCACCCCATCCTCCATGATTTGTTAAAAAGAGTAGTCAGTGGTGTCACTAGTTCTACCCTTAGTTCTTTTAGAATTCTGGGGTGAATCCCATCAGGCCCCATTGCTTTGTCCACCCTCAGTTTCAAGAGTTCTTTCAAAACCCTTTCTTCTGTGAATGGACCGGTATCGACCCCCCAATCCAGAGTGTTTCTCTTATTTGGTTTATGTACCTCCCACTCCTCTTCTGTTGTGAATACTGAGCAGAAATATTCATTCAGTATCCCTGCTTTTTCACTATCACCCTCTGTCCACATTCTGTCCCCTTTATTAAGTCTCCATATTCCTCCCTTGGTCTTTCTTCACTCCCTAATGTACCTACTGTATAAAATGTTTTATCCCACTTTGTAACAGAATTGGCTATCTTTTCCTCAGTTTGGGCCTTTGCTATTCTGACTGCCTTCCCTGCCTGTGGTAGACATAGGTATTTGTGGGCAATTCAGGTAGCATGACACATCAGCAATTTCTTTAAAGTTCCAATTTTATTTTATCTTTCTTTGATAGTAGTTTACAGCAGGATAGATTTAATACAACGGACTGATCTGGCAACTTTATCTTCAATTTAGCACAGAAAAATAGTCACTTCTTTACTCCCTAGAGAACTTTAACACAATGCCCTGGAGTTTACCTCCAGACCCAAAAGCAATCTGAATACTTATGCTTAATGTTCAGCTTTTATACACTGCAGGGGTCAGATGACATCTAAACCCCACCCCTATACTTTATTTCAAACAACATATCTTTATCTACAACATTTTTATTTTATATGGCATAACTAAACATCTTATAATTAACAACCTAATTTCATGCACAAAAGTGAATTACAGTCTTTCTGTGAAGTTGTAATACATCTTCTGGCCTCAGAAAGCACCACCCCTTCTGGCACAGCATGAAAAACTTGAATGGATGGCTGGATGGCTCTTAAGAGCAAGCTGCAGCTGCAAGTGAAGAAACTCTAGGCTTTTACAATGCCCAAAGACACTATAAACCCCTTGTTGTATGACAAGCTCAGAAACAACGCTAAACCAAAGGAATTCACCTCCAGAGGGTATGTAGAGCTATCCTCAATGTTTTCTTAAAAACAATGTTGCATTTATATCGTACTAGAAGGCTGAATGCCTTCACGACCGTGCGCACATTTGAACAGGAACAGCTGCTTGTATACGCACAGTCGCACAGGGGCTCAGCGGCAATTGTATAGAGAAAAAAACATTTTACCTAAGTGCTCTTTCCAAGAAAGCAAATCGGGGAACAAGAAAGAGAACCAGGAGGTCCTCTAATATCTTCACACTGTACAGGGCACAAACAAGCCCTTGGAAGTACAGCAAGATGCTTAAGCTGAATATTTACACAGCACCCTAAAAGGGATTTCACGGAGGGCTGTTTTCTCACAACGCCCTCATAATAAGCATACCGACAGGCTTTTACGGGGGGGGGGTGCCTGTGAAGCTGGAAACAGCTCTATACATTTGTATTTTTAGTAATAGGAGCATAACACAAGCTCCAAGCACCCATACTAAAAGAAAAGGACAGGGGAGGTTCTAATCACAATACCTAAGTAAGCCCATTTCCCGATGGCTGATATTTCAGCCCGTCAGTATGTTTCATTTGTAGCCTCACAGTATTTTATTTGTTCCCTTCCTAGACCATTTACCTCTGTTTAACTAAACTTCTTCCGACATTTAACAGTAAGCAGAACACTCATTTATTTTCTTTTAGAGCAACCAGCGTTAACTTGTACTTTTCAATCCGGGGGGGGGGAATGATTCTTATAAACCCAATCTAATGCTTATTTTTATACACTTTTAGAACAACTGATAGAAGCATTTTGAGTCTGTTAACCATTTTTACCAATAAATCCTTCACCCATTTATTTAATTTTTAAAACGCTAGGATGTAAAGTTCAAACAAAGCTTAAGGCTCAGCTAGTAACTTCCCTTTTTTTGATATTTAAGGGACCTAATCTACTAACCCTAATATAGTTACTTATACACCAACCAGATATTCTGCACAAGGCAATACACCCCGTTTTAATTTTAATTCAATCCTTGCCCCTAGATGGCAACTACTTATTGAACTAAACCAACCAGAGCACTTAATATGCAGCAACTAAAAAAAAATTAGTGCAGCTGAATATACAGCATGAGTGTGAGGCAATGCATATAAGCGCAGCACCCTTTTCGGTTACAACCAGCAAGATGTTTATACCAATCCGAGTATACGCTCAGAAAACAAATAGGAAAGGAAACATATACACAATTCCGGGGTCCCCTGACCCTTCTCAGAGGCACTCTGTGACACTGCCTCCTTCTGCTTTAACTGATAAAGTTCTCTGTCCTGCTCCTTCTTGTTTCCTTATATTTCCTGAATGCTATCCTTTTCTCCTTAACCTTCCCTGCCACCTCTTTTGAGAACCATAGTGTTTTTTTCCTTTGTTTTGTTTTATTGATTTGCTTCACACAAAGGCTTGTTGCCTCTGTGATGGCTGTTTTGATTATTCCCCATTGTTCCTCCACCCCTCCTTCTTGCCCATTTGCAAGTGCTTTTCTGAGGCACTCTCTCATTTTGCCAAAGTCAGCCCTCCTAAAGTCCAATACTCTTGCTTTTGTATGGCTTGACTCTATGGCTATGTTTATCGTGAACCACACTGTTTGGTGGTCGCTTGTTTGCAGGTGGCTACCTACTGCTAAATCCGAGATCCTTTCTCCATCTCCATTTGAGAGTACCAGGTCTAAGATTGCTCCCTCCCGAGTGGGTTCCAACACTAGCTGTCTGAGGCATGCCCTTGTAGGGCATCAAGAATGACCCTGCTCCTGGATGTGCCTGCAGCAAAGGTGCTCCAGTTAACAGCTGGCATATTCAGGTCCCCCATTAACAATATCTCCCCTTTTTCTGCCATTTTGAGGATGCCTTCTATCATTTCCTTGTCCATTTTCTCCCCCTGAATTAGGGGTCTGTAAGCAACTCCACATGCGATTGTGGTGCCATTTCCTGTCTCCAGGGTGACCCATAGTGACTCATCTACTTCATGTTTACTCTTTAGTTCTGTTGCTTTAATCCCTTCCTTTACATAGAGAGCTACTCCTCCTCCTCTTTTACCCTCCCTGTCCCTCCTGTAGATTGCGTAACCTGATATGTTGACATCCCAGTCATGGTTCTCTGTATACCATGTTTCAGTGACTGCCACAATATCCAGGCATCCCTCTTCCATCAAGGCCACTAGTTCAGGGAGCTTGTTACACAGACTATGGGCATTGGTACTCATCACTCATCATTTGATGGCCTTACCCCTTTTAGCCCCATCCCTGTCCTTACTGCCTTTGCCTTTTTTTGCATTAACCCCTGTTCTGCTCCCGAATGACTTTTCTACCTTGATGTTTAACTTGCTAATTACTGTGTTTTGTGGGGGAGGCTGGGATTTCCCTGCTCCTTTTCAGTGCCTCCCCCCTTGGCTAGTTAAAATGCTTGCCAATGAAGCATTTAAACTTATCACCTAGGATCCTGGTCCCCCCCCCCCGGTCAAATGCAGACCATTGCGCCAGTATAGGTCTGCATCCCTCCAGGTGGCTCCCCAGTCCCCAGTGAAGACAAACCCCTGAGCTCCACACCAGTTTTTCAACCAAGTCAACATTATCAATTGAAGAGCACGTTAATCTACTTTTTGCACTTACAGTGTTTTTAACATAAAACGACAAACTGTAAGTAAACATCTGCCTATAATTGCTAAACGAATGATGGCACACCTTGAAGAGGCAAAAGAACAACACTGGACATGTTACCTTACTTAGTGGAGCCTCAGATAAAAATATAGTTTTTTTCTTTGCTAAGAAGCCATCGATCCTGTACCATTCCTCAAAACCTACAACCCCCCGACCCCCAACATGCATTCTTTTGGGATTTTATGAAACCCACCTTCTTAAGCATCAGAAATTAATTCTCAATTCCAATTTTTGATATGCCTTTCAGATAGATGAAGAAAGTCCTAGTTTTTAACCCACTCTCTCAGTCCTTAAATGGTATTGCATAATGTTAATTGTTACTTTAAGAAATGAACAAATATTAAACTTTCTGCATTCTCTCGCTCTCTTCATTCCACAGTCAACCTATAGAAAGGTTCCTCGAAATTATCTTTTGAAAGTATGGTTAGATTAATCAATGAATTAAGTATGACTAGTGGATGTGATTTAGAGGACAGAGCTTTTAAATATGGCTCCACTGTGTTTTTGTTTAATGTGTTTTGCACATAAATTATTTCTGAATAGCACTTTGCACACTGTTTCACATGTTGGAATGTTGTTATTATTATATGTATGTTGCACTTTATAAGTAATATGGTAGCACTTTTTAAAAATGCTGTGCCTTTAAATGTATGCAATTAACATGGCCATCATGTGACCTTTTGCAAGCTATTTAAATGTTGAAAACATAGGGGGTAGTATCTTTGATAAAGACTCGTTAAAGTTGAAACGTCAGATCTCTGGTGTGGTTTCCCTGGCTCAAGAGGGCTGTTCTTGTTGTGTTTGGCAAATAAAATGAAGCTATAATTCTGAATTTTCTAACTCTGGACTCTTCATTCTTTGGACATACATGCCCTGGGTAAGTGCAGTGACTGTCTGTTTTCTTAAATAAATAAATAAGAGCCGGCCCGCCGGCGCAGCGGTTGGATTTCCGCATGCGACGCCGGCGACCCGGGTTCGGGAACGGACTCGGGTCGCTGGAGGTCGGGCCGGGGAAGGGATTGAGGCCCTAGGGACTGCCTCCTTCCGGGGAGGGATGAGATGTCCAGAGCTTGAATGACCCCTGGTGGAGGCCAGGAGTCATGCAGCTGCCGGCACAAGGCACACACTGGAGGCGGGGCAGGACGCTCCGCGTCATTGCATGACCCCGCCTCCCCCAGAAAAAGGAAAAAGAAAAAAGAATTAGCCGCCAGCCACAGCTAATGAAGCCTACCACGGCTTTGATTTGCTCCCCAGGTCAGCCCTCTGACTAAGTTACACGTCTGCGGCATGCAAGGGGAGTGCCGCAGCCCCAAGGCCGTTGTGGGGAGCAGAAGCCAGTGGTCCGTGACCAGGCGGAAAAGGACACCAGGCGGCAGGCAGGCTAGGGGGAGATAAAGATCAAAATAGAAAATAAATAAATAAATAAATAAGTAGTATAACTTCCCTAGGTCTTCTTATAAAACTCCTCCTACTATTTCCCCAAACTGCATCAATAGTTCTGTAGACCTTTGCAGATTGCTTATCATTCCTGAAATCTTTGGTTCCAGTCCCACTCAGGTCTTTCCATTTTCCTCTGCTTCCAGCATCTGAGCAGCCAATGTGTAACACTATTTTATTTTTTATTTTATTTATTTTCTGTATTTGTAATTTTTGACCAGGAAAGGCACAGTAATTTATTATAGCTTGTTTTCAGGTGCATCCGGGGGCTGCATGGATCTGTTTTATTGGTAGGGGGAATGCTGGCCATGACAACGGGAAACTCCCCTGCTCTTCATCAATACGTGCCATGGTATATTTCATTTCCACCTGGATAGTGACCAGAGATGGGCAGAAGGGACCTCAGTTTAACATCTGATCCGAAGCACATTACCTCAGCAGTGCAGTGTCAGTTATGGGTATTACCCCAAGTGCCTGGTGTGGGGCTACAACCCATGACCATCTGATCTTCTGTCCCCATAGATGAGTGTGCTACCTATTGAGCCACTGACATGGACCATTTGCTATTTTTAAAACGGAAGCGCATTCTTTCATTTACCAACATTACATTTCTTCTGCTAGTCATCCACTCACCGACACAACTGACCAGATCCTCCTATACTTTATTTACCTCTTCAGTTGTCACCACTTTACACCCTTTCTTCATATCTTCTGCAAGCTTTGATATCCAGTTCCCTAATCCTCTGTCTCCAATGTACAACTTGAAGATGTCTCCAATGCCGACACCAGTGGCACCCCGCTTTCCATACTAACCTAACCAGATGCTTCCCATCCACACACACCCTCTGCATTCCCCTTGCCAACCACTCCTCCACCCACCTCCTTTTTTTTTTTTTTGAACTATATTTTTATTTCAATTTTTTCCTTACAGACCACAGGAAAAAAATACAGGAATAAATCAGTATAGACAATGAATTGCACAGTTGATATTATCCAGTAGTTACTGTACATTGGTATATAAGAAAGCCAGGCATCATTTTCAGTGGATAGAAATGTCAAGTTATTAATTATTAACCTGAGAGAATGAAAGACTATCCTTAAGAGACAGTATCTAAATTATTTGATATAAGTCTACAGTTACCTCGTAAGGGGCTTGAAAGATCCATAGGAGAACCCAGGAGAGATGATGTCTTAGTCATTATATACTGTGGGCCAGATATTCAAAAGGGTTGCGCCATGCACAATAGGGTTGCGCCTGTGCAAGTCCAAACTTGCTCCATTCTGCAATATTCAGCAGGAGGCAGTTGCGCCACTGAAAACAGGCTGAGCAACAGCGCAATGCAAATGAATGCATGCTGAACTGGAGGGGGAGGAACCATGCATAAACTGCACAGCCCGATATTCAGCCGGGCTGTGCAGAGTTGTGCAGGCGCAACCCCCAACCTGCGCCTGCACAACTTTGAGCCAAAAAAAAAAGGTTTAAGTCAAGGGCCACCCACAGGTGAGCTGCTGCATTGCAGGGCGCAACACAGCAGCTGCCACCTGTGGCTGGCCCCCAACCCACTCCCTGTGCCCCTCCTCATACCTCTCAACTGTCCCTAATTTTCAGGGACATCCCTGATTTTGCCTCAGAATATTTCTCTGTCCCTCATAAAATTTGTATTTTTGTGACAGAACACTGGGGATTGTAAGCATAAATAATGTTAAATATTAAAGTTACAGATGTCTTCCTATTCAGAAAATGCATCTTACATAAATCCCCTAATTCTATCAGCTTCCTGAGTGAATACTACCAAATTTTAAGATGTGTCCCTGATTTGGGGTCTTTGTCCCTGATATTTTAAAGTCTTGTCCCTGATTTATGAGACAAGAGGTTGAGAGGTATGCCCCCCCTGCAGCCCGATCGCAGGCAAAACAGTGTAAATCCCCCTACTACCCCCACTGGCCCGATCACGGGCATAGTTTAATTCCCCAACAGCCTGATCACGGGCAGCAATGTGTCCCCCAAACGTATCCCTGGTGGTCCAGTGGACTGTAAATCCCGATCGTGGGATGGAAGTAAAAACTCCCGAACACATCCCTGGTGGTCCAGTGGACCGTAAATCCCGATCGTGGGATGAAAGTAGAAAACCCACCCAGACACATCCCTGGTGCCTAGTGTCCCCACCACCATGAAGCCTCCACCCCGCTCCCCGGCGGCGGTGGCGGCAGCATCCACCCACCTGCCGCCCTATCGCCCACCACTGACTGCTCGGTAGCTGCACGCCCATTGGTGCAGAGCAAGAGCCAATGGGCGTGCAGCCCGTACCGTACAAGACAGTCCAGGTTTGTGAATGAATATATAGGGAGGCACATTAGGGACAGATCTTCTGATTGTCCAAAGGTGGACACCCATTCACCAAAGTGAAGTGGAGTCCTGGGGAAACTATTGCCCCTAACTATAGGGAAGGGGAGGAACAACAGTAGGAAAAATAATAACCTATGGGGTTGAAAAATAATAAAAGGAGTTAATGGGGAAGGAGGAGAAGTTGGAGCAAAAAGGTGTAGTTCCGTAAACCCCTGAACTAGGAATGGCATAAGGACCAATATCTATTACCCGCCCCACCTGCCCACCCAACTTATTACATAGAAGAGGCAGGGGAAGTCAAAGTTTGTTATGACCTGGACGTATGGGAATTAACCCTTTAAAGGTAGCTGCTGAAAAATGGGGAGGACGCCAGATCCACAAGTAGCTCCCCAAAAGTCCTCCAACACCCTCCATTCAAAACCCACACTGAGTCAAGTGTAAAAGTCCATACATATTCCTTATCAAAAGAAAAGTAATGAATCAATGTTTTTTCCACTCTGCTGTTCAAACAAAAAGTGTAGCCTCTCAACCAAACTCCATGTAATGTACCATACCATATTATTCGTCTGTTATTTGATATTTGCTGTATATCTCTGTCTCCCACCTTGTACTACTTGTACCCGGGTCGCACCTGGAAACGAGCCTCAGCTCAGTGTGCCTTTCCCGGTCACCAAAATTTTAAATAAAAAAAAATAAATTATCAGCATGTGGCAGTCCCAAGCTACCAAAATATGAGTTAGTCCAGAAAGAAAAAAAAGTGAGAAACACAGAGCTTAAAACTAGCTCTCTTTAAGAGGTTCATATCCTCAGCGAAAGAAGGTAATGCTGGTATGCAGTTGAGAACCAGCGGATGGGAAAGAGCTCCAGGGGGGCCCCAGGCCACCTGTCCACCAGGGAGGGAGAGAGGGGGGATGCCCTCCAGGGAGGAAGGACCAAAGGAGAAAGCAGGACACATGTTCGTCGGAGTCCAACAACATTTCTATTGCCTGGGCAACCATATGGAGGGGACCGAGTAAAATCTGGAGTTCCCTATGAAGGAATCTGCAAAAAACAAGGGGGGGGGTAGCAGGAGGGACCGGCAGCAGGCCCCGTTATGCATGCACTCGAACTCAAACACCACCAAGCCAGGGGTAAACAGTCCTTGTCCCCCTGAAGCCAAACATGCCACATGCCATCTTCAGACCCACTGGGCCCTGTTACATCCAGGGGTCCAGCTAAGAGACACCATCCGGTCCCCGGAAGCCGAAGAGACCTTAAGTCTGCACCCTATTTAGTGGGTCAATGCAGTTAAGCTCACCACATTATTAGTTTGGGGGGTACATCCCTAGCCTATGGGAGTAACACCGGCTCAGATGGGCGGGAGATGCCCGACCATGCACCCTCAGTCCCAACCCAAGTGGGAGAACCCCTGAAGTCCCTATTTAATGGAGGTCTGAGAGTAGTGATAAGAACACTTCCGTATGGCAGAGCAACTTAACCGTAAGGCCAATATCCACCTGCAGCAGGGGACCCGATGGCATGGCAACGATCCACTGGACCCGTTCCCAACTTCAGTTGTGTGGGAGATAGCACATGCATCATACCCTGTGGTGTGAACAGGTCTGCATCCAGTACCATCCCGCCCCCTCACCCCCAACCCATCTCAGCACCACCACCCCTCATTAGTGCTCCAACATCTCCATGGTTCCACCCCGAGGCAACCCCCCCCGAAGGCAAACATGGTGTCTAGGCCATCCTCCGGACCCTCTCTAAACCCCTGCTCACTTACTCACTGCGAGTTCCAGGACATACAGCAGTAAGGGCCTCAACTAGGCTGTCTGGAGAATTGTGCCAGCATCTGTTTTATGGAGTCCAATGTGGTTTGTTGATCTTGTTGTGCTCTAGAAGCAGACATTCTGATGGACCTCTGATCTGAAGGTGTTCTCTGGCGTAACCGGGTCGAAGTCGGGAGCGGCAGGCCGCATTTCTTTAAATCTGCACAGGTATCCTCAGCACTCTCGCATGCCTGTTGTCCTGAAGGAAATTGTACCACCAGCTTACTAGGGTAAGGGGTACGAAATTTAAGCTTTTGTTGCCTCAGGATTGGGAAGAGAGGTATATATGCCCTCCTCCTCTGCATCGTGGCCAGGGCATAGTCATTATCTAAAAAAATGTGTGTGTTCTCCCAAAGAATTTGAGGTTTAGCCCATGCCTGTCTCAATATTTGTTCTTTTGTCTGGAATCAAAGAAATCTTATTATTATTGATCTCGGTCTGGCAGATGACTGCGTGGGTTTTGGACCCAAGGCCCTGTGGATCCTCTCTATTTCAAAGTTAAAACTTGTGTCCAGTTCAAGAGTTTCCCAAAGTAATGTTTCCATACATTTTTGTAGATCCAGGCCCTCACTGTTTTTGGGGACCCCATGGAGTCGGAGATTGTTACGCCGACTATGATTCTCTGCGTCCTCTTGGCGGTCCACCGTAAGCTGGCAGAGGTGGGCTACTTGGTGTAATGTGGTTTGGAACTGTGATGTAGTGGAGGCTTGCTCCTGTGCCTCTCACTGAAGTGGATACTTTAGAATGAAGATCTGTAAGCTCCTTCTGAAAAGATTCCTGGTCTTGTTTAAATTGGTGGAAATCGGACTTGAACTCCTGGAGTTCCATTAAAATTTTGTCAAGCTTGGTGTCCATTTTAGTGGATTGTTGTATTTTGGGCCTGTTCTTACCACACACTTTCGGTTGTGAAGTGCGGGAGGAAAGTCCAGAGGTCCCTGAGTCTGTGGTGTCTCCCTCCGAAAGCTCGGAGTCCGGACATAGACATGCGAATCTGTTGGTGTTCCCTCGATGCCTGTCCGAAGCCATGTACTCCGGTTAATGTAAAAAGAAAAGGTTTTCGAATGCTGCGGCTATTTAAAATGAGTTATATAAGGGGAGCGGGTCAGGAGCTCGAAGGCTATGCTGCCATTAGACTGGAAGCTGCACCGGAAGTCCACCCACTTCCTTAAATATGATGCAACTCCCATACTTTCTAATTTCTTTACCAGGTTTATGTACAATACTTTATCAAAAACTTTGCTGAAGTCAAAGCACACTGCCTCCACTGCCCCCCCCGATCAATTTTTCTCAACCCTTTCTCAGAATGGGACAACAGGTAAGTCTGGCAGGGCCTACATTCCCTAACCCATGCTGGCTTTTCTCATTAGGCCTCTTTCTTCTGTGAAGTTGTGTAATATCTCTCATTTTTCCTAGGATTTTACATATCCACTGATGACTTAAGCACTACATCACTATAGCTGCCATTCACTTCAGTGCAGCTTGATGGCACAGCAGATGTGTCTTTGGCTTAGCAAGCAAGGGACTATGGGTTTGGAACACATTAGGGACATTACATTTTTATATCTTCAGCAAGAGGCCGAGGTTAAAATTGAAATTCTAATGGGAAGAAAAAAAAATTACTGACCATAGTAATGTTGTCTTCTCTTAAGGGGTCCATCAGTAATATTCATGAACAGCAATCAAGCCACTGAATTGAGTTGCCCCAGAAATAGAATTTATGCTAATTATGGAATCTTGAATATATATTGATGGATTTTAGGCTCAGAAGAAAAAAATACTCACCAAGTTCAAACTCTGCACTGTGGTCACCCTCCCACTAATTGCCTTTCTTCAGATTAAAAAATTGAAAATTGTAAACAATTAAAAGCAAACTTTTGATTAGACCACTATTCAGATTGTAACACAATGTAACAAATAAAGCTCAAGACAATAACAACAGAAACTGATTCCTGTCTGAACTGATTTCTAGATTCTGGAGGGAGGACAGGGTAAGGGATTGTGAGTATTACTGATGGAGCCTCACTGGCTCCAATAGCACTTTCGAAGTCCAAGGATTCCATTGCTTAACCTTAATTCAAAATGGTGTCTCAGAGTTGATGAGTTAAGGCAGCAGTACGAGTTAATAAAAATGTACTTTCTACAAACTTGAATCCTATGCATTTTATTTTGCTGTGTTTCTTCTTTTTCTGACAGTTTAGCATGGACCCTTACCAGGCACACCATATTGGATTCTGAGGGAAATGTGGTGCTGCCATTCTCTCATTCATGATTTTGTCTGATGTAACTGCTGAGTGTTTATAGGACAAGTAATGTAAACAAAAGGTTAAAAACAGGAAATTGTATAGGAGCTGCCATATTTCTTGTGGATCCACACAAAATTATAAATGTATTAAAAATCAAGGTCACCAATTATCAAAAAACAGTAGTGAATAGCAAAGGGTAATCTGAAATTTTAAACTACCAGGTAGTGCAAAAATCTGGGAAGTGATGAAAACTTGCTGGTTAATTAATACTGCTGTTTTAAAAAGAAACAAAATTTCAGTGGTGAGTATTTTTTTCTTCTGAGCCTAGAAATCCATCAATATATATTCACAAACAGCAGACTCCATAGCAATACCTTGGGAGGCTAGGTCCAGAACCTATTTAGGAAAAAGGTTCTGCAAAACAGCAGTGCCAAAGTTGGCATCTTTCCTGGACTGTATATCCAGGCATTAATGTCATATGAAGGTGTGTACTGTCTTCTAGGTAGCTGCTTTACAAATCTCTTGAAAGGTGATTCCCCTTGTTGCTGCCACAGAAGCAGAGCTACCCCTTGTATAATGTGAACTCAGACCTCTTGGGGGCAATTTGCCAGCTTTCGCATAGCATAACTCAATGCAGGAGACTATCCAGCATGAGACAGTTCTCCTAGTTGTTGGTTTACCTTTCCTCTCTTCACCATAGGTGACAAAAAGCTGGCTGCTTTTGGACCTGGCATCTTTTGTGTGGTCCAGGTAGTGGCCCAGCACCCTCTTTTACATCTGGACAATGGAGTTTTTTTCTCTTTGTACTGGACTGTTGAATAAAAAACTCAGGAAGGGCAATTGACTGGTTTAGTTGGAATTCTGACACTGCCTTAGGGAGGAATTTCCTATTGGTCCTGAGAACTACTTTATCTCTGTGAAAGATTATGTAGATTGGATCTGTGCATAAGGCTTGAAGCTTGCTCACCCTCCTAGCAGGTATCATAGCTCTTAGGAATATTGTTTTCCAGGTGACATATTTAAGGTCAGCAGTATCAATCGGCTCAAAAGGAGATTCCATCAGTTTAGGTCCCAGGGAGGGACAGGATCTCCCACAGAAGGGTAAAAATGGTTGAGGCCTTTAAAGAACCTTTTCAAAATAGGTTGTGAGGCCAGAGACATCCCTTTGCCAGCTGATGTGTAAGCTGACACTGCTGCCAAATGCACCTTCAGGGTGGAGAGCCTCAGGCCAGAGAATTTCTTTTGCCAGCTGATGTGTAAGCTGACACTGTTGCCAAATGCACCTTCAGAGTGGAGAGCCTCAGGCCAGAGACTTTCCTTTGCCAGTTGATGTGTAAGCTGACACGGCTGCCAAATGCATCTTCAGGGTGGAGAGCCTCAGGCCGAGGAACTGCAGGTGCACAAGGTTATCCAAGACTGTAGCCAGACCTGCCTGCATGGGGATTATCTTTCTAGGATTGCACCAAAATGAAATCCTCTTCCATTTTGAAGCATATATTTTTCTTGGTTTTCTAGAAATGTTTTAACACGCTCATCACTTCTGATAAATTAAGGCTAGAGAACTCTAGCTCTTCAAGAACCATGCCTTAGGTGTAGGGTTCTGAGGTCTGGGAATGTTATCCTGCCCTGAGGCAGGGTCAGCAAGTTGTGTCTTAGTGGCAGGTTGATTGTAGACTTGCTGGATAGGGCCAGAATCACAGAGTACCAGGCCTGCCTGGTCCAGTCTGGTGGTGTCAGAATCATTGTTGCTGACTCCCTCCTGAGCTTTATGAGCATTTTCTGCAGGAGTGGAAATGAAGGGAAGGCATACAGAAATTTCCCTGTTCATTGCAGGACCAGGGCATCCTCTGGGACTGTCCCCATTACTGGGGGCCTGCAACAAAAATGAGGGAGTTGCCTGTTCTTCCAGGAAGCAAACAGGTCTATTTCTGGTGTACCCCATATTCTGAACACTGATGCCAGCACCTGCGGGTTCAAATTCCCCTATGGTTTCCCTCTCTGATTCTGCTTAGTGAGTCTGCCAGGACATTGTCCTTCTCTGGCAAGTGTACTGTGGATAGCTTTATACCTAGGGAATAAGCTAGGGTCCAGACATTCATGGCTTCTGTGCATAGCCTTAAGGAGTTTATTCCTCTCTGCTTGTTTATGTAATACATTGTTGTAGTATTGTCTGTTCTGATCTGGATAAACTGAACCTGGATCTGGGAGGAAAATGCTTGCATTGCTAGGAACATTGTCCTAAGCTCCAGGAGATGATATGTTCCCATGGTGCAGAACACAGTGGCTAGGTTGCTGACAGGCTTATCTAAGTCCAGTCATGTGACCCCAATCCAGCGTGCTCTGCTCTGGCTACCTGTCAGGTGGAGGATCATCTTCAAGGAGGGCTTGCTCACCTACAAGGCCCTATATGGACTAGGCCCTGGCTAGCTGGTTGATCTCCTAACACCTGCCACTTCAGCCCATTCCCTCTGCTCCTGGACCAGGGGCCTACTTTCCATTCCTGGAGTCTGTTTGAAAACTTGCAGTGACCGTGCTTTTAGTGTCACTGGATCAGCCCTCTGGAACTCCTTTCCAGCCTGCGTGAGGCAGGCCCCAACAGTCAAGAGCTTTAAAAAGGGTCTCAAGGCTCATCTGTTTAGTTTGGCCTTCCCTGATGAAGGTGGTTAACCAGTACTAGTCTGTACTGAATCAGTTTTAGAATTTTATTATTTTAAATTATTTATGCATGCTTTATATAATGTATTTTTACGTTTTTAAATGTCCCTGTTTTATGTGAGGCACCCAGAGCTCCAGGGATTGGGCGCAGTATAAATAAACTTTGCCTTGCCCAAGTCTCCTGTGTGCTGTAGGTGCCACGCATGGTAAGATCTTCTAGGTGGGCACCCCACCCAAGGAGTGAGGCATCTGTTGTGAGGATACTTGTTGGGGATTGTTAGAGGAAAGGAATGCTCTCTCCGAGGTTGTCCTTTTCCTTCCACCACTGTAGTACCCTTAGCAAAGGTTTTGTAACTGGCACTAAGTTTGGACAGAGGATTCCACCTTTGGGACCAGTGGTCCTGTAAGTGGTACTGAATAATCTTCATTTGGAATCTGGTCCCTGGTACCACTGCAGTAGAGGAGGCCAGTGTTCCAGCAGCTGCAGAAAATCCCTTGTAGGCCTTGGCTGGCCAGCTCTGAAGGATTTTGCAGTGGAAATCAGCTTTGATACCCTTGCCCTCTGGGAGAAGGGCTTCCCCTGCATGGTATCCAGCTTTGTGCCTATGAAGGTCAATACCTGAGCTGGCTCTGTTTGTGACTTCTGTAGGTTTATCCGGAAGCCCAAATTTTCCAGGGTGTTTTTACTAGCTGTATAGAGCACCCTACCTCCTGCTGTGTTTTTCCTGACACTAACAAGTCATCCACATATGGAAAAACACCACACTTTGTCTTCTTAGGAAGGCAACCACCACAGCTAGGCATTTTATGAAAACCATCATTGCTGAGGTGAGGCCAAAGGGAAAGGCTGTGGTCTGGTACTGGCAATTTCCTAGCCTGAACCTGAGGTACTTTCTGTGGATGAGTCTGACTGGAATGTGGAAGTCGGCATCTTTCAGATCCAGTGACCCCAGCCAGTCTCCCAGCTGCGGGGATGGCATCACTGATACCAGTTGTAACCATAGTGAATCTTTCCATTTTGTGTTTGTTCAGATATTTCAGGTCTAAAATGAGTTACCACGCCCCATTTTTCTTGGGGTTAGGAAATTTTCTGAGAAGAGACCCTTGCTCCATTGTGTGGCAGGGACCTTCTCCACTGCCCTTACTTGCAGTAGTTTCCTCACCTGCTGCTCCAACAGGGATGTTTCTGTTGGGGTGTGAAGTGGGAACAGTTTTGGATTTTGCAGTTTGGGGAATTTTATAAACTACTGGGCCAAACCTTGGCTTGCTGCTTCCAGGACTCACTTGTTTATGGTGATTTTTGACCATTCCTGGAAGTAGTGAGACAACCTTCTCCTCACTGGCAATGGCTGGGTGACTAGGACCGAACTGTCAGGGTCTTTGCTTCTGCTGTGGCTTTGAGGCTGGTGTTGCAGTTTCACACCTAGTGCCTCTTCTACCCTTTCCCCTATAGGAACCTCTCTGGGGTGGATACTCATAGTGGCATAGGACCTTAGTTAAAAACTCCTACCTCTGCCTCCCCTTCCATAATGCCTGTAGGAAACAGGCCTTTTCTTTTTCAGGGTGTTCCTGTAGGTGGTTTTGTACTCATCGATCTTTTTTCATATGTACCTCTGGCTTGTCACCAAACTGGGAATTTCCCCTCAAAGAAGAAATCCATAGCTTTAGTTTGTGTGTCCTGGGATTGGAGAGTAGACCTAAGTCAGGCAAGCCTTCTTAAACATAAGATCACAGCACTTGAAGCAGTGTCATTAGTGTCCGCTGCCATGTGGACATGGTACTTGGTGGCATCCAATGATGTTCTAGCTATGCCCAAGTCTTGCGTCAAATCGTCACTTGCTTTTCCACTCAGTGCCAATATGGATTTCCAAAGTGCCTTCTGGTACTAAACTATGTTTGCCAGGTAAGCTGCTTAATTGAGGAGCAATGAAGCTGACGTATACAGTTGGCCATGGTATTCAGTTTTCTGGAGTCCTTCTCAGGAGGCTGGACAGAGAAAGGTATCTTATCCTTCTTACCTGCAGCTGCCTGAACCACTTTCTCATGAGCAGGGTAGGCATACAGGTACTCAACCCCCTGTCTGTCTACCTGATACTTCTTTTTAATTTTCTTGTCAATGCCAGCAGCTGAGGTAGGAGCTGACATGATTTTGTTAGTGACTTTCTTAAGGGATTTACGATGGGAAGCAGCAACCTCACTGTGGAAGCCAGACCCATCATATCCATGAATTCAGCCTCCTATTCATCCTCATGGGAGGGAATGTTGAGGGTATTTATCCTTTGCCTTACATAGGAATAGTGGGATGTGTAACCCTCAAAAGGCCTTAGAGGAGACCCAAATTCCTGTGTTCCTCCTCCTCCATAATATACAGCATCTCTTCCTCCTCCTCCACAGCATTTGGTATGGAACGTGAGTCATGGGGGCAGGCATATTCAAAACATTTTCCATAGCCTGGAAAGCCTGCCATGTCCTCTGTTCAGGGTATTTGTCTTGAGTCTGCTGCCTGCTCCTTTCCTTTTTTCAGGAGAAGTGGTAGAGACATTTTTGTCTTATATTTTGTTCTTTGCTGACACTGTTTCCAGTGCCTGCTCTGAGGCTCTTTTACTTTTGTTCTTGCCATCACTGGTCTCAGAGTACCCCCTTTTGGACACCCTAGGTTCTCTGCCATCTTTACTGTGCTTGTCTGATGGCTGAATAGATTTTTCTTTCTTTTCTGTCTGCTTTCACAGGGACTGCTGTTTGTTCCGAGTGCAGGACCCTCATGTGACTCTTTGGTAGGTGGCATGGAGGCAGGCTGAGAAGAAAAAATTACTTACCATAGTAATATTGTTTCTTCCAAGGAATCCCTTGATTATGCTTACTAATGCAGTAAGCCTTGTAGGCGAAGCTGCCCTGGAGAGCGTGGAATATATGTAAATTATGGAACTTGGAACATTGTTTAAATCTCTGCATCGAGGTGGTGGTGTGTTCTACAGCCTAACAGCAGATTTATTTCGAAGCCAACAGACTAAAAGCCAAAAATTTTACTAACCTATTCTAGATTCCATGAAAACTAAATGCACGCAAAGTCAACAAAAGATTGGCCACCCAGGCTAACTATGGCAGACTAAAAGGAAAAAAACACAAGAACTGGTTGTGAATGAACAGCAAGTAATGCTCAAGCATTAAAAGAAAAAACTGATTCTTGTAGAACCTTTTCCAGGTTCTGGAAGGGGAGGCAGGATGAACAGATTACTTACCTGTAACAGTAGTTCTAGGAGTGGTATATGTTGTTCATCCACATTTCTTGGCATGTCCCCTTTCAATCTTGCCGGAAGTCTTCAAGCTGGCTCCTCCCACCCACCCAGGTGGTAAATACCTCGGCTCCGCCCCATGATGCCACATCTTAGCCCACTGGAAGCAAGGTTGTGTGCCTAAAGCTGGGGAGATCGGGAGGGTGCGTGTGGATGAACAACATATACAACTCCTAGAACTACTGTTACAGGTGAGTGACCTGTTCTCCTAGGAGCTTGGATATGTTGTTCATCCACACTTCTTGGCAGACTCCAAGGAGTTCTCTGGGAGGAGGGAGGCAAGGTGCACACCCCTTACTTGGGAAATAAAGATTGGAGAACCGAGGCCCCAAAACCAGCATCCCGGTGTGACTCAAGGTCGATGTGGTAGTGGGTAATGAAGGTGTTTGCTGACTTCCAGGTAGCAGCCCAACAGATTTCCTAGATAGGGATATCCCTGGAAGCAGCCACCGATGCAGCAGTATGATGGGGTAGAATGTGCTCTTATCCCTCTGGGAGGCTCCATGCCCACCAGCTCATAGCACAGACCTATGCATGATGTAATCCACCTTGCAATGGTCCATTTGGCTGCAGGTCTGCCAGAAGCGGCTTCAGCATAGGTGACAAACAGCTGGTGAACCTCTCCACGAATTTCTGCTGTTCTCTCCTTATAATAGGAGAGAGCAAGTCTCAGGTCCAGAGTATGGAGCCTGTACTCGGCGTCCGAGGTGTAATTAGGGTAATATACCAGCAGAGTCAACACCTGGTTAAGGTGAAACTCTGATACCACCTTCAGAAGGAATTTTGGGTGGGGGCATAGGACAACTTTGTCCCTGTGAAAGACCAGATAAGGGGAGTCCACCGAAAGTGCCTGGAGCTCCCCTGTCCTTCCGGCTGATGTGATAGCCACCAGGAAGGCCGACTTCCATGACAAGTGTGAGAGCTCACACTTGTGCATGGGTTCGAATGGCTTGCCATGAGCTTTGTCAAAACCAGCAACAGATCCCACAGAGGTGGAGGTTCACGCACTGGAGGGGATATGTGATCCAGGCCTTTAAAGAAGCACCTGACCACTGTCTCCTGCACCAATGTCAGCTGACCTGCACACGCTCGGTAAGCAGAAATGGCTGCCAGGTGCACCCTAAGGGTCGATGACTGCAGACCCCCTTTGGAGAGAGACCAAAGGTAGTCTAGAGTGTTAGCCATGGAGCAGGATAAGGGGTACAGATTCTTACCCTGGCACCAAATGGAAAACCTTTTCCATTTGAAGGCATAACATTTCCTGGTCGATTCCTTACGAGATGCCTCCACCATGGTGTAGACATCCTTGGAAAGACCCAGATCCTCGAACTCTAGCCGCTCAGGTAAAAGGCTGTGAGGTGCAGGGATTGAAGGTCCGGATGGAAAACCTTCCCCTGGTTCAATGATATCAGGTCCGGGCATGTACAAATCTGCTCTGGGGGCATGCAGCTGAGGCTGAGGAGATCTGGGTACCAGAACTGGTGCAGCCAATCTGGGGCTACCAGGATCACCTTTGCCTTGTCCCTCCTCACCTTGAGTAACACCTTGTGGCTCAAGGGAAATGGAGGGAAGGTGTAGAGGAGGCCTGGGGTCCATAGCCTCGAGAAGGCATCCCCCTGCAGTGAGCCCTGCTGAGGGGGGTGGGCATGGTACAGCCTCAGCTTGGTGTTTTCCCTGGAGGCAAACAGGTCCACCAATGGTTCAGCCCAATGGGAGAACAGACTGTAAGCTACCTCTGTATGGATAGACCACTCATGGGATGTCTGGCCTATAAGGCTGAGAGCATCCACCAGCTGGTTCGAGACTCCTGCCACATGAATGGCTTGGAGATCCACCTCCAACTGGCTTATGAGGGTCTAGATGCAGAGCGCCTCCTTGCACAGCGGATGGGAGTGTGTGCTGCCCTGTTTGTTGAGGTAGTGCATGGTCATGGTATTGTCCATCTGAACTTGAACCACTTGACCCAGGAGCTGAAGAGTGAAAGTTGACAGTGCCAGTCTGACTGCTCTGAGCTCCAACAGGTTGATGTGGCATTGGGACTCCTCGGGGGTCCAGAACCTGTGGGCCCTGTTGTCCCCCATGTGGGCTCCCTAGCCCATGAGAGAAGCATCGGTCGTAAGGACGACCTTCGGCTCAGGGCAGACAAATGGGATCCCTTCCTGCAACCATTCTAGGGCAGTCCACCATTGGAGAGTGTTCCACATCTTCTGGGTTACAGTGATCAGCTGGTCAAAATGACCATGGCGCTGAGTCCACTGGGCAGCCAGCTCCCATTAGAGGGGGCGCATGTGCCACCTGGCTCAACAGACCACAGAAGTGCACACCACCATGTAACCCAGAAGGCACAAAAAGTCCCAGGCAGGGTGCAAGTGCTCAACCAGAAATGATCGGGCAAAGGAGGAGAGAACCTCTGCCTTGTCTGCCGGGAGCCAAGCTCTGGCTTGACAAGAGTCGAGCTCTGCCCCGATGAAGCCCATCACCTGAGAGGGCACGAGTTCCAACTTGGCCTCGTTGATCAGGAGGCTGAGTTGGGAGCAGGTTCAGAGGGCCAGATCCCTGGACCTCTCCACTTCCTGAAGGGAGGAACCTGCCAAGAGCCAGTCATTGAGATAAGGTAGATTTGTACTCCTCGACGCCAAAGATGGGCTGCCACCACTGCAATGCACTTGGTGAAGACCCATGGGGCCAATGACAGGCCGAATGGCATGGCTCAGAACTCGTACAGGGTCCCCTCAACCCTGAAGCGGAGGAACCGCTGATGGGATGGACGGATTGGGATATGAAAGAACATGTCCTGCAGATCCAGTAAACAGAACCACATGTTTTGCTCCAGGGATGGTATGATCTGGTTCAGAGTTACCATCTGGAAGGTGCAAGACCTGAGATATTGATTCAGGTCATGGAGATCTAGGATGGGGCGCCAACCCCCCCATCCGCTTGGGCACCAGAAAGTAACTGGACGTGAAGCCTGGGTCTGTAGAAGGATCTGGCACTGGAACTACTGCCTCCTTGTGGAGGAGCTGAGCTAAGTCATCTTGGAGAGCTGACTGGGTGCAAGCTGAGATCCTTTCCTCCCGAGGGGTATGGGCTTGGCTGGAAGGGTACTGCTCAAATTCTAGAGGCAGTCCCTGACTGACAACTTCAAGAACCCACCTGTCCGAGGTGATATCGGACCAGGTGGAAAGAAAGTGGCGGAGCCGGCCCCCCATGGGAGAACCCAGAGCTGGTATGATGGGTGTAGGGGTGGTAACCCCCAACCTGTCACTGCGCAGGCTTAGAGGAGGAGGAGGCTCCTGGACCTGCACCTTGGCCTCCTTTATGGGGCTGTTGTGGACCCTGCTTGGGCATTGGGCGTCAAGCTTGAGCCTGCTGCTGCTGTCCTCCTTGATAGGAGGGCTGCTGGACCACAGGGGAAGAATGCTGAAAGGGCTTCTTCTTTCACTTCTGCTGGTTCTTGCCCAAAGAACCCTTCACAGAAGTAGCATCCAAGTGGCATTGGACTGCTCTATGCACTGAAGGTGACCGGCCACTCCTGGACCAAACGTGCCTAGGAAGGGCACATCAACTAACTTGTGTTGAGTATCTGCTGGGAAGGAGAAAAGCCTCAGCCAAGCCCTGCAGTGAGTGGCCACTGCGGCTGCTAAAGAGTGGGCATAAGAATCCCCGATGTCTGGGGCCATCTGGAGCTGCTGTTTTGTGACGGCACGGCCCTGACCATGGACTTGCTTCACTGTGGTCTGCATGTCTGCCGGGAGATGAGGGAGGACTTCTTCTAATGACCCTAGGAGGGCATGAGAGAAGTGTGCCATTATAACAGCCAAACTGGCCTGACGAAGGCCTAAGGAAGGGGCCCCATAGACCTTATGGGCAGAATGGTCCATATTTTTAGACTCCTTGTCCAGGGGTCGATCAGTGTTGGCTGAGCTACCAGTATGCCTGAACATAGATGCGGTCACCAGGCTCTTGGCCAAAGGATGTTCTGTGAACCCCACCAGGAACCCCATGGGCACTGCATACTTGCAGCCATGTGGGCAGATGGTGCTGGGCAGGAAGCTGAGCGCTGCCAAAGCTCAAGGGCTGAACCAACAATGGCTTCAGCCACTGGAAAAGCCTTCATCGGGGTATCCCCCCTTTTGAGGATATCTGTAAGGGGGTACTCTGCCTTCTTCTGGATGGACTCCAGGGGCATTCCGGTAGATTCAGAGATCAGGCAGAGAATGCCCTGAAAAGAGGAAGGACCTTCCTCCAAACGTGCCACGGATGACTCATCATCCCCAGGATGGGAGTGTAATCTGGTGACGTCCGAGTCCGAAGAGTCAGGATACAATGGCCTCCCACCTAGGTCTCCCTCAATACACCGAGGGTGATCGGGGACGACCGTTATCGACAGACATCAGGGAAGCCCAGTGTCTGTTTGGTCCTCTTTTGAGGGAGCCCCTCCCTGAGGCTGCTTAGGTGGTGGTTCCACCAAAATTGGTGGAGAGACAGAGGCAGAGGCAGGCCAAACTGGGATACGGGCTAGCCCCATGGGTGGGGGAACCGAAGACTTCAGTTCCGGAGGGGTCGGCATCGGCCTAGGAGGCGGAAGCCAAGTGATGGCCGGGGTGGCCGGCAGGGCCGGCTTCTGCCCAGACAAAATCAGCTGTTGCCACATGAGATCTTCATAGCATTGACAGAGTTTCCGTCGAAGCCTCTCCTCATCCGAGGAGGATGAAGATCTGTGGCGACGCCTCTTCTTAGAGTGTTTATGACTCTTTCTCGGCCATTCGGCCAAAGGGGTTCTGGACCTTGATCGAGCTCGAGGAAGTCAATCCGTTCGATTGGGAGACACCAGTGTCAGTGAAAACCGAGGGTCTGGAACTGTTTCCTCGATGGGGACACCAGTGGGCTGGGTCTCCTCATCTGGAAAGACAAGGACTGGAGTCCTTTCCAAA
This sequence comes from Neoceratodus forsteri, assembly GCA_016271365.2. Lineage (NCBI taxonomy): Eukaryota > Metazoa > Chordata > Ceratodontiformes > Ceratodontidae > Neoceratodus > Neoceratodus forsteri. The sequence continues at coordinate 1,490,808,574 of CM028130.1, forward strand.
GAGTCATCGATTGGGGTTGACGATAGAGGGTCGATTGGGTCAAGAATAATCTCAGCCTCATCGGCCATTTCCTCGGTCCCCTGGCCAGACGGGAGGTCCGAAAATACTGCGGCCGAGGATGCGATCTCGACTGAAGCCAAGACCGTGTGCTATTGGGACTCAGACCTTTCTTGATCCCAAGAACATCTTCGCTTGGATGAAGACTTCCGGTCCTTATCCCTCTTGCGAGGGCGGGAGAAGTGCAGGCCCGAGGGCACCTCACCCCTGGTGGGGAGAGACTGGCACAACTCCTTGAAGGTAAAGGTGGAGCCAAGGTTGAGCGGAACAAAAAAGCTTCAATTGGCCGAAGCTTGAGCTGCTTCCTCCTTGAATGCCTTAATTTGCTCCAGCTGCTCAGCAGATCCCACGGCCACAGAAACCGCCCACCACGCCTTCTTCGATTTCACCGGCAGGTTCCTTTTCTCCAGTCTCCCCAGTTTTAGGCGCGCCTTGCGGTCGTCCAGGATGTTGGGATGGAAGGCCAGGTAGAAAGTGCGGGATGAGGTGTCATGTCCGACACCCTAGGCAATAAGCATGTTCCGTTAGAGGACGGTCGTACAACATCTTCTAGCCATAGGTACCTGGCCGAAATATGGGGAACAATTTATCCCATGTCTGCTACAATTGGACTGCCAATCAACTTGAAGCGAGTTTTAAAGTTAGTTTCAGCAAAAAACAACGCTTTGAATCCAGGGCCTAACAATTGCTGTGAGAGTACAAGAGAACCTGTATCTTCCAGCGAAAAGGAAGATCTGGCATCATGAGGCAGAGCCGAGGTATTTACCACCCGGGTGGGTGGGAGGAGCCAGCTTGAAGACTTCCGGCAAGATTTAAAGGGGAAAGGGGAAAGGCCAAGAAGTGTGGATGAACAATGTAGCCACGCTCCTAGAAAGGAGGTTTAAGCATAATGAGAGATCACTTGGAAAAAACAATATTACTATGGTAATACATTTTTTTTCTTCAAATCCCAGGAATCCCTTATTATGCTTACTGATGCAGACTACAAAGCAGTACCTTGGTAGGCTGGGTACAGAACCTATTTGGGGAAAAGGTTCTACAAGACGGCAGTGCCGAATGTGGCATCCCTTTTGGATTGCACATCCAGGCAACAGTGTTTTGTAAAGGTCTGTACAGTTTTCCAGGTAGCTGCTTTACAGATTTCCAGCAAGTGGACATCCCTTGCAGCTCCCACAGAGGCAGCAGTGCCACGAGTGTAGTGTGCCCTGAGACCCTGAGGTGGCAGCTTGCCAGCTTTAGGATAACAGAACTGGATGCAGAAGACTATCCAGTGTGCAGTAGTCCATTTGGAAGCTGGTCTGCCCTTTCCCACTTTGCCACATGTGAGAAACAGCTGCGAGTGGGAAGATCTGAGGTCCTTAGTATGTTCCAAATAGTAGCTAAGCGACCTCTTGACATCCAGGCTGTGCATCTTCAATTCACCAGAACTGGATTTCTCTGTGAAGAACACTGGGAGAGTGATGGACTGGTTCAGATGGAACTCGGACACCACTTTAGAGAGGAATTTTCTGTTAGTCCTAAGGACTACCCTGTCCCTGTGTATTACGATGTAATTAGGGTCAGTGCAAAGAGCTTGCAGCTTGCATACCCTCCTGGCTGAAGTTATAGCAAATAGGAAGACTGTCTTCCAGGTGACATAATTCATGTGTGCAGCGGCCATAGGCTCAAACAGAGGTTCCATGAGCTTAGCTATGCACAGGTTTAAATCCTAAGGGGGAACTGGTTCCCTAACCAGGGGATGCAAATGTATCAGCCCTTTGAAAAACTTCTTGAAAATGGGGTGAAAAGCCACCATTTTCTCATTACCTGCCGATACATAGGCAGAAATAGCTGCCAAGTGCACCTTAAGGGTTGAAGAGCAAGGGTCTAAAGTTTGCAAATGCACCTAATAGTCTAATAGTAGAGGCAGGTCTGCCTGTAGGGGATTGAGCTGCTTAGGAGCACACCACAGAGGAAACCTTTTCAATTTAGAAGCATATGTTTTCCTGGTGGCAGGTTTCCTGGAGACACTGAGGACCTTCAGGACCTCCTGTGAAAACTGGAAGTCAGAGTATTCTGGCTCCTCAAGAACCATGCCTTGAGGTGTAGTGATTTGAGGCCCAGAAAGGTCACTCTGCCCTGAGACATGGTCAGTAGATTGTATCTCAGAGGAAGACAAATGGGCTGCTTGGAGGAAAGGGCAGCAGCATGGAGTATCAGGGATGTCTGGCTCAGTCTGGAGCTATCAGTATCATGGTTGAAGGCTGGCTCCTCAACTTCAGGAGGACGCGCATTAGCAGAGGAGATGGATGGGGGGCATACAGGAACCTCCCCGACCAGTCCAGGGCATCCATGGGAACTGTGCCCACTGCCAGGAGCCTGCAACAGAAGAAAGGCAGCTGGCAATTGTCCTTGGAAGTAAACAGGTCTATTTCTGGTGTACCCCATCTCTGAATGATTGTGGCTAACACCTGTTTGCTCAGCGACCATTCGTGATAATCTTAGCTGAGAACATTTGCCAAGACATTGTCCATTCTTAGAAGATGGATAGCTGACAGCTGCACCTCCAGTGAGCAGGCCATCTTCCAGAGCTTCATAGCTTCTGTGCATAGTTTTGAGGATCTTGTTCCCTCCTGTTTGTTGATGTAATAAATGGTAGTTGTGTTGTCTGTCCTGAACTGACCCTTTATCTGGGAGTCCAAGGACTGAAGGGTGAGGAAAAACCGCATTTAGTTACAGGACATTTATGTGCTTCCTGGATTCTCGAGCAGACCACAATCCACTTACTGTGAGGTCACCCAGATGGGCTCCCAACCCCAGAAGGGAGGCATCTATTGTCAGAATGACTTTTAGAGCCTATAGTTGAAAGGGAACCCTTTCCCTGAGGTTGCCCCTTTCCTTCCAAGGCCTACAGGAGAGCTTTTGTCACAGGTACTAACCTTGATAGGGGTGTCACTTCTGAGATCAATTGGCCCTTAAATGATACTGAATGTCCCTCATTTGAAATATGGCCCCTGGTACCACAGCTGTGGTGGAGGCATATGCCCAAGGAGCTGAAGAAACTGTCTTGTTGGTCTGAGCTGGCTCAGGCAGAAGGAGTTTGCTGGGTCCAGAAGGCTTTCCACTCTTTCTTGAGGCAGAAAGGCCTTGCCCTGGGGGGGCATCCAGCTCTGCTCCTATGAACTCCAGGACCTGCATCAGTTCTGTCTGGGATTTTTGGACGTTTATTAGAAATCTCAACCTCTCCAAAGTGTTTTGGACCAACTGAAGAGAGTACTTGACTTACTGATGTGATTTTCCTGTGACTAGCCAGTCATCCAGATAAGGTAAACCATTACCCCCTGTCTTCTGAGATGTGCTGCCGCCATGGACTAGCCAAGCACTTTGTGAACACTCTGTGGGCAGATGAGAGATGAAAGGGAAGGACTGTGAACTGGTAATGACCAGAGGGTAACCTGAACTTTAGGTGCTTTCTGTGACTGGTCCTGATTGGGATGTGAAAATATGCATCCTTCAGGTCCAGGGTACCCAGCCAGTCTCCCTGTTGCTGGGATGGGATCACTGTAGACAGGCTGATTATCTTGAACTTGTCTTTTCTCAGGTGTTTGTTCAGAAATCTGACATATAAAATGGGTCGCCACTCCCATTCTTCTTGCTAGTGAGAAAGTACCTTTAGTAAAAGCCCTTTCCCCACTGGGAAGGAGGAACTCCCTTCTGCTGCATTTGCCTGCAGCAGCTTTTTGACCTTCAACTCCAGAAAATAATCCTTTCTGCTGGAGTAGATGGAGCAAAACTTCTGCAGATCTGCAGACTTGGAAAACTGTTGAACCACAGGGTGAGGCTGTGACTCATTACTTCCAGGACCCACTTGTCTGTGGTGATGTTTTTTCCACTCCTGAAAATAGTGAGTCAGCCTGCCTTCCACTGGCAATGGGTGGGCAACCTGGGCAACCACGTCAGGGATTCTGTTTGGGCTGAGCCCTAGGCCCAGAAGCATGGTCAGCCCACTTGGAAGCTCTGAGAGTACTTGTAGGGTAGATGGGTGTGGGAAAGAAAGTGCATGGGTAGTAACCCCTACGCCTACCTCCCCTTCATAAGTCCTGTAGGAAGTAGAGGCCTTTTCATTCTCAGAGTTGCTTTTTTAGGTGGTGTACTCTTCCACCTTTTTCATGTATGCCTCTGTCTTGTCACCAAAAAGAGAATTGTTTTTTGCAAGGAAAATCCATGGCCTTTGCCTGGGTGTCTTGGGACAGATTAGTTGCCCTTAGCCAGGGGAACCTCCTTAAGGAGATAGTGTGGGCCATCACCCTGGAGGCAGTGTCACTGGCATCCACTGACATATGGAATAGGTATTTTGTTTCATCAAACACAGTCTTAGCAAGATTGCTATGTCTTGTGCCCGATCGCTGTGGACCTGATTACTCAGGGCTAGCGTAGTGTTCCAGAGAGCTTTCTGGTACTGAGCTGTGTAACCAAGTACATGACCTGCCTCAAAAGCAGAGAGGGAGACGTGTAAACTTTCTTCCCCATATTGTCCAGTTTCCTAGACTCCTTGTCTGGAGGCTGGATGGAAAGGGGGACCTTAGCCTTGTCACAGGCGGCCACCTGTACCACACCTTCATGATCTGGGTGCGAGTAGAAGTACTCAGAGTCTTGCTTGTCCAGCTGGTATTTCTCTATTTTCTTGTCAATGCCTGGGATAGAAGTAGAGTTTTCTAATAGCTTGCAGGTTGCTTTCCTGAAGGACCTATGCATAGGTAAAAGCAACCTCTTAGTGGGGGTCAACCCCATCATGTCTAAGAAATCAGCCTCCTCCTCATCCTCCCCAGATTCCTGGATGGCGAGGGCATTGACCATTTGCCTCACAAAGGCATAATGTGAGGAATAATCCTCCAGACCCCAGGGAGGGGAACCAAACTCCTGGTCAATGGACTCATCTGGTTCAATCGGTCCACCTTCTTCTTCCTCCTCCTCATAGTAAAAATCATCCCCATGGTCCCCTGGAACCAGGGGTGGGCAAGAGGTTCAGGAGGAATGGGGAAACCCATTAGGGCTCTCGTGGCCTGGAAGGCTTAGAAAAATTACCAGGCTTTAGTCATGTCCTCCTGACAGGGCATATTAGGTTTGTCCACTGACAGTTCCCTTGCTTTTTTCAGCAGGAGGGGCAGCAACATGCTTTTCTTTCTGTTTCTTTTTTGCAGGATCTGACTCCGCAAGCTGCTCCAATGGCCTTTTATGTTTTGAATGTTCAGGATTCCCTTTTTCAGGAACCTTAGATTCAGAGGATTCTTTTGAGGGCTGTTCCTTAGATTTAGTATGGGAGGAATGGCACTCTGCTTTGGTGATGTAGAGGTGGACTGAGAGGCTATAATGTCCTGCAGCTTTAAGGCCCTCTTTTTAATTGTTTTGGGGCAAAACTTGCTGCAGAGTTCAAAATTAGAGAAAATATGGCTAGGATCTAGGCACCTAAGACATAAGTCATGGCTGTCCACCTTCGCCAAAAGATTAAAACGCTTCAAGCAATTTTTAAAGCCCATAGGTCCAGTTTTCTTTTTAGGTCTCTCTGACATGCCAATTTAACAGAAGAGAGAAGTGACCAAACACGTAACCCCAGATAAGGGAAAAGAAGAAAATGTGGTCTGGTTCCAACTGCAATTAAAACAACGTTGTTGTTTTTTTTCCAAGTTTACCCCGAGGGAAAAATAAACAAAAACGTCTGGGTTCTCAAAAATATGGGGGAACTGAGGTGATACTGGTACAAAACACACCCAGGTGTAAGTAAAGTAACTAAAATATGAATAAAAATAATGACTTGCAGTTTGGCAAATGTGCCAAAGCGGAACAATGGATTTCTCCAGTTCCTGCGAACCACTGAGGAACTGGAGAACTTGTCAAAAATATGGAAAAAAACTAAATTTACTGAAAAAAGTAGGGAGAGGCAGAGCTATGTAAAAAAAAAAGTAAATAAATACATATTTTCAATGAAAATTAAAGTCTTCAAGTGAAGTTGCTGAAGAGAGCTCTTCGGGGAAACCTGTGGAGAAATTAATCTGCCATGTAGAACGCAGCACAACCTCGAGGCAGAGGTTTGAGCAACATTCCAAGCTCCATAATTTACATATAATGTATGGTAGAATGTTGTTATAAATAGAAATCTACCTTTTTATAACAACGTTTTACTATCGATGCAACGTCACAATGTTGTTAACCCATCGATGTGATGTACCATCGATGGGTTAACAACCAGGAACAGGCTGCGCATGCGTGAAACTTGATCGAGCGGCCATGAAACAGCCACGGGGTGAGATAATGACCTGCAGCAGAGCGGAGGTGGCACAAAAAACTGCAGTAAGGAACTGATTTCTCATTTTATAAACATAAATGGTACCATACACTATAAAATATAATGTATGGTACATTGATCTTTAACCGTTTTTTTAACCCATCTCAAGGTTGCCATGATGACGTAAACTTCTCAAGCTTCGCTCTCAAGGTTTATATGGTTGCCCTGGCAACCTCTCAATGGTTAACAAACCGGTTAACAGTCGATGACCATACATTATTCTCTATATATTCCATGTTCTCTGGAGAAGCTTCACCTACAAGGCTAACTGCATTAGTAAGTATAATGAGGGCTTAATAGAGTTTGAAGCCATAAAGTTTTCTCTTTTCTTAGCTCTTTTCTTTTGTGTTTTAGGGCAAAACATTTTACAAACTTCACAATGTAGAAGCCATGGTCAGGACCAAGGCACCTCCAGCAAAACTCATGGTTGTCTGCCTCCGCCAAGACCTGGAAACACTTTGTACAAATTTTAAAGCCTGTAGGTTCTGTTCTTCTCTTTTCAGGTCCGTCAGACATGCCAAACACTGAAGATCCTAAAAAAATTGTTACCAGTTTCCAGATTTAGAAAGTAATTAAATATAAGTCCAACATATGTACAAAGGGTGTTAAAACAGATTACACTGCAGTTTGATTCTCTTAAAAACTGAACCACTGAAATTTTCTTTTTTTAACCTCAGAGCTGAGTTCTTTATCAGGGAAGGCTAAGGAAAATGTAAATTTGTAAAAAAAAAAAAAAAAAAAAATGAGGTGAAATTTGAAATCCTCTGCAATGGAACCAGGCACTAAAGGATTCAAAAACCACTAAAAATAGAAGGAAAAGGCTAATACTGTATGCTACAATTCATATTTTTCAACACATAATAGTGGTTCCCCAGAGGCAGGAACCACGCTCTAGCGGCTTTTTCCATTTCCTGGGGCCCAATCAGGAGCCAAAGAAACCACTAAAAGTGACAACTAAATACAATGAACACCCTAACTAATGCAGAGTATCAAGGACTAACTAGAAACAAAATAAAGTAATAACATTTGCTAAACTGTTCTGGAGGCCAGAAGAGTGGAACTGTACTTCGGAGTGACTGTTCTCTTCAGCAGTGAAGCAAATCTGAAGAGAAGCTGTTATAGGGAGGGTGAACACAGTGCAGAGTTTGAACTTGATTCTAATTCTAAATTCCGTAATTAGCATAAGCTCTTTCTCTGGGGCAACGCAGTCCAGAGGACTGATTGCTGTTTGTGAATATATACTGATGGATTCATGGGGTTAGAACATTTTTTTTCATAAATTATTTTTAGCTTGAATTTCACCAGAGTGGCAATTCATGGCATCATGGAGTTGAAATAGTACATTTGTTTTGTAAATTCTATTTATAGCAAATTTGATAATAAAATACAACAGTATTCACATTCTTAAGAGGCGAGCACTATTAAAACAAAGGATCATAGGTATAACACAGGCATAGATCACCATTCCTTCTACATCGTTACCACACAGAGGCCCTTACCATATTTGCGTTGTCCTAGATGGCATTTAGAGTTCCAAAGAAACCTAATGACTGCCTAAGTGCTGGAGGGCACAAGAAAATTATGTAAAGTATATATCATTACGTTGCTGCCTACATAGGAGGCTTAGGTGTCCCGGTATGCTCAAGTAGTCCAAACAGCACTGTTGTGCTTAGAAACTGGAGCATGGTGGGGAAAAAAAACGATGAACTTAAATATTAACATAGGAAACTAGATGAAGAACCAATGTCCCAATATATCACAATCTGACACATCTTATTTGATGGCATTGTACTAGGCATTTGACAAACTAGTAGAACTAACAGTGATTCATCTAGCATATATGCAGAAATGTCATAACTGTTTTGGGGAAGGTAAGTGATTAAAATGAAGCTACGCCCCCCCCCCCCACTCTCTTCTAGTTTAGACAGTAACAGTCCAAGGTCAACACCCCAGAGTTTCAACATCAGAGTGGTGGCATGGGCTACGCAGTATGAGCCCTTGTGGGCTTCTCTTAAAGACTGCTACCTGCTATAGTGTGAAAAAAAACAGGTTACTCACCTGTAACAGTAGTTCTAGGAGTGGTATATGTTGTTCATCCACACTGTCTGGCATTGTCCCTTTCCCCTTTAAATCTTGCCAGAAGTCTTCAAGCTGGCTCCTCCCACTCACCCGGGTGGTAAATACCTCGGCTCCACCTCATGACACCAGATCTAGCCCTCTGGAAGCCAGGTTGTGTGCCTTAAGCCGGGGAGGTCGGGTGGGTGTGTGTGGATGTACAACACATACCACTCCTAGAACTACTGTTACAGGTGAGTAACCTGTTTTTCTAGGAGCGTGGATATGTTGTTCATCCACACTGTCTGGCAGACTCCTAGCAGTTCTCCGGGAGGAGGGAGGCAAGGCGCACACCCTTACTTAGGAAACAGAGATTGGAGAACCGAGGCCCCAAAACCAGCATCACGTCATGACTCAAGGTCGATGTGGTAATGGGTAATGAAGGTGTTAGCTGACTTCCAGGTAGCAGCTCGACAGATTTCCTGGATAGAGATGTCCCTGGAAGCAGCCACCAAAGCAGCAGTATGGCGGGTAGAATGAGTTCTTATCCCTCTGGGAGGCTCCTTGCCCGCCAACTCATAGCACAGACCTATGCATGATGTAATCCACCTTGCAATGGTCCATTTGGCTGCAGGTCTGCCAGAAGCGGCTTCAGCGTAGGTGACAAACAGCTGGCGAACCTCTCCCCGAATTTCCGCAGTCCTCTCCTTAATAGTAGGAGAGAGTACGCCTGAGGTCCAGAGTATGGAGCCTGTACTTGGCATCCGAGGTGTAGTTAGGGTAATATACTGGCAGAGTCAACACCTGGTTAAGGTGAAACTCTGACACCACCTTCGGAAGGAATTTCAGGTGGGGGCACAGGAAAACTTTGTCCCTGTGAAAGACCAGATAAGGGGAGTCCACTGAAAGCGCCTGGAGTTCCCCTGTCCTTCTGGCTGACGTGATAGCCACCAGGAAGGCAGTCTTCCACGACAAGTGTGAGAGCTCACACTTGTGCATGGGTTCGAATGGCTTGCCCATGAGCTTTGCCAAAACCAGCAAGAGATCCCACAGAGGTGGAGGTTCATGCACCGGAGGGGGATATGTGATCCAGGCCTTTGAATAAACGCCTGATCACCGTCTCCTGTGCCAACATCGGCTGACCAGCCCATGCCCGGTAAGCAGAGATGGCTGCCAGGAGCACCCTAAGGGTCGATGACCAAAGACCCCCTTTGGAGAGGGACCAAAGGTAGTCTAGAATGTTAGCCACAGAGCAGGATAAGGGGTCCAGGCTCTTTCCCTGACACCAAATGGAAAATCTTTTCCATTTGAAGGCATAACATTTCCTGGTCGATTCTTTTCGAGATGCTTCCACCACGGTGTAGACATCTTCAGAAAGACCCAAAGCCTGGAACTCTAGCCGCTCAGGAACCAGGCTGTGAGGTGCAGGTATTGAAGGTCCGAGTGGAATACCTTCCCCTGGTTCAACGATATCAGGTCCAGGCGTGTACAAAGCCACTCCGGGGCCATGCAGCTGAGGCTGAGGAGATCTGGATACCAGAACTGGCATGGCCAATCTGGGGCTACCAGGATCACCTTCGCCTTGTCCCTCCTCACCTTGAGTAACACCTTGTGGATCAAGGGAAATGGAGGGAAGGTGTAGAGGAGGCCTGGGTTCCACAGCCTCGAGAAGGCATCTCCCTGCAGCGAACCCTGCTGAGGGGGGTGGGCATGGTACAGCCTCAGCATGGTGTTCTCCCTTGAGGCAAACAGGTCCACCAACGGTTTGCCCCAATGGGAGAACAGATCGTAAGCTACCTCTGGATGGAGAGACCACTCATGGGATGTCTGGCCTATGCGGCTGAGAGCATCCGCCAGTTGGTTCGAGACTCCTGCCACATGGATGGCTAGGAGATCCGCCTCCAGCCGGCTGATGAAGGTCCAGATCTGGAGCACCTCCTTGCATAGCAGACAGGAGTGCGTGCCGCCCTGTTTGTGGAGGTAGTACATGGTCATGGTATTGTCCGTCTGGACTTGAACCACTTGACCCTGGAGCTGAGGAGCGAAAGCTGACAGTGCCAGTCTGACTGCTCTGAGCTCCAGCAGGTTGATGTGGCATTGGGACTCCTCGGGGGTCCAGAACCCGTGAGCTCTGTTGTCCCCCATGTGGGCTCCCCAGCCCGTGAGAGAGGCGATGGTCGTAAGGACGACCATCGGCTCGGGCGGACAAACAGGACTCCTTTCTGCAAGTGACTCAGGATGGTCCACCATTGGAGAGCATCCCACATCCTCTGGGTGACCGTGACCAGCTGGTCGAAGAGACCCTGATGCTGAGACCACTGGGCAGCCAGCTCCCATTGAAGGGGGCGTATGTGCAGTCTGGCCCAGCGGACCACAGAGGTGCACACCGCCATGTAACCCAGGAGGCGCAGGAAGTCCCAGGTAGGGCTCAAGTGCCCAACCAGAAATGATTGGGCAAAGAAGGAAAGAACCTCTGCCATGTCCGCCGGGAGCCGAGCTCTGGCTTGACAAGAGTCGAGCTCTGCCCCAATGAAGCCCATCACCTAAGAAGGCACGAGTTCTGACTTGGCCTTGTTGATTAGAAGGCCCAGGTGGGAGTAGGTTCGGAGGGTCAGGTCCCTGGACCTCTCCACCTCCTGAAGGGAGGAACCCGCCAGGAGCCAGTCATCTAGGTAGGGGTAAGTGCGAACCCCTTGACGCCGTAGATGGGCTGCCACCACTGCGATGCATTTGGTGAAGACCCTTGGGGCCGATGACAGGCCGAACAGCATGGCTCTGAACTCATACAGGGTCCCTGCAACCCTGAAGTGGAGGAACCGCTGATGGGACGGACGGATTGGGATGTGGTAGAATGCATCCTGAAGATCCAGTGTACAGAACCACATGTTTCGCTCCAGAGATGGTATGATCTGGTTCAGAGTTACCATCCAGAAGGTGCGAGACCTAAGATACCGATTCAGGTCATGGAGATCTAAGATGGGGTGCCAACCCCCCCCCCTCCGCTTGGGCACCAGGAAATACCTGGAGACAAAGCCTGGGTCTGAAGGAGGATCCGGCACTGGAGCAACCACCTCCTTGAGGAGGAGCTGAGTGATGTCGTCCTGAAGGGCCGACTGTGCCAACTGAGATCCTTTCCTCCCGTGGGGCACAGGCTCGGCTGGGGGGGTACTGCTTGAACTCTAGGGGTAGACCCTACCCGACCACTTCCAGAACCCACCTGTCTGAAGTGATACCGGACCAGGCAGAAAGGAAGTGGCGGAGCCGGCCCCCCACGGGAGGACCCAGAACTGGCGTGACGGGTGTAGGGGAGGCCACCCCCGACCCGTCACTGTGCAGGCTTGGAGGAGGAGGAGGCACCTGGACCAGCACCTTGGCCTCCTTTGCGGAGCTGTTGAGGACGTTGCTTGGGCCTAGGGTGCCAAGCTTGAGCCTGCTGCTGTTGCTGACCTCCCTGGAAGGAGGGCTGTCTGACCGCAGGGGAAGAATGCCAAAAGGACTTCTTCTTGCACTTCTGCTGGTTCTTGCCTGAAGAACCTTTAGCAGAGGTGGCATCTAAGGTAGCATTAGACTGCTGAATGCGCTGAAGGTGACCTGCCACTCCCGGACTGAAGAGGTCGGTGCCAAGGAAGGGCACGTCAGCTAGCTTGTGCTGGGTATCCGCCGGAAAGGAGGATAACCTCAGCCAAGCCCTGCAGTGAGAGGCGACCTCGGCAGCAAGTGAGCGGGCACATGAATCACCAATGTCCAGAGCTGTCTGGAGCTGCTGTTTAGCAACAGCCCAGCCCTGGTCCCGGATCTGCTTGACCGTGGTCTGCATGTCTGCTGGGAGATGAGGAAGAACTTCATCAAGCGACCCCAAAAGGGCGTGAGAGAAGTGTGCCATAATCACTGCTGAGCTAGCCTGACGAAGGCCTAAGGATGATGCCTCATAGACCTTCCAGGCCGAGTGGTCCATAAGTTTGGACTCCTTGTCCGGAGGGTGGTCAGTATCCATAGAGCTGCCCATTCGCCTAAACACTGAGGCAGTCACAAGGCTTTCCACTGAGGGATGCTCAGTGAAGCCTGCCAAGGACCCCATGGGCACCACGTACTTGCAGGCCATGCGGGCAGAGGGAGCTGGGCAAGAGGCTGGACGCTGCCAAAGTTCCAGAGTTGGGCCAACTATGGCTTCGGCCACTGGGAAGGCCTCCGTCGGGGTATCCCCCCTCTTGAGAATATCTGTGAGAGGATATTCTGCTTTCTTCTGAATGGGCTGCAGAGGCATACCTGTGGACTCTGAAATGAGTCGAAGGATGCCCTGGAAGGAAGAAGGCCCTTCCTCCATATCTGACACCGACAGCTCATCATAAGAGTGAAGGCCAGTGGTATCCGAATCCGAGGAGTCCGGATACAAAGGTCTCCCCCCCTAAAACCCCTTCGATGCACCTAGGGCGATCAGGAGTGACCGTGATGGACAGCCTGTGGGGCAGGCCCGAAGTCGGCCGGTCCTCCTTAGAGGGGACCCCTCCCTGAGGCTGTTTTGGTGGTGGTTCCACCAAAATTGGTGGGGAGCCTGTAACAGGCCGAGCCAAAATGCACACCGGACCCACCGGAGGGAGAACCGGAGTCCTCGGCACCGGTGGAGTCGGGGTGTCGGCCAAAGAGGCTGAGGCCAGGGTAATGGCCGGGTACTGCTGGGGCAGCCGGCTTTTGACCTGTTGAAAGAAGTTGCTGCCACATAAGGTCCTCATAACGTCGATGGAGCTTCCGTCTAAGTCTCTCCTCATCAGAGGAGGATGAAGAACAGTGGCGGCGCCTCTTTCGGGAGTGTTTGTGGCCCTTCTTAGGTCTTCAGACCGACGGGGTCCTACTCCTTGATCGAGACCGACGGCATCAGCTTTGTCGGTCGGGAGAAGCCAGGTTCGGTGAGAACTGGGGTTCCGGCTCTTGTCCCTTGATCAGGATGCCCGAAGGACGGGTCTCCTCATCGGGGAAGGAGAGAATAGGTGTCCTCTCCAGAGAGTCATCGACAGGCGTCGGCGACAACGGCTCGATTGGGTCAAGAGAAATCTCGGCCGGTTCAGCCAAGTCCTCGGCTTCAGTGTCCTGGCCTGACGGAAGGTCCGAAAAGCCGGCAGCCAAGGAGGCGATCGCGACCGTGGTCGAGACCCCTTGCTCCTGAGAGTCGGACCACTCTCGGTCCCAGGAGCGTAGTCTTTCGGTAGAAGAAGATGGTTTAGGATCCTTATCCTTCTTCTTGGATCGGGAGGAGTGCGAGCCTAAGGGTGCCTCACCCTTAGTAGGGAGAGACTGGCACAACTCCCGGAAGGATCCCGTGAAGGTGGAGCCCAAGTTGAATGGCACAAAGAAGCTTCGGTTGGCCGAAGTTTGGGCAGCTTCTTCCTCGAAGGCCGCCATCTGCTCGAGCTGCTCGGTGGATCCCGCAGCTGCAGAAACCGCCCACCTGGCCCCCTTCGATTTCACCGGTGGATTGCGAAGCTCCAGTCTTCCCAGCTTAAGGCGCGCCTTGCGGTCCTCCAGAACAGTGGGATGGAAGGCTGAACAGATGGTGCACGCCAAGGTATCATGCACAGCACCGAGGCAGTATGTGCATGAGAGGTGGGGATCGGTGCGTGACATTTTTTGTCCACAAGGACACCGGCGAAACCCGGTGGATGACTTGTCCTCCATATCCGAAGCGTTCGGATCTGAATCGTACACTCTTACGAGTTTTAAGGCGAGTAAGTGTGGTGAAAACCGTCGATTTGACTCCAGGGCCTCTGTTGGTGCAAGGTAGCATGAGGGAACCTATATCTTCCAGCAGAAAGGAAGAGCTGGCATCATGGGGCGGAGCCAAGGTATTTACCACCCGGGTGGTTGGGAGGAGCCAGCTTGAAGACTTCCAGCAAGATTTAAAGGGGAAAGGGACAATGCCAGACAGTGTGGATGAACAACATATCCAAGCTCCTAGAAACATTCCTTTCTGGGACCACCCTTATAGAGAGCAAAAGCACCCTCAGTGCCATCTTTACAACACATGGTTACCAAATGAGTAGTGAAGCAGGGGCGTAATTATAGGTTGGGACATGGGGCACAAGTCCCTCCCAACTTTCATCATTGCCACGTTTGTCCCCCCCCAATATTTTATTTAATTTAATAATCAAAAAAATCAGCCCTAGTAGCCAGTATGCAGCAACTCTTCATGCGACTGCTGCTGGAGCTGCCACCTCAACTGAATTTGGTAAGTGGGCGGAACAAGGACAGCCAGAGAGGACAGGAGCAACATAACAGTTTCGCTGGCAGCAGGGAGTCACTTTCACACAGAACTCAAAAAAATGGTATTTTCAGCTCTCAAGCTGCATCTTGCGCCAGCACGGAAGTAAGCAGCCTGCCTGCTTAACCAATCGCGAGGTCCAATGAGGAGCAGGTGGGAGACTGACTGCTACGGTGTGCGTGCACTAGTGTGAGTAGAGCTAGTGTCGTCGTTGATGAGCAGAGCTAGCGCCACACACTCCTTGCTGCCTTTCTGACAGAATCTGTGGAGCAGTTCCGAGTAACTCGGCTAGTGGTGCAATGCTTCATTTGCACGGCTGCCTGGCTGCTCCTGGCCCTGTCGTTCGCCGGTCCAACTGCCGCTCCACAGGAGAGGCTAGCAGTAACAGTGATCAGGACTGAGAGGGAGGGAGAGAACAGAGTTCGGTACCGATGGTACAGGCCTCACGGGGTCGGCGTGTTAGTGTGTAACTGTCTACAACACTCCGAGGCAGTAATAATTTTAAGGGGGTTGGGTTCAGTCAGACCTCAGGTGACTGTCGGCTTTTGGGTCACTGGTGAGGGCTGTAAAACTCGGAAAAGCAGTCCAAGCTAACAATCTTCAGACAGTGCTTCACAGACTAGTTGAGAGGAACAGACAGCTTGAGTGAACATGGAGAAGCTGCTGGTTTCTGGCATTGCTGCATCTCAGAAGAAGCAGGTAAGTGTATACTACTCCTCCCCACATATATCTGCTGCTGCAAGTTAAACTGGGAGCCAGGAGACTTAAGTCTGTGACTGAGACTGAGAGTGGCAGCCAGGGGATGGGGGAGGACTGACTGATCTGTGATACCATATCACTGTTGTGATTGCTAATGGTGCTGTGGTGCAGTGGATGGGGGTGGTTGACTAACTAATTATTTTTAATGTGGGGCGTGGGGGACTGGGTGTGAACTGGGAGGCAGGCAGTCTGATGACTCACTGGTCCATCTGATTGCTGGTGTGGTGCTGCTGCAGTGCAGTGGGTGAGGGGTTGGGTGGTGATGACGGTCTGTCTGCGACTGGGCTGCTGAGGGTGGGGGTCAGGGCTGGCTGAGTTATTATGATGGAGGAACTGGTATGGGACTGGGAGGCAGGAGGACTAATGACTGTTCTGTCTGTGACTGCTGGGTGCTGCTGCAGTGGGTGGGTGGGGGCTGGGCTGGGCTGACTGAGTTATGATGGAGGAGCTGGGATGGGACTGGGAGGCAGGAGAACTAATGACTGGTCTGTCTGTGAACGCTGGGGGTGGTTTACTTATTTTGAATTATGTGTTGGGGGGGCGTGGAGGGCTGGGTGTGAACTGGGAGGCAGGCAGTCTGATGATGGAGATCTGATGAATCACTGGTATACCTGACTGCTGGTGTGGTTCTGCTACAGTGTAGTAGGTGAGGGGTGGGGTGGTTGTTACTATTTCTGACCGACGGGGTGGTTGGGAGGACTGATGACAGTCTGTCTGTGACTGGGCTGCTGAGGAGCATGTACAAGATTGTGGTGTAACTGCTGCTGGTGGTGCTGCAGTGCAGTGGGTGGGGGATGGTTGAGTTTTTATTTACAAATGATTTGGGGGGACTGGGATGCAGAAGGCTGATTACAACCTGTCTGCAACTGCTGGTGCTGCTGCAGTGGGGATGGGGTGGGGTAGTCAGTTCTGGCTGAGTTATTCTGATGGAGGAACTGAGATGGGACTGGGAAGCAGAAGGCTGATGATGGCCTATCTGCAACTGCTGGTGCTGCTGCAAGGGGGGGGGGCATCAGGGCTGGCTGAGTTATTATGATGGGGGAACTGGGATGGGACTGGGAGGCAGGAGGCTGATGACGGCCTGTCTGCAACTGCTGGTGCTGCTGCAGTGGGGGGGTCAGGGCTGGCTGAGTTATTATGATGGGGAACTGGGATGTAACTGGGAGGCAGGAGGCTGACGACGGGCCTGTCTGCAACTACTGGTGCTGCTACAGTGGGGGGTCAGGGCTGGCTGAGTTATTCTGAGGGGAACTGGAATGGGACTGGGAGGCAGGAGGCTGATGATAGCCTGTCTGCAACTGCTGCAGTGGGGGGTGGGGGGTCAGGGCTGGCTGAGTTATTATGATGGGGAACTGGGATGTAACTGGGAGGCAGGAGGCTGACGGCCTGTCTGCAACAGTGGGGGTCAGGGCTGGCTGAGTTATTATGATGGGGAACTGGGATGGGACAGGAGGCAGGAGGCTGATGATGGCCTGTCTGCAACTGCTGGTGCTGCTGCAGTGGGGGGTCAGGGCTGGCTAAGTTATTATGATGGGGAACTGGATGGAACTGGGATGCAGGAGGCTGACTATGGCCTGTCTGCAACTGCTGGTGCTGCTGCTGCTGCAGTGGGGGGTTCAGGTCTGGCTAGAGTTATTATGATGGGGAACTGGGATGGAACTGGGATGCAGGAGGCTGACTATGGCCTGTCTGCAACTGCTGGTGCTGCTGCAGTGTGGGGGGTCAGGTCTGGCTGAGTCATTCTGATGGGGGAACTGGGATGGGACTGGGAGGCAGGAGGCTGATGACGGTCTATCTGCAACTGCCAGTGCTGCTGCAGTGGGGGGTTGGGGGACAGAGCTGGCTGAGTTATTTTGATGGGGGAACTGGGATGGGACTAGGAGGCAGGAGGCTGATGACGACCTGTCTGCAACTGCTGGTGCTGCTGCAGTAGGGGGGTGGGTAGTCAGGTCTGGCTGAGTTATTCTGATTGGGGAACTAGGATGGGACTGGGAAGCAGGAGGCTGATGATGGCCTGTCTGCAATTGCTGGTGCTACTGCAATGGGGGGGTAGTCAGGTCTGGCTGAGTTATTCTGATTGGGGAACTGAGATGGGACTGGGAGGCAGGAGGCTGATGACGGCCTGTCTGCAAATGCTGGTGCTGCTGCAGTGGGGAGGGGGGTCAGGGCCAAGCTTCCAGCTGGGAGGCATACCTCTCAACCTTTTGTCAGTGAAATGAGGGACATGGGCATTTTATGACAGTAAAAAAGAGGGACAATGAGGGACACAGACCTTCAGAATGAGGGACACATCTTCAAACATGAAGATACAAGCTCAGAACACTGTGAAAACCATATTGTTTACTAGTACAAAGTTTAGTTTTGATTTAGTAGTTCAGAATACTTCTGTTTAAATGAATTTTTTGGGGGTGTACGGGGTGATAGCCCAATACCTTATGCCAGTGTGAGCCAATCTGTGCCAAATAAACATTGTTTACTCATTCTTTCAAATACATGGGATGTTAGCTGGTTCCGTAGCCACTGCCAGTCAATCTCGTCCAGATTCCTAGTATGGCCGCTCCTCCCACAGCCCTATATAAGTGTACGGGGTGTCTTTTAAAAACAGTTATATGAAGAATGAAGCAGTCTGAGAAGGCAATGAAAGGAACTGATCTTCTAATATGGACCCTATTAGTAGAGCGCTTGCCCCCGTGCTCTCCCTGCTGCTCACACGTCACAAAAACAGAGTGCAGGGGCAGGGCGGCCATACTAAGCAGCCGGAAGGGATCAGCTGGTAGTTGCTACAGAGCTAGCTACAATCCCTTCATTTACTTCAAAAAGTGAGTAAAAATGTTTTCTTTTGGCACCAATTAGTTCACACTGGCATAAGGTATTGGGGTATGAAGACCAATACCGTATGCCTTTTTGGGCAGAAATTCTCTTCATGTTTTTGGTAGTCGGTCTGCTGTGCTGACTGCTGTGTTGGTCCTGTCTACTGTATTGCACTGTACTGCTAGTGTCTACAGTCACTGTCTGATTTTAAATGCTGAGCTTTGCTGTTTGCTGTCTGGCGTCTCTACTGTGTGCCACCTGAGCCTGACTATTGCCTGCTTTGGTAGTTGCAGGGTACTGCTGGCTCTGGCTTGTTGGGGGGGGGGGTATGGTTAGTCTATAATGCAACTCTAGTGTTTTCCTTTATATTATCAATACCACAGTCAAACTTAAAAAAAAAGTCAAAACCCTTACTCTGCAGGTAGGTGGCATGGTACAAGAGAGGGAGTCATTACAGAAATGAAAGGGGTGGATGGAGAAAGACCTGTAGATCAAGTTGGGTCAATGGAGCACTGAATGTATGTAACCCTTAACCAGTCCAAGAGTGCTATCACAGGGATACATGATGGTCTGGAGTGTGATACCATATGTATCACGAGTGGTCAGTGACCTTGGATCACAAGATATGGCGTGAAGTGAGGTTTCCAAGGTCACTGTCCACGAGTTGTGATACATAGGTCTCACACAATGGGACATCACGTGTCTAGTGGCGCCCCCACCCTCCAATCACTGTCTATGTTCATTCCCTGGTGTCTAGTGGTACCCACCACCCTCCGAACGCTGTCCCTGTTTGGAAAATGATGAATAGGCTACCCTTTGACTTAGCTGGCTCTACTCACAGGTTCCTCCCTCCTCACGGTCATGTCATTGTCTCTGCCCTCACTCCTCTCCAGTTTATTAATGTCCAGGCAACAGTGGTACTGCCTACTGTACAGAGAAATGGAAGGTGGAACACCTGCTGATGCCTCTCTCTGCCTTAGCTCAGCCCCCTGCCTGCTAGTTACTTTCACTCTTGCTGGTCAGTTTCACACATGCTGGTCCTCCTTCCTCCCCACCCCAGAATTGTTGCCAACACTGTTGATGGTTAGTGGCATCCCCACTCTCTCAGATCTCTTGAGTTTTGACCTAAAAATTAGAAAAAACATTTGTTGTTGTCATTGGTTTTTTTAACCTGTAAAAAAACAAAAATAGGCCATCGCCAATCATTTCAACACACCTACCCGATCACGCACTGTGTTCTCCCTCCCCACACACCCAATACCTTCGCACACCGTCACTCACCTGAACAGGTCCCAGGTTCGAGATCCGCTCTCCCAATCGAAGACATGTCTTGCTGCTGGAATGGACGACTGCAGTATGAGAAGTAAGGTAAATGTGATTTGATGTATTTCATTGGGGGGGGGGTTCAACTTTGACTCATAACTCTGTCATTTTTTGCAGTATTTACTCCAAATTTTCAACATAGCCTTATGGAGAACCTACCTCATGAACAATACAACTGTCACTACACAGCTCCTGCCTGAAAGGTGATTATGCAGTCGCTTGGCAAATCCACCTTTCAGGCAGGATTTGTGTGATGTCCTATTACATAGAACCATAGAAGTTGATGGCAGATAAGGACCACAAGGCCCATCCAGTCTGCCCATTTCTTTTTCTACCTTATGAATGTGCCATAGGCCTTTGCTCGGTCAATGGCCTATCTATTCATACTCATCTGTATTGCTCCTTATGCCTATCCATGCCTGTCTGAAGCCCTGCACTGTATTCATATCCACCACTTCCTGAGGTAGGCGTGCCATGCATCCACCACCCTTTCTGTGAAAAAGAACTTCCTCACATCACCCCTTAATTGACCTCCCTCTAATCTCATGCTGTGTCCTCTTGTCCTGCTATTTTTCTTATACTGAAACATGTTAGACTCTTTCACCTTGTTCATGCCCTTAAGGTGTTTGAATGTTTCAATCATATCACCGTTCTCCCTCCTTTGCTCTAGGGTATACATATTGAGTTAAGTTAATCTGTCCTCATATGTTTTCTGATGCAGTCCTGCACCATTTTGTTGCCCTTCTCTGGACCGCCTCAATTTGGATGTAGTCCTTGTGAAGTAGTGTGGCCTCCAGTACTGCATGCAGTACTCCAGATAGGGCCTAACCAGTGTCTTTTAAAGAGGGATTATTACCTCCCTCTTCTGACTTGTGATACCCCTGCTAATACACAGACACCAACATCCCTCTAGCCTTACCTACAGCTTTAGAGTTCTGCTTGGATGATTTCAGGTCATTGGTGATGATGACACCCAAGTCTCTTTCTTCCCTTGTGACTGCCGGCAACTTCCCTCCTAGCCTATAGGTGGCTTCAGGGTTTCTCTTCCCTATGTGTATGATCTTGCACTTCTTTGCGTTAAACCCCAGTTGCCACTCTTCCAGCCATTTTGCTAGTTTATCCAGATCTCTTCTCATTCTGCCCACGCCATCTGTATCATCTACTCTGTTGCAGATCTTGGTGTCATCTGCAAACAGACAAACCTTAACCTCCAGTCCATCTACAATGTCACTGATGAAGATATTGAAGGACTGGCCCCAGAACTGATCCTGAGGTAACCCACTTCTGACTTGCATCTCTTCTGACTGGTACCATTTACCACAGCTCTCTGTTTTCTGCCCGCCAACCAGTTTGCCACCCAGTTGACCAACGTCTGACCCACCCAGAGCCTACCCAGCTTATTAATCAATCTTCTATTTGGAACAGTATCGAAAGCTTTGCTGAAGTCAAGGTAGGCAACATCAACTGCTCCCCCTTGGTCCACCACTCTGGTTACCCAGTCAAAGAAATCTATGAGATTAGTTTGACAGGACCTTCCTTTTGTAAACCCATGCTGTCTTGGATCTTGTGCTCCTATGGTTTCCAGGTGTTGCACTATCCTTTCCTTAAGGAGTGTCTCCATAATCTTGCCCACTACTGAGGTAAGACTGACTGGTCTGTAGTTCCCTGCCTCCTCCCTGCTGCCACTCTTGTGGAGCGGGATCACATGAGCCCTTCTTTAGTCTTCTGGGACCTCTCCTGTGCTAAGATACTCACTTAACAGTTCTGATAATGGCTCTGCTAGTTCCACCCTTAGCTCCTTTAGTACCCTGGGATGTATGCCATCAGGTCCCATTGCCTTGTCCACCCTGAGCTTATCGAGCTCTTGTAGGACCTTTTCTTTGTGAAGGACTAGTGACACCTCCTCCCTCTGTGTCCATGGTGCAGAGCTGTGGGTCCTGCCCTACCTTCTCTTCAGTAAATACTGAGCAGAAGTATATATTTAGGATAGATGCTTTTACATGGTCCTCCTCCTCACACGCCCCTTTATCCCCTTTGATCTTAGCAATACCCCTTCTGGACTTTCTCCTTTCACTAATGCATCTATAGAAAGTCTTGTCACCTTCTTTTACTGTTCAGGCTAGTGTTTCCTCAGTTTGGGACTTTGTCTGCCTCACTGCCTTCCCTGCTTCCCTTAGGGAAGTTTGGTATGCCTCCCTATCTTCATCCTGCTGCATTCCCTTATATTTCCTGAAGAGAGCCTTTTGGCTCTGACCTTTTCCGCTTCTGTGTTTGAGAACCAAATTGGTTTCCTCTTCTTTGTACTTCCTTTTCTCACTAACACAATGGGATATTGCTTCAAGTATTGCATCTTTAATGCTTGGCCCACTTGCCTATAACCCCTCACCTGTATTTCTTTTTGTCAGGGCTAGCTTAACTCTGTTGGCCATCTTATCAAAGTCAACCCCTTTGAAGTCCCATATTTTGCCTTTGGAATGGGGTGTGTGATTTTGTTCTAATGGGCCAAATTCTTCCCAACTTCTCCATTAGCTCCTTATATTGTTTTGCCACCAGAGGAGCCTAATTAAGTTTGAACAACTTGCTCCCAGTACCTCATACTAGTCAAGCATTTCATCTGCTCTCTAGTAGTTGTTTTCACTTGGTCATCACCTCACTCACTCCTCCTCATCTCACCCTCTCCAATAAACGAAAGCTATCCCCATTGTACTACTCCCAGATCAACCCTCCTCCTCTCTGCTCCTGTGCCAGCAATGTCCACCCCAATCCTGGGCCTGGCACTAACTGGTCCTCCTGAAATCTCCTGGGCTGCGCATTGCTTCTATGAACATCTGTAGCCTCCTGAAAAACTGGACTCTCTGCACTGTGGGTGACTCTTCATAAACCTGATGTTGTTGCCCTGTTGAAACCGGCTGTCTCCCCTCCTCCCAACTCTCATGTCTCTCTCCCTGGCTACACTCTCCACCGGTTGGACCGTGTCGGCAGGAGAGGTGAGACTGTGTCTCTATTTGAAGGATTCTCTTGTGGGACTACCACTCCCCGCCTGACCTCACAATAAAAAGGCGCAAGCACCTACTAAAGCTGTCCCCGGACCCAGCTAGAGGCCCATTATTCCAACCGTAGCCTCACATACCCCCCAAGAACCAATCCCAGGCCTGGGCCCACTAATTGACTAACACTCCACCTCCCTACCCAACCTGTCGTAATTCAAATCTGTGGAAGGATTGAATACAAACTGGCTCTGCCCTCATCTTCCTCCCACCGTGAGGCTTTCGAACATTCAATTGACCTAACTCAACTGGTCTTACAGGCTACTAGAAAAAACCTGGGGACAAGCACCCTCCTGGATGTGGTCCTCACCAACAGGCCAATCCGCATCACAACATCCAAATCCTCCTGACTGCCTCAGTGACCACCCCTGTGCTTTTCAACTGGGAAACCCTGGCTCTCATCCCGGTCAAAGAAAAGCACACTCTCGAAGCGGCTTAGGCCTGGGGACCTATAGGCCTAAGCTATTCCTTGCCCACACTGATTGGTCCCTCTACCCAGGGCAACCAACATTGACTTGGCCCTTGGGCTCTTTGAAGCACTTTCAACTTTGCTCAGATATCTTTTGCTCCCATAACTGCTAGGAGGTCCAAAGTGAAACATGCCCTTGATCACCCCTGCCCCTGTCAGGCAACTTAAGCAACGTGACAATCTTTGGCACCTTGCTGTTGCTACTGGCCGCTCTGACAGGACAGTCCCATGCTGCTGCCCGCAACCAGTGCACCTGGGCCATCCGCAGCA
The DNA here is from genome assembly GCA_016271365.2 of Neoceratodus forsteri. Classification (NCBI taxonomy): domain Eukaryota; kingdom Metazoa; phylum Chordata; order Ceratodontiformes; family Ceratodontidae; genus Neoceratodus; species Neoceratodus forsteri. The sequence goes on from CM028130.1 coordinate 1,490,831,940, forward strand.
AAGGCGGAATACTACCAAGCCTCTCTTACCCCTCCTGGGGAACCCAGGTGCTTCTGGGACAACATCAAGCAACTGAATGGTCACTCCCAGTCCCCCTCCTTCTCTTCTCAACATCAATGGTACCGTCTCCCTCTGACCCTGCCCTCATTGCCTCCCACCTCAATAACTCCTTTACCGACCTTAGCTCAGTACTTCCTGTAACTTTTTCAGTCCACCTCCTCCATCTGTACCACCACCCATTGCCCGCCTTTCTTTCCACCACGCCGTATCACCATGCAAGAAGTTAGGGCCTTATCATAAAAGCCCTCAAAGGTAACACCATCGGTAATGACTCACTCTGATCCCTGCCTTTACGCCAGGTCTTGGACTAGGTCCTCTCACCTATTACATGCATTTTCAACAAATCACTCTGTCTCGGAAAATTCTCTGCCTGGAAGAGTCCACAGTTACCCCTGTCCATAAAGGTGGTGACAGGACCTTCCAGGTAATACTCTACCCATCCTCAATCTCTCCTCTCTAAGGCAAGTGGAGAAATTGTAGTGCCCAAGTCTCTGATCACTCTGTAAGAATAATGTTCTGCCCGAACAACATGGTTCAGAGCAGGTCATAGTACCAATACAGCACTCCTGGAATTTTCCAACTTCCTCCATGCCTCCTTGGACTCTGGTGCCCTGGCTGGTGCTATATTCATTGACCTGTCTAAAGCATTCGATACTGTTTCACATCCTCTTGCTCTCCACCCTCGACCTAATAGGCTTTGCCTCAGGACCTGTTTCCTGGTGCACCAGCTATCTCTCCGCCCGCTCCCAATGTGTGAAAGTCAACGGTACTCTCTCTGAAACATGCCCCATTCGCTCTGGAGTGCCGCAGGGCTCAACTCTTGGACCCCTACTATTCTCACTCTTTCTTAACTCCCTACCCAGCAGTTGTAACGGGTAAGATGCTTCTCTATGCTGATGATGCTGTTCGAGGTGCCTCCACAATGACCCCATGCTGCCAGAACTCCCTCCAACTAGTCTTTGACTCTGCAGCTACCTGGTTCACTGAGCACCCGACTTGTTATCAACCTTAAGAAAACAAAACGATGCTCTTCTCCCACCCCCCAAAATAAGTACAGCAAGTTTCCTTTAGCTGTCCACTCCACACCCAATCTCGCCATTGACCAGGTGCAATCCTATAAATATCTTGGTATAACCTTTGACCCTGCACTTTCATTCTATGGACATATATCTGCCCTAAATTCTGTCAATCAACTCACGGCCAGGCATTCTTTACCGACAAGAAATGCCTCCCTCCTGATGCCCTCCGCCTGGCTGTCACTTCCTCTGTCATGTCTCTCATTGACTATGGCCTTCCGGCTCCATGGCTCAGCAGATCAGACTGCCTCTCAACAAGGTTCATCTCACAGTAAATAAGGCCTGCAGACTTATCACTGGTGCTCCCAGACTCACCTCACACATGGAGCTGTACACCCTGGCTACCCTACTCAACCTGGAGAGAGCGACTCATGTATCAGACATGCCAGCTCACCTTTAAAGCCCTGCATGGCCTATCCCCATGAGCCTATCCAACTCCATTAAGCCATACTGCAACCCACTCGATCACACGCATTTGTCAAGAGCTACCCTAGTTATTCGAGAGCCAGGACCTCCACAAGGTCAGAGGGCATTCCCTACACATCGCCCACTGGTATAACTCCTCCCCTGCCAGTGTCTCAAACTCTCTAACAACACTTTAGCCAAGGCTCAGAAACTTCCCACTTAGCTCTAAATGCAACCTGCTCAGCAGCCTAGTGTAAAAATATATATATATAGTATATACTCTGTTTGACAATGCTTACTGAGCTGCCCCCTTCCTTTCCCTACTTATTCCTCCTCCCCTATCTACCTCCTTCTACTCCCCACCAGCTCTCCCCCACCATAAGTTTTGCACCTTTTGTTATCTTTAGTCGTAGATTGTACTCTATTGGCAAAATGCCCAATTGAACTGTAACTTTTTTGTTTGTAAGTACTGTGTCCCTTGTACTACTGTTCTGATGTCCTCTTTGTGACGAGGTACCTTTGTAAATGAGCCTCTGGCTCAAAGGTTTCTAAACTGATGTTTAACTAAATAAATAAATAAATAAATAAATAAATTGAGCCATACCATGTGATGGTCACTGGCCCCCAGGTGACCTTCTACCTGGACATCTGTGATCCTTTCCCTGTTAGTCAGTACTAGATCTAGGATGGCCCTGTCTCTAGTTGGTTGTTGTACCAGCTGTTTGAGGCCCTCCCCCTGCAGGGAATCCACCATGTGTCTAGTTCTGGTAGATCTCCCTGCTGGTATTGACCAATCCGTATCTGGCATATTGAAGTCTCCCATTATCAGGACCTCCCCTTTAGCTGTCATGTTTTGTATATCTTCTAACAGTAACGTGTATATGTCCTCCCCTTGGTCTGGAGGCATGTACACAACCCCAGTTCGTATGGCTGTCCCATTTCCTGTTTCCAGGGTGACCCACAGTTCTTCTGGCTCCTTATGCGTATTCAGAATTTCTGTAGCTTTGATATTTTCATTGACATAAAGGGCCACTCCACCCCCCCCCTTTTCTGCACCTTGGTCTCTTCTGAACAGTACATAGCCAGGTACTGAAGTCTTCCAAGTGTGGTTACTGGTAAACTATGTCTCGCTAATGGCTATTATGTCCAGTTTTTGTCTGCATGATTTTCCATTGGTCAGATTTCAGTGTGTTAGTTGTTGGGCGAGGTCCAGCATTTCCCCTGTGCATCGTATGGGAAGCCAGACCTTTTTCTTTACCTGGTGATGCAAATGAACTACAAACATGCTGAACTCCTGTTTGACCACTAGCTGAGGGGGGAGGGGTGTTCTTCCCATTTGATGTTTCAGGTGCTGCACCCCTCTCCCCATTTGCTAGTTTAAATATTCTGCAAAGACATCAAACTTCTCCCCAGTGCACTGACTCCCTCCTTAGTCAGATGCAGTCCATCAAATTTAAAGAACTTTCGCTCCCAAAACTGTTGCCAGTTCCATAAAAATTTGTGTCCTTTTTCTTGGCACCAGCCCTTGAGCCACATGTTTAGCTCCCCCATTTCCCCTTCTCTGACCTTCCGTCCATCTGTCCCCCTCTCCCAGACTGGCAGGATTTCAGAGAAGGAGATGCCGGACAAAATGTATGATAGTTTATCACCCAGCCTGGTCAGGTGTTCCTTGGTCTCCACAACTGACCGGCTGGCGAGATCGTTAGTCCGTATGTGTACCAGGACATCAATGTTTTCTCCTGCTTCCTGAACAATTTTAGCAATGCGGTCAGTGTCTCTCCATGTTGATGTACCTGGGAGACATCTCACCATTACCCCTTGCTGGAGATACGTATCAACTCCCCGAATCATGGAGTCTCCTAGGATCAGAAGTTTTTTGGATTTCCTTTTTGATTTTTTTGTTTTGGTTCCTGTTTTGGGTGCGTTTTGTTGTGCTAGCTCCTGTGCTGCAGTGTCCTGCTCTGCAGTGTCCTCTGCCTCTTTGTTTGATTTCGGAGATAGAGGCAGGTACCTGTTTGTAGTTTTTATATGGTTTGTGGAGGTGATATGTTGGAGAGCACTGAGTGATGGGGCACCCGATTTGCCCCTCCTAACTACCTGCCAACCTCCCAGACCAACTACCCTCTGCAGTCAAGGTGCTTCTGTTGGATATTGGGGAAATGGCGGGTGGTTCTTATATTTCCTCTTGAATATGCAATTTGAGGCACGTAAGCTCTGTCCTTGCTACCTGGAGCTGAGCCCTTAGATCTTTAACGGCCCAGCATGTATGACAGTGTCCTAAATCCTGTAAAACTGCCCTTCTAAAAAGTGTTCCACAGTACCTGCAGTTAATGATATCCATTCCAGGTAAGTTGCTGGTTTATAACCTGGTCAGAGTAATTAGAAGGAAGAAAATGAAAGCAAAAGTTTGATGTTATGTTTTGTTTGTTTTTGTATAACTTGTTATAACAAGTTAAATTACTAGTGCCCCTGTAAATGAGGTCACTGTGTGGATACCTCTCTGAACCTCCCCTTCCTGCTTTGCTACAGGAAATGTCACAACTGTGCTACCCTATAAAAGTAGTGTAGTGTGGGGTGGTTGGAGATATGGGTGGGTGGCTGGGCCCTTCCCCTGCTGAAAAAGAAGAACCACGGATGAAAGAAACAAGGAGTTAAGAGCAGAAACAATCAGCCAGCAACCAATGCAGTAGCCCTGAAAGCTTATCCTAATGACAGATAAAACTGTTAAACCTGTAAAGCACCACCTGTAATAATTTCACAGAAGATATACCCTGTAAGAAACACTTTGCTACAGAGAAAAATAAAGCAGTAACAGAAGATATACCTTGCAAAAGACAATTTGAATCAGAAGATTACAGTAGTAATCTGTAAGCACACACCTGTAGGCACACCTGTAATAATTGCAGAATGTATACCAAGCAACAACAATTTGAATCGAGAAAATAAAGCAATAAAATGTTAGCAACAAACAGTAGCAATCCCTTGTGAGTACAAAATAAGCATAACAACACACACAGTAAACCTGCCTAGCCAAAAGAAGCCTTAATCCTTATTTTTGCTCTGGTAAGGTTCTTTGCTCTGTCCTTTCAAGCAACCTAGAAGAAAAGAGCTCAGGTGAAGCTAGGTGCCTTGGCCAGCAAACCTAGTCTTCCACCTCATTGCTCATAAGGTGGGGTCATAAGAAGGCAATTCTGAAAATTTGGGGTCAGATATGAAAAAATGACAAAGTTATGACCATTCTTTGCAATTTCGCTACATACCCTTGTGACTTTGTAAATTTTAAATATTTTGAACTCAGATTTTAAACACAGCCTTCTTATTACCCCACCTCAGGTATGTCACAGCCATCATTTTTCAAATCCTGGCCAAAAAGGTTTTTTGCGCCTGTGGCGTGGAATGGTGTTGCAGTTGTGCAGAATTACGCTTTGGCAAGGATTGGAAAACTTTCTGCATCGGGTACATGAGGCGAGGTAATAAGAAAGACTATGCAGACAATTTGGTCAAAATGGCAAATTCTGTCTCAGAACTATGTATACAGTGGTCTGTTTTATCAATATATATGTGACCCCTAGGTGGTGCTACAACCCCTGCTTGCGTGACTATCTGTAGGTTGAGGGCCTGAGCTCAGGAAAAGGGTGCCTCCACCTGGAGGACAGAGTTGATGGCAGTGTGACTGCCCTGTGTATAGCCCTCTGGGACACTGATACCCCCTCAGTAACCTCTAGTGGCATAAATGACTCTGGAGTGATACAATCCCAATACACTCTGCACTACACTCTCCTCTCCCACTGGTAATCACTTACCAACAGTGCTGGATTCATTGGAATGCCCTGGCAACCCCTTAGAAAATAAGACCTGCAACATTTAAACAGCAGTAATAAAGTGCGTTTCATACATATGTACTCCATGACCAGTTTAACTGCAAAAGTATTCAGATCTGATTTATTTAGGGTTCGTGAACAAGGATGGGGTGTGATCTAGCAATTAAAAGTGAGTCGTACACTGGCAGATTAACATACATACACATTAGAGTCCCTCTGACACAGTCTCATGCACTCTGGGTACCCAGATGTCACTATGGCTAGCCTGAAGCATTGTTCATGGTAGGCCAACATTGTAGCTGGTTGGGGCCCTGTGGTGGAAAGAAAACATGCATGCACGTTAACCCACAATTTATGGCGCTCGTTCCTGTTCAGTGGTGTTGATCAGGGAGCCGAATCTCTGGGTGGGTCTCTCGTCGGATGTTTCTCTGCAGCAGGAGCGGTTGTCTGGGCCATGATGGCAAGGCCCAGACCAGGAGAACAGTTCAGATGGTGTCCGGTAAAGTCGCTGGATACAGCCTCCAGCTAGCGTAACACATTCAGCACAGTGGGGAATCAAATCACGGCCCATTCTTTTCTCTCAGCACACTTATAGTAAGAGTAAGTAGTTACCACAGTTCGGATATCAGTCCAATTAGTAAAGGCAGTGTCTCTGCGCAATGCAATGCTCTGTTGTAGTCTCAGTCCTGACAGGCCGATCTCACTTTAGCCAATTTGTCTAGGGTACATACACCAGCAGACAGTGATCCAAAACATTTTGCATGCTCTCTGTCCCCACAGTTTTAACTTCTTTACAGACTTCTGGCTGAAGAAAACTTTAACATAGCTCTTCCATTTCTTTCAGACTAGAAACACACTCTTTTTCTCTTCACAGGGCAGATGACAATTCATTGGGGTCTACAGGGGATAGCGCCTTATACAAACTGAAACTGCAGTTCTATAACTTTCTTACAGGAATTGACACAATGGTGTCCTGGAATCAATGATTTCCACCACGCACATCTAGTGGCACTGCTGATTTCCCATGCACTACAATGAGAATGAAAGGACAGACGCCCTTCACCCGTCTGGCTAAGCAGGCAGGCACCTCTCACTCTGTCCCAACATTCTAACTGCCCAAGCAGCTGGCTTGCAAAGTTGCTCATGCTTCTGCAAGAATTCTATATGACATAATCCATTCTTTACGCAGGCTAGCAGAGAAAACAATGATGTCATTATGTGGAAAGCTCCTAATAAACTTCTTATCAGCTGCCCGCTACCTTCCTAATCCTAGGGCTAATACTAATGGGATTCTAGTAACAACAGGGGACTGAGTTCTTACATGTAAGTAGGGAAACATGGGCAGACTGGGCGAGTCTCTTAACTTGGGCAAATCAGGTGGCATACAGTGAAGTGTTTCAGTGATTTGATTCATGCTGTCCTGTCTGTTCACTAGTGGTGTGTAGCCTGCCTCTTGGTAATCTTGTGTCCGTGCTGTATTGTGGGGGCAGGTAAACAGCTGTCACTCTGGAGGGGGTGGAGACAAGTAAACAATGTGTGTGTGTGTGTGTGTGTGTGTGTGTGTGTGTGTGTGTATGTATATACATAAAATCATTGGTTTCTGCAGTTCACTGTAGAAGTATGTACTGTCCGTGTTGTATTTTGTTGTGTTGTGACGTGCATAAAATCACTGGTTTCTGCAGTTCACTGTAGAAGTATGTACTGTCTGTGTTGTATTTTGTTGTGTTGTGACATTGGTTATTTGAATGGTGTTTCATGTGTAACAATAACTTTCCTTGTTGTGTATATGTTTGCAAGTTCCTGATCCACATTTGTAAGTATTGTTTCTAAATGTCGAGTTGACTTTGTGTTTTGTGAGTGATGATGTTTTCATGGGCATTGATTATTGTGGAACATGTTAATGGCTTGTGGAAGTTGTCAAGCATACATTTTTTTGTTTGTAACTGTCTTTTTTTTGTCATTGTGTTTTAATGAAGAAGAATCTGTAACAGTTGTGCATTTTTACAGACCATGGTTGACGGCAAATCACATAACAAGAAACGTCAGAGAGACCAACCAACAATTGACATGTTCTTCAAGAAGAAACCTCAAATAGATCCAGTGCCTTCATCCACACAGATGATCCCGACTGAAGAAATATGTACTACAGTGTATGAAGAGCTAGACCAGGGCATCAACAGTAACGTTAACAACATAGTAGACCAGCAGCCAAGTACAAGTTCAGCCCTTTCTACTGTTGACAGCACAGTGTCTGTACTGGAGATCCAAACAGTGCAGCCTCCCTGACCCCAATCACCATCTGTTGCAGAAATGGTGCCTAGAATGGAGATGACAACACTAGATATGGATCAGCCATACCAACCACCATCTGAAGAAATAATAAAGCAGGACTGTGGAAACAAAAAACTCTGATTCCAGGAATCATGGTACAAGGAATTTTCATGGCTGCACTACAGTCCTGAGTTGAAAGCCGTGCTCTGCTTTGCCTGCACAAAGTGTGAACAAATGGGGATGCTTGAGCTGTCAAAGAGGTGAGAACCAGTATTCACCACAACAGGCTTCACCAACTGGAGGAAGGCACAAAATAAGTTTATCGCTCATCAGAGTTCGGAAACACATCAGCATGCCCTGCGGAAGGTGGCTCATGTATCCCGTGGTCAAAGCATTGATTCTGCTCTACTGGAACAGAAAAAGATCTCATAAGATGTGTCTTGCAAGTGCTTGTTAAAGTTAATAGCCACTTTGCGTTACTTGGGCAGACTGGGATTGGCAATTTGAGGACATCAGCTTGATGAGGGAAACTTTGCTGAACTTCTAAAACTACTCAGCAATGAAGACAAGACCCTAGCAAGTTGGCTGAAATGAAAGCAGGACTATACAAGCCCAACAATTCAAAATTAACTAATTGGTCTCATGAGTCATGACATCATCCATTCTGTCGTGAAGGATATTAACAAGTCATCATACTATTCCCTTATCATTGACGGAACACAAGACTGCCAAGGTAAAGAACAAGAAAGCATTTGCCTTAGATACATTGATGGAAACATGCAGCCCCAGGAGGAGTTCATTGGGTTTTATGAGCCACAGAGTACTATCAGAGCCTCAATAGCAAAAGTCATAATGGATGTCCTCACAAGACTTCCTCTGCCAATTGAATTCCTCTGCGGTATGGCATTTGATGGTGCTGCAAACACGTCGGGATGCTATCGGGGTGCACAGACTGTCATTAAGGAAAGTCAGCCACTTGCCACATTTGTGCATTGTGGTGCTCAGTGCGTTAATCTTGTTGCAAAAGAGAGCTGTGAAGCAAACCCTGTATTAAGAAATTCCTTGCACTGTGTAAATGAACTGGGCAAACTGTTCAGCGAATCCCTGAAGTACAGAACAATTTTTTCTCAAGTTGCTACATCTGATAATGCATCTACCGCCTTTAAGAAACTGCGACCCTTATGCCCAACTAGATGGACTGTAAGACTAGCAGCAGTTGAAGCTGTGTCACAGCAATATGAGCAAATCCTTGAGAGACTCCAACAAATGGAGTTGGAAAATGGGGATGCTGCAACAAAGGCAAGTGGTCTCTTAGAGAAGCTCAGCAAGGGTAACACATTAGTAAGCCTGCTGCTGGTCAAGGTAGTTATGGAACCACTGACTTGTCTGAATAAGAGCCTACAAAATCCGAACTGCACAGTAGGCGGCATGCTTACCCAAGTAAGCCTCATAAAAGATCAGTTACAAAGACTAAGGAATGAAAATACTGTCCTGTATACCATCAAAAAAGCCGACAAACTTGTCCAGAAGCTGGAGTTGGATCCCATTGCACCACCAAGGCAACAATGGATCCCAGTCCGTTTTGCTGGCATGGGGGAGCAGCACAATCATGCAACAGTGGAGGACTATTTCAGAATGGAATAATTTAAGATGGTAGACATCTCAGTTGCCCAGCTGGAAGAGATGTTCCATCAGCAAGGGCTGACTGAGTATTCAACTTTAGAACAGTTGCTTCTTGCTGCAGTACATAGGTGATGGGAGTGACCATGAGCTGGAGGAAATGATTGACTGCATTAAAAAATATCCAGAGCTTAATTCCAGAATGCTGAAAGTTCAGCTCGAGATGTTTGCACAGAGTAACACATATATCTCTTTGAATGAGGTTGTAGGTCTATTTAAAGCACTAGCCTCAGATGTCTGAGGCCTTTTTAATAGAGCTAGAAAAGTTTCTGCGCCTACTGTTGCTGATACCAGTAAGCAGTTATGAAGCAGAGCGCAGTTTCAGTGCACCTAGGCACCTAAAAACATGGCTGCGGTCTACACTGACCCCAGTGTCACCTGAATGCAGTTGCTGTATGTCAGGTTCACCAAAACAGACTTGATGAGCTATGTCTGGACACAATTGCATGTAAATTTGTTCATGCTCATGAAAGGCGCTGTGCTGTATTTGGACTGTAGCAATAAAAATGTTGCTACGGGCTGATGCACCAAAAATATAAATGTGTTCAAGCAAGCACATCATATTCCTTGGTACTGCATGGGGCTGCATATCAGCTTGCGGTCTCATGAAGAGAATTATCACACCTCAGATTGCAATCTTGTACCTCAGACAGTTGTGCACACCTATACCGATACGCTTCATTAGCTGACACCGTTAAAAAATGCCTCCCAGTTCACTGTCCAATCCACTTTCTCAATGTTTGACTTCTGCTCCCACAGTAAACATTGAGTGGATCACCACCCTTCTGCACAGTGAAGGCAGTATGTACAGTTCCCCCTGTTGTTTTTTTCCCACCTCATTAACCAACAGCTAGGTCTTCCTGGAGGTCCAAGCAATAAGCATCAGGACACACCTGAACAACTGCTGTTCATGGCCTCTTAAGGGCTGCACTTACTATGGATAACAATATTATTAGCAGGAGAGATATACTAATGCCTGGAGCAAATCCACCTGACTTCCAGTGTCAGTCTGCTCCTTTACCTGTGATCTGCAGAACCCCACAGGACAGTTCCCAGCATATCTTCTGCAGTACTTTTCTGTGCCCTACTCCACAATGCGAGTAGGCTGGCTACCAACCTTTCGAATCTTGAATGAGCTATACACTGCTCCCTCAATAATGTCCTAACAAACTATTGTATACAGTGACTACATTCAGTCTTGGGGTGTGGGCTCGGGAGCTACCCGAGTATTAATGTGTGTCTGTCTAATGATTATTAAAACTACAATAAAGAAGTTTTATAAAAAAAAAAATGACGTCCTAACAAACGTTAACATTCCCCCCTCACCCAAGGCTAATCTCCCTATACTGAATTCAAGTAACAGTTTAGGTACAGCCCTGCCACTCTGAGTATTTGTCGTCGCTGGCTGCTGTCATCCACAGTCAAGTAGTGATCACAGTGCTGGCAGCCCCACATCTCAGATCTCACAATGATCTGCTCAACGTCCCACTTCCTGTCTTTCCCTAACCTGAATATAGCTGTACTGTGCTGGAATGGCCTATTTAGCCCCTCTCTAGCATTCATTCTTCTTTCCTGCTCCCCACACCAAAAAACTGGTGAGCTCTCTACCCTTCTGCATCATGAATGTAGTTAGTACAGTCTCCTATGCTATTTTTACATATTAATAGTAAACATGATCTTCTGATAAGCCAGGCTGATAGCAGCAGAGCACAAGGTGAAAACAGGCATTCTTTCCCACATGAGATATAAGCCACCTATGATTAAGCACAATTAAATGATGATAATGATGCACACACCCACCATTTAATAGTGCCTAATCAAAGGTAGCCTAAATCTTTTAAGGACAGGATTGCCCATCTTTCCCCTTGTTCCCTGCTATCAGCCTGAATTACTGGAAAGATCTGCTTATCCCGGGAACTGTACTATCTGTATTCATGATGCAGAAGGGGGAAGAGCTCACCGCTTTGTGGTGTGGGGAAAAGTAGTGAACAGTGAATACCAGAGGGGTACTGAGAAGGTCACTCCTGTAAGGTACTGGCATATTCAGGGAAGGGGGAACTCAGAAGAGGAAAAATATGAGCAGATCACTGTGAGATGTAAGAGGTGGGGCTGCCAGCACCATGATCACTACCTGACCCTATTGTCCTGGCCAACATTCCCCTTCCCGTAAAACCAGTTCATGCAATTGTCCAATGCTGCATGTGAATATTAATGTGTGAAATGGCTGCCACTACACGTTCAGTCGCTTCACTTCCAGTCTAGCATACCTGCAAAGCACTTTGGGATACACTGTGTATGAAAAACGCTATATAAATGTTGATGATTCTTCTTATTTCACATGGAAAAAGAAGTCAAGACAACCATATTTTTGATTTCCAAGAAAGTATTAAATCTGGCATTGGACTACACAAGTATTTTGCTACAAACAAGTGGTGGATCAAGGGAGGGGTGAAGGCTGCAGCTGCACCCTCCGCCCCCATTGTAAATTACTTGCTTGCTGTATTTCACTTTGTTAAAGTCTGATTTATTGATTGTACAAATGTTTACACTCAAATCTATTGATCATATTTGTAGGTTCTGTCGAAAACGTGCTAAGAAAGAATAGCAGACAATATAAAGATTTCATAAAAATGTTAAAAGTGCATATCGAGTATGCATACCACCCCAGCACCCCCATTGTAACATCCTGGATCTGCCATGACCACTAGATCACTAGGTTATTTAAGATATGTACTGCACTGTGGTTTGCCAAAGATAAAGTTTTGATTAAAACACAATTTCAGCATGTTAAACTAAACACAATTAACAGAACCATAGCCTTGCATGTGTACTGATCAATCAATCAGTCGATCACTTTATTTATCCAGGTGGGCACCATTGAGCAAGCTCATTTACAAGGTGGACCTGTGGTCATACAGTAATAATACAGAAAGACAAGTTACAATAGTACAAACAGTAAAAACAGCTGCTATTATAGTAAAATGCACATTTACAGGTAATATACATTGAACATAGATCTACAAGGAGTCATGGATAATAAACTTGTGCTGGATCCAAGTCCAAAAACTGTGCATTTTGTAGTGGATATGTTAGGGAGAGGGTAGACATACCAGGTAGAGGATGTCAAGGGAATAATGTAGGGAGAGGTGGGGAATAGGGGTGTAAACGAAGAGGACCCAATTGTTAGAGCAGAGTGAGGAACTGGAAGGGTGGAGGGCCGTATGAGAGGCGAAGAAGTGATTTTGCCCCAAACCACGGTGACATATGGAGGAGAAATGCTGCCGTTATACTAAGCGCAAGAGGAGGAATATAGGAGCAGAGACATAACTGGCTAGGTCCTGGAGGTTGGGGCAGAGGGAGGTGTTGGATGGACAAGGGACTGAATATTTTTTGGGGCGATAATTATCCCCAAGTGAAGTAGCATGTGCTAGAATCAGGCTGCAGCTGTTTAGACCATTGAAGAATTGAGATATGGGAGTACGACAAATAAATCCTGTGGATCTGTTGGTGGGCATGCCAGAGGCAGAGGCACACATTTCAGTGGGGGGAGGGCCGCCGTTTGAGGGAGGGAGGTTAGTTAATGTCTAGTAAAGCAGTTGCAAATTTCCATAATGCCATCGCGGTAAAGCCTTTTGAACAAAAGGGTACTTACTGGGGTTTCCAGCTTAAGTATTTTTTTGGGTGTTATTCCATATTGATGGGAGTGAGAATCCAAAGGCAGCTCTCCTGACGCATGTGAATGCCCTAGGTATATTTAGCAAGAGTTGTGAGCAGCTTCTAAGTGAATAATTTCTGGGCACAATCGGAGACAGACAGTCGACGATGTATTGAGGGAGTTTGCAACTGATGGCTCTAAGTGTCCAGAGTGCTGCATTCAAGTTGCGCCTATAATGAAGTGAGGTCCAGCCCATGGCAGCATATAGATGGGTAGAGAGGGGGAGGTCGGTGATGAAGCATATAACTCTGTGGTAAAGCGTATCCAATTTTCCAAGCTAGGAAGCCGCACAGCTACTGTATATGAAGTCTGCGTAGTCAATTAAGGACAGGAACGTAGCTTGGACTAGTCGTTTATTTGCATCTGTTGTAAGAAATCTTCCTATCCTGAAAAAAAGGCCAAGTCTTTGCCTTAATTTTTTCAGCAAGTCTTCCAGGTGGTCAGTGAAGGAGAGTTTACAGTCGATCCAGACCCCAAGATATCTGAATTTCAGAACGTCTCTAAGCACTCTCCCAGCATCGTGGTTATTGGGGGAGGGAGTCATTAGCACTTGTGTAGCATGCGGGGGAAAATAACATGGCTTTAGTTTTCTTGGCGTTTAATAGCAGTTTTTTATTGATTAGCTGGAGTTGCAGGAGATTGAAATCTTTTTGTAGGTCAGTACAAGCTTCTTTTGGTGTGGGACGACTCAGGTACAGTACTGTGTCATCTGCGAATAAGTGAATACTGGCATTCTTGATTCCCTCAATGTTGTTGATATACACTGCGAAGAGGAGGGGACCTAATATGGATCCCTGAGGGACACTTCTTTGTAAGAGTTTTAGGGCAGATAGTTCGCCATCCGCTTTCACCTGCTGGTATCTGTCTGTCAGATATTCAGAGAACCAGTTTAGAGAAGTAGCAACCAGTCCTAGTGTTTTAAGCGAGTTGAGGAGCAGGTTGTGGTCGACAGTGTAGAATGCTTTGCTGAGGTCAACAAACACAGCACATTCTGACTTTTTTTTGCTCCAGCTACTGTTGCTAGTCATTGGTTACTTTAGCTAATGCCGAGACCGTGCTGTGGTTAGCTCTGAATCCGGATTGAAGGGGGTTTAGTAATTTTACGGTGTCGTTGAATGATCTTAGTTGGCCATTTCCTATTTTTTCCAGTAGCTTCGAGAGTTTGGGTAGGAGAGAAATTGGCATATAGTTATTAAGGTCGCAAGAGTCTTGAGATTTAAATAGTGGGATAACGTGTGCGATCTTCCATATTTGAAGGAGAGTACCTTGTGTTAGGGACAGGATGAATAAATGAGTAATAGGCACTGCCAATACGTGGCATGATATCTTTATGAAATATGGTTCAAGTGCATCTGCGCTGGCGCTTTTCTTAGTATCCAGGTGGAGAATCAAGTCTTCCACTTCTTTGAGGGAAACCAATAAGAATGAGAAGAATTGACTAATGGAGCCAACATTTGGTGGGGTCATGCCAAGCTGGGTGCGCAGGCTACATGCAGGTGAGTTATCGAAGGCTAAACCTGCTGTGGCGAAGTGCATGTTAAATGCCTGCAGTATCTCTTTTTTGTCATCGATTACTGTATTGTCAGAGGTAATTTTTGTAGGGAGCATATTTTGTGACGTGGCTCCCGACAGTTCTTTGATTGTGGCCCAGAATTTGGAGGGACGATTGGCTGCAGTATCTAGTTCTGCTTGGTAATAGCAGGCTTTAGCTTCCCTAATCAGTTTGGTGCAGCGATTTCTGGCTGTTCTAAAGAGGTGCCAATCTTCCTCTTTTTGGGATTGGTGGGCAGTTTTCCAGAGTTTATCACTGGACAGTAGTGCAGCCTTGAGATCCTGAGTGAACCAACGGCATTTCCTAGCCTTTATGCATATTTTTGACAGAGGCGCATGGAGATTCATAGCATAGGTAATGATTTCATGTAGTATACAGTATGCAATTTCCACTGTTTTAGCAAGGTAAAAACTCTGCCACAAGGGGGAGTTTTTTAGGTCAAGTAGGTATGCCTTTGGGTCGAATGATATGGTTGATCTTTTGGTGGAGAATCTGACCGTAGCTGGCACTTTGTTGGCTGCCCAAACTCCAGCTATTAGGCAATGGTCGCTAATATCTGCGTCAAAGGTTCCAATGTGGGAGAAGGAATGGGGTTTATTCACAAGCAGGACATCTAGAAGGGTACTTTTGGCTGTATTCTTTTTGTTGATACGGGTGGGCTCTTCATTGAGTAGGGTGAAACCAAGGGAGTTGTAGAAAGATTTAAGGGGGTGTCCGGCTTCCAACAGACAATCATAGTTTAAATCCCCTAGGATAATTGTTTCCAGAGGGCTAGCATCCAAGATAGTTGTAAGATAGGACAAGAGCTGAGTACCGGCAGATGGTGGTCTATAACATCCAATGACTTGAAGTGCTAACGATGGGGATAGGTTGATTTTTATGTCCAGGCACTCAAATCCTGCTACCAGTGAGTTAGAATTAAGTGTTGATGCCACAAATCTATCTTTGACATAGATGGCGACCTCACCTCCTCTGGATTGCCTATCACATCTAAAGATCGGGTAGTTAGGTATATTAATCATGCTATTTGGCGTAGAGGGCCATAGCCAGGATTCTGAGATAACAAGCACATCTGGCATTGTGTGGGCGGTCCAAGCTTGGATAAGGGTGAATTTTTTCAGTAGGCTGCACACGTTAATGTGCATAAAACTAATTCCTTTAAGAGATAGTGACTCAGAAGGGGAGGTAAGTTTATTTATAGGCCCTGGATTAAGCTTGAGATTGCCAGAGCAGAGTAAGAGGAGGAGCAGCAATTTTTTCAGGGATTCAAGTGAAAGACAATGAGCTCGAGTCTTTTTCCGGCTTGGCATGGAGGAGGAACCAGGGTGCCAAGCTTTATTTTTTAATTTATGCAAGCCTAAGGACACTGAGGCTAATACTCTGGCTATGTAATGCCAGTGGGAGTAACTCAAATTGATTAGAGATAAGGAAGGAGGCGTAGGCAAACCTGCAATAGTTGCACTTCGAGGAAGGTAATCCACCTGGATCAGTTGGCAAGGAGCCGTAGCATAACATGTGATGTGTAGCGTCAGATTGGGTGAGCAGTCTTCAGGATGAGGATGTGGTATACCCCCAGTCTCAAATTTTTCAGAAAATAAGCCAGTAAGGGGTATGATACACAGTGCAGTCAGGAGGAGGAATTGCCTCGAGGCTGCCATAATTACAGTTCTTGGGTAAAAGAGGGAATTTTGCTAACAAGGATAGCTCGCCAGCTGCTGGTTGCAGAATTCCCCTGGAGGAACCCTGGCAGTAACAAATTGTTTTAGTAAGAAAGAGAAGGCAGGAGATTTGTCAGGGATAGGAGTGGGTGGTGCTAACAGGTCTATATAATAGCACACAGGAAGGGGGATGGGTGGATGGGCAAAAATGTGCAGCTTTACCATACCTCTCAAGTGGTGGAGTCCGATGAGGAGGTCTCGGGCGGCGGCTTCGGAAGCGCCGACCGTCTGGTGTCCACGGTCCACGCGGAGGGCATCTGAGCTGTGATCCCTAGCAGGGTCTCGGCTAGAGAAAGGAGAGAGGAGCTCGAATTAATAGTGGGGCAACACAAAGGCTAGCAGTCTGAGCAAATACAGCTCAATTAGCAACTGAAAAGCCAACGATTTCCTTGGCGCCTTGCAGTCTGGAGAGAGCTAAAGTCATGAAGTGGCTGTAACACTTAGTTGCTGGGAACATTTTTTAGACAATAAACACAGTTTTTTGGCAAATCAGTCACAGTTCAGTAATTTGTAGTACAATTTTCAAGTAAAACAGTTCTTTTTTGCCCAGTTTCCAAGGCTAGGTCAATGGGAGAAAAGCAGACCAATCAGAGCAGGCCACAGGAAAGGCGCTCAGTCTCCAATTGGCAGGCGGCTTTGCCGTACCTCTCAAGTGGTGGAGTCCGATGAGGAGGTCTCGGGTGGTGGCACGGGAAGCGCCGACCGCCCGGTGTCCGCGGTCCACGTGGAGGGCATCTGAGCTGGGATCCCTAGCAGTGTCTCGGCTAGAGAAAGGAAAGAGGAGCTCGAATTAATAGTGGGGCAACACAAAGGCTAGCAGTCTGAGCAAATACAGCTCAATTAGAAACTGAAAAGCCAGCGATTTCCTTGGCGCCTTGCAGTCTG
The DNA here is from genome assembly GCA_016271365.2 of Neoceratodus forsteri. Classification (NCBI taxonomy): domain Eukaryota; kingdom Metazoa; phylum Chordata; order Ceratodontiformes; family Ceratodontidae; genus Neoceratodus; species Neoceratodus forsteri. Next base: position 1,490,849,123 of record CM028130.1, read on the forward strand.
GAGAGAGCTACAAAGTCACGAAGGGGACTTCCGGTTCCGCCACGGATCAGGCAAGCTGCTGAAGACTTAGCTCACTGGCTAGCCCATTGGAAATCCCTCCTTAAAATTAATAAATAATTGACTGTGGTCGTTTATAAAAGAAGCCAAATGTCGGGTGGATCGACTGTTAAGGAAAAGGGAGCCCAATCCTGTTCACAACAACCAAAAGGGGTCAAAGATGTTACTGGTGCCCAAAATATTGCTCTGAGCAATGCGATGAGCTTAATATGCATGGTGGATCAAGCTGCAGCCTATGACACAGACAAGGAGATGGACAAACTCACCAGATGGAGATTTGATGTTCTCCTTAAGGAGATCAGGGAAATGTGAGCCGAAAACAAAGCAGAGTTCCTTCAGCTAAATCAGAAATTACAGCAGGTAGAGCGAAGGGTACAAGAAACTGAAGACTGTATTTCACAGGCCGAAGATAATACTCTCCACATAGGCCAAACAGTACGCGCTCTGTGTTGGAATGTCACTGAACTGGAAAATAAATGTACTGACTTGGAAAGTCATTCTAGACGTGACAACCTGAGATTGTATGGGTTGAAGGAGGGAGCTGAGACAGGCCAAATGGCTGAATTTATAACAGATCTACTGAGAGACGTATTGGAGCTGCCAGCTACATATGAGCTGAAAATTGAATGAGCGCATAGAGCATTATTACCCATGCTGAAGGAAGAATCAGCACGTCCCAAATCAATAATAATAAAATTTAACAGTTATCGAACAAAGGAAGACATCCTTCGTCCAGCATGGCAGAAAAAGGAGGTTAAGTACCTGGATTTGAGGTTATTTTTTGATCAAGACTACCCCACTATAATTCAAAAGCAACGACTGGAGTATGGTCCAGTATTAAAACTCCTGAAAGATAAGCAAATAAAATTCCAAACACCGTACCCGGCACGTCTAAGAGTTCACTAGAAAGATGGTCTTGAAATGTATGATTCAGCACAGGCGGCGAGTGTAGCCCTTTTGAAGCATGGATTGGGAGCCTCCTGCCCCTTTAAGGCCTCCAATACAGAAACGGAAAGAGTCAGCGGGGCCCTGGAAGCAAGTGCCATCTAGGAGGCGAAAACAAGCGTCCAGCCAATTTGCAGCACATTCAACTTCAATGTTATTGGAACTAATGAAAAAACTACCAGGATATGTGGACAGCGACGAGGGTGAGGAAGATGATCCTTGAAAGGAAATGTTTTCTTTTAATGTGGTGTTACTTTCCTCCTTCTTTAGTTGAGACCATGCCGAGTGACATGCGAGTGCCATTCTGGACTATTCGGGGACATTAAGAGGCAACGAGGAGTTGTTTTCTCCTAAGCACATAAAAGTAACTGAGGCATTGATTCTGTTCTTAGAAAGCGGACATTTTTTGGCCACATCTAGTCTAGCTGCTCCAGATGGGATCCTTTCATTCTCTCTTTTTCCCCCTTCTTGTCTCCCCCCCTTATAGCTAATTAAGGATGAACCAAGAAGTATTGGTCCATTACTTAGTGGTCACTTCTTACGTTAGTCATCAAAGCATGGAGAAGGACCTGATCAAAGTGCACTGAGGGGGTCTGGGTGGAGGCGGGGGGATGCTGTTGTTGGGGGGGAGGACGGAAGGGGAATGTGCAGTTGTTGGAAAGCTTAAACAGGGACAGACCAATACCTTAAAACAAACAGACCTGCTGCAATAGGGTAGAGGATTATTTTAGCCAAGATGAAGAGAACGGGGTTTGGCAATTAAAGTGTGGGAATATTGCTCCTTGTACGCTACTGCTTATGAGGGATTAACATAGAGAATCGGTGGGAGGGAGGTGGGCGTTTGCTCACACCTCTCTCACGAGAACAGCTGACAGTAAAAAAAGCGGGCTAGCTGGGGAGGTGGCAAAACACCTGTGCCCAGCGTATACTAAAGTATCCTGGTCCGTTGGTACCTTACTATATTTGAGCCCCACTAATTCTGTGCAGACTCAGGAAAGGGTTCCCTTTAAATAGGAAAATACTGTACCCCCTTTCCGCCACTTCCTAAACTATTAGGAAGGGCAAAAAGGCCTTGCTTGGCCAGGCCTTCTTCCTTGGAAGCTACAAGTTGTTTTTTTTCTTTTTCTATTTTCCCCCTAAAGTTACCTCTGGGGGTACATGTAAACAATGTTATGCCAGTATAACACAGTTTCAACTGGCCTAGTTGTAGTTATAGAAGTTATAGATGTTAAAGTTATATTATTTTTACTTAAGTTGTGTTATTTGAGAGATGCTGTCAGTCCCCCTGTCAATTTCCCACTCCCTCAGAGGTCACTTTCCACTCTGTACTGGGAAAATCAGATAGGGCATATTAAGGGAAAGAAATTTAACATAAATAAAAATGGCTAAGACAAATACTGCTATACTTTCCTTCAATGTCAATGGATTAATGAATCCAGTGAAGCGAAGTAAAATTATTAGCTATATCAAGAAGTCTGGAGCACAATTTTGTATGCTCCAGGAAACACACCTCTCCTTGCCAGAACATGAGAAATTAAACAAATTTGGATTTTACAGGGTTGTGGCCTCGTTGTTCCAAGGGGGACGCCAAAGGAGATCGGTAGTTTTGGTGAGAGATGGAGTGGCCTTTGAGGCCAAGGACTCTATGGTAGATAAAGAAGGTTGCTTAGCAGCCCTGAAGGGTGTCTATAATGGCCAAAGGGCTACAATAGCCTCAATCTACATCCCTCTGGGCTCAGATTACAATTTTTACAGGAGAAAATTAATGAAACTGACTGAATGGGCAAAGGAAACTTTAATTATAGGTGGAGATCTGAATCTTGCACTGAATGATTATTTGGATACCTCATCCGGGACACCCAGATCGGATAGGAGAGTAGCCTCTAAGGTTAGCAAGCTCTTGATGGAATTAGGCTACTTAGATGCATGGAGGGATTTTCATGGGCTGAAAAGAGATTATACCTTTTTCTCTGCAGTACACAAAACATATACCAGAATAGATTACTTTTTGTTATCGAAGGAAAGTATTAATCAGTTAAAGAAAATTGATATAGGGGAGATTTATCTTTCTGATCATGCACCCCTGTTATTGCAATTACAATTAGGGTAGAGAAGAAAATGACCCTGTGGCGCCTTAATTTATCCATGCTACAGAAAAAGGAAGATCAGGAGTCAGTAAGGGAAATGATTAAGGATATCTTGCTCCATAATGATACTCCTGAGGTTTCTCCTGCAACACTTTGGGATAAAATAAAAGCTGTCCTTAGAGGGAATTTAATTTCAAAGGCAGCACAACATAAGAGAGAGGGGGAAACCCAAAGGATAGCTCTACAATCCCAAATAAAGGTCCTAGAGCATTCTCTAAAAGAGAAATATGATGCTAAAAAAGAAACAGAGGTGCTGGTGGCTAGGAGATCCCTCAATTCTATCCTAGAATACAAGGTAGAACAAAACATGCTCTACCTCAGACAAAGGTATTATGAGGGAGGCCCTTGGGCATCCAGATTACTAGCTAACAGATTAAGGCAGAAGAGGGCCAAAGCTACGATAACTAGAATTAAACACCCTAATACAGGTCATCATGAGACAGACATGGTAGAAATAGCAGAAACCTTTACTGAGTTCTACCAGGAACTATATAAGATGGGTTCCCAACCCGAGGAAAAGAAGATAGCCACATTTTTAAAGGAATTGCAGCTACCACAGGTTGGGGAGGAGGGAATGGCTAAGCTGGTCTCACCAATAAAAGAGGGTGAAATTATGGCCGAAATAGCCAGAACTAAGACAGGAAAGTGCCCCGGAATGGATGGATATCCTGCAGAATTTTTTAAAGCTCTTTAAGAACCAGATTGTACCAATTCTAGGAAAGGTATATAACTCGTTACTAATAGGACATGGCGAGATTCCACAGTCTTGGAAATACACGGTGGTAGCAGTATTGCCCAAGCCCGCCAGGGACCCCTTGTTCTGTGCCTCATATAGGTCGATATCAATATTGAACACAGACTATAAAATTATGGCTGGCATAATGACCAGGCGTCTTGAAAACATTATCCCACAGATCGTGCATATAGATCAGATGGGCTTTGTCATGGGCCGTCAGGCACAGGACGGAGTCCGTCATGCTGTGGATGTCTTAGACTACTTAAATAAGACAAAGAATGTGGCTCTGGTCATGAGCCTAGATGCAGAAAAGGCATTTGATAAGGTGCTGTGGCCCTTCTTACAGGCATCCCTGGCGGGTTTTGGCTTCCCAGAGGTCTTTTGCAAACTGATCTCTAAACTATATGTTACCCCTAAAGCAAGTGTCCGAGTAAATGGGCACGTGGGGAGGTCATTCCCTTTGGAAAGAGGCATGAGACAGGGATGCCCTCTCTCTCCCCCCCCCCTGTTATTTGCCATTTTTGTGGAACCATTAGCACAGGCAAACCATCAGAATCCAAAGATAAAAGGGGTAGAGGTGGGGGGGGGTAGAACATAAACTAGGGCTATATGCAGATGATGTTCTGTCTTTTTTAGGTAGCCCAGAGACTTCCCTTCCTGAGGCATTTGTACAAATACAGAAGTATTCAGAGGTCTCTGGTTACATTCTGAATACAGCCAAGATGGAGGTTTTGACGTGTTCCTTCCAGGTCTCCCCAGAGTTTAGGAAAAGGTTTCCCATGAGATGGGGGATGGATAAATTAAAATATTTAGGGATTTATCTAGGGGTAAACCCATCAAACCTTTTTAAAGATAACTATCCCAACCTGGTAAGTGGCATAACCCAGGACTATAGGAGGTGGGCGCTTTTGCCCCTGTCCTTGCACTCGAGGGTTCAATCCACAAAAATGAATATACTCCCCCGGTTTTTATATTTGTTTATGGGGGTTCCCTGCAAAGTTCCTCATCAAATGTTGGAAACCTGGCAGAAACAATTATTGTCTTTCATCTGGGGGGCAGGAAGACCACAGATCTCTAGAAACATTTTATATTTATCTAAAGAAAAAGGGGGATTGGCGGTCCTGTGCTTACCAGGTTACTGGGTAGCCTCACAGATGAAAATAGTATTAATGTGGCAACATCCTAGTTACGTCTCCCATTGGAAAGAAATAGAGGTGGGACAGGTGAGTGATCCACCTCTGCAGGCCATCATTTTTAACAGGTAGTTGCAAGCCCAGTTGGGAGGTCATACCATTGTGGGGATCAAGGCAGCCTTAGAAGTATGGAGGCGTGGAACCTGTAGAGGAGGTACAGCAAGACATATGTGGAAGTACAATTGGTGGGCTTGGGATATGCACTTCATTCCAGCAACACAAGACCCTTGGTTCAAGACACAGGCCAGCAGTGGATTTCATTCCCCATGGCAGATTTTGAAGGGGGAAGTTCCGATCTCGTTTGAAGCAGCACTAACATTTTTTAAATTAAACCCAAAGGACAGATTTAAATATTATCAGGTAAGAAACTGGTTCTGGGCTGAATTAAATAAGTCAGCGGTAGAGGGAGCTGCGGATCTGCCCCCCCCCCCATTTGAAAAAATATGGGCCTCAGCAACGGGGTGAGGTGTCATCACCTTACTATATTCTAATTTTTCAGTAGATCTTGGATACAACTCCAGTGGGATTAAAAACAAATGGGAAGAGGAACGAAGGAAAAAACTAGAAGAATTTAAGTGGAAAAGAAATTTGAGGGCAGTGTGGGGCACGACCCAGTTACCCACTTGGCGTGAGTTTAAGTGGAAAACTAGAATGAGATACTTTCTTGTACCCAGGGTCCAGGCTAAACTTAAACCTGGAGGCAGCTCTGCTTGTTGGAGAGAATGCGGGGAAACCTCAGCTAATCAAAAACACATATTCTGGCAATGCCCTGGTATAAAAGACTACTGGGGAGAAATTATAAAGTATTTAAAAGTACTCTTTACAGAAATCACAGAGATAGACCCTGAACACATGGTGCTGGGGATAGACCCCGAGAACTTGAGGGGAAGGGAGGGAGGGAGGCAAAGTACCTCTGGCGTACACTATGTGTAGCAGCACTTAAAGCTCTTACGAGGCGCTGGCTACAGAAAGATAGTCCTTCTATAAAAGAATGGGTAAGCATAGTAACTTCAGTACAGGAGATGGAGAGGATTACATTTGCAATCCGACATAGGCAGGCCCAGTTTCTCAACAGATGGACCAGATGGGAGATGTATGTTGCAAACATAGGATAAAAGATCATTTAAATCTCCCCTAGCCTGGCCTGACACTGAAAACTTGAAAGGAAAACATGAAGGAAGTGGAGTAGGAAAGCAACAAATGGTGTATTGGTTAGGTAGAGGGCACAATGGAGCGGGGGGGGGGGTTGGAGGAGGATAGCAGCCCCTTTTTTTTTTTTTTTTTTAAGTTATATGTATAATTTATTAGCAGAGTTGTAGTTGGGCAATACTCAAGGAAAACATGTACTTTCCAGCATATATAACAGAATCAACTGCTTAGCAATACGCTGTTTTAAAAATAAAGCATAAAAAATACAAAGTCACGAAGGGGCTGTAACACTTGGTTGCTGGGAATATTTTTCAGACAATAAACAGTTTTTTGGCAAGTCAGTCACAGTTAATTTGTAGTACAATTTTCAAGTAAAACAGTTCTTTTTTGCCCAGTTTCAAAGGCTAGATCAATGGGAGAAAAGCGGACCAATCAGAGCGGGCCACAGGAAAGGCGCTCGGTCTCAGATTGGCAGGCGGCTTTGCCGTACTTCTCAAGTGGTGGAGTCCAATGAGGAGGTCTCGGGCAGTGGCTTTGAAAGTGCTGACCGCCCAGCGTCTGCGGTCCATGCGGAGGGCGTCTGATCTGGGACCCCTAGCTGGGTCTCGGCTAGAGAAAGGAGAGAGGAGCCCGAATTAATAATGGGGCAACACAAAGGCTAGCACTCTGAGCGAATACAGCTCAATTAGCAACTGAAAAGCCAACGATTTCCTTGGCGCCTTGCAGATCAACTTAGTGCACATGGTTTTGACCATTTTGGTGCAACAATTCTATACAAAGGGAAAAAGAACTAGTTAGCACTATAGAGAGCCAGGTAGCTATCTGGCTCCAATGATGTCATTACTTAACACATTTGGTGGCCATATTAGGAAGCAGATAAGGCAGTTCTTGAAATTAGAAGGCTGATTTTACATTTTTGAGATGCTCTGGAACCGCATTTAGGTCAATTATATAAATGTAGTTTTAGCATTAATGAATACAACAGCATTTCCTTTACTCACCTGTGAAGTCAGATGTTTGAATAGTTTGTTGGCAAAATGTTGTTTAGGTATCCTTTAAATCTGGACTTCACAATATTTAGGATTCTCATTATGCCTATAGCAGGGTAGCGGATTCGTTTATTAAGGGACTTTTTTGTACTCCTTGCTTTTAACTGATACTATAGCTGTGAGGGGTTAGTACCTTTCCTAATATCTTTTGTGTGATATACTGCCTGCTATAGTGTGGAGGCTCAGTTCACCATTACAGTAGAGGCTCTGAGATGTGACACTGATGCACCTAACTTACACTACAATTCCTATACAGAGCCACGTACTATCTAATAGGCCCCTTTCTATATAGCACTTTGGTGGAGTTGGGGTGGGTCCCCTTGGTCCCTTCTCCCTTCTCATACTGTCCTTATTGTTTCATTTTCACATATTTTACATTTAATAGCACTGAGTAAGTTTCATCTGAAGCTTCTATTCATCTGTAAGTTCATGTTTTGCATTTACTCAAAAACTTGTCTAAAATCTTGGGGGCCAAGTTCAAGCCTTTCTGGACACTCATGTTATTATTGGTATGACACAAACCACATTACAGTCCAAAAGGACACAGTCTCAAGTGTTTTAGCACTCTGGATATTATCAAGTTACTACAGTTATGGTTCTGGGTCTTAGCTTGTGGTCTTGATGCTTTTTGCCACGTGTTATATATGTACATATTGCAGGATTTATAGTTCTGTACTGGTTCCACCCCAACCTGTTGTAGCAAACAGAGACAAGAAAATGATCCTTTTCTTGAAAGTTCCTTTTCTGTAACAATTATTAGGTATTGTCACCAAGTAAAGTACTCTGAATGATATATTGAGAACTGCAATAAAAATTAAGGAAAAAAAAATATATATATTTAAAATAAAATCGTGTCCTGTGTAAATATGGTCTTCATTGTTTTCCATATGTATTACATTTCAAAGGTATGTTGATAGAAAATTTAGTATTTTTCCATATAACGTTTACAATTTGTTATGTACCACAGTACCCATTATCTGAAGCTGGTTGAGAGTGAGGTTGTCCCCCCCAACCTTGGCACCAAAATTACTCCTCTGAAATGAAGTACAATCCTTCAAGGCTTCAAGGCAATATACAACTGCAGTCAGCCTCAACTATCCCTCCCCGAAAGTTCCCCCCCCACAGCATCTGAATGAGCACAAAGATATTGCAGTTTAAGCACATTCAATGTTGTAAAAAAGGTAAAGCATTTGAACAAAACAGTTAAGACCAACATATAAGTTCTTACGAAAACCTTCAAGTCCAACTCCTGATCTGATTCCAAGTTGTCCACTCTTGCCAAGCACTCCTTTCTAATCCACTCAGTGATTTTTCTGGCATCTGCTGGCTTCACAGAGGTACACTTTCCACCATAGGGAACTTTATGGTGGGGAGAGGTATGTAATGATTCATGCCTGGTTCGTGGACCCATCAAACCCCTTCCTCCACTGCTGGGTGCTAAAACAGAGGTCAGGGATGAGCTTGACATCTGAATCAGTGAGATAGATCCCCCCCCTTGCTTTTGCTGCTAGCAGGATGTTGTCCCATTCCTCTCTGCTGTCAACCACCATCAAAACATTCTGGCTGGTTTCCCCGATTAGGGCCTTCTACTAGCTGTTATCTGGTAGGCTCGTCCAACATGGACTGCAGTTTGAAGTGAAAGTGCCCCCAGTAACAATGTAGAAAGATATTCTTTGAAGTCTCCATTTTCAACTCCCTCCAGCAGTCCCAGGACCCTTATGTTTGCAGACCTAGAGTGATCCTGGCAGCCCCCTAGGGCTTATTCAGCTGCTTCCCCTGCCTTTGTGGCATCCACCTGTGCTGTGTCTACTTTTTCTCTAGGATCACCATACTGGAGCTGAATTCTTCCATTTCATTATCCAATGCCCCTACTGCTGCCAAAACTGAGGCCATCATTGGTTCTCCTTGCTGTGGCATTGTAGCTGCAAGGCCCGCTGCTGACTTGGGATTCCAGGTCCGCACTTTGGGAGCCTGCCAAAGGTCATTCAGGTGGTTATACATCCCAAATGAGCAGGTCTGTTCAAATTATTGCTGAGTAGAAGAAACCAAAATTCTATTGCACTCAGGGAGAAGAACGGTTGGCTCTCAGTTGCTGAATAAGTAATACTTCATTCACACACACTGCTGCTAGCTGGTAACTGACTGCAATAAATACAAAAATAATAAACACCAGTGTGAGATTCACTGGCCGACACAGTCAGCACAAGTTACTGCTCCACTGAGCCATCGTTGGGGTGGGGCTAGGAAAGGGTGGCTTCAGTTATTATTATTTGCACTCAATTATTCATCCTTGCAAAATCAGTAAAATAATAATGAAGATATTTGCTGGGATCGCTGCCTGGGGTTTATTTCACTTCATTTCTTTTTTTTTCCCTCCTGTCACTGCTCGTAGGGACTCTCTCAGGCATCCTGACCTGTTTCTGCACACCTGAGATCCCCCCCATCCCGAGTCTCCCCCGCGGTGCTCCCGCCCCTTGCACTCACCTTGCAGCTAGGCACCCCTGGCTTGTACCCCCCAGGGTGGGTCAGCCACTGCATCTTCAGCACTCCTTGAAGTCAGAGCTGCTGCAGGAAAGGCTTGGGGAGGACGGAATTAGGTGACTGGGTGGGCGGGATCTGGCAGAGGACATGGGGGGGGGTCAGGTGCCATCACCTACCCTACAGAGCAGGGTTGTTCCTTGTTCTAGTATACTCCCCCCCAGAGGCATGGATGTGCAAAGACATCCAGCGCAGCTGCATGCACTCCAGCGTGCATCCATAGGTTATCTGCCAACACCTCTCCCCAACTTGCAAGTGCTCCCAGAGTGCAGTGCACCCTGCCTCCGCAAGGTGTCACTAGCATCAGGAGATACTCCCTGTCCTCCCCCCAGGAGAGGAGAGCTGTCATAGGACACTCAATTCTCTCCTGCACGGCCAACCCCCAGAGACCCAAGCTTGCTCCCGAACCTGGGTCACTGGCGTGGCGTGAGGTGTGGCATCCAACACCTCAACCCTCAGCACCTCAAGGCCAGCTGCCTCGGGTTTATTTTAACAGAGTAAAATGCAGAATATCCTGGGACTGGTCACGTGACCACTGTTTGCTGCACACTCCACAGCAGCAAGTAGTTTGCTGAAGTAGGTGGCATAACTGGGTATATACTGAGCTAGGGCCATCCCTTGTATGAACTTTTTTTTGTTTTGTTTGCACATTTTTTGACACAGGTGTTTGTATTGGTTAGTTTGAATTTGATGTCATCACTATGTACCTATATAACTGAAGCCGCCTCTCCTAGCCACAACCCCTAATGAAGGCTCAGTGGAGCTGAAGTTCTGGCGCTAGCTGATAACAGCTTGTGCTGACTGTGTCAGCTGGTGAATCTCACAGTGGTGCTTATTATTTTTGTATTCATTGCTGTCAGTTACCAACTAGCAGTTGAATGTGTGAATAAAGTATTACTGATTCAGCAACATGAGAGACAACCATTTTTCTCCTCAAGTGCAACATAATTCTGGTTTCTTGTTTGTGTGAGGCTGGCAGCCCTTTCTCATTGCACAAACCCTGTACTGCCTGCATCGCAGTACCGCCCTGTGGAGTGTCTTCTTGTTGCTGAGTGTCCAGATCGTTAAATTGATTGGAGAAAAAAAAAAAGAGCCTGAGTCTTTTAAAGTAATTAATGTTTCAGACAGAGATCTTCTGCCGTGTACCCTCCCAACAGCAGTCAGAAGCGTACACTTCGCCTTCAAAATAGTACATTTATAGAAAACCTTAATTAACATTAAAAATTTGTTGGGTAGAAAACGTTCATGTCAGGATATGTGCAGACCAGGAAAGTTTTGTGGTACCTTTACTACCTGAACCTCCTTCCCTGCCAACATTAATGACATCAGTCCCCTTTACCATCCAGCTGTTTCTTGACCTTAACTCTTGTTTGATCTGTGCTCCAGGCAAACAAACCGCCTTGCCCAAGCTAACATCCTGGGCTAGCAACACCCCTTCCACATCGCACACTACCCATGTCCCAGATATCTGCACTTCTTCCTATAATGTATCACTGCCTTCTGTATCCACTGTTCTTGCCAGTTTAGCGTTATTAGCAAAATTAAAAGCAGCCTGTTGCCAAGACCCCACTCCAAGTCATTAATAAATATGTTAAGGAGTAATGGACCCAGCACCCACCCCAGTGAATGGTGTAAATCAACCACAGCTCTCTGCTTCTGTCTTGTCTGCCAGTGTAACTATACAGTGCCCAATAACTATGACCTCCCTGCACCTCCACCAAGCATCTTCCTATCTTCTTCTTCTTGGGAGGTCAGGTGTCTTTACACCTGGGCTATCCTCAACAGACCCATTCTTCTGTTGACCCTGTCCAGCCAGAAGCTGATATTTGCTGCTGATGCACACTGGCAATGGTGCTCTCTCTCATGATCATGCCTTTTACCTCCCTTCTCCACCTAGATCCATTCCTCACCCATATAACTAGATCACGGCCCCTGCAAACCTCCTCCATACTAATTCTTGGCAATAACATCCTTCCCCGATCCAGTGTGTACCTTACCCTAGCCTTCTCTCCCCCTTCCTCACATAGTATTGTTATAGCATAAGGGATATGGGGTCCATTTTCTCCACTCCTTCTGCTGCACAGCAGTGACTATATCCAATTTGACAATGAACACTCATTCTAACGTATAAGCTGGAATGCTACCTTCACTCATGCTGTGTAACCCTCAATGCCATTCTCACTCAGGAATCTGCATAGTCCAGATTTGAAAGCCTGAATGGTGCTAGCGTCTAAAACCTCAGTTAACAAGTAAAAATGTTGCAACACTCACTCAAAAAACCAAAACCACCATAAAATCAACTAACAACGCCTCCTTGAAGGCTAGTAGCTGAGGCGCTAGGGGCACGCACTGTGAGCTTGAAATAAATCAGCAAATTAGTTGATTTTATGGTGGTTTTGGTTTTTTGAGTGAGTGCTGCAACATTTATACTTGTTCTCTATATTAGCTGGCTGCTAATTTTGCAAGCGAACCACCGTGGACTGAGCGCAAGACAGTTGCTTCTTTCTTTAAAATCTCAGTTCGTAGGCTATTCCACGTTAACCACCCCATTTGAAGTAATGATTTCTAATGTTCTCCCTCACTATGCACCCACCCCAGTCTGAGTGGATGCCCTTTAGTTCTTCTAGCACTCCCCAGCTCAAAAGTGTGTATACGCCACCCTGTCTACACTCCATAAACAACACCATGCTCATGTCCTCTCTTATTCTTTTCTTCTCCAGACTAAATATTCTGCATATGCCCAATCTCTTCTCATCACTCTTGTCCCCTAACCAACTAAAAAATGTGGTGGCCATGTACTGAACCATCTTAATCTCTTCAATGTTCTTTTTGTACTGCAGAAATCAGAACTGGATGCAGTACTCTAGGCGGGGTCAAACTGTGGTCTACAGAGGGGATCACCTCTCTTGACTTGATTTTTGCCCATCTACTACACCCCAACATTGCTCTCCTGACTGCATCAGCACATTGCCTACTTCATGGCTTCAGCTTAATTCCCACAACTACCACTAGATCATTTTCCTCAGCTGTACTGCCCACTGTTACACCCCACAAGGTGTACAGCAGTGACAGCCAGGATATATGTGTCTATCCCATCAAGAATGCATGGGACAGACACAAGGGAACCATGACTACAAAGGGCAACTAGAGTGTCAAAATAGGTCTAAAACAAATGGGCAGACTTGATGGATCTAGCGGTCTCCTTCTGCCATCAGCTTCTATGTTTCTATGTTATAACACAGCACCTTGCAGTATTACTGCAAAATGCTGCAGTATGCTGCAGGGAACAGTGTAACTCGGTGGCAATTCTGCCCTTTTGTCATGCAGTATTTTGTGACGTCCCTTCCAGTAACCTACTGCATTGCATCCTGGATGGCTCTACTGTATGTTCAGTCCAGATTCCTCATCCTTGGCTATAGCACTTTGTGCTTCTTTACATTAAAGCTAAACTCCCATTGCTTGTCCACACTCCTAATGTGTGCAGGTCCCACTGTAGTGCATCCCCCTCAAGTACAATCTTCATGCCAGTTCTGTTTTGTCAACAGTCTTCACTGCTTCTGCTCCAGGTCACTGATAAATATGTTAAACAGGAGACCCAGCACCAACTCGGGTGCACTCAGAATATCCCAGGAATCTGAATAGTGACCATTCACCCTGATGTCTGCTTCCTACCTGTCAGCAATTTGCTTTCCACCTCCTGTCCACTTTGTGGACTCATTACTGCATTATGTTCTCCATCAGTCATCCACATGTTGCAGATTCAAAAAGCCTTGCTGAAGTCCAAGATCCACCAACTGGCCCCTATCCACTCCCTACATACCCACTCAAAGAATGTTTTTAAATTGGTTAAGCAAGATGTGCCTTTTGTGAAGCCATGTTTTGTACTACAAAGCAGCCCATTCTCTTCCATGTGCTGAAGTCCAACTGTTATGATTCACTCAAACACGTTCCAAGAACCAAATCATGGCTTACAGACCTGTAGTTATCTAGGACTGACTGCCCTTCCTGAATGGGTGGGGGTGGGGGGCAACATTGGCGGTTTTCAATTCTTCTGTACTACTGCTGTCTGTAAAGTAACCAGAAAGGTATCTAGGGGGTCCAGGCAAAACTCCTTTAGAACTGTTAGGTTAATAGCATATGGATATTGGGACTTTCCCAGATTCCTTTTTACTACACTAGAACCCTTAGGTGAATAGCATATGGGTCTTGGGATTTTCCCAGATTTTCACCCTCTAGCTCAGATTATAACTTCTAAATACTTACCTATGAGTTCTGGAGTGATCAGCATTACTGCATGATTGGTCTGCACCTTTCTTATAACCTACTGCTTGATTGGTCTGCACCGGTCTCATAACTTCAGCTTCTGCTGGTCATGCTCCTAACCTTTTATTTATTTTATTTAAATATTTTACCAGGAAAGCATGATTGAGCTGACCCGTCTTGTTTATAACAGTGTCCTGGGAGATGGCTGAATGCTCACACAAAGTAGTTGTTTATTATCTCTGCTACTCCCTCTGCATTGGTCAGTGGTGCACCCCCAATAATTAGGAGCCCAACCATATCCCCTTCTGTCCTTTTGTACTCTATGCCCCCAAAAATTGGATTTTCATGATCCTCTGCTCAATGCTGTCATCTAGACCAGGCTGCTTTACAGACTGGACTTCAAGTAGACTTCCAGAGCAGGTGGTATCAACTGATATTGCAGCAAATGTCAAACTCAGACTCAGCAGGTACTTTAAAGGAAAAACGAGTGCCAGATTATTCTCTCTGATTTGGTGGGAAGGAGAAAGTTGATGGACCAATGGTTGGTTTCCTCTTAAGCAAGTATGTATTCAATGGCAACAAACAATTCACATTTCTGCAGTGGTTAAACTGGAAATGTTAGGTGGGGGAATCTCACGTACAGATTTGTACACGGTGGAACTCTCCTATAGTATTTAATGGAGGAAGATGACAGTAGTGCAGGAACTCTCATACCAGTTTGTAAGAGGTTTGGGAACTGGGTTATTGGCCTCACCCAATTTAATCCCTGCATTACTGGCTCTTTATGGAGTCACCCATAAAACTTTTCCCAAACTCAGTGAGGGTGCTTCCAAGCCATGGTGTGATGCCTGTCGCAGGCATTCCAACAACAACTGCAGTGGCCATGAACCTCAATTCCCAATGACAGGACAGCCAGATGAATATGACAGGACAAGGCTAGAGTCTCCAGAGGTACTCAACGCTGCCTCAGTAGATTATTTTCCTTTACAAGCTTGGTAGTGATATTCATGGCTTGTTGGAGGTGTCCTCTGACATCTGAATGTTGTCTACAGGGTCAGTTACGATTCCAATGTGCCTACTTACTGAGTTGTTTGTCCATGTCATGGAGAGTTAGACATAATTATTCTTTATTATTTACCCTGGCGGATAGGATAACCTCTGCCAATAACACCACGTTCAAGTTCAGTGCTAATGAGGCCATGTTCTGCCTTGTGGTTTCTGGTTGACAGGATTAGGGCTTGAAAAGAACAGGTTACTCACCTGTAACAGTAGTTCTAGGAGTGGTAGATGTTGTTCATCCACACTTCTTGGCATGTCCCTTTCCCCTTTAAATCTTGCCAGAAAGTCTTCAAGCTGGCTCCTCCCACCCACCTGGGTGGGAAATACCTCGGCTCCGCCCCATGATGCCAGATCTTAGCCCGCTGGAAGCAAGGTTGTGCACCTAAAGCCAGGGAGGTCGGGTGGGTGCGTGTGGATGAACATATACCACTCCTAGAACTACTGTTACAGGTGAGTAACCTGTTCTTCTAGGAGCGTGGATATATTTTCATCCACACTGCTGAACTCAAGCAGTTCTCTGGGAGAAGGAGGCAAGGTGCACACCCCCTACTTAGGAAAGAGAGATTGGAGAACAGAGGCCCCAAAACCAGCATCCCAGCATGACTCAAGGTCAATGTGGCAGTGGGTAATGAAGGTGTTTGTGGACTTCCAGGTAGCAGCCCGACAGATTTCCTGGATAGGGATGTCCCTGGAAGCAGCCACCGATGCAGCAGTATGGCGGGTAGAATGAGCTCTTATCCCTCTGGTAGGCTCCTTACCCGCCAACTCATAGCACAGCCTTATGCATGATGTAATCCATCTTGCAATGGTCCGTTTGGCTGCAGGTCTGCCAGAAGCGACTTCAGCTTAGGTGACAAACAGCTGGCAAACCTCTCCCCGAATTTCCGCTGTTCTCTCCTTATAATAGGAGAGAGCAAGTCTCAGGTCCAGAGTATGGAGCCTGTACTCAGCGTATGAGGTGTAGTTAGGGTAGTATACCGGCAGAGTCAGCACCTGGGTAAGGTGAAACTCTGATACCACCTTCAGAAGGAATTTCGAGTGGAGGCGCAGGACAACTTGGTCCCTGTGAAAGACCAGATAAGGGGAGTCCACCGAAAGCGCCTGGAGTTCCCCTGTCCTTCTGGCTGACGTGATAGCCACCAGGAAGCAGTCTTCCATGACAAATGAGAGAGCTCACACTTGTGTATGGGTTCGAATTGCTTGCCCATGAGCTTTGCCAAAACCAGCAACAGATCCCACGGAGGCAGAGGTTCACGCACCGGATGGGATATGTGATCCAGGCCTTTGAAGAAGTGCCTGACCACTGTCTCCTGCGCCAATGACGGCTGACCGGCCCGTGCCTAGTAAGCAGAAATGGCTGCCAGGTACACCCTAAGGGTCGATGACCGTAGACCCCCTTTGGAGAGAGACCAAAGATAGTCCAGAATGATAGCCACGGAGCAGGATAAGGGGTCCAGACCCTTACCCTGGCACCAAATGGAAAACCTTTTCCATTTGAAGGCATAACATTTCCTGGTCAATTCCTTATGAGATGCCTCCACCATGGTGTAGACATCCTCAGAAAGACCCAGAGCCTGGAACTCTAGCCGCTCAGGTACCAGGCTGTGAGGTGCAGGGATTGAAAGTCTGGATGGAATACCTTCCCCTGGTTCAATGATATCAGGTCCGGGAATGTACAGAACTGCTCCGGGGGCCTGCAGCTGAGGTTGGGGAGATCTGGGTACCAGAACTGGTGCGGCCAATCTGGGGCTACCAGGATCACCTTCGCCTTGTCCCTCCTCACCTTGAGTAACACCTTGTGGATCGAGGGAAATGGAAGGAAGGTGTAGAGGAGGCCTGGGGTCCACGGCCTCGAGAAGGCATTCCCCTGCAGCAAGCCCTGCTGAGGGGGGTGGAGTGATATCGGACCAGGTGGAAAGAAAGTGATGGAGCTGGCACCCCCATGGGACAGCCCAGAGCTGGCATGATGGGTGTAGGGGTGGCAACCACCAACCCGTCACTGAGCAGGCTTGGAGGAGGAGGCTCCTGGACCTGTGCCTCTGCCTCCTTTTCAGGGCTGTTGAGGACCTTGCTTGGGCCTTGGGCGCCAAGCTTGAGCCTGCCGCTGTTGCTGCTGGCCTCCTTGATAGGAGGGTTACCTGACTGCAGGAAAAGAGTGCCGAAAAGGCTTCTTCTTATGCTTCTGCCAGTTCTTGCCCGAAGAACCTTTCACAGAAGTAGCATCCAAGGTGGCATTGGACTACTCTATGTGCTGAACGTGACCGGCCACTCCTAGACCAAACAGGTCGGTGCCTAGGAAGGGCACGTCAGCTAACTTGTGCTGAGTATCCACCGGGAAGGAGGAAAGCCTCAGCCAAGCCCTGCGGCGAGTAGCCACTGCGGTTGCTAAAGAGCGGGCACAAGAATCCCCGATGTCCAGGGCCGTCTGAAGCTGCTGTTTTGTAACAGCACGGCCCTGATCACGGACTTGCTTCACTGTGGTCTGCATGTCCACTGGGAGATGAGGGAGGACTTCGTCTAATGACCCAAGGAGGGCATGAGAGAAGTGTGCCATTATAACAGCCGAGCTGACCTGACAAAGGCCTAAGGAAGAGGCTGCATAGACCTTATGGGCAGAATGATCCATATTTTTGGACTCTTTGTCCGAGGGTCGGTCAGTGTCAGCTGAGCTACCAGTATGCCTGAACACAGAAGCAGTCACCAGGCTCTCGGCCAAAGGATGTTCTGTGAACCCTGCCAGGGACCCCATGGGCACCGCGTACTTGCAGGCCATGCAGGCAGACGGTGCTGGACAGGAAGCTGGGCGCTGCCAAAGCTCAAGGGCCGGGCCAACAATGGCTTTGGCCACTGGAAAAG
Source organism: Neoceratodus forsteri (assembly GCA_016271365.2). Lineage (NCBI taxonomy): Eukaryota > Metazoa > Chordata > Ceratodontiformes > Ceratodontidae > Neoceratodus > Neoceratodus forsteri. The sequence goes on from CM028130.1 coordinate 1,490,867,115, forward strand.
CCTCCGTCGGGGTATCCCCCCTTTTGAGGATATCTGTAATGGGGTACTCCACCTTTTTCTGGATGGACTCAAGGGGAATTCCGGTGGATTTGGAGATCAGGTGGAGAATGCCCTGAAAAGAGGAAGGGCCTTCCTCCAAACTCGCCACGGATGACTCATCATCCCCAGGATGGGAGTGCAATCCGGTGGCATCTGAGTCCGAAGAGTCGGGATACAATGGCCTCCAGCCTAGGACTCCCTCAATATGCTGAGGGCGACTGGGGACGACCGTAATTGACAGACGTCAGGGAAGCCCGGTGTCCGGTCCTCTTTCGAGGAAGCCCCTCCCTGAGGCTGCTTAGGTGGTGGTTCCACCAAAATCGGTGGAGAGACTGAGGCAGGCTGAACTGAAATACGGGCGGCCCCATGGTGAGAGGACGAAGACTTGGTTCCGGAGGGTGGCGTTGGCCTGGGCGGAAGCCAAGTGATGAGCAGGGTGCCAGCAGGGCCGGTTTCGCCGACAAAAATCAGCTGTTGCCATGAGATCGTCATAGTGTCTTCTAAGAGTGTTTATGACTCTTTTTCGGCCGTTCGGCTGAAGGGGTTCTGGACCTTGACTGAGACCGAGGGAGTCAACCCGATCGATCGGGAGACACTGGTGTCGGTGAAAACCGAGGGTCCGGAACCGTTTCCTCGATGGGGACACCAGTGGGCTGGGTCTCCTCATCCGGAAAAACAAGGACCGGAGTCCTTTCCAAAGAGTAGTCGACCGGGGTCGGCGACAGAGGGTCAATTGGGTCAAGAGTAATCTCCACCTCATCGGCCATTTCCTCGGTCCCCTGGCCAGATGGGATGTCCAAAAAGCCGGCGGCCAAGGATGCGATCTCAACTGAGGCCGAGACTGCATGCTCTTGGGACTCAGACCTTTCTCAGTCCCAAGAATGTCTTTGCTTAGACGAAGACTTCGGATCCTTATCCCTCTTGTGAGGGCGGGAGGAGTGCGAGTCTGAGGGCGCCTCACCCCTGGTGGGGGGAGAGACTGGCACAACTCCCTGAAGGAGCCTGTAAAGGTGGAGTCAAGGTTGAGCGGAACAAAAAACTTTGATTGGCCGAAGTTTGAGCTGCTTCCTCCTTGAATGCCTTCATTTGCTCCAACTGCTAGGTGGATCAGCGGCCGTGAAACGCCCTCGCCTCCTTGGTTTCGGCGGGTTCCTTTTCTCTGGTCTCCCCAGTTTTCGGCGTGCCTTGCGGTCGTCCAGGATGTTGGGATGGAAGGCCAGGCAGAAAGTGTAAGACGAGGTGTCATGTCCAACACCTAGGCAATAAACGCACATTAGGTGGGGATCGGTTCATGACATCTTCTGGCCGCAGGTACACCAGCGAAATCTGGGGGACGATTTATCCTCCATGTCCGATGCGCCAATCGGAATCACTAGTTAACGAGTTTTAGGTTAGTTTCGTAAAACCATACTTTGAATCCAGGCCTACTAACTGCTGTGAGAGCATGAGGGAACCTGTATCTTCCAGCGAAAGGAAGATCTGGCATCATGGGGTAGAGCTGAGGTATTTACCACCCGGTGGGTGGGTGGGAGAACCAGCTTGAAGACTTTCGGCAAGTTTTAAAGGGGAAAGGGACATGCCAAGAATGTAGATGAACAACATATCCATGCTCCTAGAAGAAAAGAATTTGCAGAGTTTGAAGCTCTTTCATCAATAATAAATGACTGGTAAAAATGTCCTTTGAACTGGAAAATTATAAACATGCACTGTTGAAGACTCATAGTTTATTATAAATATTGAGATTTTTCCCATGAGGTCCAAAAAACATGTTCATCCTTGCTGAATGCTCATCAACACCCCCACAGGAAATGTGTGTATGCAAAAATGTTGCAGTATACGAATTGCTTTACCTCAAACAGCTGTAAAAGCTAAATCTACTACAATATTCAAAACAAAACTAGATAATAACTTAAAAAGTTTGGTGGAATGGGCAACTTCTTCCGACGATGACTGTAAAAAGAATATAGGGTAAATGTGGATAGATAAAATTATTGTATAAAGGACTCCAAGGCCCAGATATTCAAAAGGTTTCGCATGCTAACAGGGGTTGCGCCCATGCGTTAAGTCCAAATGAAACATTCTATGAGTTATTCAGCAGGAGGCAGTTACCACTGGCACCAGGTTACAAGAGAGCAATGCAAATGAATGCATGCTCAACAGAGAGGAGGATCCATGCATAACCTCGCAACCCGATATTCAGTGGCCAGGAGCAAGTCCTCGGGATTGGCGCACTCTACATGCAAATGGCATGCAAATGAGGCATAGAAGAGATGCAAATGGCCCCTGCGCCTTGCATAAATTATGGCCCCATTTGCATGTCATCTTTGAATATCGGAAATTTGCGCATGGCGCAATGGTACTTGCACCACCGCAGTTGAATGCTCAACTCTGCCAACTTGCGGAAGCGCAGTTCCACTGCGCCATGCCAAGTGCTGTGTGGTAGGGTATATTCAAGGAGTTGCTCAACAGCGAACTCCTTGAATATCACCCCGGCCACACCCCTGCGCAACTATTTTGAGCAGCGCAGGGGCTTGCGCCTCAGACTGGCGCAGTTTGAATATCTGGGCCCAAGAAGCTAACGGCCTCTTGTGCTTTTAATTCTATAATTTTATGTTTCTATTTTCTGACATCAAACTCTTCATAGTCTTTTTTTTTTAATTTTTAACTCTTTTTCGCTCCGGTGGCGGCTCCTGGGGCCATCTCTCAGGCATCCAGTCTTTTTCCTGCCCGCCTGTGGATCTCTCGGACTGTGCCTCCTCTCTCCCCCCCCCCCGCAGCTGGCACCCCCGGTTTCACCAGCCTGGGGAAGGTAGCCCTACACCTCTTGGGCTCTCTTAGAAGACAGACTCCGACTGCAGGTGGGCCCAGAGGGAGGAACTGGAAGGCCAGCTGAGGAGAACCCAGCGGAGGGCATGGGGGACTGGTGCCATCGCCTGCTCCAACAAGCCGGGTTTTTTCCTTTGTTCTCCCCCCTCAGTATGTGAACACGCCCCGACGCAAAGGCGCATGGCAACCCTGCCAGCATCGGCCACACGATTATGTGCTGCCCAGTGCTCTGTGATGCCCCTGGTTTCCACCAGGGGCCGCTGGAGCGCCGGGCTCCCTAATACCCACCCCCTGGGATAGAAGAGCAGCCCAACGGGTGCTCAATCCAATCCCTCCCCTACCGAACCCCGGCACCCAAGCTTGCTCCTGAACTTGGGTCGCCGACGTGGCGTGAGGTGTAGCATCCAGCGCCTCAACCCTCAGAGCCACCGGGCTGGCTAAACTCTTCATAGTTATTCAAGCAAATGCTCAGACAAAGAATCATTATGAATGCAAACTCATTTTTTTTCTTTCTTTGTTAGTATTACTTATGGTTTGCTACTTTACACTGCTCATACTGCTTGACATCATACCATGAATCCTACTGAGATTTTTATGATTCTAAACCAAGTAATCAGTTCTAGTTTGATGTTACACTTCTCACTGATTCTGAATGTAATGTAGTACTCTGGGGTGGGATGCAAAATATTGGTCTGGGTGGCGGCATTTCATGGTGCACAGTAGCAACCCTTTCTGCCACCCCATAAACTGCCATACAGAAAGCCCTGATTTAGCCACTGGGGGGAGGAGTTTCCCTATCCCTCCAGGGGTAGACTGCAATATAAATATGACTGCTAGATGTTAGGGGGCATAAACGGGATTTTTGCAGGCTAACATGCTGTCATGTGCCACCCACGGAAGTCTGAACACAGCAGAGCACCAGTCATGGAGTGACCTGCCATGCCCACTGTCAGTGTCAACAGACATTATTAGCTGGCCCCTCATCCCTGTACCTTCTGGTCCTCTTGTGAGCCATTAACTTTTTTCATGTTTTGTGTCCTTCGCTAGTCATACCCTGTAGTTCAAAGAGCCCCTGACTGCTTGGCACTTTAGCTGCATGTGGGGGGAATAGGGCTTCCAGGGACTGGATTTAAACTCGATCTGATCCCTTGCTGATCCTGTTGCGATGTCTTTCAGCCACCGCATGCCTGTAGTACCCTGTTGAACTGTTTCACACAGTTCTACAGGGGTCTGTGGCAATGTGACATACATTTAGGTGACTGTGTAGGGTCTGGGATGCATTTGGGCAATGCATAGCAACTGGAAACAATCCCATCTGGACTGTGCATGCCTGCCTGTTACAAATAAACAAACTTGCATGTCATCTCCAGCCTCTTTCCCTATACTATCGCAGTGACCACAGGAACTGTGCAGGGAAGGGCTTGTAATCCACTTGCGTATGCTACAAAGGGGTACAATTAAAAGAACTGTGGTGCAAGGTGGCCATTTTGACCACTGTGCACTACAAAATTAAGACAGTGAGTGAGGTCCTGCAATTTTAGCACATCACATGTATATATTTTAAGTACTTTCTATTCAACTAAACAGCATAAAGCATCTACACATCTGGCCCCATCGCCTCCTCCATTGAAGAGCGCTTGCAGAAGGACCTCACCGCAGCCCAAAAATGGTGCCTAGTCATGGACCAGAAGAAAACAGTATCTGTGCTGTTCAGTTCTAACTGCTGGTTTGACACCATGGCTGACTCACTAAACCTGCGCTCCTCCCAGGGTGAACTTCTTGACTCAGTAGCCTCATGCAAATACCTTGGCTTGCACTTGGATGAATACCTCGACCACTCTGGCCACATATTCCATCTAACACCCAAGTAATATGCAAAGCAGGGAGCTCTTTACAGGGTGAAGAGCTGCCTTCAGCTGCACATCAAGACGGTGGTCGAGCACTTCATCCTTCCCCTGCTGGACTATGGGGATGTTGTCTATGCTGGTACCAACTCTTCAGTTCTGTCCAAACTGTCAATACTATTCAATGACTTATGCAACTTTAGACTGGCCTATTCCCCCAGTACTCACTACTGTGCCATGTACAATGACCTCGGGTGCTACCTCCCTCAAGCAGACACTCTTTGCACACCGCTCTAGTGGGGGCTAAGTACTAGGCAGGTAAGCTCCTGGGATACCTCATGAAACTTTTTAGTCTGGCGACAAATCCCACCCACCTCCTCAGGCCTGAGGACAGTTGCCATTTCCAGCTCTCACATTGTAGGAGAAACCAAGGGTAATCCTCAATCACCTATACGCTACCTTCCCTTTGGAAGAGCCTGTCTGCCAAAATTAGCACTGCCAATTCCCATCTCTTATGTAAGAGGCTAATCAAGGTCCATCACACCTCTTGATTTCATGGCCCAGCTGCCCGTCATATTTCCTCTGTTCACAACCACCTTAAGCCTGCTGCTACATAGTGGGTCCAATGGGCCACCATTTTTCCTAGGCTTCCTAGTTGGACCTTGGAGTACTGCCACTACCCCGCCCCTGCTGCTAGGACTTGCATCTCAGGCTTATCAGTACATTGCCTGTTGTATGCAATGTACGTAACTTACCTAGTAGGTAACTTGTGTCTTCGCAGTGATGACACAAATTGCACCTGCCTCTTTACTGGCACCTTGAATGTATTCGTGATGTGACTGGTTGCCTTCACTGTAATGATAAAACATGCACCTGCCTCACTCCTTGTACCTTGTTTGTAATTTGCATTGGAACTTATATTATGTACTATTGTTATTTACAGAACCCTCGTGGGCAAATGTATTCTTGTATTTTGTATCATGTACCACTGCTGTTTTAATAACCCTTGTGGGTGAATTTATTCTTTCTTGTGACCTTTCTTAACCCCCAGATTAAAAATGGAAATGAGTCTTCCGGGCTCTGCTTGTTTACCTGGTAAAATATGTTTCAATCAATCAATTAATCAAGCAGTAAGCCTATGTAATTAAGCAAAAACTGGAATAACCAATCTTTCTGAATTTTCTAACAGATCCAGAAACAAATGATTTGATACCTTTTATTAGACCAACATAGATGTTACACAAAAAAAGAACAAAGTGCTCTAGCTTTCGGACCAACCAGGTCCTTCTTCAGAAGCTCTATGGCAGTTATTTTGAAAATCCCATATTATTAACACCAGACAATGTTGAAAAAACAGAAATCATTCTCATTGGTTTAACATATACATTTAAAGCATAACAGAAGATTATGTCAGCGAAGCTAATTGACACCAGTATGCTTTTAGCTGAGAAGCCTCAGAAGGGCAAAGGTTATCAATAATTATCAACAACCAGAGAGTTCTCCTCACATAAATTTTAAAATGTCTCAGTATGCTTCAAGAAAGCATTCTAGTGATAAAAAACCTTGGGATAGCATTCTTTCTAATACATGTAAGATGAGCTCACAACTTACATTGAAAGTGTCCTTGTGTTTTAAAGAACAGACAATGAGAGACAAAATCCTGAAATCAGGTCTAACTGCAAGTTGAAAACAAGCCCCAAATTAAACATACACACATATACATGATAGTATCACTCATAAGTATAAGTGCCAAATAAAAATACTTGTCAAGGATCCCCAAGAAAATGAGACCATGAGCCTGATAAATCCAGATTTCAACACAGAGACAGTGTATAACAAAAATGCACAGAATGAAAACTTCTTAGGATGAAATCCCCCAGTCAGTCTCTCTCTCTCTCTCTCTCCCTCCCTCCCTCCCTCTCTCACTCTTCCCGGAAAGGTAACTAGTAGGAATGAGATATACTGTATGTACAAGAGTCATAATACATCATCATTCACACTAATCTTAATATTTACCCAAAGGAATGAAACCTTTAATGAACCCCCAAGTAAATGAGATATGTATCTTAATATGAGCAGATTTAAAAATGTGACAGTGTGTAATCCAACCACTGACAACTAGTGGAAGGAAGTAAATGTACACTATATGTGAGAACTAAGTGTCCTAGCCACATAACAATTGCCCCATGCCACACTCCCCCCACACATACGTGTGTATACACACCACACCCACACAACCACAACACACAAATATAACAAAAACAACACACACACACCAAACCACACCGCACACAAACAAAACACATAACACACCCACAACCCCCACAACACACAAAAACACAACACATACAAAACACACACATACAACAATACACACACATGCATGCGCGCACACACACACTCACCACAGTGTTAAGGTGAGAAGTCAACATGTAGATAACCATAAACTTACAAAATCAAAGGCTCGCTGAAGAACAAAAGTATTTATGTCCATCTTTTAATGTAAAGGTCTGTGTAAGTTTAAGTGGAATAATGTGTCATATAACCAACATCAATATTTATTCCATCCGCCACCATACTGAGAAGTAAAATATTTTCTAATATTAGAATTTTCTAAGTCATTGAACAATCTTTGCACTTCTAAACCATGGCCTCATTACAAGGAGACTAAGAGGAAAAGGAATGTAGAAAACACCAACTAAAAGGGTCCTGGGTGTTAAATTATGCCTTGTAAAAATGTATTTTTTGTTTTGAGTGCTTTGGATATTGACTGGTAATGTGGTGCAGTTGGTAAATAAACAGAAGTATATTCACGTCAAACACGAGTAACAACTGATAACTTTTGTTTCCTTTCTGTTTGCTCTTTGGACAGAATACCGGCATATCTTTTTCAGTTTTTAAAACAAAATTACATTTATTAGCAACAAATGTATTAGTGGATCAAAACACAGTACAAATCTGCAACCCAGAACACTACAGGGATCTACTAAACTGACTGCATCCCACGAAATTACACTGCTGTTTTCCCTCTGGCGCATACATTATAATGCAACATTTGCCTAACACCCTTGGATTTTTTTTGTGCATAATACATCATCTGCATCATTTACCATTACATAAATTGCTCCAACATATATAAAAAAAAAATGAAAAAATAGACATGTAAGCTGAGTGTTACAGCTTTTTTTGCCACTGCCATTGTTTGCAATCCCCCAAAACATGACAGTATAATTTTCCTCAATTTTTAAAAACATGGCAAACCAGTAGCACATAGTTGAACTGCTGCTTCACTGAATTCTGTAGAACCCCCTCCATGATGCACCTTTTCATATGACACACAGGAGACGTTGTATCTGCTGCACTGTAAAGAAGTCTTCCAACAACAAACATTGAACAGTAGCTAAAATGGAGTGTCATTCCAGAAACCATTCTCAGAAATGTTACCAATGCACAGATACTGTAGCTCTGATTTAAAATACATTATTCCATTTACATTTACCACCCTTACACTGAACTAGTGCGCCAAAGACTCAGCTGATGCACATGTTGGGCATTCAACCTGATTTAAATTCTCTGATTGCTCACAATGCAGCTCCCATGAATGTGAGAGGCAGCTGGAAAACACGATTCACTTCTGATGCTTTTACAAGAGAATGGCATCAGAATTCATGTACTATATGTAAATGCAGTAACTGAATTCAAACTCAGCATTGTTATGTGTCAACAGTGAAGGAAGCCAAGATCGATATCGCGTTAGGTTAAGAACCTCTACTGTGCAGGTCCAGTCGCTGATGACAGGACAGCTGATGCTGCTTTGTATGTTTCAGTGACAAAAATATAAATTACATTGAGAATGACAGTAAATATCTTGAGCAACCCAGCTGCATCTTGTGGAGTTCTCCCAGCGATATGCTGATAATACCATTTTTAAAATCAATGAATACCTTATCTTATATCAAAGTACTACACACAATGACAGTACAGGCACGTAAACACTGGAATACATACAATAGTAGTTGCTATAAAGAAAAAAATATACAGCAGTGTCAAATAAAGACCATCAATTGAATATATACAAATTAATTACTGTCAGCTTCTGCTGGCGACCCAAATTTTTTTAATGCATTCCAAAAAGTTCCAAAGACTGCAACATTCATAAATAGCAAGTTCATAATAATCTCTTCTGATTCTGTTATGTGTAAGAATGCAGTGCTGTTGCTTGTGCAGTTAGTAGCAGCAAATTACTGAGCACTTAAGATACGTCACATGGCATCAAAGTGGAATCTGTGGGCCTCCTGTCGTTTCTCTCGATCATCTGCTTTCTGCCAACAAAAGAAATATTACAGTAGAAATCTAGAAGTAACTTCTTAAAACCTAAACATAATTTTTTTTCATTTTTATTGGGAGGGGTTCAGATCTGCAGCAAAAGCACAGTAGGCGTCAGTTGTGCTACATTCAAACCAAGTTGTATTTCAGGCCCTTCTATTCCTCATTACTCTGGGTATTAACATTAAAACAGGAGCTTTGTCCCTTACAGTTTATCTGTATAGCTTATTCAGGGGTTAAAGTTACAATGTCCTGCTCAGGGCATCTGTAAGTGCCTTAGCAACAGGCTATGATGTCACAAGCAGGGGATTATCACTTCAGCTCCTGATAAGTCCATATCTCTTGCTGCAAAACCTTCGCTGGTAAGTTCTTTGTTTACTTTCCTACTCTCTTGAATGATCGTATCCTTCCTACAGTATCTGTCTTTAGTCCTTACTCTCTTCTCTTAAACCACTCCTATTTGCTCATCTCTCCCTATTCTGGTCCCGCAGCTAGCCACTCCCACCAGTTTTGGCTGGTACATTGCCTTCCCCTGGCCATCGCTGCACCCCCATACTGTTACACTATTTTAATGATTTACTACCATTCACACAAACATTTTTTCAAATTTGTACCTCTACTTTAATGTTTCCACTACTGTTTTTTTTTTTTACTTAAATGATTTAATGATTTATTACCATTAACACAGAGTGTACTTCTGCAAATTTTCGCATCTTGAGCCATCTGGTAATACTGTGTTGTACACCTCACATCTCATTGTAAATTCTTCCAAGTTTGTAAATGCTGTACCTAGTGCCATCTGATACTATGTATATTACATTGCACTTGCCACTTTATTTGGTATTGTACATTGCGTTTGTCACTTGTTTACTGCATTTCTTAACATCCTTGTAACCCCCCCTCCCTGGTCACAAACAAGCTCCAACTTAGTGTGCATCTTCCAGTCAACACGTTTTAAATAAATAAATACCAGCTGTAAGTGACCTGTGAGGAAGAAAGACCTGGCTTTCAGGTATAGCTCCCTCATAATAAAGAACAGAATCACTCCGAATTCTGTTTATTTTTAGAATGTCTTGTGATTCCGTTCTGCTGATGACAAGTAATTTTTTTGTCGGTGTCCTGAGCCCTTCTTTAAAAATATAAAATTCAAAGATATAGTGGAGTTGATAATGACATGTTAACTATTACAAAAGAAAAAATTACTCACCATAGTAATCTTGTTTCTTCAAAGGGATCACTCATTATGATTAAACTTAATGCAGTCAGCCTCCTGTGTTGAACTACCCAGAGAGATGGAATTTTATGCAAATTATGGAACTCTCATTTGGCTCATGCCACTTTCAAACTGCTGCCCTAGCAACTGATGCACTCTGAGTGCTTCAGATTCTTATGGAGCCTAACTGGGTAACAGACCCACTAGCTAAAATTAACAACATAAAATAACATTTTTTCCCTTTCAGGTCAAAACCTCCTTAACCAAAAAACCTACGAAACGTTGAGACCACCTGGACACACAGATACATAGACAGTGTTGGCAGATAAGGGCCTATGGCCCACCCAGTCTGCCCATTTGAGCTTGTAAGTTCAGTTTAGGTTTTCCTAGAAGTCTGTTGCCCCTTACCCCTGACCTCCAGAATTCCTTTATGTATATCCCATGCATTCTTAAATCCCGTGATTGTTTCAGCCCCCACCACTTCCTTTGGCAGGGTGTTCCACTTGTCCACCACCCGCTCTGTGAAGAAATTCTTCCTCACGCTTCCTCTGAATCATCCTCCTCCAACTTCATCCCATGCCCTCTAGTCCTGGAACATCTTTTTCACTTAAAAATAGTGTATTCCTGCACCCTGTTCCTCCCTGTAAGATACTTGTATGTCTCTATCATATCCCCTCTCTCCCTCCTCTCCTCCAGGGAGTACATGTTCAAGTTCCTTCAACCTGTCTTCATAGGACTTGTGATGCAATCCATGCACCATCTTTGTTGCCCTCCTCTGAACCTTTTCTACCCTATGTCCTTACATAGGTAAGGTCTCCAGAACTGTACACTGTACTCCAGGTGGGGCCTCACTAATGTCTTGTATAGTGGAATTATGACCTCCCTTTTCCTGCTGGTGATGCCCCTGCCTATGCATCCCAGCATCCTATTTGCTTTACCTGCTGCCTTGTCACACTGTTTCCCTACCTTGAGGTCATCAGAGATGATAACCCCAAGATCCCTTTCCTGCTTGGTGCATGCTATATCTTCACCCCAACTGATATATTGTGCCAGGGTTTTGTGCCCCATATGCATTATCTTGCACTTTTTGCATTGAATTTCAACGCCAAACCCTGACCATTCTTCAAGTTTCTGCAGGTCCCTTCTCATTCTGTCTACACCCTCTGGTGTGTCTACTCTGTTACAGAGCTTTGTGTCATCAGCTAACAGTGAAATTCTGCCTCTAGGTCCCAGCAATGTCACTGATGAAGATGTTGAATAGGATCGGTCCCAGCACTGATCCCTGTGGTACCCCACTGGTCACTCTTCCTCTGTGGAGTGACAGCCATTTACCACCACCCTCTGTGTCCTGCCCCAGCCAGTTACCTACCCACCACACTACTGTCCTGCCCACACCCATATTCCCCAGTTTGTGTAATAGTCTTCTATGTGGCACAGTGTCAAAGGCCTTGCTGAAGTCCAGATAGGCCATGTCCACTGCCCTCCGCTGATCCACCTCCCTAGTCACCCAGTCAAAAAATTCAACGAGGTTGGTCTGACATGACCTCACCCTGGTGAAACCATACTGCTTTGGGTCCTGTAGTCCATTGACAACCAGATATTCCACCAATCTCTCCTTCAGTAGTGCTTCCATGATCTTCCCCACTACCGAGGTGAGGCTGACTGGTCTGTAGTTCCTCACTTCCTCTTTGTTCCCACTTTTGTATAAGGGGACTACATCTGCTGTCCTCCAGTCTTTAGGTACCTCCCCTGTTTCCAGTGAGCAGCTAAACAGGATAGCCAGAGGTTCAGCCACCACCTCTTTTAGTTCTTTAAGGACCCTGGAGTGCACGCCATCTGGCCCCATTGCTTTATCAACTCTTATTACTTCCAGTTCCTTCAGGACCCTTTCTCGTGTAAAGGGACTTGTGTCCATTTCTGCACCATTCTCACTCCTCGTACTCCATTCAGACCCACTACCCTCCTCTTCCTCAGTAAAGACTGAGCAGAAATACCTGTTCAATATGTCAGCTTTAATGTTGTCATCCTCCACGCGGCCCCCATCCTCCCCCTTCAGTCTCACTATTCCTCCTTTGCCTTTCTTTTTCACTTATGTACCTGTAAAGGTTTTGTCCTCTACCCACTGATTTTGCAATGTGTTCTTCTGTCTGAGCTTTGGCTTCCCTTACTGACCTCCCTGCCTCCTTTGCTTCTCCTGGTACTTCTCCCTATCCCTTCTGCCTGTGTCTTTTGTATTGCCTGAATGCAATCTTTTGGCTTTCACTTCTTTGCTACCTCTTTGGAAAACCATAATGGTTCTCTTCCCTTTCCTCTTGCTAACCTGCTTAATGCATAATTCTGTTGTTCTTGTAATCCCCATTTTAAATACTGCCCACTGTTCCTCAACCCCTGATTCCTGCCCCATTCCCTAATGCCTCTTTCAAGTATCTCCCATTTTCCCAAAGTCTGCCCCTAAAATCCAGGATACGTGTTTTTGTGTGGTTTGGTTCTGCTCTTTCTGTGATTTCAAACCACAATGACTGGTGGTCACTGTTCCCCAGGTGCTCCCCCACTGTTACCCCCATCACGCTGTCCCTGTTTGTGAGCACAAGGTCCAGTATTGCCTTCTGCCGAGTTGGTTCCATGACCAGTTGCTTGAGGAAGGCACCCTGAAGGCAGTCCAGGATAAATCTGCTCCTAGTTGATGCTGCTACTGGGATGCTCCAGTCCACGTCTGGAATATTGAAGTCTCCAACCAGTACTACCTCATCTTTGTCTGCCATCCTTGGATGGCTAGCATCAGCTCCCATCTGTTTCTTCCTCCTGGGCTGGTGGTTCATAGACCACACCTGTGCGGATGGCTGACCCCATTTTCCTTTCCAGCTTAACCCACAGTATCTCTCCCCCATTTTGTTCCTCCTGGATCTCTGTGGCCTTTATGTCATTTTCACATACAGTGCCACTCCTCCTCCTCCCTTCCTGCCTGCCCTGTCTCTTCTGAATATGTTGTAGCCAGGTATGGCCATCTCCCAGTCATGGTTATCATTACACCAGGTTTCAGTGATGGACACCAACTGGTTAAACAAAGTGAGTCTCTACCTTAACCTATAGAGAAGGGAAAAAACCCTAAAGCATGGATGCAGAGCAACTTCTACAGGTTCTAGTAGAGGAGGTAGGGAGGGTCTTTAATCATAATGAGTGATCCCTTTGAAGATACAAGATTACTATGGTGAGTATTTTTTTCTTCTAACCCCAGGAATCACTCATTATGATTAATCTTAATGCAGACTACCAAGCAGTACCTTTGGAGGCTGAGCAGAGAACCTATTTGGGAAACAGGCTCTGCAGTACTGCTGTACCAAACCTAGCATCACCTCTGGATTGCAAGTCTAGGCTGTAATGCTTTGTGAAGGTGTGTACTGTTTTCCATGTAGCTGCTTTACAGATTTCTAGTAGTGGAATTTCTCTTGAAGCTGCCACTGAAGCAGCTGTGCCCTTGGTGGAGTGTGCTCTCAGGCCCAGGGGTACCTGTTTACCCACTTTACTATTATAAAACTGTATACAAGCCACTATCCAGCAAGCAATTGTATGTTTTGTTGCAGCCCTGCCCTTACCAACTTCACCATAAGTGAGAAAAAGCTGTGATTGACCTGTCCTGTAAGACTTGGTTCTGTCAATGTAGTGGCTAAGCGCCCTTTTGACATCTAGAGAATGAAGTCTCCTTTCTGAAGAACTGGAGTTGTCTGTAAAAAAGACAGGTAGAGTGATAGACTGATTTAAATGAAAATCAGATACCACCTTGGGAAGAAATTTTCTATTAGTCCTAAGGACCACCTTGTCCCTGTGGAACGAGATGTAGTCCACATCTGTGCACAGGGCTTGTAATTCACTGATCCTTCTGGCTGAAGTAATAGTAACCAGGAAAACAGGTTTCCAAGTGACATACTTCAAATCTGCAGTTGCCATAGGTTCGAATGGTGCATCCATGAGTTTAGCAATGCAAATATTTAGACTCCAGGCTGGAACCGGTTCCCTTAGGGGAGGGTGCAGAAGATTAAGGACTTTAAAATATTTTCTGAATACTGGGTGAGAGGCTATAGACCTTTCCTTACCAACTGATACATAAGCAGAGACTGAAGCTAAGTGGACCTTGAGGGTTGAAGGCTTCAGACCTAAGGAATGTAAATGTGTAAGATAATCTAGGAGAATAGCTAAATCAGCCCTGAAAGGGCTCACACTCTTACCTGTGCACCATAAAGTAAATCTTTTCCACTTAGAGGAGTATGTTTTCTTAGTGGAAGGCTTCCTGGAACCCCTATGCACTGTCAATACCTGTTCTGACAGATTAAGGTTAGCAAATTCTAAGTCCTCAAGTGCTACGCCTTGAGCCACAGTCATTTGAGATTGGAGTACAGGATCCTGCCCTGAGAGGAGGTTAACAGGTTGTGCCTCCTGGGTAGATGAATTGGGGGAACCACTGACAGAGACAGCAGAAGAGAGTACCAGAGCTGTCTCACCCAATCCAGAGCTACCAGTATCATTTTTGCTGATTGGGACCTCAATTTCAGTAGGGCCCTGAATATTATAGGAAAGGGAGGGACTGCATACAGAAACTTCCCTATCCAGTCCAGGGCCATTGCATCCAGGGGACTTGTGCCCCTTAGAGCAGGCCTGCAACAGTACATTGGAAGCTGGTGGTTTTCTGTGGAGGAAAAGAGATCCACCTCTGGAATGCCCCATCTCCTGAAAATTGTACTGAGTACCTGAGTATTCAGGCACCACTTGTGGTGGTCTTGACTTATCCTGCTTAGAGAGTCTGCCAGCATGTTGTCCTTCCCTGGAAGGTATATGGTTGACAGGGATGCTCCCATGGAGTATACCAAGGACCACAGTCTCATTGCTTCTGTGCACAGCAGATGTGACCTGGTACCTCCTTGTTTGTTGATGTAATATATGGTTGTGGTGTTGTCTGTTCTGACTTGCACCACCTTGTTTTGCAGGTAAGGGGTGAATGTGTTTAAGGCCAGGTAAACAGCCCTGAGCTCCAAGAGACTTATGTGCAACAGGCACTCTTGGGGGGACCATGTGCCACTTGCTGTGTGCTCTAACATGTATGCCCCCCAACCTAGAAGAGAGGCATCTGTTGTAAGGATTACTGAAGGTTGTTCTCTTATAAAAGGTATACCCACCCTGAGGTTGTGCTCGTCCAGCCACCATAGTAAGGCCTGGACTAAACTTTTTGTGACTGGAACCAGTTTGGACATGAGGTCCATCCTTTGAGACCAGTACTGTCTGGGATGGAACTGAATATCTCTCATTTGAAACCTAGAGCCCATTACTACTGCAGTGGCAGATGCCATGTGGCCCAGTAGCCTGAGAAATTCTTTGGCTGATCTGGGTCTCCTGGACACAAAGGATTTTGCAGTTTGCAGAATGCTTGTCACCCTGTCCTGTGGTAGAAAGGCTCTGCCCTGTCTGGTGTTTAGTTCCGCACTAATAAACTCCAGCACCTGGAGTGGTACTTGCTGAGATTTTAATTCGTTTATCAGAAATCCCAGGGACTCTAGTGTAGATTTTGTTAGTGCCAGTGACTGCACTGCATGCTGCAGAGACTGGCCTACTACTAGCCAGTCGTCCAGGTAGGGGACGACTGTTATCCCTTGTTTTCTCAAAAACTCTACCACCACTGATAGGCACTTTGTAAAAACCCTTGGTGCTGAAGTTAGCCCAAAAGGGAGAGATGAAAACTGATCATGGCCTGAAGCCAGCCTGAATCTCAAGAATTTTCTGTGAGATGGTCTGATGGGAATGTGGAAATAAGCATCCCCTAGATTTAGGGAGGCTAGCCAGTCTCCCTTTTGCAATGAGGGAATGATTATTGCAAGAGTGACCATTTTGAACCTTGGTTTCAAAATGTGCTTGTTCAGAAGTCTTAGATCCAAAACAGGTCACCAATCCCCATTTTTCTTCCTTATGAGGAAGTACCTAGAATAAAAACCTTTGGCCCTGCTTATCAGAGGCACTACCTCTACTGCTTTGATTGCTAGTAGATGCTTTACCTCTGCCTCCAACAGAATCCTGAGTGCAGCTGTTGTTGGAGCAAAGCTTCTTGTTCTCAGCTTTGGAAGTGATTTGAAACTGAGTGCCAGGCCCTGGCTCACTACCTCCAACACCCACTTGTCTGTGGTGATGGAATGCCAAGCAGGAAGGTAAAGAGCCAGTCTGCCACCTACTGGTGGTCCTGAAATAGGGGATGCGACCTGCACTAGCCCGTCAGGGATTCTGTACAGGCTGTGCCAGAACCTGTGCTGCAGGAGCAGCTCTTCTCATGGCTCTCCTGCCCCTTCCTCTAAAATAACCTCTGGCCTGCTGCTGAGGCTGAGAGGCCTGTGCCTGAAAGAAAGGTCTGGGGTAAGAACCTCTACCCCTACCTCCCCTACTCTGGGGTCTATAAGAGGTGGAGGTCCTATCCTTGGAATTGCTCTGATAGGTGGATTTATATTCCTCCACCATCTTCATGTATGCCTCTGTTTTATCCCCAAACAAAGAGTTGTTTTCCAGGGGAAAATCCATTGCTTTGGCCTGCGTGTCTAAAGTCAGGTTGGTGGCTCTAAGCCAAGCAAACCTCCTGAGTGAAACAGACAAAGCCATTAACCTGGATGCAGTATCACTGGCATTCACTGTCATATGAAACTGGTACTTGGTAGCATCAAGTGCAGCCCTTGCTGTATCCTGTAAGTCTACAGCCACTTCACCTGGAACCTTATCAGCCAAAGCTAGAACCGTGTTCCATGGAGCTTTTTGGTACTGCATTAAATATGCCATGTAATTGGCCTGCCTAACTAATAAAGAGGCAGCCATGTACCCTTTCTTTCCCATAGCATCCATTTTTCTTGAATCTTTGTCTGGTAGATGGGTAGCCAAGGGGATCCTGGCCTTGTCACAGGCAGCAGCTTGTACTACTGCCTCAGGATCAGGATGGGTAAACAGAAAATCAGCAGTAGTTCTGTCCAGCTGATATTTCTTGCCCGCTTTCTTATCCATACCAGGAATAGAAGTTGGAGTTTTAAAAATCTGAACTGTAGCCTTTTTTAAAGACTTATGCATGGGCAGAAGCAGACGTTTCGTGGGGTTTAGCCCCATCATGTCCAGTAAATCTACCTCCTCCATATCCTCTTCTGTTTCCTGAAGAGAGAGATTCATTGTTTCCACCATGCTTTTGATAAAAGTACAGTGGGAGGAGGGGGACCCAAATTCTTGCCTGGGGAGACCTCTAGATCTATAGGTTCCCCTTCAAAGTCATCCTCCTCCTCCTCCTCCTCCCCAAACACTTACAGCACTTCTTGGCTTGCTGTGGCTGTAGGAGAAACCGGGGCAGTTGGTGTAGGAACCAGAACTGCACCCTGTAGGGCTTGTAGCACTTGAAGTGCCTTAGCAATGTCCTCAGCCGAGGGCATAATATGCTTGTCTGCTGGGAGCTCCTTAGCTTTCTCCGCCGGAGGCTCAGCGACATGTTTTTCTTTACATTTTTTCCTTAATGGAACAGGTTCAGACCTTGTTTCCAAAGCCTTTTTTGTTTTATCTTGTTCAGCTTTACCTGAATTCTTGTCAGGATCATTGGCTTTACCTCCATCCTTTTTGTGGGAGGAGGAAGAAGCAGAATTATCCACACCAGAAGCAGAAGCCATCTCTTCTAAAATTTTAGACCTTTTCTTTAATGTTTTAGGACAAAAGGTCTTACAAATATCACAATTGGCAAATATATGACTTGTACTCAAACAAGAAATACACAGAGCGTGTCTATCTGCTTTTGCTATAAGTTGCCCACAAGACTCAACATTTAAAACCCGTGGGTCCTGTGCATTTTTTAGGTTTATCTAAATGGACCTCTGACATTGATAAACAAAAATATTACTTCACAATAAACCTCTATTTAAAGCACCTCGGAACCAGAGGTTCTTTAAAATAACTACTGCTATTCGGTTCCTGAATAAAAAGGGAACTGATAAATACAGTAATTTAAACAAAAATAAAATGGTTCAAGGAACCGATCGCTAAAAATATAAAATAAAGAAAAACTGAGGTAAAAACCTCTCAAATAGACGCAGGACCTTAGGTTCCAAGGAACCATGAGGGAACCGCGAATAAAGACAAAAAATACTATAATACAGATAAACTATACTAAACACTGTTTCTAAGGCAGCAATTTGAAATTAAACTAAAAATGAGTACTTATCCACAGATAAACTTTATTTTGAAGACAGTTCAAGGAGAGCTCTCCGGGACGTCCTTACTAGGCAGGCAGAGCAAAGAATCTGAAGCACTCAGAGTGCAACAGTTGCTAGGGCAGCAGTTTGAAAGTGGCATGAGCCAATTGAGAGTTCCATAATTTGCATAAAATTCCATCTCTCTGGGCAGTTCAACACAGGAGGCTGACTGCATTAAGTTTAATCATAATGAAAGATTCCTGGGGTTAGAACACATAATCTGTAGGTTGTACTGGTTGGGGGCTCAAATGGTTGTGCATTATTAAGATACCAGAAAAATACATTAAATTGACTTTTTTTGGCCCAATTAAGAAAAAGAGAAATATATGTCTAATACGGTTTATAAAAGAACACCACAGTTGAATATTTTATCACACTGCACTAAGGCTATGAGGAATTGTCCTTTATCTTTTGTATTCTGAAAGGGTTCAATTGAATGCATGCTAGAAAAACAAAAGTTAAGAGTCAACTTCATAATCAACTGGTCTTTAGGAATGATCTATAATAAAAAAAAAAAAGTAACCATAGCTGTTTTTGATCTCCTGACAATGCGGTAGCACCCAGTTGTTTAAGCAACAAGGCATGACAGGACATGGGACAGATTACTGGGGGATTTACCCACACCACATGTAGTGTGTTACGCTATGCAGCCACGTGACTTGGCCACATAAGAAGTGGGCAATCTCCCAATTACCCATATTTGGGAGTGCGTTATTGTGATTATTAGATGGACCCATGTGTCAAATAAATTTAAAAATGGTTGCATTTGGGCTGCCTGATAGCCCAGTGAAAATGCCACATGCTTCTGTATCCACAGCCTGGATTTGGAAGCAAACTCCAGAGTCAGCCTGAGCACCTGGGGGCATGAATGGGGCTGCATGTGGCAACGCTCCCAGCCAGGGAACGAACATGTACTGTAGCAAACTCTGAGGTGGGCTTGGGGAGCTTGTCTCATTGCAGGGCATAACTACATTCATGTAAAGGGACACCAGGATGCCTGGGGGTGGAGAGAACAGGAGAAAACCCAGGTTTCCCAGCTACCAAATATGACACCCACTGGTGCGCTCAACCCTGCACTGTGTATATGACTAATGGCTCCATGGTGAGTGGAGCTACGTCAGAGCTGTGGGTAGCGGGGTCAAGGGCCTGGCAAAAGGAGAATGTGGTGGCAGAACAGCAAAAAGCTTTGTGAAAAAATACGTGTTTAATTATGTTTTGTATTGCTTTTTATAAATGTCCTTCCACAGCCAATGGGTTACTGTAGGATTTACCCACAGGGTAAGGACCTTAGCTGATCTAGCAAGTTATAGGAGCTTTTAAGACCACTGTATCATTTTTTGTAACAATAGTATTTTTCCAGTATTTGCCTGGGAAAATGTGCACGTGTCGGCGTAGGGTTGGTTAAGTGTGAAAAGCTCAAGGCACTTTCTTCTTGTCTGTGCTGTAATTATTATCTTAATTTATTTCTGCAAGCACTCTTGCTTTTCTTTTTATTTGTGCCTCGTCCAGCGTCTTTGCCATTCTCACACTAACGTTGCTATAAATGAAAAATGACTGAGGACTAGTGCTCTGCTTTTAATATAAGAAGCAGCATGTCAGTTTTGAAAACTGATGAGGGGGAACCACCAGGCACATGCACTTCAGGGGAAATGCTGATCATACTGCAGGATGTCCTAAACTGCCCAAAATGTCCATTCCTATTTTTGCTGAGTTCACCTTAACAGAACTGATTAAAACAATTAATTTACACTGTAGCATTTCCTTTTCAGAACTGGTATATTAGAGGTCAAGCAGGTGTTTACACTAACTTTCTTGATAACAGTATTACCATAACACCTGTGATGTGTGCAGCGGTAAGGGGTTTCCCTGTATTTTTTTTCTGAGCTGCCTCCACTCAGAGACAGAATAGCAGTAATTTGATTTGAAAGGTATTATTGAGTTTTCCAATGATGCAGCATACACTGTACTTCTAGCAGTTTAAAACTATTCAGGATATAAAGGGAGAAAGCCAAGTTGGCACTGCCTTGCTTGCTTAACATAGGGGTGCAGTTTTCCTGTTATGAATAGCATCTTGTGTACTAGGCGTTAATAACGTGAGAAAATTGGCGAGTATCCTGTGAGAATACTTAGTTAAAAGGCATTTTTACGAACGTTAATTTGTAACACAATAAAAAAAACACAGACAGAGGCTAAATCACTAACATGACTATTTTTTTTAATTTATTTTGCCTCTTAGTACATCTGGTAAGCATTATTTAAAAAGCATGCCCTTCAGCGCGGACACCGTCGTAATGCATATTATCACATAATTGGAACGAAAATGATATTATAGCATCAATCATGTCAAAGGAAAGTTAAATGATATTCTAAATTTTCACAGCTTACCTTCTCCTGCCAGTGTAATATGCCAATTATAGCCAAGATGAAAACACAGACACCAATTAGAGCTATAGCTGTTAGCAGCACTATATTACTGGGTGTCAGGTATAACTTGGCACTCCAGCTGTAAAGAAAGTGGAATAGAAACATCATTAGAAAAATGTCCATCCTGAATAGACAGAGTGACTGCTAATTAGATTAGGTAGGACACATTCCTAATATTTAGGGTATGCAGAGTATGTTGCATTACATCAAATGTCTGGTAAGAGAACAGTACATACATGAGAAATTTTACAGTGCTTTTATATACCTCAGCCACACACATTTGGAAAAATATGTACATATCTGTCTGTACTTGGGGAGACAGGAGGGCCTCATACTCTCAACCTACCAAAGACCACAGATTCACAAGATATAGATGCAAAAAAAGTCAATTGTACTTACATCTAATCATACAGGTGCTGAGGATACCGCACCATCCTGATAAAGTGCCATAGAGGGGTACGAAACGTGTTGGGTGTTTTTCAGGCTGTGGGGTCCCACCAAGGAGAGATATGCTCAGTACCTGTTTGATTGGATATAAGTACAGTAAACTTTTTCGTATCTATACCTTTTGCGTCTGTGGTCTTTGATAGTTTGTGAGTGTGAGGCTCTCCTGTCTTACCTTTCTGGCCCTCGCACCGCATTTTCCTCTGGCGATCCCCTTCCTGTCTTTCTTGTACCTGTACTTACCTTTCGTGTGTGTATGTGATAATCCTGTTCTGAGCCATCTTGCTGCTTCCTGATATTGACCAGAGCCCACATCTCCATATCACAAAAAAAGTTCTAATCCAGGAAGAAATGGCCACAGGGAAGGGAACGTGAAGGAGAGGTAAGGGCGGGCCCAGTGGGAAATTACTGTAAGTCTACCACCCTTGGTCATAGGAGGCAGTCCTTCCTCAACTGCTGGTAGCTCTCCCTCATGGGAGGAAAGGTGTCCAAACGACAAACTATCATTCTGCTAGCCTGACTATGATCTGGACTCAAACTGTAGTCAGATGTTGCTGTTATGTTTCTCTCCAATTGGCTTCCTCCCTACTCTGTGAATCAGGGCTGCCAAAGCTGCACCCTTCTTCCAGCAATGAGGGTGAGTCAGTCACTCATCATATGCACATTTCTTCCAGTGAAGAGGGTGTGTGTGTGTGTGTGTGTGTGTGCTGCTGCCATCACTCCTGGTCTGACCAGCAGCAAAGGCTGCACCATTCTTTCATTGACAAGGGCAAGTGAGCCCCTGCCATCATTCCTGGACTGAATGACAGCCAAAGCAGCACCCTTCTTCCAGTGAAGTGGGCAATTGAGCCACTGTCATCACTCCTGGAATGAATGACAGTGAAGGCTGCCCCTTCTTCTAGTAAAGAGGATGACTTAGCCACTGCCCCGAAACTCAGAACTAGCATGTCGCCCCTAATGATCTATGACCAAGAAGGGTCTAAACTTGAGACTGTCACGTCTTTTAACTACCTTGGTGTTATGCTTGATCAATCACTGGATCTAAACCTTCACATTCAATCCACCTGTAAAACAGTTAATAGTAGACTGGGTGTTGCCTACAAGACTAGCTACATGCTAACTCCATCTGCAAAGGTGGCCACTGCCAGAGGGGTATTACTTCCTGCACTGACCTACTGCTCGCCTATCCTTACTGCAGCACATAAAACCTCACTACAAAAATGGAATGTTACATACAATAATATCTGTCGTTACGCCTCATCATCCCCTCGACTGAAGCACCACTGTCAGCTCTACAGTGACCTGGGGTGGCTCTCCCCCCTGCATCTAGCCAATACTATCTTGGCTCCTTGTGTGACTCAGTTATCAGGCTTAATACTCCTGCATCCCTTGCAACACTACTTACTCCCTCCACCCCTCCCATGGGCTACGATCTGCTGACAAAGCACTACTAAATGTTCCTAGGTGACACACTTCCAAGGGTGCTGGTACGTTTAAGCTTACGACTCCTCTGCTTTGGAATACTCTTCCCCTAGATCTGAAGCAGCCAAAATCTCACCGCCATTTTAAAATTAAATGACAGAGTTATCTATCCCAGTCAGACCCATGCACTTGCTTTGATCCAACTTGATCTCTACTTGGTTCTCCATGTCTTTCTCTTATTGCTCTTCAGTTAAAAACTCTCCTGTTTTCTCGTATATTTTTCTCTATATGTTGTAGCATTCTATGTGAGGTGGTCTTAACTAATCAATATGTAATGTGGCTAAGTGCTCTGAAATGGCTTGTATTTATGTTCTTCTGGTCTGAACTATGTTATACCTATTGCTGACATATACAAAGTCGATACCTAAGCTGTTATGTACTTGTGAAATGTTATGTATGTTAAAATGTTCTGTACTCTCCCGGGTCGTGCCTGAAAATAGTCATTTTTTGGCTACTGCACTCACCAGGTTAACAAAAACTAAATAAATAAATAAATCACTCCTGGATCAACAGGCAGTCAAAGCTGCACCCTTATTCCAGTGAAGATGGTAAGTGAACCACTGGCATCACTCCAGGACTGACTGGCAGCCAAGGCTGCACTGTTCTTCCAGACAAGATCATGAGTAAGCCATTGCCATAATTCCTAGACTGAACAGTAGCCAAGATGGCACCCTTCCTGCAGCACAGAGGGTGAGTGAGGCACTGCCATTACTCCTCAGTTGACTGACAACCAAGGCTGCACCCTTCCTCCAGTGAAGCGGGTGAGTGAGCCACTGCCATCACTCCTGGACTGGCAGCCAAAGCTGCACCCTTGTTCCAGCACTGAGGTTGTGCAAGTCACTGCCATCACTCTTTGATTGACAGCCAAGGTAGCACCTTCAAACAAAGAGGGCAACTGAGCCACTGCCATAACCGCTGGACTGACCAACAGCCAAGGTGGCAACCTACTTCAGTGAAGTGGGCATATGAGCCATTGCCATCACTCCTGGATTGACTGACAGCCAAGACTGCACTCTTCCTCCAGAAAAGACAGTGAGTGGGCCACTGCTACCACTCCCATGCTGTCCAGCAGCCAAAGCTGCAACCTTCCTCCAGCCAAAATGGCAAGTGAGCCACTGCCATCACTCCTTCATTGACTGACAGCCAAGGCTGCACCCCTCCTCTTCCAATGAAGAGGACAACTGAGCCACTACCATCACTGCTAGATTGACCATCAGCCCAGGTGGAATCCTGCTTTTAGTGAAAAGGGCATACAAGTCATTTGCCATAATTTCTGGACTAACAGCCAAGGCTGCACCCTTCTTCCAGTGAAGGTGGTGGGTGGGCCACTGGCATCACTACCGTACTGGCCAGCAGCCAAAGCTGTACCCTTTTTCCAGCCAAGACAGCAAGTGAGCCATTGTCATTACTCCTTGACTGACCAGCAACCAAGGCTGCAACCTTTTTCCAGCTAAGAGGCTGAAAGGGTCACTGCTATCACTGCTAGACTGACTAGCAACCAAGGCTGCACCTTTCTTCCCGTAAAAAGGGTGAGTGAGCCATTGCCATAACTCCTGGACTGACCAGCAACCGATGCTGCACCCTTCTTCTGGCAAAGATGGTGAGTGAGCCACTGCCATCACTCCTGGATTAACTGGCAGCAAAAGCTGCACCATTCTTCCCGCAAAGTGGGTTAGTGAGCCACTGCCATCACCCTTGGACTGACCAACAGCCAAGGCCTCATTCGTCTTTCATTAAAGAGAGTGGAAGAGCCACTATCATCACTCCTGAACTGACAGGCAGCCAAGGCTGCACTCTTTTTCCTGCCAAGATGGCGAATGAGCCACTGTCATCCAAACCAAAGTAATAGACCAGGGAGGGGCTGTGGATATGGCCTACCTAGACTTTAGCAAGGCATCTGACACAGTCCCGCACAAAAGATTAATAATCAAGTTAGCCAGCCTGGGAGTGGGTCCCAGGGTGGTAGCCTGGGTAGCAAGCTGGCTGCACAACAGGACACAGAAGGTAATAGTGAATGGAACACATTCCGAAGAAAGGGGGGTTACTAGTGGAGTACCTCAGGGCTTAGTACTAGGTCCAGTCCTCTTTAACATCTTTATAGGTGACATTGCAGAGGGTCTGGAAGGAAAGGTATGTCTCTTTGCAGATGACACAAAGATTTGTAACAGAGTTGATACACAAGGTGGGGTAGAAAGGATGAGAAGGGACTTGGCAAGGTTGGAGGAATAGTCAGACATATGGCAACTTAGATTCAATGCAAAGAAGTGCAAAGTAATGCACCTGGGGAACAAAACCCAGGAGAAGAGTACACAATAGCAGGGAGGTACTAACAACAAAATGGAAAGGGACCTGGGGTAGTCATATCAGATGATCTAAAGGTTG
The DNA here is from genome assembly GCA_016271365.2 of Neoceratodus forsteri. Classification (NCBI taxonomy): domain Eukaryota; kingdom Metazoa; phylum Chordata; order Ceratodontiformes; family Ceratodontidae; genus Neoceratodus; species Neoceratodus forsteri. Next base: position 1,490,892,341 of record CM028130.1, read on the forward strand.
GTAAGCAATGTGAGAAGTCAGTAAGGAGAGCCAGGGGATACTGGGATGCATAGGAAGGGCATAACAAGTAAAAAGGGAAGTGGTTATCCTTCTGTACAGACAGTTGGTGAGACCCCATCTGGAGTACTGTGTGCAGTTTTGGAGACCTCATCTACGCAAGGACATAGACAGGATGGAAGCAGTCCAGAGCAGGGCAACCAAAATGGTGCAGGGTCTGCATCAGAAACCACATGAAGAGAGATTGAGAGAGCTTAATATGTATACCCTTGATGAAAGGAGGGACAGGGGGACATGATAGAAATGTTCAAGAACCTCAAGGGAATCAACAAAGTCCAGGAGGGTAGCATCTTTCAGAAAAAGAGATGTGTAAGAACAAGGGGGCACAATTTAAAGATAGAGGGGGATGGCTCAGGGAGTAATGTGAGGAAAATTTTTTTCACAGAGAGAGTGGCGGATGCACGGAACCACCTTCCTGGGGAGGTTGTTGGGTCTAAAACAGTGGGGGAATCAAACATGCATGGGACAGACATAAGGCAATTGTAGTGGGGGTGGCAGGAAGTAGGCTGTTGGTTAACTAGAATCTGCAGCTTATCCAGTAGGTAGGGAAATGGGCAGACTGAGTGGGCCAAGTGGTCCTTATCTGCTGTCAAAGTCTATGTTTCTATCCCTCCAGGACTGACTGGCAGTCAACATGGCACCCTCTTCCAGCAGAGAGGGCAAATGAGCCACTGCTGTTACTCCTGGATTGACTGGAAGCCAAGGCTGCACTCTTCCTCCAGCACAGATGGCGAGTGAACCACTACTATCACTCTTGGATTGACAGGCATCCAAGGATGCACCCTTTATCCGGCAAAGAGGACAAGTGAGCCAATGTCATCATTACTCCTGTACTGAAACATAGCACCCTTCCTTCAGAACAGAGGGCAAGTTAGCCACTGCCATTGCTCCTGAACTGACAGGCAGCCAAGACTGCACCCTTCTTCCAGGAAAGTGGGCGAGTGAGCCACTGTCATCACTCTTGGATTGACAAGCAGCCATCACGGCACCTTTCCTCAGCAAAGAGGATGAATGAGCCACTGTCATCAGTCCTGGATTGACTAGCAGACAAGGCTGCAGCCTACTTTCAGCCACGATGGTGAGTGAGCCACTGCCATCACTCCTGGATTGACTGGCAGCTAAGGCTGCACCCTTCTTCCAGCAAAGTGGGCAAGTCGACCACTGCCATCATTTTTGAACTGATTGACGGCCAAGTCTGCACTTTTCTTTCAGTGAAGAGGGTGAGTGAGCCTCTGCTGGCACTCTTGCACTGAATGACAGCAAAGGCTGCCCCCTTCTAACTGAAGAGGGAGAATGACCACTCCTGGACTGAGCGACAGCCATGGCTGCACCCTTCATTTAGTTCAGAAGGTGAGCAAGCCACTGGTGCACGAATCATCTTTCCTTCCTGAGGACAAAGCACCTCACTTGCATGACCTACCTGGCCTCCAGTATGCTTGAGTGTCAAACTCGGGGGCTCACATGTGAAGCCCACTTTCCCAGATGGCAGCATGGCATGCTACTGCCACATCATGAAGCAACCTGTAGTTACATCTTTACAGTTATGTGTTATAAGCAATTTTCAGTTTTTCCTACACATTGGGTTTATGTTGTTACAATAGTACTGACACTAAAGCAATAAAGGGGAACATAAGTGTGCTGGGTCTAAAGTTCTATCGAACAGCACATTGGGCTTAGCAGTAGAGAAGGGTCAATCATTTTATTTTTTTCCATCCTGCTTTTTTCTGCCTGCTGCTGTCCACCTGATCCTTTGGCCTTGTGTGCATATACCTATGGTGGCACTTCCAGCCCCATCCTCCAATAATTCCACCATCACGTTGGCAAGAGTTTGCAGTGCAGGGCCCGATAGTGCCATGACCAGCATTCTCATGGCAACATGGGGTTTAACCCTTGTTTTCGCCCTAGAACCATCCCTGCTCCCACATGGGCACATGGCCTCTGGCAGTGCCTTAAATGCACAGTAATTTACCTAAGCCTGCCTCCCATGGAAGTGACCAGAGTCTGCTCCTAATCCAGGGTCGCCTGCATGGTAGCATGAAATGGGGTGGTCCCAGCAGGGTTCAGATTTAACATTACTGTACTGGCCCAGAGTATAGTGCAATCCACCACAAGCCAGTATAACTCTCTCCCACTTTCCTGTTTTCACTCCATGGATTTTTCCTTTAAGACTAGAAGCCGCTGTCTGGATTGGAAGTGTGGTAGATATACAGCCTAGCAGCACTAAGTTAGGTAACTTATGATTGGCACAGGGACGGGTGACATACATGCTTGCTCATATCATGTTGATGCCAGCCTGCTAAACTGAAGAGTGTCATTACAGAGAGGTTGACTCAGTCTGCTGCCCATCTAAGAAGAGGAGAGAGTCAATGATGCAGCTGACCATCATAGCAAAAGTGTAAAAAAAAGTAGTTTCTGGGGGGCATTCCAGGTTTTAGCTTTGTATTTATTAGTTTGAGCAATCTTTCTTTAACTGCAATTCACCACAGCTGGTTGTCCATCCAAGAGGCAGGTTGCATGGGGCATTGAGACAACACAGAGAAGAAAGCATGCATAACTGGGACCGGTTCTACTGCAAGCAAAATGCACTGTCCGAAACATATACAGTGCAGAGCACTCCACTGTAAAAATATCACTGAGGCACTGGTATGCTGTAGAAGTGAAGTTTAATTCAGTCATTTTCAGATATGCAAACCATAGATGGAAAGTAAAGGTGACTCCACCGAGATTCACAGAGCACTTCTACTTTTTCCAGGGACCCTGAAAACAAAGCAAGAATGCTTCATGAAGACTGTGATGTTTAGCCCTGGACTCAATCAATGGTTTGTATATCTGACATTGATTAACTTTAAACTCCCTTGTTCAGCATACAGTGGTGCCTGCCTGGATCAGTTGTCTCATCCTGCAGACTCCTTCAGGAAACAGTTCAAATAAATGCCAGCTGTCATGCATGAAACTGTGGCACACAGTGACAGTGCATCTGACCCTGGCAGACCCCATGGTACCTATGCCTCAATGATATTTTGATTCTGGACTGCATGGGGTGTTGGCAGTAAGTTGTGGTGTGTGCTGCATGTCTGCTTGGGCACAACTGTGCAGACAAGGGCCGTGGTGTGTGTAATAATTTGGATGGAACATTTTTACTGTGGGTCAGTGCAAATCTTGAAGTCAGCACAAACTGGGCTCTGACCTTCCCTGCTCACCAGTGAAAAAAATGTTAAACACAGCCCTGTCTGCAGTTGTCCATAGGTCAGGGATATTCATATCTAAGGCACCCTATGTTAACTCCTTCTGTCCTGGGTGGCCATTTTGTGTCAAGTTAAGCAATGGATGGTTTGGATTTCATACAAAGCTATTAGAAGTAATGATTAAAGAAAGGCATCTGCCATTTCATGTGACATTGAGACAGCAAGTAAGGTCACAGTTGGGTAAGCTGTGTGTTTTTAAGCCCAGATTCCTCAACCATGACATCACCTTCTCCCTCAAGGTTCCATAATATGGCTGCTGTTATGATACAGTACAGAGCAGACACAGACATGAATATCTCCTGGCTCCAGACACCAAAAGTTCAGCCAGATAGCATTTTTTTTTATATATATATATAGGTTTTTATCATCCTTTGGCAGGTACGGGTGTCTGTTTTCAGCCCCATCCTTGTCAGCCACCATTGTCCAGAATCTCCTCTGATGTTTTCAGGGCCATTATCCCCTGCCAACTGTCCCCTGTGGCGGGGACAGGAAGGGAGGGCTATCCTCCCCCACCTATAACACAAATCCAAGCTGTCCAGGACCCAGAGAGATCGGGTGGGCCATGGCTTGACGGGCAGGACTTCATAAAGCCCATCCTTCATTTTTCCTCCCTATTTCCTCCCCTGGGCTCCACATATGTGCAAGGAGTACATTGTGCACACTTCACCTCCATGGAGATGTCCTCATGGTGCTCTGAACGTGGGCCCTCCTATCTTAGTGACTCACATATGCCACCATCTGGATTCTTCCAGGTGGCAGTGAAGCGGAGGGTTATGGAATTCCCCCCTCCCCAAGGAATGACAGCAGTCCTACAGACTCTCAATCTTCCCTCTACCACTCAACCCCTAAGTAACTCGCACCCATTCTCAAATCCGGGTCGCTGGTGTGGAACGAGGTAAGGTGCTCACAGCACCTCAGCCCTCTTCCCACTGGGCCGGCTGCTCAATAGCATGTTTTTAAGAGATTTCTATGGTCCTGTAGACTCTGATGGGTCCTGAACACCTATATTTTCTTTTAAGACACAATCAGGGGTTGGGTTACTGTCTATTACTCTAACTCCAATGGGATCAAGCGCTAATGGGCAAAGCCCAACACTTGATGCTACAAGGGTTAGAGCAACAAAGGTTAAAAGATGGTGTTCCCAAGGCAAAACTCCCCTCATGGTTCTGTATAAACAAATTCCTGCTATATAAAACAAAACACATAAGAGGCAACTCTTTGGACAAATAACATAATGAACAATAGAAGAATCCAGCAGTGGCTTCCTAAGGTTATGACTCCCTTCCAGATAAAACCTATATAGTACGGCCAATAATGTGGGGGAAAGTACTGCTCACTAGGCTGATGGGGGAAATCCAGGCTTGCATTCAAAACATTCATGAAGCCTGCTGTAAGAAAGATCGAATATAGCATCAGTTCAGTACCAGCAATCTAGTCTGATCACAGGCTAACGTAACCAATCCAACCATATTCATATTACCAGATAACTGAAATGAGTATTGAACTGCATGTTTTCACGGTTTCATGAGGTGGAAAAGATCATATAGAAGACAACCATGCCTGACAGAAACAGGAACCCCACGGCTGCAAGAAGCTTGATTGCAGTGCGATCTTACCAGACAAAACAGGTGACAGTTGTCTAGTATATGGGTGTGGCTTTAGGGGAATGTGCAGTCTCACCTGGGAGTTCGAAAACACATATCCTTACACCATCAGGAGGTGACCTACTCAGTAACTGGAAGCATAAAGCCAGCTGAATATTCTAAGCTAAACAATACCTTACTGAGATGAACTCTAAAATTCCTGTTTCAGTGAATTAATATATGCTAGTACTGTTTTGTTATATCTGCAATTGCATGGATTTAAAATTGTAATAACTAAATTTTAGTTGAACAATAAACTTGAAATCAGAATAACTACTACCTGACAAAAGCTGGACTCTGGACTCTGGACTCAGAGAGGTACGATGCAAGACTGGGGGAGTGGGGTCATGCGAGCATGATAGGTTTTAATAAAGAAGCATCCCTGGTAATGAATCCTGAGGTTGATAACTCACCCTCAACTAATCTGGTGCTTCAGCAAACTCATTACTTGAGAACAATCTCAACAGTGACCGTTACAACCCTTTCCCATCTGGAGACTTGTAGGCCTTGCTTGCTTGAGAGGAACTGCAACTGCTACAGCCGTGATTCAACCCAAGTTCAAATGAGTTAGTCTTTTTCTTTTCCTTTGAGACACCTGCCGACTCAAATGTTTTTGCTCCATCTTCTCCTTAACAAACAAGCTAAGAAAAAGTAGATTCCCTACACTTTTGAGGTTATTTGAGACTGAGCTAGGAGTGAAGCAAGAAACGAACACAGCCATCTTGCCGGTGATGTCAGAGGAAGTCGCTGAGTTTGATTCTGCACCCTGATTTTCACACTCCAACAGGTGGCATTACAAAGGCAGTGCAGCTGGACTGAGTGGAGCACAGGTACAGAGCATTTGTTGTCACAGCAACCCCTTGAAGCAGGTATTAGGAGTGCCATTAATACACAGAAATGACCCTGCATACGATCTACCCACCCCTGCTGTATAATGGGCACAGCACTGCCTGCATAAAAAAGGGAAGTGGGATAAACAAAAAAGGGCTACCAAAAAAGCTCCTTGGCATGCACTAATAATGCTCTGCCAACATACCAATAACCCTCTGAAAAACAGAATCTCCACTACTGCTTATACACCTGTTGTCTCCTCTTCGGAGGCAACACTGGTTTGGGAACACAGAAGCTGACAGGTACATTCCTGTGAATCTGATGCAACAGCAGGAGTTCACTGTAGTCCCAGATATGTCATTAATGGTGGGGGATGGTGGTGTGGAAAAAAAGAAGAAATTTCTTCATACTTACCGTAATTTCCTTTTCTGTTAGCTCCCACATTGTCAATGGGTATTCATAACCAATGGATGATGTACACCCCCACCAGAGGAAATGGCACAGCCCAAGGCTGTAATCAGATTAGAATCCTGGGCACATGAACATTCCAGACTGTAGCAACTCTCCAGTCACTTTTGTCCACGCAGTGCCCCCATAACATGTGAAAATAGATCTGTATAATGTAAAATCTGACACGGACCAACACATATAAGCTGTCTACATAGTCAAACCTTTAACCAAAATAAAATACAGTAAACAGTTCCTTACCTTGCTGGAGAAGTGGGAGGACGAGCAAGGTCCAATGTCTACACCTGCTAGGTTGTAGAAAATCATTGTGGAACCGGGCCGCTTAGAAGAGACTTGCTAAAGGAATTCATGAAAAACCATTGTAACACCCCAGCCCGGTGGCACTGAAGGTTCAGGTGCTGGATGCCACACCTCGCGCCACACTGGCAACCCGTATTTGGGAACGAGCATGGGCCGTCGGGGGTCAGCAGGGGAGGGAGAGGATTGAGCATCCGGAGGACTGCTTTCCTCTCCTGGGGAGGGAGGACTGGCACTCCTGCTAAATGACTACCCCCAGGTGGAGGCCGGAAGGTAGTGCGGGTCAGAGGGGCCAGACAAAGGGAGGGTGCTGCGGGACTTCTGTGGACGTATGCATGCCTCTACATGCGCACGACCTGCGTGTGCACTCCAGCAACAGGGAAGGGAGAAAATTAGGAAATACACCTCTGGCTGCAGGATGACGACTGACCTCCTGCAGGATCCGCATCCGGCAACTGGGCAGTGGTAGGTCCCGGTGATACCGAGGTGACACGGCTGGTGGTGTGGGGGGGGTCGGTCAGAAGGGGGCAGCCGGGGGCAGAAGGAGCATAAAGTACCTATAAAAAAAAAAAAAAAAAAAAATAGAAAAGAAAAACCATTGTAACACTGGACAGGAACTGCAAACAGTGAAAGCACTCACTTGTAACAAGGGAAGCATCCTTATTTATCATAAAAGTCAAACCTGTTGATTGTGCATGTCGGTAACCAATATTTAAATGTTGAATTGCTCCCTTTGTTTCTGTTTTTTTTCCTGATATACATAAATCTGTATAAGCCCAGCAGTAAATCACAGAAAGATGTCCAGACAAACTTACAATCAGAACTTTATTAGAAAAACAATGAACATTCCAATGAAGGCATACCAGACAATACTCTCCTGCAGGAGCAAGGCTTCCGGGCAGGTCCCACTGACAATGTTGGAGCCAGCAGAAAAGGACATTAGATGGTAAATATGAAGAAATGTCTTCTTTTTGTAGCGCTCCACATGGTCAATGGATATTCATAACCAATGAGTTCTGAGAAGCAGTACCTATTACAAAACCGGGTGGGGAAGAATATTGTCCAATATGCAAACTGTGAAAAAGGGAAAATAATTTACCTGCTAACTCCCACCTGCAAAACTCTGTGGCCAAAGACCTCATCAATGGAACTTTGAACATCCAATCTGTAGTGCTTCGTGAATGTGTGAACAGAGGACCATGTTGCTGCCTTGCACAACTCTTGAACAGATGCCTCACCCTTCTCCGCCCATGAGGTGGCCATAGGTCTGGTGGAATGAGCCCTGATGCGAGCCGGAGCCTCCTTCTTTACTGCGACACAAGATTTTGCAATGCACATCTTCACCCACCTTGCCAAGGTGGCCTTGGAGGCTTTTTGGCCTTTCTTGGCTGCTCCGAACAGAACAAACAACCTATCTGATTTCCTGAACTCCGCAGTCCATCTAAGGTATGTCCAAACAGCCTGGCGCAAATCCAACTTCTGCAACTCCTTCTCTTTTGGATGGTTATGCACACAGAAGGATGGGAGAAATATTTCCTGATTCACATGAAAGGCTGTCAGAACCTTCAGAATGAAAGATGGAACTGTTCTCAAAACCACCTTATCCTTATGCATGATAAGGTATGGTTCTTTGTGCGACAAGGCCTGGGGCTCACAGTCTTCCTGGCTGAACACAGAGCCAGTAAAAAGCACACCTTGTAGGACAACACATCCAGGGGTACCAATGAGAACGGTTGGAAAGGTTCCTTACAAAGAACATTCAGCACCAGATTCAGATCCCATGGGGGGACAGGGGATCAGAACAGAGGTTGGCTCCTGCTGACAGCTTGCAAAAAAATGGTAACCTCCTGGTTGGTTCTCAAGGATGAGTCCAAAGAGGCTCCAAGGGTTGACACCTGATATCTCAAGGTACTCAAGACCAAACCTTTTTCCACTCCTTCGGGCAGAAAATTCAAAATCTGCTGAATCATGACTTTAGAAGGCTCTCTCTCTGGCCCAAGCCGAAAAGGTGGTCCGTACGCGGGCAAACGCCTCCAATGCAGAATTCTTTCTGGTGACCATTAGGGTGTCTACTACCTTTTTCAAGAAGCCCTGTTTCAGGAGTCTCCTCCCTTCTGGAACCAGGCTGTGAGCTGCATCTCCCTCAGATTTGGATGCAGAATGGGACCTCGGGAGAGAAGTTCCTTCTGCAGTGGGAGCCAAAATGGTGCATGTTGAGCTAGGTTCACTCTGTCCAGAAACCACGACCTTCTGGGCCATTCCAGAACTATCAGAAGAAAACTTCGTCTTGAGTGCTTTATCTTGCATATGACCTTGGGAAGGAGCGGCGGTGGGGGGGGGGGGAGGCATACGCCCTGGTCAAATGCCATGACTGTGACAGAGCGTCCACTGCCTCTGCCTGTGGACAATGGTAGTGGCTGAAGAACCGCTGTACTTGAGCATTCTGACTGGAGGCAAACATGTCGATTGGTGGACAACTGAACCTTTTGCACAGAAGGCCGAATACCTCAGGGTTCAGCATCCACTCCCCTGGGTGGACATTCTTGCGGCTTAGCCAATCGGCCTGAAAGTTCAGCTCCCATGCCAAGTGATCTGCTGACAGAGAAAGAGCCTTCTCTGCCCACAACAAAAGATCAGTTGCTTCTCTTTTTTTTTTCCGTGCTAACTCCCCTAGCCCCGACGGGCACGCCAGGCTCCGGCAGCCACCTCCTCATATTGGGCTTGCCCCTGATAGGCAAACTCTGGTGGCCAGAAGGACGGCCATGGAGGTGGTCAATTAGTGGGGCTGGCATTTTGTAGGTTAGAACCCCATGGGGGCGGGGATGTGCAATGACGACCCGCGTCCGCCCTGCCTCCTGAACATGCAGGTGCTGACTGCAGTGGAACTCCTGGCCTCTGCCAGGGGTCTGTCATGTGTCGGACACTCAACCCCACCTCTCCCCAGAGTAGGAGAGCAGTCCACCGAATGCTCAATCTTACTCAACCCTGGCCGGCCCTCCGACCTGGGTCGTCGGCACCGCAGACGCCGATTGTGTCTCTGTGCCAGTGGGCCAGCTTAGTTGCTTCTTTTAGCATTTCTGTGCTCTTTGTGCCCCCCTGTCTGTTTATGTATGCCACTGTGACAGCGTTGTCTGACCTATCACTGCTCTTGACTACACCTGATTTTGAAAGTGAAGGAGAGTGAGGCATACAGCACTCATCTCCAGGACATTAATGTGTGGCAGTTGTTCCTGCGCAGATCAAGTCCCCTGAATTGTAATGTGGTTCGGCACTGCCCCACCCCGACAGGCTGGCATCAGTCAACAGAATTAGCTCTGGAGGGACTTCTGAGGGAGACCCTTTGTTCATGCGCTCATGGACCCCTTTTGGGCAGCGGACCCCCGGTTGAAAACCACTGCTCTAGAGTCACCCACCAACTCAGGGACTGCTGCAGTAGTGGGGAAATTGGAATCCAGGCCTGATGATCCTCCGAGGGTGGATCCCAGGCTGACAGCAACTCGATTTACAGGGTCTGCATGTGAAAGTGAGCCCACAGAACCAGTTTTATTGTCGCCATCATGAGGTCCAGAATCCGCAAAAGGCTGTGAGCTGACACCCATGATTGGCTCCACAGCCACTGACCCTTTCTCAACAAGGTCTCTTTCCTGGCTGGTGAGAGGAAGACTTTCCCCTCATCTGTCTTCAGCACTGTTCCCAGGTGCTCCAGGTTCTGCGATGGTTCGAGAAAGCTTTTCTCCTGATTTATCACCCAGCCATCAGTCTCCAAAACCTCCAGAGTCTTGGCCATGGTCTGCCTTGCCAGCGGAGCAGACGGCGATCAAATAAGCAAGTCGTTTAGGTATGGATAGACATGATGTCCCTCCTGTCAGCATTGAGCCACCAGGACTATAAGCACCATCGAGGACACTCTGGGGGCCGTTACCAGTCCAAATGGGAGCACCCTGTACTGGAAGTGTTGCCCCAGGACAGTGAACCTGAGGAACCTCTGATGAGACTGCCAGATGGGAAGGTGGAGATACGCATCCCTCAGGTCTATGGATGCTAGACAATTCTCCAGCTGGACAGCCCGGATAATTGATCATAATGACTCCATCTTGAAGGTCATGTGGCAAACAAACTTGTTTAGGTGTTTAAGATCCAGAATAGGTCTGAAACCCCTGACTTCTTGGGAACCACAAAATAAATCGAGTAGAATCCCTGGCCATGTTCACCGTGTGACACTGGGACAATCGCCCCAATCTGTGAGAAGTGATTCAATGTCTGTGACACTGCTTGTTTCTTTACAGGGGATGGCAGAAAACATCCCTTTGAGGGAATGGTAGAAAACTCTCTTGCATAGCCTAACACCAGAATCTCCAGAACCCAAACATCTGATGTTATCTGGGCCCACTTTGTGTAAAAATTGTGCAGTTTTCCACCAAGGGAAGGGAGACAGAGATGGGCCCGCGTACCCTCACTGAGAGGAGCTGGCTCTTTGCCCCAGGCCTCTATTGCATCTGTGAGCAAGGGCTCCTCTGCCACTGTTGCTCTTGAATCCAGAATAGGATCCTTTACTCCTCTGGTTCCCAAAGTTTCGAAAGGGATGAAACCCCCCTCGATACTGTCTCCAACGACTGCCTCCTTTGACCATTTGAGGTGGAGCCAATCTTTTGCTGTTGTTTTGACACCGGAAGGTCCCCTTTTTATCCTGGATATCCTTCAAAATGTCATTCAGGCCTGAACCAAATAATAAGCCTCCCTCAAAAGCTAACTTAAACAACTTGGTCTTTGACACCTGGTCAGCGACCCAATGCCGAAGCCGCACCCTTCACATGATGAACACAATATGATAAGTGAATTGAGTAGCCATGCATAAATTCTCTACTGTGGCATCCCCCAGAAAGGTGGAGGCCATGCAGACCAATTGAAAAATGTTTACCCCCTCAGAATCTGGGGGAACGAAGCTGCCCAGTGTGGTAACCCACAAGTTTAAAGCTCTTGTAATAAAACAGAAAGCATAGGAGGTGCAGAGGTTTGCTCCATTGGAAGTGAAGGTTCGTCAGCATGAAGCATCCACTCAGTTGTCATGTGCATCTGCTAAGGCCAGAGACTCTTCAATTGGGATAATTGTGTGCCTTACGAAGTTATGTACCGCCCTATCAGCCAGTGGAGGAGTTTCCCACTTGTGAGTATTTTCTTCTATAAAGGAGAAATACCAAAGCCTGGGTTTTGGCAGATCTTTTCGCTGGTCAGTACCTGCCCATTCTAGTTCAATAATCTGATCAATTGAATAAAGTTTGGAAAACACTTTGGAGTGGAGGATGACACGGATAGGATTACCATCTAAGGCCTCCATGGGATGCACCCCCTTCAGCTTAAAGTCCTACAAGCCTCAGTTATCAGATAGAACAACAATTTGGTATCAAACGGGGAAGGAAAGGAATCCACCTCTTTGGCTCCATTGACTCTCCTTCCTCCTCCTCCTCAGATGGTTTGTCCTCCTCATCATCCATTAATTGTTTTAGATCAGAATTTTCCCCAAGATCCCCGACATTCTCATCCTGACTCTCTGTATGGACAAGGTTGGGGTCTGCCTGCAGATCCATTTTAGCAGATTTGTCCTGCCCTGGTGAACCTGGACATGCCTGTGTGGGCCTCCCTGACCTGAGGGCCCGGCTTGGGGTTGGGTGTGTCTAAGGGGATGTCCTGCAGAACACTGGGGCTCAAAAGCTCTCCTAGGAGCAACCACAAAGATTTACTCAATTATGCTTAGCTACTGCCAGCTGGTACACCAGGTACACCCCCCAGCTTGGAGTTCTGACTAGGGGAATTGTAAGAGACATATTAGCCTGAGTAACACAATGGGAGCAACAAGAACCCAGTGGAGAGGGTCACATTACCCTTTTGCAGATCTTATATCGTTTGAACACTAGCTGTCTCTGACAAGCTAGGGTGCCAAAACACTAGTCACACAGATGTCCAAAAAGGAAAATAAAGTTAAAGAAATATCTGGAGTTTCCTCAATATAATGGATGAATAGAGGGACACTGCCATGACCCCCATACCCCTCTGTGGGGAGAACACACAAGTATAAAATGTTCCTACCAGCCCAGAAACTCTAAAGGCTGTAGAAGGGATGATTGCGCTCAGCCATGCAGTGCTGAATGGTCAGGAAAACACAGTCGCCATGTCTAGCACTTGAGAAAGTGCACATGCATGCATGCTCCTGGGAAAGTGCACGTGAATGGGGGCATGGCTAGCAGCCGAGTGGAGAGTAGCACTCTTTACCAGCTCTACATCACTGAATGCTTAATTAACATACTAACATACTAAAAAGCCAGCAGAATAGGCCAAATGGTCAGTCTTGTCTGCTTAAAAGCCAGCAACCTAGTGGTTGCTCGCCTCACCACCCCCCCAGCCCCCAAGAGGGTCTTCTCCTGTGCTAATAAAATGCTAAAAAGTGCTTAAAACTGCTTTTAACTACTAAAACAGGATCTAATAGCTATTGCAGATCATGGAGATATAAAAAAATCCTTTGGTTGGTGTGGTAGTTTGATCCCCCCCCCCCCTTTCCAAAAATAGGCTTTGGCATTTCTTTTCCTCCAAAGGTCTACTGCAGTAGCACTTCTCTCTATTTTATTTTTCTGAATATATCTTTTTCTACTATTATGGGTAGGCCACCCATTATAGTATCTTAACCTCACTTGGCTGTTCCCTCTATATATTCTCGTTTATCCCTGCCTTAGGCCTGCAAGTTAAAAACTAAGGAACCGTAAGAAAGAGCTGGTTATTGAATATATTCTGTGGAAAGCATGATTTCCAGCCAGGAAAACAGAGTGCAATATCTTTCTTTATGTATTACGCCCCCGATGCGCGTTTGCGCTATAGTCCAGCCCCTGTGGGGATCTGGTAAAGACAGGGATGTCTGTTCCTTGAAAGGAGCCGTGTTTAGCTTCGTTGTGAGAGAGAAACGGCTGCTACTGGTTACGGAGGGTAAAGGAGCTGAATAGGATCTCGGAGAAGTGAGATCTGCCACAGAAGAGAAGCCCGTAGCATAAGAATGTTTCCCCGTGGTAAAAAAGTGAAAGACTGTTTTTAAACAGTCCAGGAGATTGCTCACAGCGCCTCAGTGACCTGAAAGTGCAAGGCTGTCACTTTCCTTAACGCGTGCCTTAAAGAAACAATTTATCCTTGCTAAATAAAAAGGAACCCCTTGTTAAATAGACACAGAGAAAATGGCAGAACGGAAATGTTTTACCGATGGCTTACCTTTTCAGCCGTTGGTTTTAGAAACTGCTAAAAGAGAGTTAGGGATACTACCCTAGCATGTGTGCACAGAAGATACATTGATCAGATGAAACAAAATACAATTTGCTTTCTATTTTGTGGAAAGAAAGTGAGTTCCTACCTGAGTGCTGGGAGTTTGAAAAATTAGCCCTTAGGAGCCAGCAGCCCAATGACGAGGCTGTTATATAAGGAATGACAGCTGTCACTCAATTTGAGTTGGGGGAGGAGCTACACAAATTATAGGCAATTAGCTGATATTTGTCTATATCTTGTACTGTACTACCAAAAGGAGGACAAGGAGTGGTTATAAAGAACCACAGTATTAATATATGAGCGAATGGTCCAGCTGATCCCCCAGCCTGTATGCATTAGGGAAGGAATGATGGTAATTTAGATTAGGGGCAGATCAGCTGACCTGATGACACATACGGGAGGGGTATATAAGCTGCCCTGGTGCTCAGAAGTATAAATATCATATACATTAAGCATCATAATAAGACATACAGTATATCCTACAAGCACACATAATACATAACACATAACACAAAAACACTAACATTATTACACCATAGAATTCAAGTATGAACTAATCAGCAGAGGGGATACCTATGTCATTTTTTACATATCAAGTAATACCCTTCCTAACATCCCTAATAGCTTTCTGTTGGAACCAGGCTACAATTTCACCATATCATACACCCGTAGTCCTTGATCTGTAACCACATGGCACAGAATTCCAAATCTGAGGACCTCTGTTAAAGAAATGTGTACATCCAAATTCTGTCCTCATTTTAGGTTGTTTAATTGAATACCACAAGCAGACTGTAGTCCTAATTTTACTTCCCTGATTTGTAGTTCATCCAGTATATAGTCAGGGACCTTCCCCTTATTGCACTTTACCATAAAATTTAATACATGGAGTAGTCTCCTATCCTTAGGATACACCCTTCCCAGCAGATCATATAACTGCTGTCTATGTGCCATTCTCGGGGCTCCCAGGATAAATCTGGCCAATTTATTAAATATCACATCTATCTTAGTTAATACTGTATTTGTTGCACTCATATAAACTATATCCCATAGTCCAAAAGAGGAAGAACTAATGTTGTAACAACATGTTTTCTAATATGCTCAGACATACACCCTTTATTCAACAAAAGAACCCCATACGACTTCCCACCTTTGTAGTACATAGTCCACATGTGTATTCCATTTCATGGCATTATCCAAATACAATCCTAGATACTTATAATTCTGGGTTTGCTGGAGAGGGACACCATCCAAAGTCCTGATTCCTACAGGGACCTCCAAGGTCTTAGTCCCTCTATCCCTTGAGAATAGAACAACCTGTATCTTTTGTGGGTTCAAAATAAGTTTAGAATCCAGAAAGAAATGTTGAAGCTCTGAAAATGCCACCTGTAATGTAGTTTCGATCTCCTGAATGAATGTACCCTCTGAATAAATAATGGTATCATCAGCATATAGATGCCAACCAACCCCCAGATGAGACAAATTAAGATTATTCATACATAAATTGAAAAGAATAGGCCCCAAAATAGATCCTTGGGTCACCCCTGAAATAATAGTTCTAAATTCTGATGCACAATCATTCATGGCCACCTGTTGTTTTCTACCACTCATGTACTCGTGAAATAATCGCACCACCCGCATAGATAACCCCAGAGCTTTTAATCTGGACAGGAGGATGTTGTGGTCCACGGTGTCAAATGATTTTGACAAGTCAACAAAAATTGCCCCCACCGACATTCCCCTGTCCAGAGCTCTGGTGACATCTCCTGTCAACTTTATTAAAGCCGTAGTAGTACCATGTTGTGGTCTAAACCCATATTGATGCTTATTCATGATCCCACCTACTTCCAGAAATTTTTGTATTTATATTCCATTAATTTTTCAAGTATTTTAGCTACAATTGGCAATACAGAGATTGGTGTATAATTTTCTATGTTCAGTTTTGATCCATTTTTAAATACAGGGGTATCTTGGCCTTTTTCCAAATATCTGGGAGTTGCTCATCCCTAATAACCCTGTTAAAAACAAATGCCAAAGGATGCGAAATGACTGGAGCTGCATATTTAAGTAAAGTACTAGGGATTTCATCTAATCCTCCAGCTTTATTTATTCAAATTTTTAGCAATTCTGTTTGTTTGTCTGTTGGGGTTATTAAATCAAATTCAAAGCCATTAAGTAACTGGTCAATAGCCTCTTAGGGCATATTAAATACAGAAGCCTTATTAGAATTTTGAAGAAGAGATGCCGTGCCCATAGTTACAAAATAATTATTAAAACTATTCATTACTTGTGGACCTAATGGAATTCTGATGTTATTTATTTCAAAAGTCTCAGGATAGTCCGTAGCTTGTACCCCATTTACCTTTTTCAAGATTTTACAAAACTCACTAGGGTTCCCAAACAAATTAGATGTTAATTCTTTATTAAAATATTCTTACCTACAATTTCTAAGTGCAGAGGTATACTTATGTCGAATTTTCTTATATTTAACCCAATCAACTTCCTTATTAGACATTTTAGCAGCTCTCCATTCTTTATCTCTCTGTCTTTTTAACTTAATGAGTTGTCCTTTATACCAAGGAGAGTTATTTGATTTAAGTCTCCTGTATTTAATAGGGGCATAATGATTACAAATAGTCATAAAATCTCCGTGGAATAAATTCCACGCATCATGTACAGTGGGAACCATAGCCAATCTATCCCAATTATCGGTTTCCAACTTAAGCATAAACCCTATATAATCAAAATTTTTATAGGACCTAAATTGAACAATCTTTCCAGGTTGTTTGCTTATTCTCTGTTTCCTTGTACAAAATATCAATTGGTGGTCATAAAAAGAGTCAGAAAGCACTCCACTATCTACATATTTTTCTGAATCAGTGGTAAACATAAGAACCAGGGTGGTCGATCTTTCTGGGTGTCTGTTGTTAACCCTAGTGATTCCCTAAATCAATTGGGTCACACCTAGATTTACCGACATTTCCTTAATTTTATGATTAGTTTCCACTGTCTTCCAATCTACGTTGAAATCACCAGTGAAGAGAATTTCATGTGAGGTTAAGTACTTCCCCAGAAAGTCTTGTAACACATCAAATACCTCATGAGTACATCCAGGTGGCTGATATACCCCCAGAATCAATAAGGGCTTCATAAAAGGGATTTGCATCTCCAAAACCAGAACCTCAGAGCCATATCAATTAAGGTGTTCATCAACCTGCATTACTTGTAAGGTATTACATGTATAGATTACAAGCCCCCTTGTGTTTCTGTCTTGCCTCCAAACAGCATATCCTTTTATTCCAACTTGATTGTCTGTTGTGTTCTCATTTAATCAGTTATTACAATAACATCTGGACCATATTTAATGGTCCATTCCCTTATATAGCCAATTTTTTTGAGCAAACTACAGACATTCATATGGACTATACACATACCGCCTTGTTTTAATTTAACTGTAGTAGTATCCAACAAATCTATATCCAAGGTACTATTACTGATATCACCATGCCCCAAATCAAAAGGTCCAGGATTTGGATGGATGTCTCCCCCCCCAACCCACCAAGCAACAAACCCATCACCAGCATTTATTTACAGAACCTATAAAACAAATGTTTACTATGGTTTCTACCCCAAACAGAATTTGTTTCCTGCTTACTAGTAGATGATTTACTCTGTCCCCACCCAGCCAGAACAAATCTCTGCAGTGTTACCCAGTATAACAAACTAACTTCCATTTTATGAAACAACATTCCCACCATTATTTCACCAACCCAGTTGTGCCTCAAGTCCTCCCACTGTACCTGGGTACTTTAATATTATATATATATATAATCCGACAATTCTATCTCCTCAACACCTGTGATATTAAACTATAATAACTGGTCAGCAATTTCTCTCAGTGTACTGACCAGGTTGATATTTTCCATAACAACCAGCTGGTTGTTATGACATTCATGAGCCTTGCCAGTCAAACTATGCTGCTGCCTCATTGGCCAACATTCTGTATGTGGGCGGGGCTAAACAGTCTCACAAACTGCTGGAGAAAAATTGCTGGTCTGTTATTATAAAAAATAAAAGATGGGGAGGGTGTTTATAAGATATAATGTATCATCTCATTGTGGATGCTTGTGATAAACCCCTGGCTTACTCGGGTTTATGTAGCATCCCACAACTCGGGTGTGCATTAAATTCTCATATCAAACCCTTCCCCATCCATTATTCTCTATGTAATACTTTTGTGCAACAACTAATTAGATAATATCCCACGACAACTTTTAAAACCCACATGTTCATATTCATAATACTGGTACAAATTGTTATAAAATACTATCTTTAATCGTCATATACAAGGGCCTTGCAGCAGGGATATACTTGCGCTATAGCTTATTAGTGTATTGAGACCTATAGAATCTCAATTACCCCAAATATTTCTAAACCACTATTCTTACTAACTACTAAGCACCCTGCATACACTTTCACAGCACCTCCCCGAAGCCTCCCACAGGTAGACTCACACTGGGTGACTCACGCCACTCCTGCGTGAGCCACTCACGCCTGCGGCAGCCACTAGTACAAATGCGTTTTTATATGCAGACAGTCTCCGCCCCCCTGTATCACCTGTTACTGCTTAAACCCACACCGGTAGCCCCCCCCCACTTACCCTCTGGGACTCCTGATGTAACTTAGTCCAAAAGTAGTAAAATAGCAGCAGGTCTTCCTCCACACACTGCAGGGCACAGCAAAGCTGAAACGGCTGATAGAACTGCCAAGGAGAACTGAAGCAGCATTTATTAAAGAGACACAGCTGATTAGGCAGGTACAGATCTTGTGCAAATGCACTGTTATTAGCAGACAGTCTCCGCCCTTCTGTGTCACCTGTTACCGCTTAAACCTGCAAAGGTAGCCCCCCCCCACTTACCGGCACCGGGACTCCTGATGTAACTTAGTCCAAAAGTGGTAAAATAACAGCAGGTCTTCCTCCACACACTGCAGGGCACAGCAAAGCTGAAACAGCTGATAGAACTGCAGAGGATAACTGAAGCAGTGTTTGTTAAAGAGTCACAGCTGATTAGGCAGGTGTTACTCATTTACCCCACCCACACAACCCGGTCACAGTTGGTACGATGGGTAATATTAAAACAACGACCGGAGGAGAAAGGGCCAGGCAAAAAGAAAATTGAGTAGTCCCCGAGAAAGAGAAGGAGCCTTTCGACACCAACCCAAATTAGACCGCAAATGCCGCCTTACTTAAAGCCATCCAGGTGATAGACAAGAAGATGGACCAGTTTACTCAGAGGATGCAGGTAGTGGAAACCAAGACACAGACTATAAATGATGCAGCTCAAGGGACAGTTAAGACAGCCGAAAAGGTGCTTGTGGTGATGGTAGGCATCGTGAAGGAAAACTTCCTTCTTCGTCGACGGCTGGAGAACCTTGAAAATGGGGCGCGGGCACCCCACATCAGGATATTGGGCCTACCGGAGGAATCGAAGGGAGAAGACTTGGGGAGCTTCCTGGAGACATTGCTGCAAGATCTCCTGCAACTGGACTTTTCGTTCACCATTCTAAGGGCCTATTGAGCAAATTCCAGAGGAGCCCAGCTACATATGGACTCTGCATACCCACTAATCAGAGCCGTTTTGGCGGTTTTGGGTTCAGTGCAGGAAAGGGACAGCAACCTTTGTGAAGCAAGGAGGAGAGGCACGTTGCAGTGGCAGGGAATGCCTATCCACATTTTCCCTGACCTCAGCTTCACCACTCGCCAGCACTACAAGGCCTTCGATGGTGTTCAAGCGAAGCTGCATCAATTAGGGATACATCATGTTCTCTTGATGCCTGCCAGCCTGAAAATAGCTTATGGGGTGAAAACCTACCATTTTGGCGACCTGAAGAAAGCAACGAAGCTACTAACCAAAATAAAGTTAGACTATGCAGCAAGGGGACCAGACTGATTCGGAGGATGAGAACGACACCCGAGTTTTCTTCCTAAGAGATTGTGACCAGTAAGTTGGATATGTGGCTCGAGGGAGCTTGTGGACTTTTACCCTAAAAGTAAAGGGACTTTTTATGGTTCAAGTTTTACCAACTCTTCAGAACATTTTAATTGTACTTAATTGTTCATAACAAAATAGTTGGCTGAACTTTACGTCTGAGTAATTTTGGTTCACAGCTTGTGATGCAGTTAGGGGATTTCTCCCCGCATGTTCATTTATTAAGTCTAGCTCTATATGGAGTTTGAATGGTCTATTGATACCTGTGATAACATCGTAGTTAATGAACAGAACAAAGGTAATAAAATATGTTCAGGAATTTGGCGTCTTAGAGTTGCAATTCTAACTACTTAAAGGATATCCCTGGCCTAGTTAGGTCATAGTAAGGGGAAGATGTAAAGCTGGGAGAGGGTTATTTATTCCTAAGTCTCAATATAGGAAAAAGGGGAAGTTTTTTTCACCTATTAAAGGGATGGTTGATGCCAAGGGAATAACTGGTATGATCTGTAATGTATTTCCCCTCTCATGGTTACCAACATTCTAAGGAAAATTATCTATTTTGGAATCTAACTTGTAGGCAACCTCTCATTAAAGTAACAAATTAGGAGTGCTAATGATACTGAATGTCTTACTATCTGTATGTACTGAAACTATGCACTGTCCTATGGGTTATGCTTGTAACTATTGCATCTTAAAAATCAATAAATGTAAGTTAAAAACAATAAAGTGCATGTGCATGATGTCACAATGCTGCATGTGAGGCCAGCACATCAGGAAGGTTGTGCTCCCAGGCACAGGCATGAAAAAGATGCGCAGAGGCTTGGAGAAAGCCTCTTGGGAAAGAACAGTGCGAGCCCATTGGCCAGGTCTCAGAATAAAACTGCGGGAAGCCATGTGGCTCAAGGGAGACATTAAAAACACCACAGGCACATAAACTGTGACCAGATCCCCCAAAAATAAAAAGAACTGCAGGAAAGACTCAATCTCTCAGAGTCTATGGGTCTTTTTTTTTTTTAAAAGAACAAATCAAGCTGAACAATAGAGGAAAATATCCCTTCAACCAAGGTCCACCACACACACACACACACACCCGCAGCACACACATACTATCCGGCAAGTAGTACAAGGTAAATTCATACACCACACAATAGTTACCCTATGGTCTGGGGCAATGCCTAACTAGATGGAAAGGAGATACAGGGAATGCCCTAATAATAACCCACAGACAGGTAAATACTTGAAGGCACAATGATAAGAGGAAAATCAGAGACCTGCAAAAAAACAAGCACCCTTATACCAATGTGACAGACATGGCTCCTAATCCAAGCACAAACAAACAGTGGAAATGGGGGAAAAAGGGGCAGGTTAGCCATTTTGAAAGTCACAGCTTAACAGGAACGATTCTGAATTCAGGGGTCCTCCCTGTCATCAGGCAGCCCCAACCTGCTATGCTGAATCGCAGCACTAGATAGTAAACTCCAAAGAAAATGTCCTCTTCAGAGAGATTTCTTAGCTGTTTTTCCTTCAATGACACAGCAAAGACTGCAGAGTTGCTGCAGTCTGGAATGTTCATGTGCACAGGATTCTAAGTTGATTACAGCCTTGGGCTGTGCAACTTCCCCTGGTGGGGGTGCACATCACCCACTAGTTATGAGTACCCATTGACAATGTGGAGCGCTACAGAAAGTAAAATACTGCACTTTTTCAAACCTGGTATACATGAGGACCTCCTATATAAGTTATAAGAAGTCCTTAAATGCATGGTAATTCTTAGCCCTGACTGGTTGAAACTGCTGATGATTTATGATATACTGGAAATGCTTCTGTAAATGTTTAATGTTACCAACTATATACGTCCCAGAGGATCCCTTTCTTAGACATCTTTCCCAGTTTAATTTGTTGTGCCACTTTTGTTCAGTAAATGTTCAAAATAATACTGCTAGGATGTAAATAACTATGCTTCATTTTTAATAATGCAAGTATCTAAGAAGTAGAAATAATTTTGTACCTGCGAGGTTCACTGTGGGGATATGGAATTACTATCAGTTGGGAGTTTGGGATGATAGCTTTCCATTCCTGTTTCCTTGCAAGCTGGAAAAAGAAAGAGGAGAGTAATTTTGTGTTGTGGATGAAAACAGTCCCAAAGTAAGAAAGATTCTTAAATGTGCTTGTGGCACTGAAGTCCTCAAACCTAAAAAGTAGAAAATAATACACATTTTTCATTTGATAATCAAAATAATTTACACAATCATGAATAGTGATAACAGTATGGAAGGAATAATTGAAGCAGCCAGGTACCAACACATCATATGCAGCCTATATCCCGATTATAGCCTACGTAGGTCTCCCCCAGACAAGAAAAGACGAGGCCTACAGAAGATGGGCCGAACAGAGGTTACAAATACTAGGCCAACTATTTAGGGTCGATGAGAAACTTGACTTCACCGCAGACAGTGTTTCTTTTACCTTGGCTAGACTTCGTTAGGTACCTCCAGCTGAGGAATAGGGTCACTAGGCTACCTCTGAAGACCTTAGACCCCCTGCTGAGCACAATAATCGATCTAGCAGCGCTGGAACACCCCAAAAGGTCAGTCATGCAGATTATGCCAAGGCTAGAAAAGGTGTCAGATGAAGCCCCACTGTCACAAATGCACAGATCATTGGAGGGGGGGGGATGAGGACCCTGCTAGAAGACTCAGAATGGGATATAATTTAGGAGGAAGTGAGCCGTGCTACAGCCAGCAATCTGTGAAGAGAATTTAAATGGAAGACCATCAAGGCACTTCAACCCAGGGAATATGGATAGATGTTGGAGGGAGTGTGACTACCAACGAGGCGCTCATTATCCCATTTTCTGAAACTGCCCCATACTCCACTTGTATGATCAGGAGGTCTCAGCTACCATACAAAATCTTTTGAACACAGGCATGTCTTTGCAGGCCCCCCAGTTGCTCTTAGGACTACCTCCTAGGGGAGTGAGAAGCCCACAATTCAGATATTTGCACAGGATATTTACAGTGGCTTTTGCAAAAGCCATTCCATGCAAATGACTCATGGTAACACCCCACTTGCAAGACTGGGTAAACCAGTGCAAGTGTATAAAAGAAATGGAGAAAATCACCCACCAGCAGAGACTACAGGCTGACTTATACAGTACTAGATGGGTGTTCTTCCTCTCCTACTTGGAGGAAACTGAGGGAGACCAGGTCTTGGACAACATTTTGGTCCCTTGACACCTAGGAGACTAAATAAAGGTGGAAATATTGAAACTGGCACAACAAAGGAATGACCCATGACCCTCCCACCTACCCAAAGACGGTGGTCTGAGACAGTAGTGACAACCTGAGCTATCATGGCAGTAACAGCTCGCTCCCAGAACAGGGCATTGGGAAGGAAGCAGCAGGACCCAAACGATCATCAAATCATATAAATGATTTTTTTTTTTTTTACTATCTGTGTTAACTCTAATGAATCTATTACTCTTACAAATGGATTTTGAAGCTCTGTCTTTCGAATGCTACTTATTTATTTGACACAGAAAACAGTTTCAGGCGGATGTAATGGTGGAGTGACATATACAATGCAATGACTAGCATGTACCATCTGTTGTCAACAATTTTGTGACTGCAAAATATGCTTCACAGTTTGTAGAAATTCCTTGCTTTTTTAAAAACTGAAATAAAATACAAGTTAAAAAAAAATATGAATAATAAGAAACAAAAAATAAATTTACCTTTTCTCCAGTGAGAAGGGGGATACCAACATATAGATGGTCAAGAAAGTTGGCACTGCGACCCAGACCAAACACATTGTAAGGCAACTGCAGAGCAAAATGTGCTGACTGGCTGAGTTGTCCAGCTGGAATACAAAGAGAATAATGCTAATTAAATTACCTGATTACATGGCTGCAATAGCTGCATGGAATGAAACAAGCTGTAGCTAGCAGTTTTTTTTTTTTCCAGACACTGAGGCTCTTTAGATTACAATAATTGAAGGGGCACTCACACGTCTCCTAAACTAATCTGCTGAGACCTAGAGTTCCTTTAAGGAACACTCCAAATAATTTTGAACATATTTAGTTTCTTTCTTGCAGATCTTGACATCTGGTTGATCCTGCGAACTGCCACCAACCATTTTTTTATTTATTTCGTTGTTCAGACATAACCTTTCAGCAAAATGCTCTTTTTCAAAGGTTCCATGTCTTGACAGGAGGACAACACAGAAAGGTAGTTACAGAGTATGAGTGCACAAGTACAGAGACAAAAAATACAAAAAATAACAGCAACTGGTCTGACTATTTACAATTGTAGGCCATCTCATACATAGGTATAGCATATTGCAGTTAGTACAGCCCAAGGTACATGGTGAGTGCTGTGGGTTTAAGAAACAAATTTAGCAGAAGGTAAAGCAACCGGGAGAGGCACTGTCGTTAACCATGAAGCCCAACTTAATATCCAACTGACCACTGCAACAAAGCCCATCCAAAGGATGGATGCAAAAGATGGGTTCAACCACGGGGACCATTTATGCATCTGTATAATGCATGTGGAGTTTTATTTAGTATATTCTTTCATGTTGAAACTGCTGGTGCCAAGCTCACCCCTCCCCCCAAGGTCACCAAGAACAAGATCGAGCCCAGCAGTGTCAGGACTGAAATGAATTAATACACAGATTAACACTCCAAATACATTATACATGTACATACTATAGATGGTCCTTGGGGAAGAGCCCATCCTTTGGCTCATCAGAGGAATGGACTACAGTGACCACTGGGACGGGAGTTTGAGACAGACAGCATAGTGGGCAGCATTTCACAGGATCAATCACATATTAACAGCTGTTCAAAAAGCAAAACTAAATATGTAACAATTATTACTTTCTGCAGATTCCCTAATCAGGACCACTGAGTCCCTGTACATTAGTTTAGAAGACGTCAAAGTTTCCATTTAAAACTTCACCAACCAGTGAATCAATTACAGTTTTGAGCAAAATCAATAGCCAGAAAAGGTTGGAAACACCGTTCTGAGTCAGAAACAGATTTGATGCATGAGGAGAGCTACCGCCACCATTACAGGGTGGGGTTAGCAATGTAAACACAGTAGCAGGAAGCCATTTTGTGAAACTGTAATGGGACTAGTGAGCAATTCAATAACAAACTTTTATGTGTTTTGCTTTCAGACATGGCTTCGGGAACTTCCTGCTGTCCGGATCACGCCCGAGCTATGATTGTAGAGGAGGTGGCCACACTAAGAGAGATAGAGAGAACTTCCTATGGTGAAGGGTTGCCTCCAGATGTAGCAATCCCTACCTATCCAGTGAGACTGTGCATTATGTGCATCAAGGCTGGAAGGGATGTGTTTCTGATACTCCACTGTTTGGATTGCCTAGTGAAGTATGGTATGAACAGGGGTGCAGCGTCAGAGAGGGCATCACAAATTTGATTAGCTCCCACTTAGACCAAAGTAGGAAACCCTGCATGCAGCAGCACGCAGCACCAGGTTGAACCTGTTGGGGGAGGCCCCACAGAGTGTGGCACAGAAGGAGAGAGCAACTTTGATCTACTGCAAGGGCAGGAACAACGAAGAGTTTCTATGCCCATGTCCCTGGTGAACAGTGCAACGGAAGGATCCATGGACCCATGGAAGGAGGGTCCAAGTTCTAGCTAGTAGGGGAGGATGAACTGCAAGAGACACTGAACTGGGAGGAGTCTACCTCCGCGCCCAGTGAAAAGTGGACTGTCTCGGGAGTAAGGACATCTTCTCACTCCTGGGCTCAGATCCTGAGTGAGGAAGAGGAGGATGAAGATATGTATCTTCATGTTGAGGGTCCCCGTGAGTCACCTCAAGTTCTTGCCTCGGAGGAGCCAGAGAGAGAAGAAGGCAGCTCCAGTAACCTGCCCACAGAGATGGTCGGGGACAAGTTCTTTAGTTCTTTAAGTATGTGGTATTGGCTCAAACAGGACTGGCCACCCCAATCCGGGCCATGGGCCGCACACTTGTGAAGAGTAGCAAGGAGGAGAGACTGGTACGTAGGAGGGCTGATACCATTTATGGGAAGTCCTTTCCTACCCTTTGTTGTAGAGTCTGGGAGGAAATTGAACAGAACAGGAAGTCCTGGTGGTTGGAAGAGGCAAGCAAGAATTTGTACTCTGATGCAGCAGAATGTGTCAGGGACAGAGTCATAAATGGGTGACTAAAATTCTGGAAATTGAGCAGAACTCTGTATGTGGACACTGTGCGAGTTGTGGACAAGGCAGGGAATGAGACATTCCACAACATCAACTTTGAATGCCCATATGGTGTCATAGTCCTCGCTCCACACCCTGAGTGGTACTACCCTTAATGGTGCCACTCCCTGTGAATATGCCCAGCATGCCTAGGGGAAGCGAGCAGTAGCAGCCCAACATGTAACTCAAAAACAAGTATGAAACCAATGGTTTATTTTGTGGATTGTAAATGTCTGGATGATCATTATGTGCTGGGTAAAAATTACAAATCTAACAATGGGAGCAGAAACACCACAGAAAGTTTGTTTTAAGATTTTGCACAGTTTATAAAACATACGCTACAAGCTGCAAGCTTCAGTGTATGACCTCTTTTCCCCACAGTAAATGCATTAAATACGGCAACCCAAATGGGGACCTCTTGCACATAATAGGGTTCTGTCTTGTATTTAGAAATATAAAAAAATAGACAATGACAGCAGAAAAAAACTGTTGGGCCATCCAGTCTGTCCATAACACAGTATCATACCCCAAGACCTTGTGGCTATATGGAGTTTTTGTCAATATTATCTGCCCCCATGTTCCATGTCTTACTGCTACTCCATGAGTTGCTACTAAGCCCTTAACTCTGTCCCTGCCGTGCTTGCAATTATTAATGGCTTTAGTGCCCAGCACCTTAGCCGACAAACTGTTCCGTGGTTCAACCACTCTCTATGTAAATGAAAACTTTCACATGTCCTTCCTGAATCTCTCCAGCCCCTGCCAGATTTTACTCGTTCCCGTGTTCTAGATGTTCTGTTCCTGTTGAATAATTCCTTGCAGTTTACATTGTTCACTCCTTTCAGGAATTTTGAAACTTTCATATCGACACTCTCTTGTCTGGCCTCTACCGCGTACATCTTCAGTGCCTTAAGCTGATCTTCAAAGGATTTGCCCTGCTGGCCCTGAATCATTTTGGGTACCAAACACTGCACTACTGTATCTCCAGCCTGTCTTTATCTTTCCTTAGGTGAGTATTCCAGAAAAGGCCAAAATACTCTAGGTGCGACCTCACCAGTGATCTGTGAATGACAGTAATAAGTCTATCCTCCTGCTGTTAAAACCCCCTCTTGATACACCCCAGCATCCTGGTTGCCTTACTGCAGGCCTTGTTACACTGACTAGAATGTTTAAGGGAATCATTTGTGATGACTTCTAGGTTCCTTTTCTCAGAAGTATTGCCCAGCTTAACTCCTCCCATCCAATACTCTGTCCTGGGGCTCCTGTTCCCTATGTCAATCACCTTGCACTTTTTGACACTAACTCTCAACTACCAAACTTTGGACCACCTCTCTAATCTATGCAGAACTCTCTAAACCCCTCCTCACTGTCTACCCTACCACAGTGTCACCTGCTAAGAGGTACATCTTGCACTGAATTCCTTCTACTATGTCACTGATGAACATACTGAAAATGACTGGACCCAGGAATGATCCCTTGGGCACCCACTAATGACATTCCTCTCCTCGGATATGACTCCGTTAATCGCTACCTTCTGCTGTTTCCCATCCAACCAACTTCCCACCCATCTATGTTTTTTTGCTGCACCCAAATCCTCTAGCTTTTTCAGCAAACTTCTGTAAGGCAACTCGTGGAATGCTTTACTGAAGTTGAAGTAGAGTAAATACACTGCATGACCGTAATCCAAGTACTCAGTTAAAGAATACTGGCAGGTTGCTCTGATAAGATCGCCTGCCATTAACACATGCCGTTTACTATCCTTGAGCCTGTTTTTCTTCTGGTAGTCCACTAGGTCGTCTTTGACTGGTGTCTCCATCAGCATACCTGGGAGGCAGTATGGCGTAGTGGTTAAGGGCACTGAGTTGCAAACCTGGAGACCTGGATTTGAATCCCATCAGACCCCACTTGCATACTGTGTGACCCTGAGCAAGTCAATTAACTTCCTTGTGCTTCCAGGTCGCACCTGGAAACAAGCTTCGGGTTAGTGTGCCTTTCCTAGTTAAACAATTTCCCCTTTCCCGACTGATAGGTCTGTAGTTACCCAGACGGTCTTTGTCCCCACCCCTGTGAAGTGGAATTATGTCTGCTACCCTTCAGTCTTTCTGCACCACCCCCGTCTTAACTGAGTTACTGAATGGCCCTGCCAGGGGTTCAGCTAATTCCTACGCCAGTTCCCGGAGCACTATCTATCTTCAGGGCTACAAGCCCTTTTCTGATCCTTTCACTTGTAAATATCTGCTGCCTCTTCTCTGGGATCCCCCTTTCAGAAACCTTAAATTATGTGGTTCTCGAGCAAAGGCCCATCATCCTCCTTTGTTAATACCGAGCAGTAGTCACTCAGAATAGCTGCCTCCTGCTCCTCGTCCTCCATTTTCCTGCCTCCCTCTGTTAGCAAACAAGTCCCTCTCCCATTTTTCTTTTTTCTCTAACATATCTAAAAAACTATTTTACCCCTCCCTTGATCCATTCTGCAATACGCAGCTCTATGTCTGCATTTGCGTCCTTGGCTGCCTCTTGGTCTCACTAGTTTTTATTTGGTAAAGGCACTTAATCTGATCAGAAAACACATTTCTCCATTTTTCGTGAGTTTTAGGCA
This sequence comes from Neoceratodus forsteri, assembly GCA_016271365.2. Classification (NCBI taxonomy): domain Eukaryota; kingdom Metazoa; phylum Chordata; order Ceratodontiformes; family Ceratodontidae; genus Neoceratodus; species Neoceratodus forsteri. Next base: position 1,490,920,987 of record CM028130.1, read on the forward strand.
CCCTCTTTTATCCTGTTTTTTTCCTTTATAAAAATACAGTTCTCCACTGAGAAGAGAAAACACTCAATAATATATAATGGAAAAAGTATGTTAAAGATTTATATTATACTGAAGAAATAAATAACATGACTGATTTATACAGTATTTCACTGCTGAGTCTTGCTTTTTCTACAAACAAAATGATGGGTTCCTTTACTGTTTAGTTATTATTTTCTTCAATAAACTTATACACAATATATTCAATTTATCAATAATACAATGGATTATGTGTTCACTTGATGCCAATTTGCTTATAATGTGCAAACTGTCTTCTAACTTAGAAGAAACTGCTTTTTTCTGTCTTGCTTGCAACAGTCTTTTAAATAGAAGGGTAGCTGAAAGTATCCATAATTGCCGGTCTTTATTCAACATAAAAAAGAGACAATGTATCTCCTAATATAAAAATCTTAGGATCCAATGGATTATTCAACCGAATCACAGAACAACAAACAAGAATTATTATTATTTTTTTGCCTACTACAATTTATCCTCTTTCTGATCAGGCAGCCCCCTGCCTTTCCAGCCTGCCCAGTCCCATTATCCAACTTCTCAGGGGGCTTACCGGGCTCACATGCGTCCTACAAGGATTGCCCTCCTTGATGGGGCCAGGGATGGGAGGGCCGTCCTCTCCTCCTGGTTCTATAGCCACCAGATGGAGCCCTGCCCAGCTGGTGGTGTGGGCCAGTGGCAAGTCAGAGATTCATCCTGCCTCCTGGAGGTTTTCCTCCAGCGTTTCACACCCCTGGACCACCCAGCGATGCACATGTGTGCCTCTGCAGGCACTTGGGTCCAATAGTCTCGAGCATCCATGCTGTTGGGACTCTCTGTGTTGCTACCTCCAGGTGAAAGTTGCAGAGTGGGACATCCAGACCCCCTTCCTGAGAGATTGGAGAAGCCTTTTGGACATTCGATCTTCTCTTCCCCTGGCTCACCCCTGTCTAACAGAGTCTGCACCTGAACCCCTGTCACTGGCGTGGCAGGCAGTAGCACTACCATCAGGCCACTGGACCAGATAAACAGGAATGATTTTGCTCCAGACATTTTTTTTTTACTACAGTACCATAAAATAAAAGAAAGGTTGGCTGTGGTTAAATTGTAAGTGCTTAGGTGAGAGAACTCGTATCTAGTTTTCCAGGTGGTGGAACTGTCATTTTTAGGTGGTAGAGCTTTCCTATAGCAGTCAAAGGGAGAAAGATGACACAAGTGGTGGAACTGTCATACTGTAATTTTTTTTATCTTACTCTTATTTTAGCCTCCTGCAGCCACTGACCTGCCAATTTTCCAGCCACCGCTCCACCTCCACCGCCGACCCTGGAGAGGGTCATGCCCAGCTGGCATATACAGCTGTACCCTCGAAGGGGACCTCCCCATGTCCCTGCGCCAGGCCAGAATCCAACACCGCACGCTGATGATCCAGGCGTCAGCCAGTGAAGTAGCGGGCATCGTTGTACCTAACAGTGCCACCATTTTTCCTCCATTTTCACCCCTGAGTACAGGCATGCATGACGCTGGCACTCACGTGCACAACATCTGCCGCATCTCTTTTCAGCACCACTCTGACAGTACCCCTGGTCATCACCAGGGGCTGCTGCAGAGCGGTGGCACCCTGGAACCCTCCCTGGGACAGGAGAGCAGTCCCCTGGACGCTCAATCCTATCCCGCCTCTGCTGACCCCTGACAACCCAGGCTCGCGTCCGAACCCGGGTTGCCAGCATGGTGCGAGGGGTGTCCTCCAGCGCCTCAATCCTCAGTGCCACCAGGCCAGCATCATACTGTATTTTAAGGGGTCACGGAAACAAATTCCTTTGGGCTCCTGCCCAATTTGACTCCTGAAGGTTGGAATATTCTTCATTACAGCTCCAGCATCTGCTATTTGCAGAATAATCCATTTTAATAAGTTTCTCCAGAGCAGAATGCCATGAATGTATGATTTTAAGTGGGGTAAACCTGCTTTGTACATACATGTGTGATCTATAAGCATTTAACCCTGGATATCTTTGACAGTGGTTCGAAGTGAATTGTAACAACAAGACTGGGACTTGGATGTGAGCTTCGTTCCAGCAGATCACTCCTAAGCAACATGAAGAGCCCTGGCACTCAATACTACCGCCGTGCTAACATGGGAGGTTATAGAGAGGACAAAGAAATAAGGCAAGGAGACACAGAAAGGTAAAGTGCGGAGGGATGGAAAATGTTTTTGGAAAAAGGAAAGAGAACAATCAGAAAGAGACAAGGGAGAAGCATATTCTGGGCATCTCTTAACCCACATCCTTATCCATTCACATTTCCTGAGACAAACACTGATCATGTGCCCTCTCGACCAATTACAGATTTGCATTCACTCTGTCTTTTCCCATCTCTCACTACAGGCAACCACTCCAAAGACGGACTACCAGCTCCCACTGTGTCGATCGTAAGGCTCAGCAGAGTATTAGGAGTGTGATTTCTGACCCAGCTGGTGGCATAGATCATATACCCTTGCAATGCAATATGCTATCACACTGACACACCAGGATTCTTAACCACACAATCGCCATCATAAGCAATATGTATATATGTGAAAATATCTCAGTTTTACATTTCAGACCTTTTATTCATCTTATGTGGCAACTTTCTGAGGGCAGTAGCTATGCTAAGATGGAATGTTAGCAACAGTTTTTATACAGAGAATAATGACTGTGCGGGTGTGCATTATGAGGATTTTTTCACACACCAAGGGTGTGTCAAAAGTCCTCATAAAACAAACTTTGCACGGGCATTATTTTTGTATAATAATTGGTGCAAGGTTTCAACAGAGAGAAAAACTGTAAGCTGTATTTGTGTAAGCCAGTGTGTTCCTGACCAGCTGCTGTACTCACACAAATACAGTGTGCTTTCTTTTGTGCTTCTGTGAAGTGTGAATGTGAGCAGGAAAAGGCTGTAATAACATGCAATTGAGTTATCATGGAATTCAGAGGGTTATTACAGTGTTTTATTAGGACTGGATATCCAGTCATTATAGGGGGTCACCGGTTATTATTATAGGTTCTAGGACGCCGGTTCGACAAAAATGTGTTGACCTGACATTACAGCGACAGCTGAATGTTGACCGCAACTGCGGTCAGCATTGTGCCATCCAGAAAATGTGTTTTTTAGAGGGGAGCTGTGCCCCCTCACCCCCAAATTCTAATATAACTAACTCCAAGTCAGAGCGGTTTCGAGGATGGGGCGTAGGTCACAGAGAAGTCATGCCGTGGTCCCACACGACCATTACAGTGGTCTGCCGATGTTGTCACTGTAATGGTGTTCAGCAAAAATGTTTCATTGTAGCAACAGCATACCATTATTATATGTTATTAGTTAAATGATTTTTTTACATTCTGCAGATATCTGTTATATTTTGCATTTTTTATAATGGGTATCACGATTCTGCGCTTGGCTGCTATAGTTCCATGTATTTGATTGCATTTTCTGAGGTATTTTTATAAATGTCATGTAGTTTTCTATCTTGTAACCCCTGGGTCATGCCTGAAAACAAACTCTAGCTCAGTGTGTAAATGAATGAATGAACAAACGAATGAATTAATGAATAACTAAATGAATGCACGAGTGAACAAATTTTACTGATAGTCTAATGACATTTCAATTAAATATAGAATAAACAATACATGAATACAACATCATAAGTAATAAATATGAGACCACAATCTATAAGCACTATGTACATGAAGTGCAATAAAGACTAGACATCAACATCAGAGGCAGTATAGCTCAGTGGTTTAAGGCTCTGAGCTGCAAACCTGGAGACCTGGGTTTGAATTCCACAGCCGCCACTTACATACTGTGTGACCCTGAGCAAGTCACTTAACTTCCCTGTGCTCCCAGGTTGCACCTGTAAACAAGCTTTCAGCTTAGTGTGTCTCACCTGGCTAAACAATGGAAAAAAAAAAAAACATTGTGAATGCTTGGAAAAGAAAAAAGCGGACCTACAGTTGGAGCAGAGGTGACTGGGCTGCCCATTAGCTGGCCACACTAAACTGCAGAGACACTACAAATACCCACTGCTTTATTATGCTCTTCCACATCCTCTAGGGAAAGAGGAAGAACAACACACAATGCCAGGTGTTTGCTCTGTACGTGTTCCTGTGCTTTAAGCTTATGATGCTTAAAATATGTGAAGCACTTTGATGTTTAGATCAAACTGAATAAATTGGTAATAGCAAGTACTTGCCGTTGCATCGGCTCCTGAGAGAACCCCACTGATAAGACTTACCAGGTTCTGTCCTTCCTCTAGTTTGTAACTACTAAGATGAGTACTATTTTTCCATCACTGTGGATCACCCTATTCACTCCAAATGTACTTTTATATTCCCGAATTGCCATCAAGACTGTATGTTGCTAGTGTTACCTGTAACTGGAATTGATGTTGACACACTGTTTATTCTCTAATGATATGTAATCCCGGGTCGCCTTGAAAAAGGGACCTCCGGGGCTCAGTGGGCCTACCCAGTCATCAAAATTTAATAAATAATAAATAAATAAGACTGATAGTCTAGGAGCTGCATTAATTGTCTCTCTTACATTGTCGGGGAAGGGCTTGATGGGTGTGTAGTTATTTGGTAATTGTATTGCTAATTACATGTACTTAGTACGAAAGAATGTTTGTAGCTGTGTTGGGTGTTCGTCAACTACATTTGTTATACAGTAGTCCCTCATTACAGTGAATGCCTCTGGGTCCATCCCACCTGTTCATTATCGTGAGGGTTCGTTATAAGGAGGAACCGTATTTCATGCTGATGGTAAAGAAACGAGGGACAGGAGGACAGCACAGCTGCCTGTGTGCATTTCCTTCCAGTTTTCCTCTTTACTTTAAATATCAGACTGGCTTTCTGCTACAGCAATACTGGCTGATTGCCAGGACAGTCAAGTGCTGTTTACATTTCTGTTGTGAAGTGGAGTGAAGTAATGGGAAAAGTACAGCCGCTACGTTCAGACCACACAGAGCGCAGGTCAGTGTTAAAGTGGGGGAACTGGAGAACAGCTAAGCAACCTTTGTGTGGCATTTTCTTTCTGAAATGAAATGCAGGTCCTGCTTTGCTGCAGGTGTGTGGCATTGATTTTTAAATACAGTAATGCTGGCTGACTGCCAGGACTATGAAGCGCTGTTCACGCTTCAAAGCGACAGAATGGAAAAATAAAGCTGCTCCACTCTGCTCAGACAAGCAGAGAAAGAAACAGGCTAAAAAAAAGAAAAGATCTGGTTTGGTTACTGCAACTAGAGCCTTTCAGCCTAGCAAGGACAAAGAGGGCGAAACTGACGGTATGAAGTAGAAGCGTGGAAAGTCAGTTCATAATTTTTATTTTTTATTTAAAATTAGCAGGGAATGACCGTAAAGTGAGTCAGTTCATCTTTCCAAACAGAAACAACTTTAGCCGGCCTGATGGCGCGGAGTATTGAGGCGCTGGACACCACACCGCACCTCACGCTGGCAACCTGGGTTCGGGAACGAGCCTGGGCCACTGGGGGTTGGCAGGGGAGAAAGAGGATCAAGAGTCCGGAGGACTGCTCTCCTCTCTTGGGGGGGATCCAGGCATTTTCCCGGCATCACAGTGGCCCCCCAGTGGTGACCGGAGGCACAACAACACGCAGGGCACGTTAGAGGGGATGCAGAGCTGCAGCAGACATGCCTGGTGTCATTGCACGTCCCAGCTCTGCTTGGGGGGGGGGGTGGACGGGAGGGACGCAACCAAGAAAATCCCCACTCTTGGAGATAGGCAATGGCACCACCCCCTCAACCACACTCCAATGGCTGGACTCACTCAAATCCTGGGCTGAGCCCAGCCCGGCCTGAATTCAGAGACAGAGCGCTCTGGGCAGATAGGGTGGCCCCACCTCGGGGGGGCTCAGAGCCGAGGGGATAGCTGGGCTGGTGCCAGGAGATGAGGAGTTTCAAACCGGAGGTAGAGCTGAGGGTGAGTGGATGCCCGAGAGAGTTCTCTGAGGCCAATCGGAGCCAGAAAAAGAAATGTAAAAAACCCACCCCCAAAAAAACAGTAACAACTGGGTGCTGCACAGCAGGGTTACAGAGGGACAGTTAAAAAGGAAAGACTGGCAGCTGGAGACAGCTGTGATGTTTCCCATTGTTTTTCACACTGACCCATTAACAGGCTAAGCTGAAAACAAAGGGAGCCATCACAGCTATTTGTATTAACCGTGATTCACAATAATGAGGGATATCATATACCTCGTTTACGTGTGTGAAGTGACTAAGGAACAAGGATTTGTGCTGGTGGTTCTGGTTGCAATGCTGTTCAGTATACATGCACAGCTCATTCTGGTTTCAGACACATGATTCATTTTAAATGTGCGTCTCTGGAATACCGGCAACGGATACACAATTAATGTGGGCATGCTGAGTACTTGCTGCTGTGCACTGGCAAGGGAGGATCGATTAAAAGCATATGCCTGCAGGAATGATCGGACAACTGAGGCTGGTTACATGCAGAGCCCATTCGGGTTCTACAGGCATCGATTCCTATGAGTCACATACTTTCAACCCGGTTTCCAAAAGCAACCTGGTTATTGAGCCAGTTGGTTTACATGTATCTGTAAACCATGATTTTTTCTTCAATCCACATTTGTTCAATGCTTGAACCGGGTTACAGCGCATATGTAAACGAGGTAATAGTGAGGCAGAACTGTAATACTGAATGTCTATATTAAGTGTGGTTCCAGTCGGATAAGTTGTTTTAGATGTTTTTCTGGTGTCCAGGTAAACATTTTAAATATAATATTTAGACAAATGTCTCTCATATTTCAATAATATTCAGTATTTATCTCCCTTCCTTTTTTATTACCGAGAACATCTACCAGAAAAGAGGATCTCTCTGTCTCAGTCCCCTGCTTCCCCTGTATGAAGACATTGTGATACTGTGAGAATGCACCTATCACAGGTTATAAACTGGGAGTGGTTGGTGATTAATGGGATTGCCATGAAAAGGGCCCCATACTGTGATGCCAAATAAAAAGTTAAAAATAAGCTGGTCCGGTGGTGCAGAGGGTTGAGACGGTATGCCTTACCTCATGTCACGCCGGCGACCCTGGTTTGGGAATGACCTTGAGTCATTGGGGAGCTGGCATGGGGTGGAGCAGGATTGAGCGGCCTAATGGCAGCTCTTTCTCTCGGGTGGTTGTTGCCCCCATAGTTCTGCTACTACCAGGTGGAGGTCCAGTGCCCATGAAGGTGGAGCAAGTAGTGGGGGGTGTCTTGGAACATGGCCTGTGCATGCCTAGAAACATAGACTTTGATGGCAGATAAGGACCACTTGGCCCACCCAATCTGCCCATATCCCTACCTATTATATAAGTTGCAGATCCTAGTTAACCAACAGCCTACTTCTTCCTACTCCCCACTAGAACTGCCTTACGTCTGTCCCATGCATTATTGAATTCCTCCACTGTTTTTGACCCCATGACCTCTTCAGGAAGGCCGTTCCATGCGGCCACCACCCTCTCCATGAAAAAATACTTCCTCACATTGCCTCTGAGCCATCCCCCCTCTATCTTCAAATTGTGGCCCCTTGTTCTTGCACATCTCTTTTTCTGAAAGATGCTACCCTCCTGGACTTTGTTGATTCCCTTGAGGTACTTAAAAGTTTCTATCAAGTCCCCCCTCTCCCTCTGTTCCTCGAGGGTATACATATTAAGCTCCTTTAGTCTCTCTTCACATGGCTTCTGCTGCAGAACCTGCACCATTTTAGTTGCCCTCCTCTGGACTGCCTCCATCATGTCTATGTCCTTGCAGAGATGGGGCTCTCAAGAACTGCATGCAGTACTCCAGATGGGGTCTCACCAACTGTCTGTACAGAGGGATGATAACTTCCTGTTTTCTACTGGTGATGCCTCTCCCTATAAATCCCAGTATCCCCCCAGCTCTCCTTACTGCCTTCTCACATTGCTTGCTTACCTTTAGGTCATCTGATTTGATTACCCCCAGGTTCCTTTCCATTTTTGCTGTTGTTATCCCATTATGTATTCTCCCCCTGGGTTTTTGTTTTCCAGGTGCATTACTTTGCACTTCCTTGCATTGAATCTAAGCTGCCATATTTTTGACCATTCCTCCAACCTTGCCAAGTCCCTTCTAATCCTTTCCATCCCCCCTTCCGTGTATCAACCCTGTTGCAGATCTTTGTGTTGTCTGCAGAGAAGCATACTTTTCCTTCCAGTCCCTCCGCAATGTCACTTATAAAGACATTAAAAAGAACCGGACCCAGAACTGAACCCTGCGGCACCCCGCTAGTGACCCCCCTTTCTTCAGAGTGGACTCCGTTTACTATTACTCTCAGTGTCCTGTTGTTCAGCCAATTTTTTACCCGGGCTACCACCCTGGGACCCACTCCCAGGCTGGCTAATTTGTTTAATAATCTTTTGTGTGGGACTGTGTCAAATGCCTTGCTAAAGTTTAGGTAGGCCACGTCCACAGCCCCTCCCTGGTCTACTACTGTGGTTACCCAGTCAAAGAAATTATTAGATGCGTCTGACATGACCTTCCCGCTGTGAATTCATGCTGCCTTGGGTCCTGTGCCTCGCTGGCCTACAGGTACTCAACAATTCCTTCTTTCAGAAGTGATTCCATCATTTTCCCTACCACTGAGGTCAAACTAAAAGGTCTGTAGTTTCCTGCCTCTGCTTTTCTCCCACTTTCGTGAATGGGAATCACATCTTCCCTCTTCCAATCCTTCAGTACCACACTAACGTCCCATGATTTGTTAAAAAGGTTAGTCAGTGGTGTCACTAGTTCTCTCCTTAGTTCTTTTAGAATTCTGGGGTGAATTCCATCAGGGCCCATTGCATAGTCCACCTTCAGTTTTAGGAGTTCTTTCAGAACCCTTTCTTCTGCGAATGGACTGGCATCAACCCCCTTATCCAGGGTGCTTCTATTGATTGGATTAGGTACCTCCCCTTCCTCTTCTTTTGTGAATACTGAGCAGATGTATTTGTTCAGTATCTCTGCTTTTTCACTGTCACCCTCTGCCCACATACCCTCCCCTTTATTAAGCCTCACTATCCTTCCCTTACTCTTTTTTCGCTCCCTAATGTACCTATACAAGGTTTTATCCCCATTCTTAACCGAGTTGGCTATCGTTTCCTTGGTTTGGGCCTTTGCTATTCTGACCGTCTTTCCCGCTTCCTTCTGCTTTAACTGGTACAGTTTTCTGTCCTGCTCCTTCTGTGTTTCCTTATATTTCCTGAATGCTATCTTTTTCTCCCTAACCTTCCCCACCATCTCTTTTGAGAACCACAGTGTTTTTTTCCTTCATTTTGATTTATTTGCTTCACACAAAGGCTTGTTGCCTCTGTGGTGCCAGTTTTGATGTTTCCCCATTGTTCCTCCACCTCTCCTTCTTGCCCATTTGCTAGTGCTTTTCTGAGACATTCTTCCATTTTGACAAAATCAGCCCTCCTAAAGTCCAGTACCCTCACTTTTGTATGGCTTGACCCTATGTCTGTTTATCATGAACCACACTGTTTGGTGGTCACTTGTTCCCAGATGGCTACCCACTTCTAAATTTGAGATCCTCTCTCCGTCCCCGTTTGAGAGTACCAGGTCTAAGATTGCTCCCTCCCGAGTGTGTTCCTATACTAGCTGTCTGAGGCATGCCTGTTGTAGGGCATCAATATGTGCGAGTGCAAGGAGGGGCAGAGAGAAAACTAGGGACAAATCAGGGCGAAAAAACATGATAAAAAAAAAAAAAGTTAAAAACATTCTGTTCTGTCCTGTATCTGTGCTTGCTGGTCTTCTGTTTCCATTTCCTGTCCTCTCCCATTGTCTTTGTCTTCCTTCTTTCCTTCTCTGAGCCCTCCCCCAGGAACAGATAAGTGCTCTGGGTGGCCACTGAAATGGCCCGAAAGGAGTGATGGATTATTTAAATATGGTCTCCATACTGGGAGAATGAACCAAAATATGGTGGTAGTGGTGGGTTAACTGGGATGTCCAGACAGGGAAGGATACGTCTCCAACGGTTGCCAGCCCTGGTGACAAGATAGGCACATGCACAAGGAGGATTCACCAGAGGTCAAGTGTTGTGGGGTTCTAAACAGAAACATGGCTGAAAAGCTCAGAGAACCACTTACTCTAAGCTTAGGTCTAGGGGCCCGGAGTAAGACCAAGACTTATGTGTTTGATGCCAGTATGAATGAGACTGGAGAAGAGATGTCCGATGAGCCCCTGGAAAATATCAACAAACTGCTAAGGTGGTTGTGTGTCAAGCAGGTGGAAGCTGACACGCAAAAGGAATTGGGTCACCAGCACCAGGATAGACAGTGGGCAGATACCATGAGTGCCCTGCATCTCCTGGAATCCAACCAACAACCCAGGGGACAGACTGATCCATCCAAGGACATAAAACTGATGAAGATGTCAGAATCAGATGATGTCGAGGAGTTTTAAACCACCTTTGAATGAATTGCCAGGGCCTGCTCCTGGCCAAAAGAACAGTGGGTGGTAAGACTGGTGGCCAGATGGATTCTGGCCGAAGAAGGGGGAGGGCATGAGTAGTTTCATGTCCTAGCCTGGAAACAGCCAAAGAAATTCCTTGCTTTGCATAACAACAAAGGAGAGGTGATCCAAACCTTAACCATTTGTCAAGTGAATTTTTGTTCATTTTTTTTAATTTTAATTTATTTTTCTAAATAAAACCATGTAGATTGAGTGTTGTACCAAATAACTGTTGTGCATGCCTATCTGTTTTCCCATGACCTCTGACATATTTCAGTGGTATATAACCACATGACAAGTCCATCATGTGACCCGTGGGAGGAATATGAAAGGGGAGTGTTTTTTAGGTGGAAAAGTTAGTTGGACGTGAAGAGCTAAGCTGAGAGCTGCTGAGAGTTATGCTCTGACCAGAGAAAATGACCAAAACTTTTTGAAATAACAAAGAGGCCTTGAAACCCTGAAAAGGCCTTATTCTTTGAAGAGGTAATGTTATCTGTTAGAAGTAGTCTTAATGCTCCGAAAGTTTGCCTGCCATTTAAAGAAAGTTGCTAGATGAAAGACTGTCACATGGTTTTAACAGCTTTGATAGCTGGCCTGGTGGTGTTGAGGCGCTGGACACCACACTGGTGACCCGAGTTCGGGAACAGACTCGGGGCGCCGGGGGCTGGCAGGGGAGAGGAAGGACTGAGCGTCCCACAACTGCTCTCCTTTCTCTGGGATGGGTAAAGGGTATGTGGCATGCTGCAGTGGCGCCTAGCGGATGCTGGGCGCATTGTCAGTGGCATGCATTCTAAGGGGGAGGGAGCGCGGTGGATGTCTGCACACAGGTACATCAGATGTCACTGCACGTCCGGCTACCGGGGGCAGTAATGGCGGAAAATTGCGGGGTGACCGCGCCGGCTCATGGCTGAGCCCCGAGCCCCCAGACACGAGAGGCGTGGCCACCTGGTTCCCGGTAATGGGCCCCGGGGGGGGGGTTGTCCCATTAATTTCATCAGGCCTGTGTGAGTCAGGCACTTGCGGCGTACGCCAGACCTGGTCCGGGGGCTCAGGTGCCGGCGGTCGTTGTGGCCCGCTCTGCAACGGAGGAGCAAAAAAAAGTGTTACATGATAAAAAATAAAAAAAAAAAAACAGCCTTGATCATCCTGAAATAAAGTGAACTGTAGGCTGAACTGTACATATTTTCAATAGATGCAATAAACGTTTGCCATGCCAAATGGTCAAGGTTTGGATCACCACTCCTTTGTTGTTATGCCACAAGAAATTTCTTTGGCTTTTTCCAATATAGGACATGATACTGCGCATGTCCTCCTCCTCCTTCTCCACCCAGAATCCATCGGACCAGCAATCTTACCACTCGCAGTCCTTTTGACATGGAACAGGCCCTGGCAGTTTGTTCAAAGGTAGTTAAAAATGTCTCAACATCATCAGATTCTGGTATCTTTGTCAGTTTTATGTCCTTGGGTGGATCAGTCTGTCCTCTGGCTTGTTGGCTGGATCCCAGGAGACGCAGGGCCCTTATGTATCTGCCCAACATTGATCCTGATGTTAGCGATCCAACTCCCTCTGCTTGTCAACTTCCACCTGCTTGGCTCAGAGAAGGAAAGAAAGAAGAGAAAGACAACAGGAGGGGACAGGAAAGTGAAATGGAAGACCAGTAAGTACAGATACAGGACAGAACATAATATTTTTAATTGGCATCACAGTATGGGGACACTTTTCATTGCAATCCCATTAATCACCAACCACTCCCAATTCATAACATGTGATAGGTGCATCCTCCCCCTATCACAGACATAATCAACAGTTTGTGCACTTGCAGTCATTTTCACATCAACCAATTATGATATCACAAAGTGAGGATTATGACTTCAGTGGGTGGGGGCAGGAGGATGACATGAAGTTTGGGGAGAAAGATAATGTCATGTAAATGTCCTCAAAACTAAACACAACAGTAATGAAATGTGTCAGAGTGTTTTATTCCAATAAGTGTTTCTGGACACTGGAAAAATACTATAGTGTATGCTGGAATGTTGTTGAGGATAGAAATTTATCCTTAGAATAGGCTTGTTGTACTGCAGTAGCTATGTCATATCTTTGTCATGCTGCACTAGATATGTAGCTACTGCAGCAAAACAACTTGGGACCAGTGGCCGAGCTGGGGGGGCGATCTCCCCTTCTGGCTGCCCCAAAGTGGGTAGTGGTGCCCTATCACCATCATTATTCACTGTTTAATGCCCACTGTGGAGCCCATGATTGACTGAATGCCCCCCCCCCACTCCCAAACGCTCACAAACCTGGCTCCACACCGCTAACCTCCACTTTCCACAAAATGACCACAGCAGTGAGAGTGGAACCCGGAAGAGAGCGGCGGTGAGAAAAAATTCAAAAGTAGGGAGAAATCCTTCAATTTATGGTCACCCATACACTATAAAAGACAGTGTATGAGCGATCATACACAACATGGATGCTGTCTACTCTCAAGTTCCCATGGTAACAAGACCTCTCCAATTGCACCTCTCAAGTGAAAAACATCCTTGTTGCGTATGATCCTCTATCCTCTATTTAAAATGTAACAAAACAATGTTACACTCAAGCACAAATGAGAAGTCCTGCATAATCAGGAAAATATGGCTGATATGCTGAAACTCTCAAGAACTTGTGGTACTAAATATCTATACCAAGTTTGTTGACAACTGGATATACATTTCTCAAAATATAGTAAAATACAATAACATCTGATCTCAAACCTGAAATGATGCATAATTAGGTCAACGCTGATAAAACTGTGAACCTCTGAAGCACTCACTATACTGACTGACTACAGCATTTTTCATCATAAATTTGTAAACGTCTATAATGGTATAGCTAAAAATGTAACAACCAATCACAGATTAGAATTCTTTCATAATGACATCAACATGACTGACTATGCAATAACCTTAAGGATTCAGAATACCAAATGCCTATATCAAGTTTTACAACAACTGGATATGCAGTAAGTAAGTAATGTTTATTTGCTCACCACAAGGTTATTACAATACAAAATGATACATATTATACAGAAATTTATTATACACAATTCTATTAAAAAGATGAATAAATTAGCAATAATATATTAACATCTGTAGATATATCACACATATTCCACATTTAATCAATCCCCCATATTAGCAACTTCCAGATATAATATTTTTACACTCATCCTATTCATCGGTGTAGTACATCATTTATCATAAACTTTTCTGACTATTGCACATCTTTTTCTTTCTGATCTTTGTGATACTTAAAAAATAGTTTTCCAGGGATCTAATTGTAAAAACATCCTCTGTGGTGAGCAAAGTTCTTCTTAATAACTTTTTGTCCAATTCCATAGACTCCATATTGATATTTACACCGAAAGTTTTCCACAGGTATTTGCAGTTTGTCTAATACCATTTACATGTCCAGAGGACATGGAACAGGTCTTCCAGACCACCAGTTTCACAATCACAATTTGGGAAGGCATCATGAGATTTATCATACCTAGCATGTAGAAAATTACTATCAAAATGCTCAAATTTATACCTTGTAAACATAGATCTTAATTTTTTTATCAGTCAATACTTAATAGTAATAATGGAACTCAAAATTGTCTATTTTCTGCATACCATTTTGAAAACCTCAAATTCCTTATTTCTTGTTTATCAATTTCCATCCAATAGTCTTTTATTCTCCTATTAATAAACTATGCATTCTGTTTACTTATTACTATATTGTTAATATGATACTTTAACAAATAAGATAGTTCATATTTCTCCAATAAGTTTAATATTGTGTTCTACCAACTGAATTTAAAACAATTCCTCCTTCTCCAATCTTCTTCTTCCAATAGACATTTTTTTGCCATCCTTTCCAAAGGGAGGCTAGTTAACCTTATTCAGAAATTTATTTTTTTGGTATCAAACAACACATTAACATTATCCAAGCCAAGCTCAGGTCTCAAATAAGCAGAAGGAAAGGAATGGCCAATCCCTACATTTTTTCTGAGCACCTTGTATATCAGAGTCAATAAACATTCTTTATGTTTACTATCCCAAATCTTAGTTTCATAAGTTAATTGTGCTAGATATTTCATTTTTATTGCCTCCAGCAATGGTTTTAATGAAAACCCCCCATATATGTATAATTGAACTTTTCCAATGTAAAAGCTGTCTTTTTTAAGTTTTTCCAAATTTTTACTAATGGGCTTATTCCATTTTCCTTTCGAAGTAAAGACAATACCTAAATAAACATATTCACTCACAACTGTGAGTTTCTCCCATCCCAAAAAACAGTTTCCTGAGTTTAATCCCCTTCCAAACACAGATATTTGTGTCTTTGTAACATTTACTTGTAGTTTTGGAGACCTGGACATTTCCTCAAAAATATATATTTTTTTACTGTTAATTTTTTTATCCACATGGTCCCTGGCGGCAATGCATCCTGTCGGATTCACCCCAGCCCCGTCCCCCACTCGCAGCCTGTTCTTCCAGATGCCCCACGGCTTGCCCCCCATGGTGGGGCAGTGGGGATCCCTCTCAACCTGCCTAACTCCGGATGCAGTGCTGGAAGAGTTACTGCCCATCGCGGGGGCGGCGCCTGAGGGGACCGACCCTCTTTCTGCCGTGCCAGTACCTTTTTTCCTCCTGTACTTTGGTTCCCCTAGACGAGGCATGCAATGATGCCCAAGAAGTGAGCACGCACGCTCCCATATGCGCTCCTCTGAATGTCTGCCTCATCTACCCCTCTCTCTGTAGCTTTTGGTGCGACAGTCCCCTAGCTTCTGCCAGGGGCCAGTCGTGCACCAAACCGCTGGTGTCCCCCCCCTTCCCAGAGAAGGAGAGCAGGCCTACGGACGCTTGATCCCTCTCCTCCCCCGCCGACCCCCAGTAGCCCGTGCTCATTCCCAAACATGGGTCGCCGGTGTAGTGCGAGGTAAGGCGACCAGTGCCTCAGCACCACCGGGTCCCTCCAATGGAAAGTCCATAGCCTTTGCTGTTGTGTCCTCTGACAGGATGGCTGCCTTGAGCCAGGCAAACCTCCTCAGAGCTACTGCATGTGCTAGTACACAGAAACATATAATTTGACAACAGATAAGGACAGCTCTGCCCACCCAGTCTGCCCATTCTTTCTCCTGCCTATACTGTCACTGCACACCCTACTTGATCTCTGCCTCCCTCCCCCTTGCTTCCCACTAAGAATTCTTGTGCCTATTCCATGCATGCTTGAAGCCCACCATTATTTTTGCCCCACCACCTCCACTGGTAGACTGTTCCAGGCACCCACCACTCTTTCACTGAAGAAGTACTTCCTCACAACTCTGAATTTACCCTCTTCCAGCATCAGTGCAGGTCCCCATGTTCTCATGCATGTTTTCCTCTGAAAAATACTCCCCTCCTGTACCTTACTTAACTCCATGAGGTATTTTTAGGTCTCTATCATATCCCTCCTCGGTCTTCTCTCTTCCAGGGTGTACAAACTGAGGTCCTTCAATCTTTCATCATAGGGCTTCTGATGCAGACCCTGTACCATTTTTTTTGCCCTCCTCTTGACTGCCTCCAATCTAAGTCCTTCCTGAGAGGTGGTCTCCAGAACTGGACACAGCACTCCAGGTGGGGTCTCACAAGTGATCTATATACTGTAGTGGCAACACCACCTCCCTCCTTCCCCTGGTGATATTTCTCCCTATGCACTCCAACATCCCACTGGCCCTACCTACTGCCTTGTTGACTGCCTCACCACCATGAGATCATCAGATATAATTACTCCCAGGTCCCTTGCCTGTTTGGTGGCCATCAATACCTCTTCTCCCATACTGTACTCTGCCTCTGGGTTTCTGTGCCCTAAGTACATAATTCTGCACTTTCTCACATTGAAACCCAGCTGCCATACCACTGACCACTCCTTGAATTTTCTCAGGTCTCTGGATATTCTTTCCACTCCCTCTGGAATGTCCACCTTATTGCAGATTTTGGTGTCATCTGCAAAGAGGCAGACCTTCCCTTCCAGCTCATCTTCAATGTCACTTATAAAGATATTAAAGAGTACTGGTCCCAGTACTGAGCCCTGTGGCACTCTGTTGGTCATTTTCTTTACCCTGGAGTGAACACCACTTACCATCACCCAGTTTACCACCTTTGGGTCCACCCCTAAGCTGCCCAGTTTCCTTACAAGCCTTCTTCTTACAACAGCATTGAAAGCCTTACCAAAATGAAAGCAGGCCATGTCCGCCCCCCCCCACCCTGATCTATTTCCCCCTTGAGGCTGTGTCATTTGTCATGTATCCTTGAGGCTATGTCATCTGCATCCACAGCCATGTGAAAATGATATCTGGTGGCGTCCAGTGCATCTTTTGCAGTTTCTGCTTGATCACTGCCAAGTTCACCTCCCACCTTTTCACTTAGGACTTGCACTGTACTCCAAAGGGCTTTCTGGTACTCAGCACTGTATGCCATGTAAGCAGCCTGCCTTAACTGCAGGGTGGCTGATGTGTACATTTTCCTTGCCATATATTCCAGCTTTCTTGAATCCTTTTCTGAAGGGGGGTAAGCTAGTGACACTAGATTTTTTCATATGCAGTTGCCTGCACAATTCTATCATGATTAGGACGGGACTATAAGAATTCTGTTCCCTGCTTCTCTACTTGATATTTCTTTTCCAATTTTTCTGTCAATTCCAGGAGCTGAATTTGGATGCTCCAAAATCTTGTTAGTGGCTTTTACAAGGGATCTGTGAATCGGTATTTTAAGCATTTTTGATGAGGCTAGTCCCAACACACTCAAAAATGCTGCCTCTTCTATATCCTCCTCAGTCTCAGTGTGAGATGACACCTGGAGTACGGCACACGGTTCTGGAGACCACACCTAACAGAGGATATCAACAGACTGAAGACAGTGCAAAGGACAGCTACAAAAATGATACACGGCCTACAGAACAAAAACTATGAAAAGTGTCTGCAAAACCTGAACATGTACTCCCTGGAGCAGCGGAGGGAGAAGGGAGACATGACTGAGACCTACAAGTTCCTAAATGGAATAAACACGATGCAGGTTCACGAACTGTTCCAAGTCAGAAAGCACACAAGAACTAGGGGGCACAACATTAAGCTGGAGGGAGCAAATTCAGAGGTAACACACAAGTTTTTCTTTACTGAGAGGGTGGTGGATGCATGGAACAGCCTTCCTCAGGTAGTGGTGGAGGCAAAAACAGTGGTAGGTTTCAAAAACGCTTGGGACAGGTACAAAGGTGCCACCACAATGACTAGTAGTTAAGGGAGGTGGGTATGTCTATGGGCAGACTAGCTGGACCGTATGGTCTCCTCCTGCCATCACTTTCTATGTTTCTATGGAAGGGATATCCAGAGTCTCAACCACATGCCACACAAAAGAGGTACAATCCTTACTGACTCGGTGTTGAACCAAAATCATTTTCAGGGACTGTCTCCAGTTCTATTAATTCCCTTTCATCCTCTTCCTCCTCCTCCTCCACCAGCACAAGTTAAAAAATGCCTCAGGCTGGGGGAGAGGGGGGTACGAATAGTGGTAAGGTTTCCCATGACTTGAAAGCAATGGAGAAATTGCCACATTTTGTAATATCCTCTGCTGAGGCTATAGCTCTCTGTTCTACTGCTGGCTCCTGGTTCCTTTCGGGGTCAGATTCTTTTTTTTGTTTTTTCTTGCCTGGTGTTGAGGGCACCAGAGCATCTGTAGCTTTTTGCTTTTGCCATTCTCAGCATCAGAGTTCCCCATCGGATACCCTGTGATCTTTCACTGAGCTGGATAATGACTTGGCCACTTTTTCTGTCTCTTTGATCACAGACTGCTACTTTTCTGCCACCTTAGATTTGCTTGAGGTGAGGTACTTTAACATGTGTGCTTTCTGCTACCTGAGGTACTTTCCTCCCTTTTTGGGGGCGAGCTGCTAGGTGACATAGCAGCAGAATGTGACTCCCTGAGTTTTGCTTTTTTCTTTTGTGATTTAGGGCAAATATGTTTACACACATCCTAATTTAAATAGTTGTAGTCAGACCCCAGGCAAACAAAACACAGATTGTGGCAGTCTGCTTTCACCAGTGTCTTGTGACAAGATTCAAAACTTTTAAATCATGTGGACCCTGTTGTTTTCTTAAGCTTTTCAGTCATACCAATTGACTGAATATAGCCAAAGTATTGCCAGCTCCTTAAACAACTAAATTCATAAACCACTAAATAAAAATTGTAAAACAAGGGGTTCTTTTTATATTTTTAACGAAAATAGCTTCTGCATTTGAGCAGGAACTGCAAACTGACTTTTCTCTTGGTTCCTGGGAACCACAGAATACCACTAAAGTATCAAAATTTAGGCCCTGTACACACTAGCAACTGATTATAAAACGTTATTAAAACTGTTTTATAAATCGATCCGTAGCACGGTTGTCAGAGTGTCCACACTGCGTTCCGACAACCGTGCTAGGAGAAGCGGGTTCCCAGGCATGACTGCGGCACCAAGTGTAAGCATTATGGGTACCGCAGTGTGCCGCAATGCATAATGGGATACCCGTGAATGGGAACCGAAAGCGATCGGGGAAAAATGTACATCATCGGAACCAGTGTTTCCAGGGCTACTAGGCAATACCGGTACCGCTTTTTTTAAAAATCCTGTTGCTAAAAAAAAAAAATACTTTTCCGTGGGACTGGTTGCCTTAACCAGTGTTACAACTGATTCTGTATACTGCTAACACGGTTAAGGCAACGTGTTTAGCTAAACCGTGCTAAAGACCACCTCTTAGCAAGAGTTTTATGCAATTTTCATTTCAGTTGTAACACAATTTTAACTGTGTTATAGTGTGAACGCAAACCATGTTCCAGGAGCTTAAAACAGTTTAAGGCAGTTAAACCGTTTTAAGCTCTCTAGTGTGTATAGGGCCTTAGATACAATAACTTCTCTAATGCAAATATCGACAACTAGATAGGAAAAACAACAGGAGTTGTTATAAATTAAAAAGGACTTAGCCGGTGCCCTTCGAGAGGACTCAAAGGTGACTGTTCTCTTTAGTGGAGAAAACACATCTGACATTAAAACACATAGAAGGAGCATCACCTACAGCAATATTTAAATGTAGTTCGGATTCCACAGCACCATTCTAAACTCTGAGGCGACATCTCAAAGTAGAGATAATGCTTATGGCATTACTACTGGACTCATGTTGTTAGAAAGAGTTATTTATTTGAGACCAGAACAACAAGCTCTTAAAAAGCTGGTGACATGTTCAGGAAAACTTTAACAAAACCTAATATTTAGACACAGTCCAGCTTGTACTTCCCTTTAGTGCTATATTCCTCCTCCCCATTATTTATTACTGAGGTCATCTGTATGAAAACAGGATCTTTGCTCCTGAAGAGTCTGTCTGTTCCTGCTGCCTTCCCCCTACCTGAAGTCATAGAGCACTGCTTGCGACATCACAGTTACTCTCATGGCAACAGACTGTGATGTCACAACAGAGGATCATGACTTGAAGTAGGGAGTAAGCTATAGAGGCAGACAGACTCTAAAGGAACTCTAAGGGATAAAGATCATATATTCATGCACATTTCCTTAGTAATAAATAATGGGGAGGAGAAATATATAAAATATAAGTGGAATGCAGACAGAATTGTGCCTAATTATTATGTTTTCTGAAGTTTTCTTGGAGGCGTCAGTAGCTCTTTAGCAACACAGTGCTGCTGCAGAACAGTAAGTCAGCACTCACTGAATCAGTGCTCTCCGATGCAACATGTTCACATGGAATAGGAGGCATTGTGGGAAAAGGAAAGCAATAAAAGATACTGGCATGAGAACCTCAGGGGCCATAAAACAAGTAGGCAAATTTAGAAAAAAATCCTAACAGCAAACAAAAGAAATGAGCACTCGGACTACACACACAAATTAAACACTTTGCACAACACATTTGTTTGCAGATTTTGACCGTAGTTCTTCTTAACCATCTATATAAGGTGCATTGGTTCCTCGCTGCTGGACTTCTGTGAGCCTATCTGCATTGTATACTTCAGTTTGCACTCTGCTCATGTCTCATGTTTTACACTGTATTATTGACTCTACCTTCAATTTTACACACTTCATTGCACAGTTACGTTTATTGTGTTGCTCTGCATCCTTTTCCCAGGATGCATGTGGAAACAAGCTGATTTCAGCTTGCTTAGTATGCTTTCCTGATGAGAACATTTTAATAAAAAAAAAAAAGAAATGAAAACAAAAAAAAAAATAAATGTCAATGCTGCAGCACTCAAATTTTATTTTAATATAAAGGGTTGCATTATGTTGTTTCTAATACACATCATAAAGCAGACATCCAGAATATATCAAGGCATGCTGATGTTAAAGTAAACTGGATTTTGTTGTCTCTTGGGAAACAGTCTATTCATTATACTCAGTTTTTGGTTTCTATGAAATGTGCATTTTAAGATCATTGGATTTTTATTGATTTTTGTTGGTTTATGATTCAGGGCTGGGTAAATAACATGCTGAGCGTGTAAAACTGAAGCTAGGATTTATGCCCCACATTAAGAAATTACTTTGATACAGTAAAATAAGTAAAATATTTATCTAAATGTACAGTGAAAACCCTCAAGTTAGATTTGATCATATTGTACAGGAAACAGCCAGCAGCTGACTTGCATGGCCATTTTCATCATGTCCCAGATGGCAGAAATATGTTTATAGCCTTTGGCCGAGCAGACATCTGCATTCGAGGTATAGTTCCTTCTTATTAGTCATAAGGTACATTCAAGCATTTCATACAGCCAACATGAAACCCCAAAGAGGCACTGATAAATGGAGACTTCAAATATATTTTTAAAAGGAAAAGCAATTTAAGAGCGACTGAGCATGCTGTAATTCAGAACTTTAATATATTTGCTGTGTATTTCTGATGGCTCTTCATCATACACAGCAGGCTTGCATGAGCTTCAAGGGGAACTGAAGCTGTAAAGTTAATACAACATGGTCTCAGTGTCCTGATTGAGAATGTTGGTTTGCCAAATATACAAGCCTCACAGGATGCAAAGAGCATATATTAAACATTTTCAGATCTAAATTCTTCAGATATTGTATTTATTTTTTGCTTTATATTCTACTCTCCTAGTGTATCCCCTTCCCTGGTGCTGTGGTCAAAAAAGGGGAAGGGCTACTACCCCTGCCTTGTCAGCTCAGACAAGTTCAAACAAGGTTGAGGGGCCTGGGATCAGTTTCTGATGGAAAGAAGGGGTTTCTTTCCCAAAAGTTAGGTAAACAGCGCGGTGCCTCCATCCAGAGTTAAATATAAAGTGAGTCAGATGTTATTTTAGCAGTACAATCCCGTGGGATGCTGCACCTACCCACCTCCCATTACAGTCACCCCATACACATGGCATACCTAAAATCACATTTCAATAACTTTGTAATTAGAGACGCCAGCTAATAATATGCTCATGAGTCAGTTTTCCAAAACAGTAACACACATCTATTTACATGGGGGAGGGCTAGCAAAGGTAAATGGAGTAGAGTTAAAAACAATGGCATCTGTGAATTGGACATTTAGCAATAAGCATGAGAAACAATCAAATTGCAGTTTGCATTTAACCTGTTAAACAAACCCTCACCAACCTGCGTAGGTTCAAAACTGGCTTTCTAGCTAACTAGCTTCGGAGGTTACCCATTGCACCATCCCCCAACTAGTACCAGTACCCAAACATCAAACCCCATCACACTCTCCCTGGGTACCCAGCACTAATGTTGCAGGCTTATGATGCAGCTGGTTGGCCAGCAGTTGGCACCCTAGAACAAATCAAACACTCTGTTAACTTTTACTTTAAAACTTTCTATGCCGTGGGGCGTAAACTTGAAGACAAACTATATACAGTTCCCCAGAGGCAGGACAATCCCTGCATTTACTCATGGTTCTGCAGACAAACTCTGGTGGCACTGAATCTGTAGCTCTGGGCTGGATGGAACATGCAGAAACCTGGCTATTTGAGAAGCTTGAGATGTAAAGCAGGCATTTTGCAGCTTGAAACACTGAGGCATGAAGCAGGCATCTTGCAGATTGGGAAAACTGGCACCTTGCAGCTTCTAGCAGCTTGTCCCCTTCAGTCCACCGAGCAGGCCAGTTGCAGAGCACAGCACAAGGCATCCCAGACCACAAATAACCGAGATCCACGAGTGACCCCACGGTCCAGCTCCCCAACCGTTTGGATCTGATCTAGAGTGCCCTAGCACACAGGCCATGCCCGTGGCTCCTTGTGGCCCAGTCTGCCCCACTTGATAGGGGTTGACAGTTTCCCACCTGGCTCCAGGTTTTGGTTTGCAGTCTTGTTCTTTCACCTGCACTGAAATCCACAGCAATGCTTTCTTTAGGACAAATGGCTGAAGCAAGAATTCACAGTCTCTTATAGCTTTACAGTCAATGATGTCACTTCACTTTAGAAGAAATTTGTAGTCACGTCAGGTGACTGAAAAGTCATTTTCGACCACCTATCAGCATTGCAACTGTGGCCCGTTGCTTACACCACACAGTCTCTGAATTCTCAATGGGCAGGCAGTCCCAGTGAGACGTAGGTACATTCGCAGGGCTCCTTTGAAGACCCAGTCACCGCAACCAGTCTGTGGCGAAGTTAGGCTACACTCTCAGCTGTGACTGATGGATCACTTTTCTATCTCATTTCCTAGCTACCAAAACTTCTGTTGCACAACAGTTAATGCTTTTCTCTTTGCCTTTCTTCTCCCCCATCCTAGGTTGGCCACCTAGCGTAGTTATTTACTATCCCTACTAAACTTCCTACTAGTTCTCTCTTTTCATTCTTTTTCCATTTCCATCCATTCTGTACCTGGAATGATGCCAAACACCTGGAGAGGTGTTGTCTAAAGTGCATAAGGGCATTTTGTGTGTACAAAAAGCATGAAGGCTATTTGAGATAGCAGGAATGAATACAATTAATAAAACCTTTTTAAAGAAAAAAGGACTCAGAAGCCATATAAAACAATAATAATTTCATGATTAATACAGTTATAAGAAATCCCTAAGGTATTTTCATAAATTCACACTATAAACCTGTTACTGTATAAGGTTCTATGTATAAAAGAGCTTAGTCACTATGGATCAGAGATACAGAGAGTCAATATCTGTGGATATCTACACTGTACCTTTAACTGAACCAGAAAATCCCCTGACACAATCCCCCCCCCCCCGGTTTTGAAACAAGTCCAGACATTTAAGGGTTCAGTCAGGTGACCCTACCAAAAAGATATAAAAACCTTTGCACAGAGTCAAGTTCAGTTCAGCCTAGTGGGGCTCTACCCTGAGAGAGAAAGAGAGGAGAGAGGTTCTACTGCTACTATAGACAAGCTGTTGAATGCAGATGAGAAGGGTCTTAGGAGCTCTAAAATCCAGGACTGTATTATGGGAGAAACCACTGATGTTAAGTAGTGATTTTCTTTGCAATTTTTTTGTTTTCATTTATTATTTTTCAAACTTTTGAAAAATAAATATCACACCAAGGTGTGTTATAAACCTGTAAACTTGCCTTGTCTGAAGTTTATTCCCACATGCTGTGGCACAGTCTCTGGATAACAGAAGACAATTTTCCTTCTCACTGTGCAGGTGCTGATGAACCAGAAGAACAACTCACTGATCAGGTGCAGTATCAGATTCACGTTCTGGAAATTTCAGACAGGCTCCTCTTGGCTTTTCGAGGCTCCGCAAGCCCCCATGGAGGACCATGCATTCTCATACCCACAGGCATCCGGGCAATTTCCTCTTCTTTCAGGAAACCCCAGCTGATGACCTTGATTCTGCTTTAGACATTCTCAGATCTCGCAGGCATCCGGGCAATTTCCTCTTCCTTCAGGAAACCCCGGATGATTACCTTGATTCTGCTTCAGACACAACATCTTTGTGCTAGAAAACTTTCCTCCCCTTCAGTGGAAGACACACAGGCACCTCCTGGGCAGCAGGTTGTGCAAACCCCCAGGCAGTCCTTTTCCTTTACTCAGAGAACATCAGGGAGAACTTCCTTTCTCTCTCCAACAACTGCCAGGCAACTTCCCAGCCTCAGACAATTAAATTCACTTTTTGAACTGGAGCACCTTCCAGGCATTGGAACTCAGACTCCAACTGAAAACTCTTAGGCATCTTTTTCTTCTTTGCCCCCCACAGGATCCGGGAGCAAGGGGCAGGAGCCCCCTTCCCTCAGGAGGGGCTCCAGCCAACAGGCTGAATTCAAACACAAACTGACGTTACTGTCTCTCCTCAAGAACTTCAAGAACTAAAAACAGCTCCTGATTGGTAGGGACAAATAATGGGGAAATCTGGCAGTTGCTAATTGGCTGATGCCAACCAGAGAAAAGGCAGTTAATGGGCTTACTCAATGCCCTATTGGCTGGCTGTCTTGGTGGCAAAAACTGGCACCACCTCCTTCTCCCAGAAGCCTTTACAGCAGCTCCTCAGGATCCTGGCTTCCTGATGGGCTATTAGCGGTCACCAGGCTGGCAAACATGGTTGCCTGTCAAACATTTCATATAGTGTCCCAAGTCTGACATTAAATTACAGGCAAACCATAAAGAAATGCATTTATTTACAAACACACATTTGTAGCTATTACTCTGCTCTTTCTAGCGACTACAGAATAAACTTCAATCAGGGCTTCATGTGCCCATCGCTACCTCTGTAGCACTATCCGCCCACCCCAGGCACAGCAGTGCTCATTAATATTCACAAACAGCCTCAGCTGCTCCTTAAAATGATAGGCGCCCATTACAATTATCAGCGCTTAAGAGCGCTTTTAGAAAAACATTTGTTTATGCTTCCCAGTGCCTCCGGACTCCCTTTCACCTTATTTACACTACAGAGCTGGGGCACACACAAACAGGCTTGTTGCTGAGCCACATGGAGTGGCTTTCACTTATGAGCGCCGCAGAGAGAGAGAAAGCGCGAGAGCCAACCGCAGCAGCTCGCACCATGAGCTGCGTGGCGATCGGCCCAACCCGCCGCAGCATGCAGCTTTTCTTTTTTCCTTTGTGCTCTGCTGGATCCCAAAGCATGGCAAAATAAAAATAATGGGGCCGGCAAGAGCATTCAGGGACCACACAGAATCAGGGACATGGCACAAACAGCAGGAGGTGGCAATAAAGTAAGCCCCCAACTGTGTCTGTGTGTGTGTGTGGGGGGTTACATTAGGATAGCCCTGATGAGAATGAGATACAATGTGTTATTTTTACAAGGAGGTCCTTCTACTGAACTTCAGCGCTAGGCGGGCTAGCGTGCAGGGAAGTCACATGAGTTCTTCAAGGTCACAAAGTGAGCCAGCAGCTGTTTTGGACTACGAAACTGTGATCTCCTGGTTCATAGTTCTGAACTCTAACCACCAGACCACAGGCTTTATGGCTTTCCCTATTATTTTTGTTTGCAAACAGTATGCCTGATCTTTGATAAATCAGCAGAGGACCAACTCCTATTATAAAAACAAATTCCGCCCGGCCGCCAGCGCCTTTGAAGTAAGCCTTCCAGCTACGACGCTGGCAACCGGAAGTCGAGGCGAGCCTGGGGAGCTGGAGCGGCCGGGGAGAAAGTTGAGCGTCTGTGGGACTGCTTGCCTTCTCCAGGGAGGCAGGGGACAGGCTCGGTGTGACTGACCCCAGGTGGAGGCCCAGGGTTCAGCAAGTGCCTGGCCAATCCAGGAGGGTTGGGCATGCCAGGCGGCGGAGCTCCGCCTTGGCGTCTTGGCGCATGCGCCCAGAGAAACAGGGAAAACACCTCCATCGCTCCGGGTAAGATGAGCGCCAGCACAGACCTCAATGGTCCCCACCTGTCACGGTGGCCCAGCGAAGTAGAAGTTAGTTCAGGGTGTTGGGCCCCACCTGTCTCCCCCGCCTGGGGAATCCACATACATGGGGGGACCGCCGTGATCCAAGCATGGAAGGAACCGTGGCAGATGCCAGGCACTCCCAAGAAGCGGAGCGTAGGGGGTAGGGAGAGGCGGTAAAATAGCAAGTACAAAAAAAACAAAAAAAAAATTCCAACAGAATTTCAGAAATGTAAAGCAATCCCTGGGAAGAACACATTATTTAAATATGACGGGGTGATGTTAAACAAAAATCACTGATTTGTTCATAGCAGGTTCATGGCTGAACTATTAACTGGTGTCTGTAGAAATTGGGCTGGAAATCAGTAAAGTCTTTGTGGGTATGATTTCATCAACACTCCACAGAATCTCTCATTAGGGTATCTATGGTAGTGCCTGTCAGGGTCAGATGCCCGATCCAACAGAATTCTGCAGGAAACAATGCAACTCAATGGCAGTTGTCATACAGCAAACTGTGACACACTGACGTTGCATCTGATCCTGGTGGAGAACTCTGTACCAGGGGAAGCAAACTGTAAAATTTCAAATGAGGCTCTAGTTAAGAACATGAGAACTTGACGGCAGAAGGGGACTGCGCAATCCATCTAGTCTGCCCCCCAGCTTGTCTCCCGAGGTTTCCACACTGACTGTTCCATGCTAGCTTAAACTCTCTAACTGTCTTTGTTCCTACCACCCCGGGCAGACCATTCCAAGGTTCCACCACCCTCTCGGTGAAGAAGAACTTGCTAATGTTGCTCCTGAACCTTCCTCCCTTGAGGCACATGTTGCGACTTCTTGTCCATGCACCACTGTTCTCCTGGAAGAGGCTTTAAGCCTGTACCGTGTTTATTCCCTAAAGGTATTTAAAGGTCTCAGTCATGGATGTCCCCCCCGTCCCTCCTTCGTTCTAGGGAGTATAAGCTGAGATGATTCAATCTTGCCTCATATGGCTCATAATGCAGACCCCGCACCATCTTTGTTACCCTCCTTTGCACAGTCTCCAATTGGTCTATGTCCTTTTTGAGGTGTGGTCTCCAGAACGTACGCAATACTCCAGGTGAGGCCTCACCCGGGACCTGTACAGCGGGATTATCACCTTGTGTTTTCTACTTGTGATACCCCTGCTTATGCATCTGAGCATGCTGCTAGCTTTTTGTGCCACCTTTTCACACTGCCTTCCCACCTACAAGTCATCAGATATGATCATTCCAAGATCCCTTTCAAGCTTTGTTTCTGCTAATTGTTCCCTGCCTAGAAAGTATTTCCTTATCGGGTTTCATCTACCCAGGTTCATAACCTTACACTTTTTTGCGTTAAATTTCAACTGCCAGTTTCTATCCCATTCTTCCAGCTTTTGTAGGTCTAATTCCAATCCTAGGGCCTCCTCCTGCATGTCTACCCTGCTTCAGAGCTTTGTATCATCCGTAAAACAGGCATACCTTCCCCTCCAGTCCATCAGCAATGTCACTGATGAATATATTGAAGAGGATCGGCCCCAGTACTGATCCCTGTGGTACTCTACTGGTCACCTTACCCTCCCTTGACAGTGTGCTGTTGACCAGTACCCTCGGAGTCCTCCCGTGAAGCCAACTTTTAATCCAGTTGACTATTTTTTGTCCTACACCCGTGTGCTCCAGTTCATCAGCCTCCTGTGTGGAACGGAGTCGAAGGCTTTACTGAAGTCCAGCTATACCATGTCTACTGCACCCCCATGGTCCATCGTTCTGGTTACCCAGTCGAAGAACTTGATCAAATTTGTCTGACATGACTGCCCTGCTGTGAAGCAACAATGCTTGGGGTCAAGTTGTCTACTTGCATCTATGTATTCAACGATTCTTTCTTTTAACAGTGACTCCATAAGTTTCCCTATTACTGAGGTAAGGCTGACTGGGCAGTAGTTACCCGCCTCTTCCCTGCTCCCACTGCTGTGCAGGGGCATCACAGTGGCCCTCTTCCAGTCCACAGGTACCTCGCTGCTCTCCAACGACTCACTGAAGAGCTCAGCTAGCGGGATGGCTAGTTCCTCCTCAAGTTCTTTTAGTATTCTTGGGTGAATACCATCTGGTCCCGATGCTTTATCTACCTTTAATTTATTGAATTATTTCAGGGCCCTCTCTTTTGTGAAGGGACTCCTGTCTGCTCCCCCAATATGCTGCTCTTTCCTACTCAGTGCTGGACCGTTTCCGTTTTCCTCCTATGAGAAGACAGAGCACAAGTATTCATTCAGGACCTCTGCTTTTTCCACGTCATCCTCTGCATGCTGACCCTCCTTTCTTGCCAGTCAGACAGTTCCTCCCTTGCTCTTTCTCTTTTCCCGTATATACCTCTAGAAGGTTTTGTCTCCCTTATTTACCCCCTCTGCTATCTTTTCCTCTGTTTGAGCCTTAGCAATCCTAATTACCTTCCTGCCCTCTTTCAGCTTAACCCTGTATTCTTCCCCATCTCTGTCCTTTTTTGTCTCCTTGTACCTTTTGAAGGCTCTTTTTTTTCCTTTATTCTAAATGCTACCTCTTGTAAAAACCAAAGAGGAGGAGTCCTTCTTTTGGTTTTGCTAATCTGCTTGGTGTATTGCGCTGTGACTAAGGTTACTGCTTCTTTCAAAGCCTTCCAGCTTTCTTCCACATCCCCTCCTGCCCTATGACCAAGCATATTTTTTTACACAGGTTTTCATTTTGGGTAAATTTGCCTTCCTGAAGTTGAAGACCTTCAGCTTGGTGTGACTGGTATCCTCGGTTTTGCTGACAGTAAGCTAGACATCCCTGTACTCATTGTACCCCATATGACTTCACACCCTTACATCAGACACCATGGTACTATTTGAGAGCACAGGGTCCAGAACTGCTTCCTCTCTAGTGGATGCATCCACCAACTGATTTAGTCTCACCCCCCAACCCCAGTGCTATGGGGAATTCCCTGCTCCTTTCTGATGAAGCCGTGTAAGAGGCCCAATCCACATCCAGCAGACTGAAGTCTCCAACAAGCAATAACTCTCCCTTGTCAGCCATCTTTAGGATGGTTTCCAGAATCTCCCTGTCCTTTTCTACCTATTGAGACGGGATCAGTAGATTACCTGCACCCGGTTAGGGGCCTCATCCCCAGCTCCGAGAGTGATCCACAGGGTTATCTGCACCCAGATAAGGGCCTCATCCCCAGCTCAAAGAGTGATACACAGGGCCTCGGCCTCAATGCGACTCCCTTGAATCTCTGTGGCCTTGATCCCATCCTTTACATACAGTAGATAGCCTCCCCTTTTTTCCCCTTCCGGTCTTTTCTGAACAGAGTGTAACCTGGGACAGCAACGTGTCAGTTGTGGTTCTCACTGAACCATGTTTCTGTTACTGTGACCCAGTCAAGATCAGCCTCTGCTATTGTGGCGGTAAGGTCTGGGATCTTATTCGCCAGACTGCGAGCATTGATGAACACAGTCTGCCATCCGTGGTTCCCTCTGCTCTCTGCATGGTTACCTTTTCCCCCTGTGCACCCTTTCCGTGTTTTTGTGCATTCCACGAATGGTTTATTTTGGGCCGTGTGTTTCCTGTCCTGTCTGGTGCTCACCATTTTTTGTTCTGATGGTGAACTGCTAGCTGATGGGGGAGGGGCAACAGTTTCCCCTTGTGACGTGTCAGGTGCCAGTGCCCTCTCCCCATCTGCTAGTTTAAATGACCAGCAAAAATGTCGAAGTTGAAGCTGAAGTGGTTGCATTTCTCTGTGCTTCAGTTCCTTCAAAGATCCTGGCTGAAAAGTGTGCAAAATGGGTTTAATTCCCCTAGTTGCTGCTGTAAACAGGATGCATGGAGCCACAATTTTTTTTTTGATGGAGGGGTTTCAATGAGGAAAAACACTTTTCTCAAATGGCATTCTTTTGGAAATGTTCATCAGTTTTCTTTTCTGCAGCATTGGTGCTTTTTATTGTACTGCAGTTCCATGTTACAGAAACTCGGCTTCTCCTTACAGATGAATTACATAAAATGAAAGATATTAAAGGCAGAGCTATAATAAGTTATTACGCTTGATTGCACAGCTAAGTAATTATGAAGCTAGTATTTAATGTCTTTCCACACAGTCACTATGAAGCATGGATTCTCAATGACTAATCAAAAACTAAAATATAATGTTCGTCTTGTTATACCTGCAAGGCTTCAAAGTGGCCCAGTAAAAACTTATGAGATTACCATTACCCCCCCTTCCCCAATCCAAAATACAAATTAATTAATGTACTTATTTATTAGCTTTTATTAACCAGGTGAGTACACTAGATACAGACTGCACCTATTTTCAGGTGTGAATCAGGAGGTTACAAGACAAGCAGGGATACAAAAGGAGACGGGGTACCTTTCCTAATCCTTTTTCAGTGAAACACTGTAGCAAGAAGAGCAGCACCACAACATCGTAAGGACAAAAAAAAGACACTCCAGAAGAATACTTGATGTTGTTTGCCTTTTAAGTAATAATATCAACAAGCAAACAAGAAATAAAGTGCAGATATATACAATTATTGTTGTCCCTCACAGGAGACGCCGCAGAACAAAAACTCCAACCGGTTTCGCTAACAAGTCATTAGGGAATCAGGGAGTGTTGCTGACCATCAACACTGAGGTTATTATAGGAGACATTCTTAAAAAGACCGTGTGAAAAAAAATTTACATTCTGTACTGTATGTCTTCCTGTATCATTCTTCTAGCCCCCCTCCCATGCTCTTATTTTTTACTTATCTCTGTTCCGCCCCTACCTTTATTGTTTCTTTTTTGCCATTTCTACACTACCAGCTACTGTATACCTGGGCTTCCAGAGAACTAATATGTTTATGCATTTTACACATGCAACAGATGAGTATAGTGTAATCCTTTGGATGGTATGTGATTATACATTCAAGATGCTGTTTTACTATCAGATATTATTGCATGTGTGTGCTACACAGCTAAAAAATGATTCATGTTTTCTAGCGGCGCTTTGATTTCTCCATCTCCAGTCACTGTTGTTTTATAACAGTTTGGACTACTTGTTATAATGCATTCCCCAATACTTTGATCAGACATCACTGATGCTGTTTTGGCATTGCCTATGGCGGTATGTGGGTGTGCCATGCGGTTAAATACCTACTCATGCCTTACAGCAAGGCATTCATTTTTACATCACTGAGCACCATTTCTTATAAAAGATTCAGTCACTGGGTATAATGCATTTCTCAGTATATCTTTACTCAAGTCATTCATATCAAATATATTCAAATTCTCGCATGGATTTGCTATGGAGTTCCACATGTATGGACAAGCCTTTTAGCAGTACTGTTCCTCTTTAGCATTCCGCATGCTGTGGTAAGCGTTTGTTGTCATTCATTTAAAACTGCTATAATAAGTTTTATTTATTTTTTGTTCACATGTATGGTAATCTTTTTTCACACTGTCTTTTTAAGACTCCTATATAAGTGCAGTGTTGATGGCCAGCAGCACTCTCTGATGACGTGTTAGTGAAACCAGTCAGAGTTTTTGTTCTGCGGTGTCTCCTGTGAGGGACAACAATAACTGTATGTATCTGAACCTTATTTTTTGTTTGCTTGCTGATGTTAGTACATAAAAGACAAACATTAACAGGTATTCTTATGGAGTGCTTTTTTTCGTCCTTACGGTGTGTTGGTGCTACTCTTTTTGCCACAGTGTTAAGTTTATCTGAGTTGGAACACCACACAGCAGGGCAGATCTTACTGCTTCTGGCTGTCAGTGAAATAGCCTGGGGCAAATAGGTGATTGTTTGAGGGAGACAGCCAACCTAGGCAGCTGTCGATTTCGCAATGATGAGTCGCACAGCTCAGAGAGACAGGGAATCTACAAATGTTATTGTATGTGGTCTCCCACTTGGACTGCAGAGACTTTGAGGCATTGGTAAAGGGTACGAGCCACTAGTTGAGGGAGGGAAGTAAGACACCCCTGGTGAGGGCCAAGCGGGCATAAGGCCTTAGACAGTGTCTTACCTGATAAGCCAGACTGTGCTTGGCATTTACTGATTTACAAACAAGTCAAATATGGAGAAAGAAGTCAAGATGTGGGTCTAGTGTGATCCCTAGGTATTTAAAAGATGACGCCAACTTCAGTGGAGTCCCATCAGTGCACCTAATGGACAGGAGAATGGGGCAGGCTTTAAGTTTGTCACATGATCTAAGCAGCATGATTTGAGTCTTCTTGGTATTCATTACCAGCTTGATTCTGAGAAGCCAGGCTTCATGCTTGTGGAAGCTGTCTGTAAGGTAGGAGTTGATGAGGTCTATACTCTTGGAACTGTGAAGGAGCCATAGGTTGTCAGCATTAAAAAGTAGTTTCACAGGAAGTGATGACAGCATGGAGGTTATTAATGAACACGGGAAAAAAGAATAGGCTCAAGGATTGAGCACCGGGGGAACCCAAGCTTAACAGGGGCTAGCTCCAAGATAGACCTCTAGAACTTAATAATCTGTCAGTGATTTGATGGGTGATTTCTGAACCAAGACACAGCATGTGCAGACAGACCCAAGGCATGGAATTTGGAGCACAAAAGTGTGTAGTTGGCCAGGTCAAAGGCCTTAGACAGGTGAACAAATATGCCTCCAGTGAACTGTTTCTGGTCTGTGGCAGTTTTTACCACAGTGACCACATGCGTGAGGGCCATGGTGGTGCTATAGGCCTTGCTGAATCCATGCTGCTCTGGTGTTACTATGTTGTGGGAGTACAGATACTTGATAAGCTGGTCGGCTTCAGCCCACTCAAGCAGCTTACTGAGGGCAGGGGATATCACAATGGGGCAAACATTTGAGACATTTGGTGCTCTCTGCCTTTGGGACAGGGACAACTCTGGTCAGCGTCCAGCTATGAGGAACAGTACCAGCCAGAAGCAATAAGTTAAAAATATGCTTGACCAGAAGGGCTATGATGGGGGCACTGAGTTTCAGAAGCTTGTATTCCAGACATTCACATCCAGCACTTGCATATGGGGAGAGGCTAGTGATTATCTTTAAAACATCCCAGGTCGAAACAGCCTTCAGATAAAAAGGGGGTTGATGGGGTTACAGGGGCTAGGGTAGACAGGAGATTCAGCCTCATTGGAGGCAGGGGCATAGCTACAATGGTGCAAGGGGTGCAGTGGCACCCGGGCCCACGAGGTTTGAGGAGTCCAGATCATAATTTTGATGATTATTTAAAACTGGGGAGGGGCCGTGTAACATCACCTTGCACCCAGGCCCTCTATGAATTTGCTACGCTACTGATTGGAGGGTGGGAACAAGGAGGTGCAGGCAGAGAGAGCAGTAAACTGTCAATCAAAAGTGTCAGCAATGGTCTTACCACTGTTGCAATTCACTTCACCCATCAATATATCAGCAGGGTGTTGCTTGGAGGAGCTACTAATAGGCCCTTGACATTTAACCAAAAAGATCTTGGATCTTTTGCAGAAACTAATAGGGTGTCTTTGCCAGCAAGTACTCTTGACAGAGTAGATTTCACGTTTGCAACCATTTCACTGTCACCTGTACTCCTGTAGATCAAACATGGTTTGTGATGCCTTGAAGCGGTACCACTGTTTGTCTCTCTGCTTGAGCAGCTTAAAGAGGTCACTGTGAAGCCACTTAGTAGTGACACTCCTTACCCTCCCTTTTGATAAAGAGGGCGTGGAACTCCTGAAGGGAGATGAAGGCCTGGGTGAAGGCAGTCAGGGCAGTAGAGACAGAAGGAGATGAGTAGACACAATACCGATCAATGTTTGCTAGGTTCAAAGGAAAGAGTCCTGGGTTGAAGTGCGAGCAATTCCTGAGGCTTATGACTTTAGGGTGTACTTTGGGAATGTTAATTTTCCAGACACAGCAGATAGGGGAGTGGTCTGCCACTGTGTCAGAGAGCACAGTAGCTTGCAAGATACTATGTGGTCTGTTTGTTAATATCCAGTCAATGAAAGTATGGGACCCACCCCTCAATGACATCCTAGTTGGGATGGAGATGACCTGTGTGAGACCCAGTTCTGAGATGATGTTTTCAAAGGGACTGCCACTGGAGTTAAGCCAGTTCATGTTAAGGTCACCCACAGTAAGAACCTTGTTAGAACCCACAGAGCTTCCAACACAGGTAACAAGCTGGGACAGGCCGTTAAGGCCACAGGTGGGAGGGTTGCACACCCACAGGAGGTGGATTTTTTTTTTTGTGTTCCCCAGGAAGAGTGTGGTGTGCAAATGTTAAACAGATAATTCAGCAGGATAGGTGTTCTGGACAAGGGAGATATTTAGGTGGGACTTACAGTAGACGAGTAGGCCACCCCCATGTTTGGACCCAGGGCAATCACATCTAATAATATTGTAACATGGGAGGCAGCAAACCAAATCATCCATGGTAGGCTTAAGCTATGTTTCAGTAAGGCTGAGGATGTCAGGTTGGTAGTTGATAACCCAGGCTGTCAGCTCCACTGTATTAGCAAGCAGGCTACAGACAATTAGAGGAGCTATTTTTAATTCTTTGCTACTAGTCCAACCAGAGGAAATTGGGGCAGATACAGGTATTGGCCTTGGGTTAGGTACCACGTCCTCTGTCCCCCCCCCCAATTGTTTAACCAGGTGAGAGACACTAAGCTGAAAGCTTGTTTACAGGTGCAACCCGAAAGCACAGGGAAGTTAAGTGATTTGCTCAGCGTCACACAGTATGCAAATGGGGGCTGTGGGATTCAAACCCAGGTCTCCAGATTTGCAGCTCAGAACCTTAAACCACTGCACTATACGGCCTCCCTGTGAGTGAGAGGTGAAGGTCAGCAAGCCATGGGGAAGGGTGTGCACAGCACATTGAACAATGCTAGTGGGCAGACACAGCTTGCCCTTAAGGTGCTGAACCGGGGCAGAAAAACGTTTACAGTGAAGTAACCCTGATTTAGGCAGCTCAAGTTACAAAGCACGTTTGAAAAAAGGAATTGGTTGCCAGGGTCAGAGGCAATGGGGCAAATAAGTGGCAATACAGAGAGGAAGTAGGTCCAAAAGGCCTGCCATAGGAGAAGTGATATAGCAATACACAAGAAGAGAAACACAGTGTAGTACATTGTGAAGGTACTCTTATATTTTGCAGCTCCAGAGTGTGACGGATGCCAAGAGTCAGACACACAGCCAGCAGTAGGATTGGTGTGCTGTGCAATCAGGGCACCCAGAAATTAACAGGCAGCAAAAATACATTACACTAGGACAATAACCACCAGGCCCAAGCTGTGGGAGTGAATACTCTAGCACTCAGTTGGCGTGGGACCGAAAATTTGAAGCACTCCGGGCACCCAGATAAGGAGCAGCTATAGGCTGCATATATTACAGCAGTAGCTTAACAGTTAAAAGGCAATTTAGAACCAGAAAAAATGCAGACTCTAGATAGGCTGTAACTCAGAAACCAGCTAAAACAGTTCAGACAGTCAAGCACATATGCAGTAATATGTTTTGTGAATGAGCAATATGACAACGGCAAAACTCAGTCAAAACACGGCTCAGAAACTGGACCCTGGATGGGTAATTAGCAGCAACATAATATAAGCAGGCAAAGACAGAAACTGTAAGAACTGATAAGCAACCGTTATGACTTAGCAAACCCCTACCTACCTAAGGTGAGGTAAGTTAGCAAGCTCTGAAAAGCTACAAGGCAGTGGGGCAATGAGCTAGTTTCCTAATTTAAGTCTTACTTCAGGTACCTGATCGGTAGCAAAGCATACTGTATAGTCAGAGTGTAGTCAACGAATCAAGTCAACTATCATTAAATGCTTTATTAAAAAGATAGGTCTTCTGGTCCCCTTTAAATGCCTCCACTGTTGTGGTCTCCCTCAAAGATCTTGGCAGCGAATTCCAGAGGGCCAGGATGGCCACCGTGTGGGAGCAATCCCCAGAGGTTTTCACCATGGCCCTCGGAATTGCCAGGAGGCCCTCATGGAGGAGCGGAGGGAACGTTCCTTTTCCCTATTGAGGAAACTTTTCATTTGTACTAAATCTGGCTTTCTCAGACACCAAACCACTATGTAGTATATAACACTGTCAATATACTTAGGCAATCAAACATATTTTATACTATATGCGCTGCATAACAACAGTGTAGAAAAAAATGGCTCATATTTTAAATATATAAATGTTTAACAATGGATATCTGTTTTTATATTGGCAAATGAAACTGCTAGCTAGCTAGCTATTGCATTGTTTGGTCAATTTGAGTCATGCAGGATGCATTTGAGAGGGACTTGAAAAGGACACAGAGTAAAGAAGAAAAAAGGGGGGCTCTGTAGGTGGTCATTCTGATAGAACATGGAGAGGATAATACAGTATGGAATAGTTGGAATGCTGTTGCAGTAGGACAATGGCAAAACTGGTAATTAGCAGGAACATAATACAAGCGGGCAAAGACAGAAACTGTAGAGAACTGATAAGCAGCAGTTATGAGTTAGCAAACTCCTAGCTACCTAAGGTGAGGTAAGTTAGCAAGCTCTGAAAAGCTACAAGACAGTGAGGCAGTGAGCTAGTTTCCTAATTAGTGTCTTATTTCAGGTACCTGATATGTAGCAAAGCATACTGTATAGTCAGAGTGGAGTCAACAAAGTCATTCACCGAGACACAGGTGTTCACTGCTGGGGCAGCATGGCCAGCCAATGGTTGACGCCAGGCAGACTTCTTGCTGTAGATGTCATTTGCACTGTGGTCCTTCATGTTCCTGATCACAGCCCTCTGGACTCCTTCTGTGGAAGTCTTTTTAGTGAGGAGCAGGAGACATGCCCCCAAGACCCCTTGGCATACCTGACTGGGTGCAGGCGACATGGGGTAGGTGGCTTTGAAAGTATTCAGCCAAGCTGGTCCTGGAAGATACTCGAGAATGGTGGCATCATCGATTCCTTCATGGTAGGCGAGGGGAATGGAAGAGGTTGGAGTCCTCCCGATCCCTTGAAGACAGTCAGAAGTCTGTGAGTGGCATGGTGGTAGGAGTGGCGAGCGCTTAGCTCGAGAGATGTCTTTAATGCCGACTAGCTGCTGGAGATACACCCCCAAGACCCTCTGGCACACCTCATTAGGCACAGGTGAGCAATGGGGTAGATGGCTTTGAAGTCCGGTATTCTTCTGAGCTGGTGCTGGAAAGTGGTGCTGTCCTCAATTCATCGGTGGTCGTCGGGGGGGGTGGTCAAGGCTGGACCCCTTTCAACCCCTTGAAGATGGTCCAAAGTCTGTGAGCAGCATGGGGGCAGTAGTGATGAGCACTTAATTCATTGCCGCCACAGGAGCTCTCTGAAGTTGCAGCACTTGTCTCCTGTATACTGTTAACAGTTAATCCTGGGCCCTTCTAAGCAAAATCAAGCCATAATTGGCATGCCGCAAACAAATGCTAATAGCACAAAACCCATAAGTGCTAGACACAAAGTATGAGTGGCAAAATTGTTCAGCATAAAATTACCTTTCCAATAGTGGTATGCAAGGAATAGCAGGTAATTCAGTTTTATTTCTGTGCTGGCCGAAACAGCAAAACAAAATATTTTTTCCACTGAAAATGCACCATAAACCTTTTTTTGTTGGGAAATATGTAACATATCAACACCAAATTAAGCAACCAGCCATTAGATGTAATTGTAATAATTTGTTTGTAAAACAAACAGCTATTTCTGTAGTATTAAACATAATTTTTTCCCATTTGAGTCAAGGTGTATTGGTGAGGTTTGAGAGACAAATCTGAACCATACACACCATACCATAAACAAATGCACATAACTCCTAAAGTATACATGACACATGCAATGTATCAGTGGCAAAGTTGTTCCACACAAAATTGCCTTCCCAACGGTTCTATGCAATCAACTGTACTCAATTTGTTTTTTGGTTTTTACTGGCTAAGATACCCAGAATTTGTGTTTTCTTCAAAGTGCTTACAGTAGGTGGTTCTAGATTGACAAAATGTCATAAACAAATGTGAATAACTCCTAAAGTGAACATGATATGCAGAATGTGTCAGTGGCAAGGTTGTTCAGCACAACTTTACCTTTCTAATGGTACTATGCAATCAATCCTTATCAATTCTGGCTGGTAAGTAATATTAAAATATGTGAGTGACTTCTCCAGACGTTTCTAGGGCACACAGGAAGTCTGTAGGTGACTTCTGTAGGCGTTCTGGGACACATTGTAGTTAGATTTGCTGACGCCTACAGACGTTTCTAGGAGGCAATGAGTTAACTCAAGAGGAGTCTTTAAGACCGACTTGCTGCTGGAGACTGTCCCAGGGTAGGTGTAAAAGACAGACATTGATTCAGTTCGTATAAGGTACAACAGGCTTGCTGCGTGATTTCATTTCAACAAGGTTCCAAAAATGAAAAACACAGGGAAAAAAAATAAATCAAAGAAAATAAATGACACAGCATTTGTCAGGATGCAACAGTCAGGATCACATACACTAACATCACTGAGATCCTTTTCTTATCTGTGCTTCAGACTGCTTTGAGGACATGAAGACTGCATGTCCTTCCCTCTCTCATGCTCCAGGCAGACTGAAAAACCAAGGCTGCTTGCAACTGTTTTCAAGGCTCCAGGCAGACTGAAAAACCTAGGCTGTTTGCAACTGGCTCCGGGCAGACTAAAAAACCAAGGCGGCTTACAACTGGCTCCGGGCAGCCTGAAAACCTGGTTGCATATATTAGATACTGTTATGAATTTAAAATAAGACAAATACATTCTCCATAAAAGGAGAAGGAAAAACATCCATTTTCTTATTCAACAGCCTGAAAAAATTGCCTTTTCATTTCATTTTTCATTTTATTTTTTATACTTGTAAATCCAGATGAGCAAGATTGGCTGTTTTCACTACTGACAAGTTCAATCTAAAAACACAGTATAAAAATACAACAAACAACATAGGAGCAGACTATACAATCCAATAAAGTGCAGTGTAGAAGCAGATACATTATGTTTTTGAGAAAAGCCAATATTTTAACCTTTTCTTAAAACACTAAATAAAACTACTCTCAACAATTACTGAAGGTATTTTGTTGAAAAAAGTGGGTGCTCTAAATAATAAAGATCTTTGCCCAAAGGTGGTCTTAAGAAATGGTGTTTTAAAATTATAAATAGACTGGGACCTAGTGGATAATGCATTTATTGCCCTAGGAAACATTAGAGAAGTAGACGGGGAAAGAAGGTTACATTTTACTTTAAATAAAAAAGTACCCATTTTGAAAAGAACTCGATTTTCGAAAGATAGAGAATAAGACTGTTTATACAAATCAGAACAATGGGTTCGGAAAGGCAAATCTAGCCAAAATCTTAAGGCTGAATGATATATTGCTCTAAGCGGACTCAAAACAATGTGACATGAGGAGGAATATATAAGTATTCCATAATCGAGTACTGAAAACAGAAAGCTATGAACTAAAAGCTTTCTTGATTCAAAGGCCAGAAGGGATTTAGCTTGATAAAGAATACCCAATCTTTGGTGGAGGGTTTTCCTAAGACTCTGAATATGAGGTTCAAAAGACAACTGATTGTCCAAAGTTACACCTAAATATTTAAAAACTGAAACAAATTCGATTTTATTGCCCTTTCTGTTGATAATTAAAGGGGAATCAATAGATGCATTCTTGTTCCGGGAAAAAGACATTATCTTTGTTTTTTTGGGAATTCAAAACCAGGTAATTTAAAGATAACCAATCCTGCAGGTGATCAAAGTCAATCTGAAGGTGGAAGAGAGCAGTGTCAGATCTGGGATTAGTATAAAATATAACAGCGTCATCGGCGTAAAGAATCATCTCTGTTTTAGTACAAATATTTGGGGTGGAATTCATAAGTAAAGAAAAAATGAGTGGCCCTAGGATTGAACCCTGGGGTACGCCTTTTATGTTGTAAGTAAGTAAGTAATACTTTATTTCTATTGTGGTGTCCAATCCCGGAGGCTCTGGGTGCAATTACAAATCAAAGGCAAGGTTTGGACATCATAAACAATATCATTACAGTACTAAAACCATATATATCACTTCAAAAACTATCATGAAATACTTTATTAAAAAGATAGGTCTTCAGGCCCCCTTTAAATGCCTCCACTGTTGGGGCCTCCATCAAAGATCTTGGCAATGAATTCCAGAGGGCTGGAACGGCCACTTAGAAGGAGTGATCCCCTGAGGTTTTGAGCCTGGCCCTCAGAATCGCAAGGAGGCCCTCAGTGGAGGAGCGGAGGGAATGTGCCTTTTCCCTATTGAGGGAAAGTTTTCATTTACATTAAATCTTTCTTTTTTTTGCTACTTCTTTCTTTCCCTGGCCCTGGTTGGCCTCTCATCCAGCCGCCATCCCTAGCCTCCGTTTCCTTCAGGACCTCACCTTTGCAGCCCCCACGGCTTACCCCCCATGGCTTGGCATCGGGGAGCCCCCTACTCACCCGCCCATCAGGATATGGCTCAGGGTGTTACCTCCGGGAATGGAGCACCAGGGGACAGCCATCAAGCCGCCACAACCAGTCACTGGGGTCCTTTTCTGTTTTTTTCCCCTGTGGGAGCTGGCGTGCAATGACGCCGGCGACAGGCACACGCACGCTTCTGAGCGCGTCCCCACCAGGCATCTGCCATGCTCACGTCCCCATGTAGTGTCAGCAGTGCTGTGCCAAGCAACAGCCTCACCCAGGGGTCAGACGTGCATCGACCGCAGGACACCCCCATCCCCGGAGATGGAGAGCAGTCCATCGGACACTCAATCCAACTCCTTCCCTGCTGACCCCAGGCAACCTGCGCTCATTCCTGAACACGGGTCGCCAGCGTGGCGTGAGGTGCGATGCCTAGCACCTAAGCGCCACCAGGCTGGCACTAAATCTGGCTTTCTCAAACACCAAACCACTATGTAGTATATAACACTGTCAATGTACTTGGGCAATCAAACATATTTTATACTGTATGTGCTGCATAACAACAGTGTAGCAAAAAATGGCTCATATTTTAAATGTGCAAATATTTAACAATGGGTATCTGTTTTTATATTGGCAAATGAAACTATGCTAGCTATTACACTGTTTGGTCACTCTGAGTCATGCAGGATGCATTTTAGAGGGACTTGAAAAGGAAACAGAGTAAAGAAGAAAAAAGGGGGGACTCTGTAGGTACAGGGAAAGGATAATACAGTATGGGCTAGTTGGAATGCTGTTGCGACAGACTTTAGAAAAATAAATTAGAATAGAGTCCCTCTAATTCCAAGGTAGGATGACCACCCCTACAACATGCCCCGTTCAGGAGGAAACCAGTGACTTTTTAGTTAACTGGTTTTCATACACTCAGGCATAATGAAGCAATGGGAGTTTCCACCCACCCTCTACAGAAGCGCCATCCTAGGGTCCCTATTACTCAACAGAAAAACATTTCTTCAAGACTCTCTCTCTATAGTGCGTATATGTATTATATATACACACACACACACACACATATACACACACCCTGGGGTTATATAGTATCTAACATCTGAGATACCTTTCACAGCATTATTTTATAGATGTCTTATATCTGCTGCATTCCTACACAGAAAATCTGCATTTTTGTGTTGGGCAATAGGTCTTTGTTGCACAGTAAAATGATAGGGCTGCAAAGCAAGATACCACCTCAGAATTTGTGATTTTTATCTTTCATTTGTTGTATCCAGCAAAGTGGGTTATGGTCTGTATTCAGCTTGAACTCAGCACCCCACAAATAAAACCGTAGCACTTCTATGGCCCATCTACCTGCCAAGCATTCTTTCTCTATGGTAGAATATTTTTGTTCTCTTTCATGTAGTTTCCAACTCTCTCTTTCTCTCTCTCTATATATATATAAAAAACTGGATGTTCTTTTCCCTGTATTGTCTGGCTGAGTACAGCACCGATACCAGTCTCAGAGGCATCTGTCTGTACCTCAGATGGGACTGTAAAATCTGGGCATTTCAAAAAAGGAATGGAACAATGGGCTGCCTTAATTGACTTGAAAGCTTCTTCACAGACTGGGCTCCATTTACTTTATCAGAACACCTTTTCTTAGTCAGATCTGTCAATGGGGTAGCCACTGTGGCAAATTTAGGGATGAATCTTCGATGGTAAACTGCCAAGCCCAGGAACGATCAAACATGTTTTTCTGTTTGGGGGATAGGTCACCTTGCCACAGCTTCTATTTTCTAAGTCTCGGGCCTGACTTGCCCATTTCCCAACATAAATCCTAGGTACTTGGTTTCGGTCATAGCCACAGCACATTTAGCTGGGTTGATGGTCGACCCTGTAGTTTTATTTAGACTTTATAACAGCAGTTAACTGTGTATGGTGTGTTTTCCAGTCTGGACTATACACTATCACATCGTCCAGGTAGGCTGAACAATACTTTGTGTGTGATGTTAAAATCTGATCCATAAACCACTGGAAAGTAGTGGGGGCACCATGTGAACCAACCAGCATGGTTAGAATTGGAAAAAGACTTAGTGGGTAATAAAGGCCATCTTATCCATAGATTTCTTTTCCAAAGGGATTTGCCAGTACCCTTTTGTCAGATCCAGTGTGGTAATATGCTTGGCATTTCCTATACGGTTTGTTATATCATCTAACCGTGGCATGGGGTAACCATCAAAGTGAGATAAAGCATTTAGCATCCGGAAATCCAAGCTTAGTCTGAGTCCACCCTCTTTCTTACCAACCACTATAACAGGTGAGGGCCAAGCACTAGTAGATAACTCTGTGATGCCTAACTGTTCCAATTTTTTTGTCTCGGCCATAGTCTCACTTCTCATCCCTTCAGGAAGTCTATAGGGTTTCTGCCTTATAGGTTGTGCTTGGGTAACAACTATCTGATGTTACACCTCTTCCACTTTTTCTAGAATGCTTGTAAAAGTGGTTTGAAAAGTCTGTAACATTTGTTGGACTTCATTCTGTTGTGTACACTGCAGTGTAGGGTTGATTATCAGTTCCTCCATTCCCCTAGTTTTCCTACCCTTTTACAGGCCAAATCCATCTCTGTGTCCTTTCTCTCTCTCTGGAAAAACTATCAAGCTCAGATCACAGGGGTTGTCTTTCTCATGCCACTTTTTTAAAAGATTTGCAAGACATATCTTTTTACTCTGGGGTCTCTCTTATATGTCACTGGTCTCGTCTGTCTAAGGACCTGGTAAGGCCCCTACCATTTCACAAATAACTTATTTTCAGAGAAGGTTAGAAGTAACAAGACTTTTTCTCCTTCTTTAAATTCTTAATGTATAACTCCCTGATCATAAAGATACTTTTTTCTCTCTGGGCTGGTACATTGTAGTCATGTGCCATTTCAGAATATTTAACCAGTCACTTATGAAGCTGTATCATATACTCTGCTACACTTGTCTGTCAGATTCCTTTTCCCTCCTCCCAATATTCTTTAATAACATCTAATAAGCCCAGAGGGCTTCTTCCAAATAACAGCAAAAAGGAGGAGTAACTAGAATATCAGGAAAGGCAAATTCCTATCCAAGTCCTTCCTCTCACCATGGACAAACTTTTTCAGCACTTGTTTCAGGGTTTGGTTAAACCTTTCCACTAGCTCATCCTTTTGGCGATGGTAGGGAGGCTACTAAACCCAATAGGTGGTACAATTCTTTTAACAATGTAGCATTAAAATTACTTCCCTGATCAGTCTGGATCCCTATTGGGATGCCTAGTGTGCTGAATAGTTTTACCAACTCCTTGGCAATTTTGGGGGATAGTCATGGTATGTAAGAGTATGGCCTCTGGGTATTTGGTGGCATAGTCACACACAACCATTACGAAGTGGTTCCCTCAAGAGCTTTTCTCTAATGGGCCTACTATGGTCATAGCTATTCTTTCAAGGGGCATAGTCACCAAAGGTAAGGGCATCATTGGCATCATATCCTTCCTCCCTATCTGTGCAACTTTTTTTTACATTCTGTACAGGCTCAACAGTATTCAGCTACCTGCTCATGGTTACTGGGGCAAAAGAACCTTTGCAATAAGCAAGCCAAGGCACAGTTCCTCCCAGCATGACCTGCTAATGGTAAATTCATGGCCAAGTATAACAACTGGAGATGACACCTTTTAGGGATGACCAACTGCTCTACTACTTCTCCTGTGTTTGGATTAACATAGATCTGGTATAAAATATTAGTTTTCTCTTCATACTCGGGTGTCCCTTTACACATGCTTTAACCAACTGTTGGAAAATAGGGGTTAATGTTTTAGCATTCTTTTGTTCAACCTCAATATCACACCCTTCAAACATTTTGTCATACCTGACGTCGAAACGTCAGTCATGTGGTGGTCAGGTCCAGGTGAGACAACGGTCTGTGCATCGGTAAAAAAAGTCTTAAAGAGACTGAATAAGTTTATAAAAAGCTGCTATATTTAACACACTATTTATGACCACGCTAGCTAACACAATGTCGA
The DNA here is from genome assembly GCA_016271365.2 of Neoceratodus forsteri. Taxonomy (NCBI): domain Eukaryota; kingdom Metazoa; phylum Chordata; order Ceratodontiformes; family Ceratodontidae; genus Neoceratodus; species Neoceratodus forsteri. The sequence continues at coordinate 1,490,965,730 of CM028130.1, forward strand.
TGTGGATATGAAGATTTGGACCTGTACCTTGCCGTGGATTTTTACCTTGCAGCCTATGAATAAAGATTTGCACATATTTAAAATAACGGCTGGGGTAAGCCCCTTGTTCTGAAATTGCCTTCAGCATATAAACTATAGAAGTGCTGACCAGTCCACTACGGCGGTGTTGTGTCATCTACATTTGTTCTAAAGCCTTGGCACGTGTACTCGTTGCATGCTGTTTTGGAACACAGCCTTTGTGACTTTTACTGTCTGAAACTCCTCAGCAGCACTGTTAGCACAAAATCAAGCGTTTACCATGGGACTGACTTTCTTCTGTTTGCTCTAGTCTAGCTGAAGCCCTCTTGTTTCCTTTATCCAGGTATTCCCCCACAGCACGAAGAGCCAGTCTGCTTTTTGTGTATATGATGCCTGCAGGATTTATCGTTCAGTCATTTCCCTGACCTACTAAGACTATTGGTGTAAAATTATTTTGTCAGTTGTCACTAAAGAAGCCCACAACGTTAAGGCCAAAAAGCCTCTGGGCATCGTTTGCTTAAAAGCAGATGTTTTCTTCTTGCCAGACCATCACATTTGTTCTGCAATCTACTACACTGTGTAAATCTTTTTGGTATCATTTTCTTTTCAGATAACCTCCAATTTCACAGTACAGTGGGAATAAATGCGGCCTAATAGTAGAATCTTTCACGTTTTTTTACAGCAGCTTATTTCCTGCCTCTGTAAAAACTCACATTACTTTACATGTTACTTTCAAATGCTGCAGGTGGGGCTTAATTAAAAAGAAACTAACAAAAACAACAGTATGTTAATATCTCAACGGGTCAGTCTGCATTTTCATTTGATAATACCCTTAACTGCCTTTATGCCTGAGAGTGATAAAATGTTCTGCCATGATAAGCTGTATAATTCATGTACTATAGGCTGAAAAGGGTCTGTGTGGGTGCTTCTCTCCCATCAATCTGTTCCCAGGATTTAGTATGTCAAATAGCTGTATGTAGGTGTTTCTTTCAGACAACTCTAATCCAGCAGCACCACACGGCTTCCTGCTGCTACACAGCCTTTCCGCTGCAAAGCTCTACACAAAACCAAAAGCTAATGGCCTTGCTGTAGAAAGCAGACTCACTCAGCGTACAAAACCCTGATCAATAAAAATAATCCTTCCCCTCTCTACAGCTGTTAGCTCTCCTGAATCTGAGAGTTTTTTTGAACAGTATCAATTTACTTTATACTTAAAGATTAAACACCATTGACTGATGCTATGCACTGCAGCCTGTATTTTTTCCTGGTAAATTGCCTCCACATAACAGAAAGTTACAGGCCAGCGCTACCAAGGACCTTAAAATCCTTAATGTTTGTAAATGAAGATCTTGTGCCAATGGCTGACTGACTCTTATGGTCCAATTTGCTTTTTAAGAAGTTTGGACATTCCACCCTCATCTTGGCCCTTCATTGTTCAATAGTGCTGTCTATCATCTTATTGGGGGACTTTAAAACTATCTTGGGATTTGTTTTGCATATTGTTATAATCTGTATTTTATTGTTTTTAATAAAAGTGACTGTATGACTGACAAAGAACTGCAGATGACTGGTTATATTGAACTATTTCATATTAAATAACTGAAATACAGGTAGTTTAATAGTTGCCAAGAACATGTTTTAAATTCATTATTGGATCCTGCAACCAGGACATCTCTTCATTTAAGGAGATCTGGGCTTCCTAACTATATTTAATTTTATGTAAGGCACTAATACGAAATTAACATACATGTTAAGTTTTACATTTTACATTTACTTTCTTATAGCAGTGTGCATTTAGAGATGCAAGAAGAGACCTCTGCCTAGGTCTTTCGTATTTTGTCTTTATACTTAAATTGCATTCTGCCTGCAGCGAGAGCTCAGCACCCCCACACATCTCTCCCTTTAGAAAGCCATCTCCAAGCAATCTGCTTGGCATACCATGTGGTAATACTGCAGTACAAACTTGCACCCACATGAACTGTAGCACTGGTGTCCCAGGACCCTTTGATTTCAGAGCCAATCTGGGAAGTAGGTGTAGTCTAACACATCACTGAACCAACAAACAGGAACATCCAGGCTCCAATCCTATCACAATAACTGGCTTAATGTGAGATACTGAGCAAGTCATTTGACATCCCTGTACTTGAGTGATCTCACTTGGCACTTGGGTAAGTGAGAGACCCCAATGAAAATAAGATGTTGCATCTCAACTGGGCTGACTCCTGGGTATGGCACAGTGAAAAAAATTCTAACTATGTTTTATAGTAAAAATTTGGTAAAAAAAAAGCAATAAATTGTGTAAACATTATGGTAGAATGCAACAAAGGAAAGAAAATAGGTGAAAATGAAAAACTGCGAGTGACTGGCAAAGTTTTCAGTCAGAAATGAATATATGCATGACACATAACAAGAATGGAGTACCGATTCCATGATGCCACTTGAATTACTAGCTTACATTTTTGTTCCATAGAAACACAGATTCTTAAAATGAGGAAACAATCAAGTATGAAATATCCATCTCCCTTGAAGTGAGATAAAATTCTCTGACAACCTATATTTCATTTACAAGCTGCATGCATAAACAGAGCACCCTGATGGGCTGACAGTGATCACATGACCATGCTGTTAGATTTGCATTACCACATAGGTAGGAACTGTTTTCTTTCAGAATGCTGTTTCTGTTTTTTTTGTTTTGTTTAAATGGGACATTTCATAGTTACCCACTCCAAAGTGTGGTAAGCCACATTCTTTCACCTTTCTAGGTGCTGAAATGCACACTCAATCCACCCAGAGCATAAGTGTTTTACCCCACAGTCTATCATGGGTTATTGCTTACAGTTTTCCTCATCTCTCCCTTCTTTTTTCTATGTCACAAAAGGACATCTGCATGAAAACAAGATCTTTGCATTCTGGAGCTCATCTGCCTCTACTGTTTGTCTACCTGTACAAATCACAGTCCTCTGCTTCAGACAACTGTAAAATTTGACATTTTCACTGTCAAATAATTTTCACTATTTTTGCTGAAGCACTAATTTCCACTAAAATAAATATGCACTAATTAGTGCTATTAGCACTTTTTTCCATCATAGTGAATGTGGTGCTAATGATTTAGAGCCAAATGTAATTTACGCAAACATGGTTGCATTTGTGTTTGCACTAACATTACTTTGCACGAAAATAACTAGTTTTACAGTATCACACCTGTTACTGTAGAAATAGCTATAATTTCACAAGTAGATTATTATATTACATGAAGACAAGTACAAGAAGTAAATGAAGTCCAAGGGTCAAAGATCCTGTTTTCAGGCAAATGTTAATAATAAAGCACTTTGAGAAAATGAAAAGGAATGGGTAGACTAGGTGGGCCAAGCGGTCCTTATCTGCCGTCAAATTCTACGTTTCTATGTTAATACAGAAAATATCAGAAATGATTTAAATTGCACCCAAATGCAAACATTTGCTGAGGTGAGGCAATATCTCTCTGAAGAACCTCCATAAGTTCTTTTTATAATTGAACTTAAACTACAAGACATTAGTTTTACCAGAAAGCAATATTTAAAATACCTTCCTCTAAAGCTTGTCTTTTAGGCATATACCAAAGAGATAATGGCTGCAAAAAGATGTGCAGTCAGATTATGGATGGGAAACAAAGCCCTCACACTCCCACAAATTATATGCATCTGGAGAAAATATTCTGCTCCCTACTACTCAAAGTAACAGACTTCTATACTCACTTGCAAGGCTTTATGGCTGAAATGGGCAGTCAATTGATGGTTTTTAACATCTATCTATAAGTGAGCATTATAATATAGAGGATTGTGTATGAGCAAGCATACACAACAGGGCAGTTGTGATAGAGAGGTTTACGTGGTAACCAGAGACCTCAAGAGCATAGCTCGAGAGGTCCGTTACCACGGAAACCTCGAGATCTAACAACTGCCTTGTTTGCGTATGCTTGCTCATACACAATATTTTATAGTCAGGGCCCCTTGTGTTCTGCGGCAGAATTTTCTGATTTCTGCGGCAGTGCTCCTTGACTTCTGCGGCAGCATTTTCTGATTTCTGCAGCATGATTTATTCATTTCTCTGGCAGAATGCAGTCCTGTCATTGGCTAAATATGATGTGATGTCATCGATGACATCATATGCTGAGCATAGAGGAGGGGCTTCAGGATAAACGAGGTGGGAAAGAAAGACTGACACTATGGCAAAACAGTATATTTATATGGAAATTCACCAAAAACAATGAATTCTGCGGCAATATATATATTCTGTGGCATGATGCAAATTCTGCGGCAAATTCCACAACCGCAGAACCGCAGAATTCCAGGGGCCTTGTTTATAGTGTATGGGCAAGCATAATCAGCGCTCCGTGATCCCCCAAACAAGTCTACCTCTTAAAATAAGGCTTACTTTGGGATGTGTAACAGTGGCGCTGACTTCCACTTGTCGCCGTGGGCGCTCAATTGCGTGTCTTGATCGTTGATCTTGTTGTGCTGCACGGTGAAGTACACGGTGCAGCACAAGATAGTGATGCACTGAGGCAAGCACAACAACGCTGTTGGGAGCATGGATTTCCATGCTCAACCGCGTTCTACCATACACTATAATGTGATGTATTTATGGCCCCTCCCCCCTTCCCGGAAGAACTGCACAACAGAAAGGTTGAAACTAATGGGCAAGGAGCAGGCAGGGACCTGGTGACCTCTGCCTGCAAGTGCTGAGCATGCATTTTAAGACTTCTGCATGAAGAGTGGGTAAATAAGACAACAAATAGATAAATGAATACATAATTCAAGATTTCAGGGAGACATACTTCAAGATGAACTGGATACTATATTGAGTATAACCAATATCCAGTTAAGGTTCACCAGGGTAAGGAGTTAAAATGTCGTCATTCACATGTATATACAGTATAATACATCTTTGCAAAAAACCTTCGCTAATGCACCAGTTAGGGTAACTTAACATGACAAAATTAGGGAAATGTGGCATTAGGGTTTCCAACCCTAACTCCCCACCCCAATCCCTCAAGCAGCAAAAGGAAAAAACAGTAGGGTTTTGAGTGTCTGGAGTCTTGGCGAAACAGTGGTGGGGTCTTCCTTGGGGTTGTCACCCCTAATGGTGCCCCCTCCCCCTCCCCCCCGCAGTCTGTAGCCTATAGACCAAAGCACATGGAACAGCTCCAAGCCAGTGCCTCATTATGAAACACTCTTCAAAGGTAGAGAATTATGTCTTACTACATGTTGCCAAAACAACTTGTTGTATTTTTCTTCACACAGGGCCCTACAGCCCTGTGGAAGAAAGGAGATCATGTGTGATGCTGTTTGCTCGGTGGAATGGGGTGGAAATTAGGATTGACAACCCCAAGTAAGACCCCACCAGTGATTTGTCAAGACTCGGGAGACCCAAAACCCTAATGTTTTCTCCTTTTGTTGCCTGGAGGGTGGGGGTGGGAAGTTAGGGTTGGAAACCCTAGCGCCACATTTCCTTACTTTTATGGTGTTAAGTTGAACCCTAACTGGTGCATTAACAACGTTTTTTGCAAAGAATTTACATTCTTTTTGAGATAGTGGAATTGTATCCTCATTCATGCAGGTCCCTTTGGTACCTGCGTGAACAGATGCAGATGCCCCGTGCAAAGAGTAAACTCCCTTCACCTACAGACGTGCAGGCCCCACAAACTGCGGGCCCCGCAGTTCAGTGCAACAACAGATGTGAAGAATTGATTGAGCTGTCTGGTGGACTGTGGAAGTGCAGGGCCCTGTGGTCACCACACTTTTATGTGGCCATAGCTACAGATGCAGACGGCAAAGAGTGCATCTGTCAGCCAGTGCACAGGACACTCTGCCACTCAAGGAGGTAGAGGCGCAGGGCCCTATGCCAAAAGGACAGTCGTCTTCACTATATGGTGACTGGGCCTGGGCGGACAACTCTGCACCTTTCAGTCTCTGGATGGAGGGGTGTCACGAAATGCCGCCATCCCTCCACCCTTGCCCCATCCAGCTGTCTTACTGATCTCACCATGGAACTTGGCTCACCAGCACAGGATCACAAAGCATACCCGCTGGGGTCAAGACTGGTACTATACAGAAAGTTTGTTGACAATTATTATTTCATTTTTTAATTCTGACCCAAAATTTTCAAGATACTCATTTTATGAGTCACCTTATAAACATGACATGTACCATTTATAGTATATTGGATGAAATGTCATTTTGCACCAGATGTCAGAATACACGTCTTGTCCAGGATTTGAAAAATGCCATATGCTACGTTCATGATGTGGTGTGAAAAAATGGATACGTTGAAAGTTTGGAGTCAAAATATTTAAAATTAGTGAAGTTATGAGTGTACATTAAAATACTGCAACATTCACTCATAACCTGGTCACTTTACCATATTCTTACACCAAATTTTCAGCATAGCCTTCTTATTGTATTTATTTATTGAAATTTCGGATTATAACCTTTGAGCTAGAAGCTTGTTTACAAATATTCTACGTCAATTACAAGATACAATACTAGTACAAAATTAAACATGCACAGTAAACCAACAAATGGGCATGCAATGCAACACAAACAGTAGGGTGTAATTCCAACAATTGTGGGAAGTCATTACAAAGTGTTACAGGACGTACAGCAGCCTGTTTGGCATTGGCAAGTGAGCACCGACTGCCAGAAGATTCGTGGGAGAAGAGGGCATGAAGTGCTCTGAGAGGTGATGCCACCTAGAGGAGGGGCAGGTGGTTGAGAACAAGGGTGAGGATCAGTTATAGGTATTAACCTGGGTCAGGTGGCTTCAGAATTCCTTCTTATGTGGACCGACTTTACTGATGTCAGCGAGGGAGTCAGGGAATCCATTTAGCCATTTGGGACATCTCTAGGCTAAGGACCTTCCTGCTAGGGAGGTGCATCTAAACGGGACAAGAAGAGAGTTTTTGACCATGCTCCTAGTGCACTGCGTGGTCAGGACTGGTTGGAAGTGTCTTAAGTGTGGCAGGTCTAGTTTGGCTTTTTACCCAGGAGACAAATGTGGTATTTTACCCTGCTCTGCAAGGGGGAGCTATCCTGTCTGAGAGTAGAGACTGCATGTGTGAGCTGTTCTGTCGACCCCAATGGCTAGTCTGCAGGCCTTGTTAAGAACAATTTGAATTCTGTGTAGTGCTGTGTTGGAGGCAGCACTGTAGATTAGCAGCCCATAGTCTATTACTGACAGGATTGATCTGGTTATAGCCAGTTTCTGTGCATTAGGAGTCATGGCACTCCTATGCCTGTACAGTATACCTACTTAACATTAGTGGCTCCAATGACATGATCAATACCCTACCTCATTAACCTGGTCAGTGAAAATTTTGAAATCCCCGTTGAGACATGTTTTCATGCCACTGAAACGTCATTCCATGCCTCAGGAGTAAAAACATATTTTGGTCAGGATTTGAAAAATGACAGCTGTAACTTTTATGAGGTGGTGTAAAATGGTTATGTTCAAAATCTGGGGTCAAGATACTTAAAATTACCAAAGATACAGGTGAGTGTAGACAAATTTAATTGCACACTCATACCTTTGCCATACATATTTTGACCCCCGGTTTCAACCCAGCCTTTTTATAACTCCACCTCATGAAGAAGGGTGATGGAAATTTTCAAATCCCACCCAAAAGGTGATTTTGCCATGTGACCGCAAACTCAAGATTTGGACCAAATCTACATATTTCCACCTCCATTGGTCATGTGGTGGGATCTCAAAAAAGCCATGCTGAAAATGTGGGGTCAAAATATGCAAAAATTACAAAGTTATGCATCAAAGTTCAAAATCCCACTGAAATACATTGAACCACACTTACCTTAGTTTCTCATATTGCAGTCGCCGGTTCCAGCAGCAGGACGTGTCTTCCATCGAAGAGTGGATCTTCTCTGTGGAACCTGTTCAGGTGAGTGAGGGTGTGAGGGTGTGTGTGTGTGTGGGCATGGTATAGTGAGGGTGTCGGGTGGTGATGGTGTCAGAAATGCGAGGGACTTTTTTTTTTTCTTACAGGTTTAAAAGAAAACATCAAAGGACAGTTTTCTTTATTACAAGTAATATTTGCAGCGGGGACAATGGTTGGAGGGTGGAGGGCACCATTAGACACCAGGGAAAGATAAAAGCCATAAGAGGACATCAATCGTCAGGTGGGGGTGCCACTAGACACCAGGGAAAGATGAAATCCTTAAGGGGACAGCAATCAGAGGGTGGGGGGGTGTCACTAGACACCAGGGAAAGATAAAAACCATAAGGGAATGGTGATCAGTGGGTGGGAGGCACCATTAGACACCAGGGAAAGATAAAAGCTGTAAGGGGATGGTGATCAGAGGGTTGGGGGCACTACCAGACACCAGGGAAACATTATATGAATATGGGGCCGGCGATTGGAGGGTGGGGGAGCCACTAGACACCAGGGAAACATTATGTAAATATGGGCATGGCAATTTTAGAGTGAGGGATGCCACTAGACACCAGGGAAATATTTTTTAAATATGGGGACAGCAATCGGAGGGTGGGGGTGCCATTAGACATCAGGGAAACCTAACATACATAATGGGACAGTGATCGTCGAGTAAGGGGTGCCACTAGACACCAAGGAAACATTATTTAAATAAGAGGATGGCAATCAGAGGGTGGGTGTGTGTGCAACTAAATACCAGGGGAAACCCAACATACATAACAGTACAGGGCAGCAATTGGAGAGTGGGAAGGGCTCCAGCAGACACCAGGGAAAGAACAGCTCACTGCTCTCAAAGCAGCCCACAGCATGAGCTCCATCTGCAGAACTCAAGAAAGGCCCGCTGTTCTCATACAGAGAAAAAGGGTGAATAGCTCCTCTCGCTAGGCTGGGCACCCTGGATTTTGGGTGCCCAGAAAATGTATTTCTGGCAATTTTATTTTATTTTTCTATTTACTGTTTTTTTGGTGCCTCCCACTGCCGGCACCATCTTCCCGGTCACGGACCCCTCGGCTGAGACTTCCCATATTAGCCACCTTCCCGGTACCCCTGGCTTAACCCCCAGGGCAGGGTCTTAGCACCCGACCCCTCTAAAGGTGCCGCGATTGACAGGATAGGTCGGGAGTCGGCCTGGGAGCTGACTGCAGCTGGGGGCGGCGTCATCAAGGTGGTGGGTGGCAGACTTTTTCTCCCCTGTAAGCAGGGGCGGTAACATGCGATGATGCCAGCGTCCATCCTGGCCCTCAGATCTTTGTTGGTGCCGGTCGCTGTGGTGCCCCCGGCCTCTGCCAGCGGTCCCTCGAGCACCCATCACGCACCGCACCCTCCCCCCAAAGGAGAGCAGTCCGTGGGACGCTCAACCCTTCTCCCCCAGCAGGCCCTCTGACGACCCAGGTCCATTCTTGAACCTGGGTCACCAGCATTGCAAGCGGAAATCCAACCGCTGTGCCGACAGGGCTTTCTGGAAAGTTAAAAAAACAAAACAACACCAGAATCTAGCTGAACGATCTCATTTAGCTAGGTTCAGGTGTTTGTTTTTTTAAAAAAGGCATTATTCTTATGAACTGTTAATGTTTGTAAGTTTAAAGAGTAAAAAGAAAATGGTAGCCATCTTGACTGTTTTTTCCCCCATGACAAGCAAATCATGCAAATAACCACTTGCGATGCGTTTTTTTTTACCTTTTGCGATATTTAACCAGTGACACTGGAACGTTACACACAGACATACGAAGAAGCCAGCAGAAGAAGGCCATTTGGTCTATCAAGTCTGCTTGTATTGCAGGGTCCACAGCTTTAGCTAATGTCCCTGCCCTCCCTCCCCACTCCTCCCATCCTCTCTACCCATGATCCTTACTTTCCCCCTATGTCTGTCCCAGCCTCTCTTAAAGCTGCCCACTGTCTTCAGTGAGATGACCTCTTGTGGCAATGCATTCCAAGTGTCCAACACCCTCTCAGTGAAGAAGTTCTTCCTGCTGTCCCTCCTAAACCTCCCACCCTCCAGCTTAAGACTGCGCCCCCTAGTGTTATTGTTGGCACTCAGCTTAAAGAGACTCTACTTATCAACCTTATTCATCCCTTTCAAGTACTTGAAGGTCCCAGTCATGTCCTCTCTCCCTCTCTCTCTCTCCTGTCTTCCAGGGAGTACATGTTCAGTGCCCTCAACCTCTCCTCATATGCCCTACCCCACTGACCCACTATCATCTTTGTAGCCTTCCTCTGGACCTTCTCCAGCAGGTTAATGTCCGTTTTGAGGTGTTTTATTTTTAGACGTTAAGTCAAAAATCATTATAATTTTAAAACAGTATAATATTTTTTTCACCAAACCTTCCAAAGGTACACCCTTGGAATGGGCCCCTTCAACCCTGAAAATCTGATTAAAAAATTCCACACAATCTAGGCTGTATGTGAGAGCAAAAAAACCTCAATGTTAAGTATAGGGAAACCAAACATGTTTTTTTACAGTTTTTTGGCACTTCATATCTCGAAAACCGTATAAGATGCCATCACAAAATATTCCAAGTTTTAAGATTCTGACAACCTGATCGCGCATGCCAAATTTTGGGCTATTCCGTCAAACAGTAACGTTATTAAGGTGCAAAATTCTAACATTAAACAGCCTACTCAACCCTAACTATATAATAAGTTACAAAACTACTGCATGTCGATAATGGACCTTAATGCATGCTGCATTTGCATGGGTTATAATTTATTATTAACTAGGTGCCGAGAATCAAAGAAGCTAATTGGCTAAGAGGTCTTTGAAGCTGTGATGATATCGGGCCACATCATCATCGCTTCAAAAAACCTCCGGTCACCAGTCTCCTCACTGATCGTGCAGTGCTCCTCATGTCCCACAGTCTGAGTCAGACCTCCAGTTCACTGCTATTTAAAAAAAAACAAAAAAAAGCTCTTCACAACTGTGCCCATGATAGAACGCAGCACAACACAAGTTGCTGGGAGCCGGGAGGAACAACAGCTGAGCTGCCCACAACATCCTCCGTATCCTACTGTTCCATTCCCCACACAAACATAACGTTAGGCAGCAGATGGCAGTCGCAGAGCACATCATATCTGTCTGCAGAGCATAATGGCGTGAGTCGCGCCTTGAGCGAATATTTTTTTTTGAAAGAGTAAAGGATCCCAAACCGGCCCACAACATGTTTTTTTAAACCATACTAACAGCCGGCCAAGTGACAGTTTCACATTTCTGGGTGACTTACTGGAAGATGTCCATTCTTCCCATTTACATTGCTGCTTCCTGCTTGCCACAGATAACGTTTTGAGAGAGACCTACAGTACACCCCTCCTCCATGAATTCAACTTACAACAGTGCCACCTGCTGTTCAAAGCTGTCCAGGAACTATTTTATTAAAAGATACTCCTCCAACACCTCACAAAAGACATTTTCAGAAAGATTTAAAAGATTTTTTAATTTTTTTTACTGCTAAAACTTGTGTTCCAGTTCATAATAGCAGTAATGCACTCCAGGGTGTGGTATATCATGGGATATTGTCACTTCTCAGGCGGTTGGACGCACTCTGCCTGCGGCCTCATGCACAACCACTCGAGGCGTGACGATATCTCATGATATACCACACCTTGTTGTGCATTATTCCTTAATTATACAATGGCAAGAAATAATTCTGGGCTCTGACTGATCAGTGCCCAACTTCACCAGTGACATTAGCTCAGTATAACCTCACTGTATGAAGGTCGGCACATACAGGACTGCATATCCCAACCCCTCCAAAAAATCACTACTTGCAGCGACAGTACCTCGCTGACTTCCCTGGTCCTCAGCCACCCAAGAAAACTGTTGCCAATTGCCGTGTTGGCAGTTTCAGTTTTAACGGAGTCTCCCAGTACAAACAGTAGTCAAGCAACTGTACTGGGAGAACAGAATAAGTAGACAATCTTTTAAACAAAGCCAACTGGCTTCATAGTTCCCTGCTCCTAAACCCGCTGACAGCACTGAAAGAAACAGCGTCTACTCTCATCATAGCACACTGCCATTACTGACTGCTGCTGACGGTTTCCCTTTCACTCAGCACTGTGCCATATTCTCCCGTACGAACAATAGCCACACAGTTATTGTTCCTCCTAAAAGCAACCTCTTTTTTATCATTTAGTTATTTCTATTACTTTTGAGACACATGGCCGCAACACACAGTCCCACTTCACTTTCAATCTCACAGCGGACCGTGAGCTCAGCCGTTTTGTCAGAAAGCTGCAGGCAGCACCTGTCTCCAAAAGCACTTTAACTCACTCTTTAGTGAGTTTAAGTAGTAGCTCCCTCTCCCAACAGCCGATGCGGTCTTACTAACTCACCCTTCCCAACAGCTGGTCCAGGGGAGATGAGTCGACTTATGAAAGAAACCAGAAAGTCTCCTTCACGTCCTAGTTTGCTGGAAAAAAAAAAAGCCACAGACATCTTCACTGGTCATAGTGCTGGCAGCAGGACTAGCTCAATTAAAGCGGAGGTGCAGTGGTGCCATTTGTGTATGTGTGTGTGTGTGTCTGTGTGTGTGCGTGGGGGGGGTGGAGTACAATACAAAAGACAGCTCTTCTCTGTGAGGAGTTGGGAGACACAGCAAGCCCACAGTAGCAGGAAAGCAGCTAAATAGCAGCAGCACCACCTGCTGAACAAAATAGAAACTGTGGATTATTTTTTAAACAAGTATACCTCCACACACAAAAATCAATTAAAAATATCAAACAAACATGTATTTTTAATTTCTTTTAAAAAATATTTTCACAAATAAGCCATTGTATAATATCAATAATGCACTCATGGGTCATGCTAGGATAACTTCACTTATTAGGTGTTGGACGCACTTGGCCTGCGGCCTTGTGCCCAACCAACCCGGGCGTTAGGTTGTCCCAGTACAACTCACACCCTGTCGTGCATTATTGCATCCTAACACATGTTAATTTGAATTATTTCTTTTTAAAATCAACTCAGCTCTCCTGATTTTAGCTCCTTAAACGTTTTTTTCCCCCTCTCTAAATCTGCCTATTGCTGTAGAGCCAACCTGCTCTGCTGAATGGAGCTACCTCAGAGTGAGTACTCCAGATTTATGAGTACCTTATTTATTTTTTTCTTAATTTCTTTATTACCTCCTCGGCTGGGGGTGGTCCTATGGTTCCCCTGCATCAGGCGACTCTCTTGGCTGCTGCCCCGGACACAGTCGGAGCTCAACCCTTTTGCCCTGCCATCCCAGATCATGTCCGAGCGGGGATCCATCCCGCACACTGTGGAAGACATGAAGGCTGGCGGCTGAAGGGGAGCTAGCTGAAGTGGGTCTACCGCGGCACTGGGAAGCCAGCCATCACTCGTGCCAGTGGATTGGTGCTTTTTCCCCTGCATCCCCCCCCCCATGGTGTGTGCATCCAGGACGTTGCTGCGCACGCTCTCCCACGCAGCCCATCAGATGCCTGCCCAAGCCAACCCACACTTTGTTCGCCGAGCCTGCACCATTCTCAGCCACTGCCAGGAGCAAGTGCCTCAGCACTACCCCACCCTCCCTCCCTGGAGGAGGATAGCAGTCCAGGGGATGCTGGATCCTACTGCCCCTGGCTGATCCTCTGAGATTGTTCCTGACCCCGGGATCAGCGGAGGAAGAGGTAAGGCGCCAGCACCTCAGCCCTCTGCGCCATCGGGCTGGCCACTCTGAGTAATTTATTAATTTGATTTTAGCTTTCATAATTTAGTTCCATAAATGTTTTTCTTAAAAGCTGCGTAATTTCTGTACATAGCAAACAGCCTTGCTGTATGGAACTACCTGTGAGCGCAGCACTCAGGTTTTCTGAGCAGCTTTCTCTCAATTTGATTTTAGCTCTCCCGATCTTTCTCCTTAAATATTTTATTGTGAAGCTGCAGATTTTCTCTGATGAGCTAACCAGCTTTACTGTACAGAGCTACCTCCATGTGCAACACTCTGGATTTTTTTTTTTGGTACACTTTATTTATTTATTTACCTACCCGCCTGGGCATCCTTCCGAGGTATGCGCTCGACCACCAGCCTCTACTCCCAAGCCTGAACCCTCCATGTCTGAAGAACTCCCCCGAACACCCAGACCAATCTAACCCCCTGGATCATCCTCCGGGGTGGGCCCGTCCACCCGCGACGGCCTATCTGAAATTAGAGAGATCAGATCTGGAGTGAATCAGGTCGGCCCTGGAGCTCTCCAACCAACGTGCTGGCTGGCGGGATGTGGGCTGTGTCACTGGCACCCCCTTCATCTCCTCAGGCAAGAAGGGGTATTTCTCTTTTTTCTGGTCTGTCGTGCCTGTATTACCCTTGGTCTCCACCGGGGGTCATCAGGGCACCGAGTAGTCCCAAATCCCTACCCTGAGAGAAGAGCAGTCCTCCGGACACTCATTCCTCTCTCCCCCCTGCCAACCCCTGACAGCTCGGGCTTGTTCCTGAACCCGGGCCGCCAGTGTGGCGCGAGGCGTGATATCCAGCGCCTCAACCCTCAGTGTCACCAGGCCGGCTAGCACCTGGGATTTCTGAGCAGGTTTTTTTTTTTCTTAACTTGATTTTAGTTCTCCTGATCTTGCTCCTTAAACACTGTGTTGTAAAGCTGCATTTTTTTCTCTAATGCGCTAACCTGCTTTGCTGTCTGGAGCTACCTCTGAGCGCAGCACAGTTTGATTTAGCCTGCTCTACTCCCGAAGTACATAATTTACCCTGCAATCTGTTCTATTTCTGGAGCCAGTGCCAACTTAGCACTACTACTGTCAGCTGTTTTGGCCTAACGAATGCTTCTCTGCAGTTGTATAGTTGTATAAAAGGATGATTTCTGGGATAACTGTGTCAGCTGTATTACATTTGTTTGCATCCAGGCTGAATTTAACATTGCACTGTGACAGGGAGCTCCTACCACTCTTGAGGACCAACCTTTTCTTAAATCTGTTGTAACAGTTCTTCTATTTCTTAGCCTAATCTATCCTTTACAATTTCTAGTCCATAAGGTTGGCCACCTATGGGCACCCCATTCCCTTTCTTGACTATGCTCTAGTGTCCTCTTTAATTTTCCTTTTCCCTCTCAGGTCCTTGTACAGGGAGATTATTGTTGTGACCTCTGAGCTGATATAAAACAACAGGCTATGTTCCTCGTTGTTGGATTTAGTATGCAATGTCACAAAATACTTTAATGTATATACCTTATGTGTATAAAACCTGTAAATGTTGAAAATACCATGGCACTAGGTATTTTTGATAAAGGTAAAAAGTTACTAGGGACTGTATGATAAAAATTAAGTTAGTTGTGCTATATAAAATGCATGTAAATTGCTGTAAACGGAACAAATCTGAAATGTCATAGTGATTTGCATATATCCCATGATGCTTTGCATTATGGAAGTATGTGTAATGTTGTGTTTCTTTGAAACTTGGCTTATTGTCAATACCCTTTGGGGTAACCCTTGTTTCAGTGCTTCTGCACTGACGTTCTTTGTCTTTAGCTTTTTTTTTTTTTTTTTTATTATTTGAGCCCCCACCACCTAAGCGAACAAGGCTCACGCATAGGGGAGGCAGAGTCTCAACTGATAAGTTAGATCAGAGATCAGTGAGTCAGCAGATGCTGGCTAAGTGTAGAGAAAAGACTTGCATAGTCTGTTGCTACAAACTGATGTACTGAAGAAGGAATATGCCATTGCTGAAGGTTATCGTCTGTATTTTGAATAAACGTCACACAGAGATTGTGTGTTGAACCTAAAGTTCGGTGTCTGGTCCATCTGTTATCCCACAACCCCTCCACAGACTTGGTGTAAGAAGTGGGATAACTTGCTGGAAAGGTCTGGACTGGCCAAAGAGGGATGTTTTCTGGTGGATATTGCCCCGATATCCCAGGTGGACAGATGCACCAGGAGTTGCCAGAGGAGAACCCGAAGAAGAAAGTCCATGGAGTTCTGACCAGAACCACAGCCGACAGACTGGGAGAGAAGCTGCTGCCTGAACTGGTCCTGGGAGCTCAGAGGATGGCCTAGCCTGAAGACAACAAAGAGATGCAAAGGGGACAAGGAGCTACCGTGGGGTCGAGGTAGACCAGAAATGCAAGATGACACCCCGATGGTGGAAAATCGGTAGCATATCAATACAGCGTTTCATTTACAATGAGTGACTAATAGCGATGCTATTATAGTGACTACAATAATAGCGAGCGCTACATGACAGCACAGGTCACATTTAGCGACAATGGTGTAGTAGCTTAACTCCGAGGTCCAGGTGCACCTAGGAGGATGTTATTTTAGAAACAGGGTGGGTTCAGGGGGCGTAGCCCCCCTGCAAAACACAGGAACATGTTACAGTGTAGTGTACCTCTGTGGATTTAGGCAACCAGTGGTGTCTGCAAGTGATTCCATGGGATATCAGCAGCAGTGCTTTCCTGGTGGATGAGCGAGAGATAGAAGCAGTGAAAGAGGCATAGGAACACAGAGAAGAAGGTATGTATGCCAGTCACGTTGAGAATACCCTGCAGTCATTGATGAAAACTAAGTGGATGCCAGTTCTTGTGGGGAGTTGCAAATGTGGGGAGCTGAAATGTGAATCGCTGATATTGGCGATTGCTGTATTTTGAGTCGCTATTATTGTTTCATTGTAACTGCATCGCTGAAATCACACAGAACCTGGAAAACCTGATGAGGCTAATACAGTGGATGATTGGGCAATGGCTAGAGGCAGAATGACTATGCAGAGAGGTGGAACACCGGTGCCAGGTGTTTGAGAGGTCCCTGCCAGAGAGCTTGGATAAAGAATTGGAGGAGGATTTTTCGTGGTCTCAGCAGGAGCAGGTCCCCCTGATTGAGCAGGCTATTCCTTTCCTGTGTTCCCAGGATGTTACCTGTTGGAGGTCAGAGATGCAAGTATGGAACTTGAATGCAAGACTCTAGGTAAGACTGTGCCTAGTGATGTGCTGGTGTTGAAGATTCCAAGAAAGCAAGAAGAAGCCTATGAGGCTAAAAGGACGTTTTCTTGCACTGATACAGTTAAATCATTTTTTTTTAAATTCTTGATCTTTATTGAAGTTTTTGCATTTTTTTTTTTTATACACAGACATACACAGAATACATGCAGAAAAAAATAAACATACACTTCATATAATATACAATTACACTGGGCAATTCAGACCATTAATCAAACTTAATCCGGAACTCGCAGGGTAATTCTATGGGAGGGAAATCTCCGAGACGTCATATGGCACCAATATTACTAGCAAAAAAGGGGGGGGGCGGAGGGAGAGAAAAAACAGCGCCCATAGGCCTACTGTGTCCACACCACTTCTATGGAACAAACTCAGGTTTTACCAGACCCATATATAGGATCCACCTTCTCCAAATCAACTTAAATTGACCCTGTTTCTTATTAAGGAGGGCTATGAGGGCCTTCACCCGATATATAGATATCACTATTTCATGCCACTGCGTTATGGTGTGTTCCTTATCGGTGAGCCACAATTTAGTGATCACCTTCTGCCCTGCAAGGAGGGCATGCCTTAGTAATCTCCCCTTGCTAGGGTCCCTATAACCTCTCGGAACATCAAACAGAAAATACAAAAACATGGTCAATTCGCTATCAGGGACAAATACAGATTGTAGAGCTTGTTCCAGCTCTTGAAGGTAGGGGGCCAACTTTGGACACTCCCACATTATGTGTTGTAGGGTGGCCGAAGCAAACCCACATCCCCTCCAGCATGCCGCATCCCTGTACTTCTGAAACTTAGCCAGTATCGCTGGTGTCCTAAAAAATCTAATATGCATCTTCCAGGAGAATTCTCTCCAACAGATAGTCGATAGACCTCAGTATAGTAATTGATAAATGCCTGGACCAAACTGGAGCGGGGGGAAGTTCTGCTGGGAGAATTGCAACAGGGTTAAAAGGGGGAAATAATGTGCAGGAGGAAAAAGAGAAGCTGGAAATGAGAGAGGGAGATGAATGGAAGCAAACAGGGAGTAAGAGGGGTGGAATCTTAGTGCTGGGGGACTCAATACTAAGAGGAGTTAGGTGGGGTATCAAGGGGGAGAGGCATAGTCGCATTTGGGTGGAGGCCATGCCAGGAATGACAGCAGAAAGGGTGGGACAGTCTGTTCTGAAATATGCTAGAAAGGGTAATAACAAGCCTCATTTAATTATACATCTTGGGACAAACGACCTGGCTGACAAGACAGTAGATATAGTCCAGAGGAGGTTTGAGGAACTAGCACAATTATGTGAGGGGGCAGGAAGATCAGTAACTTTTTCCGAGATACTTCCCGTGCCAAAGGCAAGCACAACAAGAAAGCTGAGAATAGAGGAATTTAATGGATGGCTAAGAACCTGGTGTTGTGCTAAAGGGTATGGGCTGTTGGGGGGTGGTGGGGAGGGACCTGGGATGACAGTAGGCTCTATACCAAGGACAGACTACACTTGAGGGAGGAGGAAAAGAAAGTGTTGAAACACAGGATGGAAGACTATATAGATGAAGTTAGGAATTTAAACTAGGAGTGGGGGGTGGCAGTTGGGGAACAGATATGCAGAGACCACAGGTTGGGAGATCATATGAGCTTACACCCCATAACAATGACAAAGGACAAATGGAAAGTACTATTGGTGATGCTAGGAAAGGAGGGCAGGATGGGAGGGGGGAAAAGGGTGGAAGGTGGTTACCCTTAATGCTAGAAGCCTTGGGAGGAAAACTGCAGAGTTACAGGTTCTCATGGCAGAGGGAGAGGTGGACATTGCAGCCATCACGGAAACATGGGCCACCCAATACAATGACTGGGACCTGTCTGTACCAGGGTACAGGTTATTTCATAGGGACAGGGTGATTGGGAAAGGAGGGGTGGCACTATATGTGAAGGAAGGACTGAAGTGTGTAAGGGAGGAAGGGGAGGAGGGTAGTACGGAGTCACTTTGGATGCAAATCCAGGATTCCAAGAATAGGATTCTTAGAATGGGAGTGGTGTACAGGCCACCATCTCAGACGGAGGAGTTAGACAGGGAACTAGTGGGACAGATCAGGAGGACCTGCGAAGGGTAGTGTGGGATTGTGGGGGACGCCAACATGCCAGGAGTGGACTGGAGCATCCCAACAACCAGGAACAGAAGGGAGCAGGTACTGCTGGATGCCTTCCAGGACAGCTTCCTGCTGCAATGGTCAGTGAACCAACCAGGTTAGGGAATACCCTTGACCTTGTGCTGGCAAATGGGGACTTTGTGAGAGAACTTACAGTGGAGGAACCGCTGTCAGGAGTGACCACCACTCAGTATGGCTCACATTGGATATGGGCAAGGAAGGAGTGGAATCTGGCACAAGAGTGCTGGACTTCAGGAGGGCCGACTTTGGGAGGATGGGGGAAGTGGTAAAAGGGTACCTGGCCAGAATTCAATCTAGTATGGTTACTAACCAGAGGTGGGAGCTCATAAAGCTGGGGATAGTGGAGGCAACCAAATTCTGCTGCAAAGCCCAGAGCAAGAAGGCTAGGGCTAAGAAACCGAGCTGGTTGAGCAAGGAGGTCATGGAAAAGGTAAGAAGGAAAAGAGCTGCCTTTAGGAAGTACAAGAAAACGGGAGGGGGAGGAGAGAGGAGTACTTGACAGAATCAAGGAGGTGACAAGGGCAGTAAGGGAGCCCAAGCATCTACGGAACTCAGGCTGGCACAAGGCATTAAGAAGGGGGAGAAGGACTTCTTTAAGTACATCAGGGAGAAAAGGAGCTGTAAGGACCACATAGTAAGGATTAGGAAGGAGGGGGGTTGGGTGGAAGCAGGGTACGATAAGGCGGAAGCACTAAATGAGTACTTCTGCTCAGTATTTACTAAAGAGAAGAGGGGGTGACACCCAAGGTGGGAGAAATGGCAGAAGCAGGGGGAAGTGGTGACAGATGGGGAAATCATGGAGGGCAGAGTTCGAGAGGGTTTGAAGGCACTGAGGGTGGACAAGGCGCCAGGCCCAGATGGCATCCACCCCAGGGTACTGAAGAAGCTGGCAGAGGTCCTGCAGGACATTTGGCAGACCTATTTAATGCCTCACTACATTCGGGTGTGTACCTCAGACTGGAGGATGGCTCTGTGGTGCCCTCCACAAGAGTGGCCCCAAGGATGAACCGGAACTACAGACCAGTGAGCCTCACATCCATCGTGGGTAAGCTAATGGAGACTATCCTGAAGGAGAGGCTGGTGGCCTCCTAGAGGCTGAGGACTACAGACAGCAGACAGCATGACTTCATACACGTGGCAGATCCTGCCAAACCAACCTGGTCAAGTTCTATGACTGGGTAACTAGACAACTGGACAGGGCCATGCAGTGGATGTCCTGTATCTGGACTTCAGTAAGGCATTCGACTCAGTGCCACATGGAAGGCTGGGAAGGAAGTTAGTAGGCACAGGGGCAGGTGCAAAGCTGGTGAGATGGGTAGGAAACTGGCTGCAGGGAAGGCAACAGAGGGTGGTGGTGGGTGGGAGCTCTCACACCCAAGGGCAGTGACGAGCGGTGTCCCAAGGGCTCGTGTTGGGACCAGTGTTGTTTGGGATATTCACTGCAGACATATCATGGGACATCAAGAGCAAGATCAGTCTGTTTGCTGATGATACCAAGGTTGGCGGTGGTGGATGACCTAGGGGATGGCAGGGTTGCAGGATGATCTGGCAAAGCTTGAAACCTGGTCAGACACCTGGCAACTGGGGTTTAATGCCAAAAGTGCAAGGTGCTGCATTTCGGGATGAAGAACCCAAGGAGGATTTACCAGCTAGGGGAGTGCAGCTAGCCCAGACAGAGGAGGAGAAGGATCTGGGTGTGCTCATTACAGGTCAATGAACAACTCGGCACAATGTAGGAAGGCAGCTGCAAAGGCCAACAAAATGCTGGGTTGTATTGCAAGGGGTATATCCTCGAGGAGGTGATTCTGCCACTGTATAGGTCATTAGTTAGACCACACCTGGAGTACTGTGTGCAGTACTGGAGTCCGTATCTGAAGAGGGACATTAAGTTACTGGAGGGGGTGCAGCGCAGGGCGACAAAGATGATCAAGGGGCTGAGGGACTTATCATACGAAAGGAGGTTGAAGGAGTTGAACATGTACTCACTGGAGGAGAGGAGAGACGGGGTGACATGATTGAAACCTTTAAATACATGAAAGGAATAAACAAGACGGGTACAGAGGGGCTGTTCAAAGTAAGGGAGGGAAGGGCCACTAGGGGCCATGATATGAGACTGGAGCGAGGAAGGTTCAGGAGGGAGATGAGGAGACACTTTTTTACAGAGAGGGTGGTGGCTGGGTGGAATGTGTTACCTGCAGAAGTGGTATGCAGTAGTACAGTGGACTGCTTCAAATGAGGATGGGACAGGACAAGGGGAAGGGTTAATGAAGGGGAAGGGTGGAAGGGAGGGGCAGCTGCAGAATAAGGGGTGCTAGCTGCACATTCCAGCAGACTTGATAGACCTCTAGGCCTTTATCTGCTGGCAAATTTCGTATGTTCGTATAGTCTTTTTTCTGCCCATGCCCACGATTCAGCATCTATCTGGGTACCCATATCTCGGGACCACGCCTCTTGTATGGATTCAGTATTATCTCCCTTCCAAGAGAAGAGTGCCCTATAGAGTTATGAGATCATATGGGTCAAAGGGGTCCTGTTCTCCACCGTGCATCTGAGGATGACAGTATCCGGGGTTGGGGAAGACCCTCCTCATCCCGCCCAATTTGTAGTGTTCTAATATAATCCCTCAGTTGAAAATATCTGAACCTATCCTGCCAGGAAAGGCCAAAGCTGGTCACCAGATCCTGAAAAGACCGTACCTCTGTCCCACCTAGGAAATGCCATATCAGGTGGAGTCCCTTCTTTTCCCAACTCCTGAACCCAGGATCCCATTTAGCTGGGCCGAATCCCCCAATGTAAGGAACCGAACACATGAGATATCTCCAGCTCCCAAGCCATCTGTCCCCCATCACCCCATACCAGGAGTTCAGGGTTGCCTCTGTGTATGGGTTCGACTCCTGCTCTGGAGGAGGTTGCTTGCCATCTCCTAGCAGAGCCGAATGCAGGTTAACCATACTCCACTCCTCCAGTTCCAGTGACTTCCAATTAGCTATGTACCCTTTACTAAACCAGTATAAGGAGGCTCTAAACTGCGTCGCGCTGTAATATAATTTAAAATTGGGTAAGGCCAAGCCCCCCTCCTCCTTTGGTATCTGAAGGACTGACAGCTAGACTCTGGGTCTCTGCAGGCCACAAATGAAGTGGAAGATCCTTCTATTGAAGGTATTATACAATGAGTCTGGAACTTGGATGGGGAGGGTTTGCGCTAAATATAACAACCGGGGGAGAACCACCATTTTCACCATTTGGTTCTTTTGTAATAGGGCAACTTTGATACTCTGCCATCTCTCCAGATCCACCCTTATACTATCCATCAGTGGGGAGTAATTGAGCGTGAATAACTGGTCTGAGTCCAATCCAATCTGTACCCCCAGATATTTCAGGCATCTCAGGTACCACCGAAAGGGGAACTGTCCCTTAATCCTTTCGGTAGGTTCATAATTTATCTGCAGTACCTCTGTCTTGGCTGTATTAATTTTACACCCCGCCATTCGTCCAAATTCGTCCAAAATATCCCACAATCGAGGCAAAGTCCATTCAGGGTCCCCAGATATATTAACAAATCATTGGCATAAAGGGACAGTTTATGCTCTCCCCCCCCATCTGATCCCTAAACTCCCCCAGCCTGCCAGAGGTTCCAAATACAGAGCAAAAAGGAGGGGGGTGGGAGAGGGCACCCCTGCCTAGTGCCCCTCCACAGGGGGAAGGGCTCTGAGATCTTCCCATTTATTTTAATGTAAGCCTCAGTCCTATTATAAATACTACTAATGGCTTTCACAAAGGCCTCAGGGTACAGCTACATTTTTTAACAGTATTGACTGGGTATACTGCAGGCTAAAGATGCTAATGTTGCCAAACTGTTACAGTATGTTAAGGTCAACACGAGGGTATGCAGATTAATGGTGGTGTGGGGGCAAAACAATGTTGGTGGTATGAACTGAAGTGGGGTGTTCTGTACCACGAGGCCCAACCCCCATACAAAATGTCTGGATGCCCAGGTAATGGTGTCCGAGGCGTACAGACAACAGATGATGGAGGCTGCCCACTCCAGTCCCTGTGGGAATCTGAGTCACAGCAGTGTCTTGGCTCGGTTAACTCCTTATTACTGGCCTGGTATGTACAGACAGGTGACGGCCCTATATTAGGACTGTGACAGGGTAGAATAAGACCCTGTCCCATTTGTTGGAGAAAGTGATTAAGTGCAAGGATCTGTATTCTTTCCTTTTCTGTCTCTTCTGTCTGGTTGCGCAACCAAATTTTCCTGTAAGACTTTGGACTTGATCAACCCGAACAGTCTTGCAATCCTCTGCCTCTCACTGTCTCTCAGTTTTCTCTTGCTGTCTGTTTTTCTTCCTTGCATATCTATGTCAGCTAATATAAAATGATGTGCAAATCAATGTATGGAATGAAACTGATAATGAGATCACTTTCGTATAGAAAATATTTAGTATTACTATTGAAATGTGTATACATTTATAATTTGAGATAATTGTAGAAAATTAGAGGTAACTTGAGTGCAAATGTTTGAGCCTTTTGCAGCGGCTGTGGGGGCCTCAGGAAGCTCTCTGTGTTTTAACAGATCCTGCCTGATATTTACAAGAACAGGATGCTTGCTAAGGGGGTGAGGGTTAAAAAGCCTTATAAAATAGCTAAACTGCAATTGCTTAGGGTTAGAGGTTTGTTTTGGAAGAACAAGAGAGGTTTTACAAGAAAGATTTTATTTTGCTTCCGTACATAGTTACTCTGAACAGGTTTATTTTATGTTACTGCAACTACAAATAAACAGTTTTATGGACTTCTACAACTCCTCCTGGGTGTTTTCCCTGTGCTTCCTGACCTGTGCCTTGATGACAGATGGTGTGAGAAGCAGGATTTAAGCCATGCATACCCTAAGACAAAAGTTTTGTGCGTCGGTACTGGACCTACTGTAGTACCAGGGAAGCACAGAGGAAGGTATGGATTCTGCAGCAGCAAGTCCAGGAGTGGTTACCAGAAGAATGGCAGCCAAACTAGCCACAACAGAAGTCCAGTCTGAGATTGTACAGCAAGCACAAGTCATGGGAAAAGAACAGGCAGCGACAGAGCCTGAAAGCAGGCCTTGCGTTAGGGTCGGAAATCAGGGGGGTCAGTCTGACCCACTGCTTCCAAAGTAGGGGGTCACTGCATCCAAATTATAAATTTTCATGAAGCACCAAATGGCTTTTATTTAATTAATTATGGCTTATGCCAACTTGCCAGAAGGTGGATACTGTTTTTCTTTAACCGATATTAGCCTATATTTCTTCTTTTTTTTATTATCTGAACAAAAATGAAATGAACTTTAAATGTAGTATATTAACATGCCTGATTTAATGCTTGTCCTGGATACCTGCATCAGTTTTTTATGTTCTTCATTAAGAAAAATAAAGATACTTTAAATCTGCTTATGTGTGTGTCATGGTTGTTTTTTTCTAATAAATAATTATTTAAACTCACTGGAGTAGTTCTCTTTTTTATTTTTGAGCAGGTCTTGGGAGATGGGTGACTCACTCACACTGTGTGACAGACACCACTACTTTAATCTCCTATCTTTCAATGCCTCAAATATTTTGATGGCTGGGGCCCTATCAGGCATTCATACTTGCATGCTGCTGTTCAACTTAATTCCAGGCAAATCGAGTGGTAGCTGTCACTGCAGTAAGTCACTGAGCGGCAGCAGTGACAATCACAAAACCGACATATTACAGCATGCCATGATTCAAATATGAATGCCAGTCAGTGTGTGTGAAGCCACATAAAGTTCTGTTTTGGCTGCAATCCTTATCCATGGGCCGGAGAGAGAAAGCACACAGTTCTGTTTCCCAACACACATCCCTAACTTGCCACCACCCTCTCTGACTCCCCAGCACCAACCAACTCCCATCATGGAACGCCATCAGCCAATATAAACACATCAACACTAGCAATAAAAACTCAGATGTGGTACAAAACAAGACAGTATATTAATAGACACGGTGTGGGAAAAAAGACATTGTGAACTTCCTGACCGTTCACCCAACTTATTTTTCCAAGGTATTAAATGCATAGTTGGAGAAACTGGTCGGGAGGGTCACATTTCCTTTACCACACTGTTAGAATCCTACGTATTAACAGCACCAGTCTGTGTATTTGTATTACCCCATCTGGTGACAGCATTCATTTCTTCTGCTTAAGTTTTATAAGGTAGACTGGAACAGCTTTTACTGTGGTCTCCCTCTCTTTATCCGCACTCTTGCGACTCGCGTCTCACCTGGCTGCTCTTTCTTCATTATTCTGCCACCAGTCTAACCCGATTCTTGGCACCCACCATGCCCATCAGGTAATCAGACCTTTGCCATGGGATCTATCTAGTGCCCACACTCTTCCCCGCCCCGACCCAAACAACCACCACTCCCCCCAACCCGACCCAAACAACCACTCTCACCCAACCCAAACAAATACCAGTTTACAGCGTTTACTGTACCCGTGCCTCTTCGTTCTGAGCATGCTGCTAAGTGTTGTCCCACTCCTCCAGACAGAGCCTCATCTAACAGTCCACGCTTCAATAGGGAGCCAGGCACCACCACAAAAATCAGCCAGTGATGATTGAGTTAACCACTACAGCCAGGACCACGCTATAGCATACTCGCGATCCCGATATTCAGGCATCTGTAGTAAAAATAAATGCTACGTGCACTCCATGTGATGGCTTTCAGTAATGCGCTCCATGTGGCAGCTTTCAGTAATATGCTCCGTGTGGAGGCCTTCAGTAATGCAGACAAAATGAAAGAATTGCTTTTTTTTTTTTTACTGTTCAGATGCAATGACTGTTTAAAGGAGCAAAGCAGTGTTGTGTCAATCGAGATGCACTGATGCAAAAACACTGTGTCAAAAACGCAAAATTCCTCATAGGAGGACGTCACTAGTGCATTAACGCAAGCTCTGTGAAAGCCTGATGGACTTTTTCAAATGGTGGGCTACACAACAAAGAAAGACTGAGATGCAGACAGAAAAAGAGATTCAATGTTTAGAAGCATAGAGGAGAGAAGAGATGCAGCAGCAGATGAGAGAAGAGATGCAGCGTCAGGAGCAGCGATGGCTGGATGCCTTACAAGCTATCGAAGGCTGAGGATCCAGCACAGATCCAGATGAGCAACAAAATGCAAGCAATTAAAAGCCCATTAAACTTACAAAGTTGTGTCCCTCAGATGATACTGAGGCATACCTGACAACCTTTGAAGGAGTTGCTATAGCCTGCCAGTGGCCAAAGCAGCAATGGACAGTTAGACTGGTACCCTACCTGACAGGGAAAGCCCAGCTTGCCTACAGCAGTATGGACATTGCACAGTCAGAAAACTATGACCTGGTGAAAAGTGAAATCCTGAAAAGGTATGACATCTCCAGAGAGACCTACAGGCAGAGATTTTGATCTCTGAGGTACAACTTGGTCGACAATCCTCGAGAAGCCTTCACCTGACTCCGAGAACTCCTGATGAAGTAGATCCAACCAGAGAGCAAAACAGTCCCACAGATCATCGACACATTTGCCATGGAACAATTCATCAACATCTTGCCTACAGATGTGCAGCTGTGGGTAAAGGAACACCGACCAGAGAATGGGGAAAAAGCTGTTTCTTTGACTGAGGACTACCAAATGGCCAGACCCCACAGCACTGAGGTAACAGCCAAGCACTGGTAAGACACTCTTTTACCTATTTAAATTCCAAGCCTGCTAAGAATTCTGGTGGGGGGTAACAAATATGTGCCAAAAGACGTTATCTGCTGTAACTGTAATAAGCCAGGCCATTTTGCAAGAAACTGTGGTAATAAAGGGAGTGGCACTGGAGCAGATTTGTCCTTGGCAAACTGGGGCAAGTACCTAACAGATATGAAAGTGGGGAATAAGACTGTAAAGGGACTCATTGATTCGGGAAGCTGACAAACCCTAGTGCATGTTAAAGTGCTGGGAAAACACTGTGCAAAGGAACCAGGTACTGGTGTCATCTGCATCCATGGGGACACTCAATACTATCCCACCACCCAAGTGACTCTGATCATTAAGGGTGTGTCGCACCAAATGAAAGTGGGGGGTAGTACCAAAATTACCTGTACCTGTGATTATTGGAAATGACTTTCCAGGATTTACCGAGTTGATCAAAGAAGGAGTAAATCCTGATATTTCAGCAGCTGTGGTGACAAGAGCTCAGGCAAAGACAATTTCAGACTGTGGGGACACTTTTCCTTTCAGTGATTTTGATTCGGACTTGTTTGAGCACAGCTCCAAGATCTGGAAATCCAGGAAAGAAAGACAAAGCCTGAAAAATTGTGGCAACAAATGACTGATGGACATGAAGGGTTCAAATATGAAAATGCTGAAACTAAATTGATAACTGATTGTGATTTTCTTTCACAGCAAGCTAACAATGTTTCTCTCCAGGGTTATTTCAAGCAGCTAGGAGTAAAACCAAAACAGGGTGGACCAATGTTTAAAACATGTAATGGATTACTGTACAGAGTTTGGGTTGAATCTCAGACACAGGAACAGACAGAACAATTAATTATACCACAGAAGTACAGAACAGAATTGTTACAGATGGCACATGATAGTCCTATGACTGGTCACTCAAGGAGGGATTGCACCCTTGCCAGATTGCTGTATAGATTTTACTGGCCTGGAATTCATGAAGATGTTGCTACCTATTGTAATTCCTGTGCCGAGTGTCAGAAAGTAGCCCCAATCACTAGAAAAGACAAGGTGCCCCGGTACCCCTACCCTTAATAGATGTGCCTTTTGAGAGAATTGCAATGGATGTGGCTGGTCCTTTAGACAAAAGTAAAAAGGGTAATAGATTTATCCTGGTAGCATACAACTATGCTACTCGATACCCAGAAGCAGTTCCAATGTGTACTGTTACTGCTCCAAAAGTTGCAGCAGAGCTAGCCAAAATTTTCAGCAAAGTGGGCATACCTAAAGAAATTATTACTGATCAGGGTAGTAATTTTGGTGCTGCACTGCTTAAGGAGCTGTACAGACTGCTAGGTATCACTGCCATAAGAACCTCCCCCTATCACCCTCAGACAGATGGTCTTGTTGAGCGTTTTAACCAAACCCTGAAACACATGTTAAAAAGGTTTGTAGAAGGGAAAGACTGGGACCATTACTTGCCTTACCTACTTTTTGCTTACAGAGAAGTGCCACAGTCATCAACAGAGTTTTCACCATTTGAAATGCTGTATGGTAGGCAGCCAAGAGGGCCACTGGATGTGATAAAGGAAATGTGGGGAGATAACCCCACTCAGAAACAATCTACTGTATATCTTCTTATATGTCTGCCTTAAGAAAGAAGCTGGCAAAATATGTTGAATTGCCCATAGTAATCAGGAAGAGGCTCAAAACCAGCAGAAGGTATATTAAGACCATGGGGTAGAAGAAAAAGGTTTTAAGCCAGGTGAAAAGGTTTTGCTACTGTTGCCCACAACAGAAAATAAGTTGTTAATGAAGAGGCAAGGGCCTTATAAGGTTCTTAGATGTACTGGCACTGTTAACTATGAGACTGAGACCCCTGACAAGAAAACTCCTTCTAAGATATACCATGCTAACCTCCTCAAGAAATGGGTTGAAAATTTTTTTTATTTATTTAGTTTTTGCTTACCGGGTAGGTGCGCTAGCCAAACAGGTGACTATTTTCAGGCACGACCCAGGAGGTACAGTAACAATACAGAGTTCATTTACATAATACAGGGAAGCAGTAACAATACAGAGAACAGTTTTCAGTAAAAGGCAATAAAGGAGTACAGCTTCAGAGACAATCAACAGGTCAAGAGAAAAACAGCAGATTTACAGTGTACAGGTAGCATTTTAGTGAGCGGGTAAAGGTATACAAGGCAGATCCAAGGGACAGGTGGGTCAGGGAGGGGAGAGAACGGGAGGGGAACTGGGTGAGCAGGTAAAGGGGGATGCAGGAAGGCAAACTGCATGGGCTAAGGGTTAAGATGGCAGCAGGGATGAAGGAGGCAGGACGGGGGGTCTGGGTGGGGCGTGAATGGATGGTGGCGGTACATGGTCAAGGTGGGGAGAGAGTAGGTCAGGCAGAGCTGGAGGCAGGGAGAGACACCACCTGCAGTGGGGCTATAGAGGGGTACAAGGTGGCGCGAAAACAGGGCAGGAAAGGACATGATAGGCATCGGCGGCCAGAGAAGGAGTGAAGCGGGGGAACATTTGGACAGGGCAGGGGGCTTACGGTATATGTCTGGGTGAGGGGGTTATGGTGGCATAAGCGGTAGAAGGCTACGGGAAGAAACCGAGTCCATGGAACCATGCGGCGGCAAGAGAGAGCTGAAGGGGAGGGGATCGGAGGTGAAGACGGCCACGGGGTGGTTTTAACAGCAGAACCACTCAAGAGGAGCCCGGGTTCATGGAACCAAAGTCGGCAGGGGAGAGTTAGGATGGCGGGGTTCGGTATGGTGGGGGAGCGGCATCAGCGGCTGGAAGGTGTGGCAAGTACCCGGGGTTGTGGTACTGTTCCCGGGCAGGGGAGTCGGTGCTCAATTGGGGTAGTCGGGGGGGGGGCTGCGGAGGTTAAGAGCAAACGGGTCTAACTGGGGGGTGTAGAAGCGAAAAGTCAGTGTTAGGGAGATATGGCAGGAATGGCGGCAGGGGGCTGAGGGATGAGACCATGTCCGTGGAAACCGTATGCAGGCTGGACAGATCGATGAGTGTGAGAATACGGGGGTGAAAGCGGCAGATGAACTCGAAATGAAGTGCATATGGGCAGAGACATATATCACATTGTAGACAGAATGAGAAGCGACCTGCAGAAACTTGAAGAATGGTCAGGGGTTTGGCAGTTGAAATTCAATGCAAAGAAGTGCAAGATAATGCATATGGGGCACAAAAACCCTGGCACAATATATCAGTTGGGGGGTGAGGATATAGCATGCACCAAGCAGGAAAGGGATCTTGGGATTGTCATCTCTGATGACCTCAAGGTAGGGAAACAGTGTGACAAGGCAGCAGGTAAAGCAAATAGGATGCTGGGATGTATAGGCAGGGGCATCACCAGCAGGAAAAGGAGGTCATAATTCCGCTATACAAGACACTAGTGAGGCCCCACCTGGAGTACAGTGTACAGTTCTGGAGACCATACCTACGTAAGGACATAGACAGGGTAGAGAAGGTTCAGAGGAGGGCAACAAAGATGGTGCATGGATTGCATCACAAGTCCTATGAAGACAGGTTGAAGGAAGTGAACATGTACTCCCTGGAGGAGAGGAGGGAGAGAGGGGATATGATAGAGACATACAAGTATCTTACAGGGAGGAACAGGGTGCAGGAAAACACTATTTTTAAGCGAAAAAGATGTTCCAGGACAAGAGGGCATGGGATGAAGTTGGAGGGAGGACGATTCAGAGGAAACATGAGAAAGAATTTCTTCACAGAACGGGTGGTGGACAAGTGGAACACCCTGCCAGAGGAAGTGGTGGGGGCTGAAACAATCACAGGATTTAAGAATGCATGGGATAGGCATAAAGGAATTCTAGATGTCAGGGGTAAGGGGCAACAGACTTCTAGGAAAACAAACTGAACTTACAAGCTCAAATGGGCAGACTGGGTGGGCCATAGGCCCTTATCTGACGACACTATCTATGTCTATGAAGTTAGAACGGTCCAAGGGAGCGTTCTCCTAACTCCTGGGCTGTATGTCACGAACTGGTCCACGGGACACAGCGTTGTGACCTCTGGCTAGCCCCTCCCACTAAGGGAAGGCCGCCCTGAGGCCCAGGAGGTCCTGGCAGAACGTAATTCCCCGGCTAACCCGACCGGCAAAGGGGGAAAACCTCGCCCTGTTCGCCCCGAGCTGAGCTCGGACTCAAAGTCGAGCTTAGTCCCGAAGAAGCTTCACCGCTAAGATACGAGTCCTCACTGGCCCCAAACGGGAGACCAGTCTGCCTTCGGTGGTGACATCCAGACCCTTCCATGCTGCAGAGGTTGCTAAGCAAGGAAGTGTAGGAACTCGTAAGCAGCTCCCCCGCAAGAAGGGGTGGAGCCTCCCCCAAAAACGGACGGAACGAGGAGTAGGTACATCCTGGAGACCAGGAGACAGCTACACGCCACGTCCTGAGGATGGAATGTCTGCAGAAGAGAGACCATCCAGGCGTGCGGGAGGATCATCATTTTACAATCTTTGTATAAAATAAATTTGTGACCGATACCAACCTGTACCCCCCCCCCCCGTTTATTGTGAAAAATTTGAATACAAATTATAACAACAAAAACAAAAAAAAGTTACTAGGGGACTGTATGATAAAAATTAAGTTAGTTGTGCTATTTAAAATGCATGCAAATTGCTGTAAACTGAACAAACAAATTTCATAGTGATTTGCATATATCCCATGATGCTTTGCATTATGGAAGTATGTGTGATGTTGTATTTCTTTGAAACTTGGCTTATTGTTAATGCCCTTTGGGGTAACCCTTGTTTCAGTGCTTCTGCACTGAGGTTCTTTGTCTTTAGCTTTTTTTTTTTATTTGAGCCCCCACCACCCAGTCAAACAAGCCCCGCATATGTGTGGCTGAATCTCAATTGATAAGTTAGATCAGAGATCAGCAGGTGCTGGCTAAGTGTAGAGGAAAGACTTGAATAGTCTATTGCTACAAACCTATGTACTGAAGAAGGAATATGCCATTGCTGAAGGTTATCTCTGCATTTTGAATAAACATCAGACAGAGACTGTGTGTTGAACTTGAAATTCGGTGTCTAGTCCATCTGTTATCCCACAACCCCTCCACATGTACTACTCTGGGATTGACTGTGTTAGCTGTATTACATTTCGTCTGAATCCAGGCTGAACTTAACCTTGCACTACTCTCTCTCTGTCTGACCACTATTTCTATCTCTCTTAGCCTTGCTCCTCCACTCTCCTCCCCTTTCTAACGAACTCCTCTCTGCTCTCCAATGCCTTCTCAGTCCTCCCCTTGTCTAGCCCTACCCTTCACTGTCAGCCCGTCCTTCTCCATCCCAATCTAACCTTCTCTCCCTCTTTTTATTCATAGCCCAAGAGTTGCCCTCTGGGCAATTCCTCACTGCGGCCGTAGCTCCCCACCCGCCATTTTGTCATACCAGGCACGCCCTGCAGAATCTCCAACTGACATTCCAGCACCCCGCCAGTGTTCTCATTTTGAACTTTGGTACCTCTTTTTTTCTCTGTCTGTTGTAAATGTGCCTTGTAATTCAGGACTTCTAAGTCCTTCTCTGTGAGCTGCGGACTTCAGCAGACCTTTTTTGCCCTAAATTTGAATCGTTTCTTTCTTTCTAAAATCAACTCGGCTCTCCAGATTTTAGCTCCTTAAACATTTTTTTTCTTTTTTCCCCCCTCCCTAAATCTGCCTATTTCTGTAGAGCCAACCTGCTCTGCTGAATGGAGTTACCTCAGAGTGAGTACTCGGGATTTCTGAGTAACTCATTAATTTGATTTTAGCTCTCCCGATTTAGCTCCATAAATGTTTTTCTTAAAAGCTGCATAATTTCTGTACATAGAAAACCCCCTTGCTGTACGGAGCTACCTGCGAGTGCAGCACTCAGGCTTTCTGAGCAGCTTTTTCTCAATTTGATTTTAGCTCTCCTGATATTGCTCCATAAATATTTTATTGCGAAGTTGCAGATTTTCTCTGATGAGCTAAGCAGCTTTGCTGTACAGAGCTACCTCCATGAGCAGCACTCGGGATTTCTGAGCTGATTTTTTTCTTAATTTGATTTTAGCTCTCCTGATCTTGCTCCTTAAACATTGTGTTGTAAAGCTGCAGATTTTCTCTAATGAGCTAACCTGTTTTGCTGTCTAGAGCTACCTCTGAGCTCAGCACAGTTTGATTTAGCCTGCCCCACTCCTGAAGTACATAATTTACCCTGCAATCTATTCAATTTCTGGAGCCAGTTCCAACTTAGGGCTGCTGCTGTCGGCTGTTTCAGACTTTCCACCGACGCTGCATGCCAGCTCCCCATCCGCCCCCCACCACACCCACCCTTGGCTAGCCTGCAATTTATAGTTAACAAGAGTCATGCGCACTGTTGCTTTGTTCTTGTGGTTCATGCCTAATTAAGTGTCAACTTCTCCATTTTTCACGCTATACTATCACACCAGTAGAGGGATACGAATAGTGCTACCTCTTCCTTAAAGTGACCTATGCTTCACAGCCCTATGTACCCCTGTTGTTTGCACCACTGATACCCTCCCCATCAGATTTAGCAAGCCCACCAAGGCTAAGTTACCCCTGCCACTCCCTGCCTCCCCCCCCCCGGTCAAGCTTAATTGCTGGGCTTCCTACTAGTGGCTGTCAGCTACCTGGTTTTAGTATCCTGGCTGGTCTCTAGCTGCCTGCCTCAAGGCCTCTGCAACTCCAGATACCTAGTGCACCCTACCACTTGACACAAACAATGAATCCTTTATTCCTACCCATACTAGCAGCCTCACTGTTAAGCACCCTTTGGTGGAAGATTCATGTGCCTTGATACTAGCACATGATCAAGCTAACCAGTCCTTATTATCTGCCTCTCAACAACCGCTAGCTCCCCCCTCATGTTACCTAGGTAGGAATGTACAGCTACTGGCCCTCTTACCCTCTTGTTTCTATCTAAATCTGAGAAATGATTGCTTAGCTCCTTCCTGTACTCCTGCTCCCTCTCCTGCCGCTGGCCGGCTTACCCCTATTGTCTCCTAGACTCCTTGCTATTACTTGCTGGTGAAATAGAAAGCAACCCAGGGCCAGTAAATATGCCTATTACCACCTCTCATAGCATCTGGACCAACCCTCATGGATTAAAATTGCTCATCTAAATATATGTAGACTCCCTTCCAAATACCCTGAGCTTGAAGCCTGGGCAGCCCTCTACAAACCATACGTTACTGGTATCTCAGAAACCTGGTTAAAACCGTACACCTCTGATGCCATCTGTCGACTGGCCGGCTACAGTATGCTCCATCATGACAGGCCAGGAAAGAAAAAAGGTGGGGGTGTAGCAATGTATGTACGTGAAACAATATCTGCCTCCATCTCCCTCTGCTCAGACCCATCCTCTCCCAGCAAGTCGCTCATTGCTGCGGTGATTTTGGGCTCCTCTAAAAACCTTTTTCCGGAATGTTGCTATAACACTCCAGCAGGGATCATGGATGGCCTCCAGAACCTTCTGACCGGTTTCAGTTCTCTCTCCCCACTCAGAAACACCATCCTCCTTGGTGACTACAACATGAACTGGTTAAGCACCCATGAACTAGACTATACCAATCTACTGAAATCGCATAACCTGGTTCAGACTATCACAATCCCTACTAGGCTCAACCCGCGCACACCTCTTCCCATACCCTGTTGGACTGGATTGTCACCAGTCAGAAAGACAGTGTAATTCAGGCTGGGACACTTGCTGACTCCTTAAGTGACCACTCTCCCACCTACATTATCTGTTCCACTAAGACTAGATCCCCCAAGTACCTCTCCTTCAGATATTTCCGCTGTCCTGATGCCTCTGCCATCCTGGACGAGGTTAGGGCCATCAACTGGTCGTGCCTCTACATGCAACCCGATATGAACTCGGCAGTGACTTTTCCATGAATGTCATTCTGGAGATTCAGGACCGCCACTTCCCCCTCAAGACTAGGCGAATGCGGAGAGGATGTACACAATGAATCACCAGGGAACTCCTAACACTTATGAAGGCATGTGATTGAAAGTGGGCTTATCACAAATCGTCCCCCTCCCCTTCCCTGTGGAATGAATATAGGTGTTTGAGAAATCAGTGTAAACAACTGGCCAAATCCCTTAAATGGGGCTATTATGTTAAACTTCAGCAAGACAGCCTTGGCAATCCCAGGAAATTCTGGGGCTCCCTTAGCTCCTTCACCAATCCCTGCACTAAGAGTTCTGTTATAAAACTTGATTCACCTTCAGGCCCTCTGACTGAGCCGTCTGAGGTAGCTCAGTCTTTTAACTTAAAATTCACAGATCTGTTGCCCATCTCAGTAAGCTTCCTGGTAGCCCTCTGTCTGACCTGGGAACCTGTGCAAACTCGCAGCCCTCCTCCTCCTCAGGCATCCCCCCTCTTCCACTTTGAGGCCATATCCATTCAAGACACAACTAAACTTCTCAAACATCTCCCAAACCGGGGTAGCTCGGGCTCGGATGGCCTTTCACCTATCCTGCTTAAACTCACCTCTCCCGCAATCTCCAAGCTTCTTACTTTTATCTTTAACTTGACCCTGTCTATTTCCTCCATGCCTGAAATCTGGAACTCTGCAAAAGTTATACCCATCTTCATAGCCGGGGACCCCCACTCGTCCGACAATTACATACTAAGAATCATACTAAGAAAGTAGCGATGCTGAAAGGTGCAAGCCCATAGTGCTTCATTTTTTTACATATAGTATTTTAAAACAGAACCAGATTTCATATGCCTGTCTAATCTATTTTTAAATAAAGACTTTTTTTCACTGACGATAATGTTAAGGGGCAATTTGTTCTAAGGCCTACTATTCTTTGTGAGAAGTAGTGGGCTCTTTTTTTTGTTTTGCATTTACACCTGGCGAGTTGTAATGGATGACCCACAGTATATACAAGAACTTGCTTGAATTCTAGGCCACATATGTCAGTTAAATAGGGATCTTGTATAATATTCCAACCAAACAACAGGTCACTTCTAATTCTCTTATTTTCCAACGACATAAGGCTAAATTTGAGTAATCTGTCCTCGTATGACATGACCTTGTTAAAAATGATAGACTTTGTTATTCTTTTTTGAACTTTTTCAATTCTAGCCACATCTTTACGTTTGTAAGGGTTCCATAACTGAAAAACGTAATCAAAGATAGGTCTAACATAGGCTCTATATAATGGTTACAGGATACTTGGATCTTTAGTTGTAATATTATGGCGTATTGCCCACCAGATCTTATTGGCTTTACTAATAATATTTGTAATATGTGAATCAAAATTCAGGCTTGAGTCTACTGTAATCCCTAGATCACTCATTAGTTTTTGCCTTAGTGTGTTACCATAAAGAAGGTATTGATGTTTAGTGGTTTTTTTTGCCAAAATGAAGAACACTGCATTTTAATGGCTTGAATTGAAGATTCCATTTAACAGACCACTCCTCTAGTTTATAAAGATCTTCCTGAATGACTGAGTGGTCATTTATTGATACACATATATTACTGATTTTACAATCATCTGCGTACTTGACAATATTACTATTAATATTGGAGGACAAATCAGATATAAATATCTGAAAAATTAGTGGAGCCAAAACAGATCCCTGAGGGACCCCACTTTCTACACTTATCCAGCTAGAAAAGTGACCATCAATAGTCACTCTCTGTTTCCTATCCTGTAACCAATTTGAAATCCATTGAATATAATAGGATTAATATTACACATCCAGAGCTTCTGTACTAATGCCCAGTGCAGTGCTGATTCAAAAGCTTTTTTAAAATCAAGCAGAATGACATTGCAAGGTGTACCATTATCTAAATGATCACTCACTAGATCATAAAATCTTACTAAATTAGTGGCACACGATCAACCCTTAACAAACCCATGCTGTGTCTGATCTAAATCTAAAATGTTTGATGTTAAGTTATCCTTGATTATACCTTCCAACATTTTACCAAAAATACATGTTAAACTGATAGGGCAATAGTTATCAGGTGAATTCTTGTTGCCCTTTTTAAACAGTGGTATAACACTGGCTGATTTTCATCCAGATGGAACCTTTCCAGTACTTGGACTTTTATCAAAAAGAATTTTAAGAGGAGTAGCCAGATGTTTTTTCATGGTCCAAATTAGGTTCTACAGAAATATTGTCAGGACCTGGTGATGAGCCTTTTTTAATCTCATTTAGTTCTGATGTAATGGTATCCAGTGGGATATCGATATTATAAGTGGAATCGCAAGCTGAAGTTGACGGATTAGTAATATTAATAATGTTAGTAAATGTTTTACAAAAATGAGAGTTTAGAAAATCAGCCATTTCTTTAGGATGTTGAAGAACAGAGTCAGTAGTAGCAATTGGGCCTACCCTACATTCTTGCTTTTTTAAGGAGTTAATATAACTATATAAAAGTTTACAATTACCTTTTTGTGCATTCGATGCCAATGATCTTTCCATATTAACTTTTGATTTTCGTATTTCCTTTTTACAAATTCTTTGTATATTTTTAAATGCTGTTAGTGTTCTAGAACATTTATGAGCTCAGTATTTTTTGTATAACTTTTTTTAATAAGCTTAAATAGTCTTATTTAACCATTTTGGGTGTAAATGTGTTTTTTTTTTTTTAATAACATTTTTGAATAAATTTATTTGCACCATCTATTATGGTAGTAGAAAAAATATTCCATATTGCGTCTACATCGTCATTGTTCAAAAGAGAGAATCAGCCAATTTCTGATAAATATTTATTAAGTGCTATTACATCTGTTTTATGAAATGCATACCGTTCTGTAACTTCATCAGATATTAGAAAAGAATTGTAGAGTTTAAAACTAACAATGCAGTGATCACTTGCACCTAAAGGAGCCAAGGCACAGCATTCTTTAATTAGAACAGGATCACTACACAAGACAATATCCAGTATATTAGAGCCTCTAGTTGGGAAAGTTACATGTTGGGTTAAGCATAATTCTTCACAAATTGTTAGAAAGTTCTTAGCCATTTGAGATTTTGCAGACACGTTAACCCAGTCTATGTCACCCAAATTAAGGTCACCCATGAACAAGATATTTCCCAATTCAGCTGCGGTTTCTCTTTCAGAGGTTATTTCATTAAACATATCATATTTTGAATCAGGAGGCCTATAATATAGTCCCATAACGAGATCTGTATTATTGTATTTTTTGAAATTTAACCAAATAGTTTGTTAGTGTTGATTTAGCTCTAATTTTACTGGAAATGTCATGAACTAAAATATCTGAGGAGACTAATATTGCTACTCCACCACCTTTACGATGTGATCTACTTAAATGAAAAATGGAGAAACCAGGAATGACTGGTTCCCAAACCTGATCGGATGGCCACCAAGTCTCATTGATACCAATGATATCTGGGTTTTCAGTTTCTATTCTTAATTTAAGTTCGTCTAATTTATTACCCAAGCTATGGGCATTAAGCAATAGTAGCTTTAGTGCCTTGTTTTTTGTTCGTTTAGCATTTATCAACAATTGAGTTGAAGGAATATTGTTTCTGATAATTGTGTTTCCCCCTTACAGACCTATCTATACTCCCCCACCTAAGCAAACTTCTAGAAAAAACACTCCACCGCCAACTACAGGAACACATCAATAAACACAATCTTGTGTGTAGCCAACAGCATGGCTTTCGTAAAAACCACTCCACCACCTCTGTGCTTGCACTCTTTACTGACCATGTCCTTACTAATATGGATCAAGGGCACGTTACTGGGGCAGGCTTTGTGGACCTTACCAAGGCCTTCGACATGGTCAACCATGCACTCCTCCTCCTCTCCAAACTGCACCAACTTGGTTGCTCCTCTGAGTCCTCAGAGTGGTTCAGGAGCTACCTCTCGGGTTGCTCCTAATCTGTATGCATAGGTTCTGCTGTCTCCCCTGCCCTCCCAGTCTCCACTAGTGTCCCACAAGGATCCATCCTGGGACCACTATTCCTTTCCATTTTTGTTAATTCCCTCCCCGCTGAAAGCATCAACTGCAAATTGCTCCTGTATACTGATGAACTTGTTATATACCACAGCGATAAGTCCCTTGCCCAGGTTTCTTCTATCCTCAGCCAGAGCTGTGGCAGTGCCCGCAGCTGGTTCACATCAACCTGTTATTGGTTAATGGGAAAAAACTCAAAACCAAGGTTTTTTGCCTCTAAACCCCACCTCGTCAAAATGAAAAGTTCTTGCTCCCACCTCCAAGTACTATCCCTGGTGGCTTGGTCCTGGAAGACGTTGCCACATTCAAATACCTGGGGGTAACACTTGACCCGGCACTAACCTTCTCTGACCTCATCAAAACCGTGGTTCGCAGGGTCAGTCAAAAGCTAGGGGCTGCCTATTGTCTATGTCACTTGAGAACCCCAGAGGCTCGAACCGCTATTGTTCAGGGTAACCTGCTTCCCATCATCGACTACTGCTGTATCTATTCTTGTGCATCCTCCGCTCTCAGAACTAGGCTTATGTCTGTCTATAACAGTGCTTGCCACTTTGCTCTCCTGGCTCTGTTCTCAGCCCATCACTGCAACCTCTATAAAACCCTAGGCTGGCTATCCCTCCAAGGCCGCTCTGACTTTGCTCTCTACTGCATAGTGGATAGTACCATCAGGGGTGGTAACGAGTCCCCTCTCTCTTTCTTATTAAAGGTCAAAACCCTACCCAGGAGCCTACACTCATTCACAGTCCCTCCACTTGAGGTACTGAGGGTTTCCACCAACATGGGAGGAAAAGCCTTATCAGTTGCAGCCCCCACACTGTGGAATGGGATCCCTGCAACCCTCCACTCATCAAACACCCATACAGTCTTCAAAACACTCTTTAAAACCTGGCTTATGGATAGGACCCGTTGCTCCTGCCCACCAGGGAAAGCCCTCCCCTTGCACCCTGCAACCTTACCACCATGATAACCTGACTTCTGGTGGGAGTGTTTCTATTCATCCTGATACAAGTTCCTTTTTCTCGCTTCTCTCCTCCTTCTCTCTGTGTCTTTCGAAGGTGTGTTGACTGGGGGGGATACACTGTTGCACCCTACTGTGTCTTGAACAGTAAACCTACCTGTAATCTATCTCCTATGCCCTGCATACCATTTCCTGTATGTGAATAAGTTGATTGTGTTTGTAACTGTTTTGTTCCTTTGATTGTACTGTTGTTACCATTGCCATCTTTTATGGTCCAGGTCATGCCTGAAAACGGTCGCTCAGATCAGGGCACCTATCCGATAACCAAATACATAAATAAATAAAATAAATAAATAAATTATTGGGACTTGGAGCTGATCACACAACACTTTGCTAAATGTGCAAGCATTAAACAAACATGTTGTTTACTCTTAAATGTCTATGTATTTGTGATGGTTCTATTATTTTTTCTGCAAACTTTAATAAAATAATTTAAAAAAATCACGCATGGTAGCACAAAAGTCAAAGTTACTGTAGCATTCTGAAAGCTGAAATCAGACACCTCCCTTATGATTGAACTGATATGATGTCTGAAATTGGTTGAACAGGTTATCTGGCAGGAGTCTACTGCACTTGTAATTTATTTATTCTTCCTGCTCAGAAAGATTTTCTAGGATGATTTTGCTCTAAGCACGTATCACACTCCCCTAACTCAATTGCCTGCAACCTGCTCAACTCGAGCTAATAGATTTTTGCCTTTGTTAGCCAAGCAGCTAGGCAGATCATTCTAGATGAGAAATGTATCTTTATCTGCCTATAGCTACATCTCCTATCACTTCACCAGAAAATAGCAAGGTCACAGATCACTCTATGGTCCTACTGGCTCCATTTTTTTTTTTTAGCTAAAGCAATACCTGAGTGCAAATGAGAAAACTGTAGACTGAAAATATGTTCATTTACAGTGACAGATTCATCTTGCTAAGCTCTGTTTTACTGCAATTTCCCTTTAGAGAACAGAATGATAAAATATTTTTCTGTAAAGCATAATAATAACTGAAGCACCATCTAAAGAGGTCAGAATGCACTTCATGACA
Organism: Neoceratodus forsteri; assembly: GCA_016271365.2. Taxonomy (NCBI): domain Eukaryota; kingdom Metazoa; phylum Chordata; order Ceratodontiformes; family Ceratodontidae; genus Neoceratodus; species Neoceratodus forsteri. The sequence continues at coordinate 1,491,006,511 of CM028130.1, forward strand.
GTATCTATATATAACAGATAAAATGTTATACAAGCTAGTACTCCCTTCTGTAGTTACAAAAAAGGTACTTAAAGCTAGCATTTCCCTTTCTATGACAGAAAGCTTAAACCTTATAAAAGAATGACTAAACTATTCATACTTACTTGCAGGCTTAAGCAACGCAACTGTGATAGCTACTGTACATTAGAAGCTTAAAACACATTTCACATAGTGAAAAGGGAAGTACAGTTTCGTACTTACCATAACGGTGTATCTTCGAGAGGATCTCTTGTAGCAGGTTATACACATGGGAATGTCTGCAAGAGGGTGCTTTTCACAGTAGCTTTCACCAGCAGTGTTGACTGGGGACTGCTCACGATGACGTCAGTCCATGCATATGTATAAATATGTAGGCGGCCCCTAGTGGCCTCAGTTCCTGGCCGGCGACCAGTTCGCGAAGCAGGACACCGAGGGGAACTGAGGAGGCCGGAGGCATCACCCAGCAGAATGATGAGAATAGAAGCAGAAGATGGAAATCCCAGAGAAGGAGGGGGATGGTGGGTAGGATTGTGACCTGCTGCAAGAAATCCTCTCAAAGATCTACCATTATGGTAAGTACAAAACTGTACTATCTTCTTCGAGGGTATCTCTTGCAGCAGGTCATACATGTAGGATGATTCCCAAGCAGTCAAGTAGGAAGGGTGGTTAGGACAAGAGGCCCTGGAGAACGGCATGGCCAAAGGCAGTCCTCCATATGGAGGTCATTGCAAGACTGTAGTGTCTAGTAAACATATGGCCCGTATACCAAGTGGTGGCGTCACATATATCAGTGATAGAAATGCCACTGAAGCATGCTGCAGAGGTAGAGACAGCTTTGGTGGAGTGTGCATGCACAGCACCAGGGAGAGGTCTATGCTGTTTGGTGTAGCAATAGGTGATACAGTACCCTATCAAGTGAGCACTACCAGAATAGCGCCGCGCTATATGGCACTAGTCTGGTAAGTGCTTACACGGACAGCAAGAGGGGGATTTACAACGCTTGCTGTAAGCGCTCACCTGGTCACTGTCCATGGCGCCAACAGAACACAAGGGCACCAGAATTCAGGATGCTGGCTGAGCTGCTCCCATGGTGTGGAAGGCTGGGGTATCGAGCAGCTCGGCCAACAGCAGTGGAGACCAGGGTTCTAATCCTGGACTCCAATTGTTTTAGCATACCTCAGGACTTAATTTTTTTTTTTTTTTTACTCCAGGCTGTAACAACCCCGCAAATTTTAACTTTCCCTGGGATCCACTCCCCCTTGGAGTGAGAACTGTAAAGACAGGGGGCAGAGACCCCCCACAAAAAAAAAATTGGCGCAGTTTTTACTGCGCGCTCCTAGCCGACGCTATTGTTGTCGGCACTGTTTGGACACAGTGCCAGTGATACAGTATGCTAACCAGTTGGACAACATTTGTTTTGTGATGCTGTTGCCCTCCTCCCCAGGAGCAAAAGTAATGAAGAGCTGCTTGGATTTGTGGGAGGGCTTAGTGCGAGCTATGTAATAATGCAGGATGTGATGCACATCCAGAGTGTGGAGAACGGTCTCTTCTGGGGTCGTATGACCAGGATAGTGGAGAGGCAAGTGCATGGCCTGGTTCAGAGTAAATTCTGAAACCACTTTCAGAAGGAACTTGGGATTTGTGCGGAGGGCTACTCTGTCCTTATGAAAGGACACATGCTTTAAGAGAAAAATGCGCTCAAATCTGCTGATTTCTGATACCTGTTCCTGCTTTCACCTTACCTACTGACTGACGTCTTTGGCCATACAATAGTATTTCCTCACCTCTATATAACCCAATTACTGCCACAGCCTGTCCCGGCTCCCTTTCTCTGCCCATATATAATCTTGCACTGCAGGCATCTCCCTTCCACTTACATACACTCATATAAACTAATTTCATGGCCTGCTCCCCTCTTCCTCACTTACCAACCCTTTCCTTAATGACACCCCTGCTTTCAATGGTTATTTCTCCTTTTGTATTACTTGTTTTTGTGCACCTTGTTGTGTTCATATGCTATGCCACCTGATGATCTGTTGTCCAAGGTCTTTTCTACTCATTGCATAGTTAGGCACCTATGAACTTATGAATGGTCTACTCTGTATGTTCTTATATGTTGCATCCTCTTTAACTCATTGTATGTAAAGCACTTATAAATTGTTATCCTGTAAGTTTCTGCATGTCTGTACTCTCCCAGGTCGTGCCTGAAAATAGTCATTTTATGGCTAGTGCACTACCCAGCTAACAAAAGCTAAATAAAAATAAAAATAAATAAATAAAAGATACAGTAAGGCTCATAGCACATGAGGGCCTGAAGTTCTGAAATGTGTCTGCCTGAGATGATTGCCACCAGGAAAAGGGTCTTCCAGGCAAGGAAATGCAGCTCACAGTTAGCAGCCGGCTCAAAAGGAGACAGGGTTAGTTTTTCCCAGAATTAAACTGAGGTCCCAGAAAGGAACTAGATTCTGAACAGGGAACTTGAGATGCCGAAGACCCCTGAGAAACAGCCTGGCAAGGTCCAGTTGGGTGACCTGCCAGTCTCTGATGGGTTCATGGAAAGCCGAGATAGCGGCCAAATGTACTTTGATAGAGGAGTAGCTTAAACCCTGAGTGGACAGGGTGGAAAGGTAGTCCAAAATGTTAGTCAAAGGGCAGGAGTAGGGATCCAGGCTCTTTTCGGCAGCCCACGTGGCAAAGTGTTTCCATTTAGCAGCATACGTCTTTCTGGTAGAAGGTTTCCTTGAGGCCAGAAGAATGGTAGCCACGGAAGACGAGGTGTGATGTCGGGCTACAAATATGTCTTCAGGAGACAAGCATGTAGGGATCTGAGATTAGGATGGAGGAAGGTTCTGTGGTTCTGCGTCAGCAGATCGGGTGGAATGGAAGGGGGAGAAGGGGATCCATTACTGACAGTTGCTAAAGGAGGGGGAACCAGATCTGTCGCAGCCAAAACAGGGCGATCAGAATCAGGGAGGCCCTCTCCAGTTGGAGCTTGAAGAACACTAGTTGAATGAGTGGAACTGGCAGGAAGGCATATAAGAAGCACCTGTGCCAGGAGAGGGACAGGGCATCCATGGAGTTGCCAACTGAGTCCAGGATGATCAAGCAGTATTGAGGCAGTCTGTGATTATCCAGAGAGGTGAACAGATCGGTGTCTGGAGTCTCCCATAGTTGTAATATGTCTTGGAGAACCTCCATCGCCAATGTTCACTCATGGTCCTGTGCATGACAGCTCAGGTGATCTGCAACAATGTTTTGGGGTTCTAGAAACATGGACTGCTACCAGATGAAGGTGAAGAGAGAGGGCCTGATGCCAAACCTTCAAGGCCTCGTTGCACAAAGCCTGTGACTTTGTACCTTCTTGCTTCTTGATGTAAAACACTACACAAGCGTTGTCTAATTGGATCAGCGAAGGACCGGGGGTCAGGAATAGCTGGAAGGCCTGACGAGATAAAGGAATAGCCCACATCTCTAAAATGCTGATATGGAGGGACACTGCATCTGGTCACCAACGGCCCTGCGTTTGGTGAGGACCAAGATGGGCACCCCAACCTAGGTTGGAGGCATCTGTCATCAGCGTTTGGGTGGGGGGGGGGTCGACTGGGAGAAGATGCTGATCTGGAGGTGTGCTGGATCCAGCCACCAGGAGAGGGCTCACCAGAGGGCCATGGTCACGTGAATGAAGTCCTCGAAGTCCCCCATTTTTTGGTGCCATTGGTGGTGAAGGGCCCATTGAACTGGATGCATGTGTAAATGGACATACGGCATGGTAGAAATGGCAGCCGCCATGTGGCCGAGAAGCTGCATGAACTGGTGTGTGGCAATTTGGTGAGCTGCAAGGCACTGCTGTGCAAGGAAGAGAAGCTTGTGGGTCCTGTCCTCCTGGAGGAAGGCCCTGCCCTGCATGATATCTAAGACTGCTCCGATGTATTGGAGGTGTTGAGATGGCTCCATGTGGGGCTTGGCTACATTTACTGTTATGCCTAGTTCCTGGAAGAGCTCCAGGGTGCATGTGAGAGACTGGAGCAAGGCATTCCAAGATGAGGTTTTTATGAGCCGGACATCTATGTAAGGGAATACATAGTGTCCGCTGCGACAAAGGGCCACAGCTACTACTGCCAGACACTTTGTGAAGACCCTGTGGGATGAGGAAAGGCTGAAGGACAAGGTGTGGAACTGGTAATGGCATCCCAGTAGTTTAAGAGTGGTTGTCATATCTGTAGATCTTTCTTCCACAACGGCACTTGCAGAAAACGGAATCCAAACTGGACATAAGGAAAAAAAAAAAAAAGTGAACTTTCCTCGTCAAAGGTACCATTGACACACTTGCGGCGAAAGCAGAATGTGAAGCTAGTTGTGAGATGGCGGGAAAGGAACTGAGACTGCTAGGGGCCACCCACATATTTACACATATGATTGGACTCACGTAATCATGGGTGGCCCCCAGTCAACACTGCTGGTGAAAGCTACCGTGAAAAAGCGCCCTCTGGCGGATGTTCCCACGTGTATGACCTGCTACAAGAGATACCCTAGAAGATGATTTATTACACCTTCTTTTTTGGTTCCACTCACTTATTTCAGCCAGGGCCCTGGATTCTCTGCTTGGTTTATATACTGTAAATGGTTGTGAAGAGATGTTATAACGAGCTAAGATGTTCTGGTTTCCTCATGTTACCAGCTTCCTTGTATATCCTGTCAAAAGAAACAATGTCTACTACCGCCTTGCTTTTTAGGGCTGCAGTGGACATAGCCCTGCAGACCTCTTGCTACAGAAAAAGCAGGCAGTGCATTCCTTGTGACCAAACAACATGTTGGAGTTGCCACACAGTCATTTCCACAACTGTGAAGCACTCCGCTCGCCGCTTCTATTGGCAATCGCACTGCACTATGTTTTACTCTGTCGGCGGTCACAGCAGAACAGTGCACACTCTGCCATGTCCAAGATGGCCTACACAGTGTATTGCCCATACACGGCTACTAGCGTATGCGCAGTATAGTCTGGCGGCCATGTTGGTCATGGTGGACTGTGCTATGTTCAATCGTGACCACCAATTCCTTTTCTTTTTTTTTTTTAATTATACATATCGCCCCACCTGAACCTCCCTTTCAGCACCTACCCCCCCCCACCAGAAACATAATAATGACACCGAGGGTGCACTAGTGTCCCTATCACAAATCTAGTGGCACTGGGGGGTGCCCAGTCCCCTAGTGCAGGAATCAGGGTATGAAATTCGTGAAAAAAAAAAGTACATGCCCTAAGTAGCAAACGTGCATGCCCATACAACTATTTACATGCCACCCCTCATTTCTTTTTACATAATTTAAATTTTGTCTTCACTGGACCATGAGTTGCAGTACCTAAAAGATTTCCTTTTCAGATTTTACTTATTACAGCCCACAGTCACAGTAACTCCTACAGGGGGTTTATATTTAGTTTTTAGTTAACTTCGCTCACAGCTGCCCTTTAGGCTTTAAAGAGACTTTCTATTTATATTTTTGGTAGTCCCAGAGTACCTTTTAATTAGTTTTAAGCTAACTCTGCTCACAGTAGCCCTTGAAAGAGCTTTTTTTATTTAGACTTTATGTACTTTAGAAGAACACAATTCAGTAGCTTCAAAATACTTATTTTATTTAGATTTCAGCTAGCTTTATCAGCTTCCAGTCACTCTTTATTTAGATTTTAGATAGTTTAGCTACAGACGAGTAAAGAGCTTTTTATTTATGAGAGGCAGCCTAGGCAGGAGACTGGGAGACACAATTTTCTTTTCATGATTTTGGCTAGTTTAGCTGAGCTCCCAGTAACTGTAACTGGCTGACTAAAGATAAAAGCAGACTGCTGCAGACTACGAGAATGGATCCCTGTTAATCTTAGTTTCCTCCTGGAATCCCACCCTCTCTCTCCCTTTGCTGCAGTCTACTTGTCTTTTTAATTTTACTGCCTCAGACTGTCCGTCTGTGCTTATTCTTTAGTATATAGTGAGACAGCAGCAGCATTTTTAAGTCTGAAATTAGCTCTCAAGAGCTTTCACTCTGTCTCTAATGCTCCCTCAAATTCCACCCACACCCTCCTCCTAGCACAGTATTATTTTCCTGAACATCTCTCTCTTAAAACAGCTTTGGGTGCTCCTCCTTTGTTCCTAAAGTAGAAGCCTGTTAGCTCTGAATCGCCCTCTCCCTCAAGTGAGAGACTCTCTCCCATTACCCTCTCCCTCTAAGTTGCAAGTGGAAGGTTGAGCTTGGTAAGTTGGAAGGAAGAACTAATAAAAGAGCTGTTAAGAGAGCTTTAGATTTTATTTGTTGTTGTTCTAAGAAAATCAGGACTTACTAGTCCGATCGTGATCACCGACTGCAGTGTGGACTGGAATGTCTCCTCTCCACTCTATAAATAGAGTGGCGTGCTTTGCAGGGACTACACATCTCACTGTGTAAAGGAGGCAGGCAAACTAATACTCCCTGGTGGTGTTTGGCTGCTGCAGCCCAACTCTGGCCCCAACGGGCCTGATCCCACACAGCTTCATTTGCTGATAAAGCTGTCCATCAATGGAAGGGACTGTCAGCCTGCTTGTCACTGTCTGCCTTTCCTGCCTCTTAGCCCCGTCACCTAATCATGCTGAAGTTCGTCTCGTGAACACAGTTGTCAACGCCTTTCTGGCAGTGCCCCTCCCCACAGACGACGCTGACATCTTAACAAAACAAACCAAAAAAAGACATGGGGAAAAACAGACAAAATGGGACTCGCTCACTGCACAGCTACCTTAGGTGCCCCCATGGGGCAGGCACTAAACAGCAGTAGATGTCCTGGACAAAAGTGCCTAACCTGGGGCACCTAAAGTACACGAATTTCACACCCTGGCAGGAATACTCTTTTTTTCCCTTACAGTTTTCCTCCCTCCCTACCCGACCCTCCCTCCCAGCATCCACCACCTCATTCACTCCCGTCGGAAACATAACAGTGGTGCCAGTCCCCCACTGCAGGGAATCCTCTTTTTTTTAACCTGTGGAAAAAAAAAGTCCATCAATGTCTTTTACCCATTACTCTCCCCCACCCGACCCTCCCTCCCCCTCCCCAAGCCCTTACTTACCCATCACAGGTCCAATGCCATAATCCTCTCTGGACTGCATACACATCTTCACTCTTCAAAGCCGAACCGCAAACTGAAGAAATAGGTATGAGGTTCAACGTATTTCAATGGTGTTTTGACTGTAGTTGCACAACTTGGGGCATTTTTTCGGCCCAAATTTTTAACATGCCTTTTTTGGGACCCTGCCTCAAGAACAATGGCAGTGTCATTAGGCAAATCTGCCTCGAAAGAGACCCAGGCTCTGCTAGAGTGGGGATGACAGGCAGGTGCAGTATTCAATGGAGAAGATATTCTGGAAGATTCCTAGTTACAGTAAGCATGTAACTTTTATATTTTTCCAGACTCAGTCTTCTCAAATGATTCCTCTTATGGGTCACAGTACTAAGTATTGTTTAGTACTGTGACCCATAAGTAGAAATAATTTGAGAAGATTAAGTACCTCTTTTTTGAGGAAGGAGCTGACTCAGCCTGAGGAGAAGATATACTCTCAGCCCTTTGTGTGGGGGAGAACATCTGTGGGTAGGGGCTCTTTATAGGTTTGGCGGGACCTGAGACTAGTGCGATCAGTGCATGATACTGCATGAGGAGGTCCCTGGAAATGGCCAAAGTGGTAGAGCGATGCCTCCACAATGCCCCAAATATCTCCTGCATGGCTTTTCACCATGGAAGAAAAACCACGGTGTCGATATTGGGAACTTCAAGGAATCACACTGGCAGGGCTGCCAGATTGTGATGGTTAAGGCCTGAAGGTCAAGCACCTGAAGGATCTCCACCAAGAATTGCTGGTACTAGGTGGTGAGGTGGAATGATAATTCAGTGTTCTCTGAGGAGGACATGGATGGACAAAAGGCAGCACCCTCTGGGCAGGGTCAATACCGGAGAGAAGGGCCAGGATTGGGCCCTGTCTGACTCTATGCCAATCTTCTATGGCACTGATCCATGCCCTATGTTGCTCACACATTAGTGGCCTGAAGAGCCTAGTAACAAGGGTATTCTTTCAAAGATGCATCAAGTCCCTTCTAGGTAGGGTTAAGACTCCCGGTCTGAATGGTCTTGGCCTTTGTTGCACAACTCTAGGAGAGACCTTGCCCGAGGGGAAGGTCTGCCACAGTTGCCCAAAGGGTGTCCCCCTACATCTGAGGAGTGACACAATAAGTGCCCTTTGAGATGAACCATCAGGTGAGGAGACCAGAACGTTACAGGTCCGATGGGGTGACCAGTGACAACATCAACCTGTGGCTCCAGGGAGAAACCTGGCCCTGGGTCAACAGTGCTGCACACCCTATTGAGCTCAGGTCGGATGAAGTCCTTGGAGACAGGAACTGCCTCATCACCATGGTCGACATACTCAATACAGTGTTGATGCTGACACCTACATCAGGCTCATGCCGCTACCCTCCTTGGTGTCACAGATGACACCAGAGTCAGGCACAGTCACCGAGCCAACATCACTGTTGGCAGTGTGCTCAAAGTTGAACCTAGGCCCAACACCTTGGCCATCGCCAACACTGTCACCAGGTTCAGATTTGTCCCTGTCCTCCACATTGCTGTTGACACCACAGTCAGGAACAGACTCCGAGCCAGTTCTGGCATCAGCCTCAGTGCCATGCCCTCCCCCCAACACCATGAATGATGACAACAGCACTGGTGACACCAAGGGATAGTGCTGAGGTGTCCATAGGTGTAGACCGAGCATACAGCTGCAGCCTCACCACTGGGGATGTCTGCTGCTGAAGGCAAGCAGACTGTAGAGGGGTTCTCAACTGGCCACCAGAACCAACCACTAGGGTCTCCAATGCCTGAGCATGATGAGGTCGAGGAGAATCCTGTGCTTCCTTGGAACTAGAGATTCAAGAAAGAGGCCCAGTGGCCTTACTTCTGATGTATGTGTGTGGCATCTGCCCATGAAGGTGGGGATTGCATGACTCCACTTCAACATGCAGTGCTCAAGGATGTGGTGGCCCATAGAGAAGCAGGCGTTGTGCACATCCATATCGTGATCGGATCCCAGGCAGGCCGTGCAGGACTGATGTTGATCCGCTGAAGCCATCTTTTCCCCCCACAGGGGCACCTAAGCATGACAGGCAACTACACACTTTCATCGATTTGACACGGCCCCTTCAGATTTCAACTTCAGCACTGTGTGGAACATAAAATCAACAGCAATGGCACTATAAAGCAAAAAAGGTAAACAGTGACGCAGGAAAAATTTGACAATGATGAGGCAAACTGAGGTGATGCTCCCACAGTGGGCACTCAACAGTTTGAAGACCAGAAATGAGACTGATGAGGGAGCCAGCAATGGTCACTAGCTACCACGTGGCACCACATGGGGGTGTGCAGGAGCCATGGCCAGTAGCCATTGCCACTCCCCCTGTCCGAAGACTGGCTCTCATGGGGTCGTACTGCCTCCATCTCAAACCCATAAGTAGGGATCAATAGAGAAGATTCAATCTGGGAAGATTTGCCTTAACTGTTTCTGCACACAGACGTATTTGAGCTGAATCTGGAGTCTTTCCTTACATGATCAGTGCCTAAAATAAAAATCCTTATTCCAAGCTAACAATAATATCCAACAGGGTGGGTGATATTGGGCTATAACAGACTGCCCAGGGGTGTAATGGGGCCTGATGCCACAGGTGGAGGGCCTCATAGCGGAAGGTCCAGTATACCCCATACTGCCTACACTGGGGGGTATAAGTGCGCTTAGAAAATGAGTTCTTGCCTAAATTTTAAATTTAATGTTAAAACAATTTAAAACATGAAAAAGAAAATAAGAAGCTGATAAAAATTGTTTTTAAATTTAAAGTAGTCCCTCCATCAGCAGAATTGTCACTAGATTGTGCTGGTACACTTGTATGTCATTTTGGGGGTAAAGATATGCATCCAGTTTAATTTTATGCTTTGTCCCACAACTTCATTCCACATCTTCCCAAGTAGAACTGCAGTTTGTGGGTTTAAATTTATTGTACATAGTCGACAGCAGTCGGGGACTGCAGTGTGGTGGAAACAGCCAATAGAGGTGCATGAGATGTGAGAGCGGGAATCAGAGCACACTGCAAGTGACAGGAAGTAAAGGGCAAGGACAAGAGGCACTCTGGGTCACCTTGGAGACAGGGAATGGCATCACAATCCACACAGGGGTTGTATACAGACCCCCATCTCAAGGGGAGGAAATGGATAAGAAAATGATAGAGGACATTCTCAAAATGGCTGAAAAAGGGGAGATACTGTTGATGGGGGACCTGAATATGCCAGATGTTAACTGAATGACATGTACTGCAGCCACATCCAAGAGCAGGGTCATTCTCGATGCCCTGCAGGAGGCAGGCCTTAGACAGCTAGTGTTGGAACCCACTCGGTAGGGAGCAATACTAGACCTGGTACTCTCAAATGGAGAGAGGATCACAAATTTAGAAGTCAGTAGACATCTGTGAACAAGCGACCACTGTACAGTGTGCTTCACAATAAGCACAACCATGGAGACAAGTCATACAAAAACAAGCATACTGGACTTTAGAAGCGATGACTTTGGCAAAATGGGTGAATACCTGAGGAATACACTAGCAAATGGCCAAAAAGGAGGGGTGGAAGAACAATGGAGAAAAATCAAAACTGCCATCATAGAGACAACAAGCCTTTGTGTGAAACAGATAAAGAAAACAAAGCGGAGTAAAAAACCACTACGGTTCTCAAAAGAGGTGGCAGGGAAGGTTAAGGAGAAAAAGGCTGCATTCAAAAAGCATAAGGCATCACAGAAGGAGCACGACAGGAACTGTATCAATTAAAGCAGAAAGAAGTGGGGAAGGCAGTCAGAATAGCAAAAGCCGAAACCGAGGAAAAAATAGCCAATTCAGTTAAGAAGGGGATAAAACCTTTTATAGGTACATTAGGGAGCACAGAAAGGTTAAGGGAGGAATAGTGAAGATTGATAAGGGAGAGGGGAGGTGGGCAGAGGGAGACAGTGAAAATGCAGAGATACTGAATAAATACTTTTGCTCAGTTAGTATTCACAAAAGAAGATGAGGAGGAGTTACCTAAACCAGACAATAGAAGCACTCTGGGTAGGGGGGTTGACACCAGTCCATTTACAGAAGAAAGAGTCCTGAAAGAACTCCTAAAACTCAAGGTGGACAAAGCAATGGGGCCTGATGGGATTCAACCCAGAATTCTAAAAGAACTAAGGAGGACCTAGTGACACCACTGACCACACTTTTAACAAATCATGGGAAGATGGGGTGGTACCTGAGGACTGGAGGAGGGCAGGTGTGATTCCCCTTCACAAAAGTGGGAGCAAGGCAGAAGCAGGAAACTACAGACCTGTAAGTTTGACCTCAGTGGTAGGGAAAATGATGGAATCACTTCTGAAAGAAAGAATTGTTGAGTACCTAGAGGCCAGCGGGGCACAGGACCCAAAGCAGCATGGATTTACAGCAGGAAGGTCAAGTCAGATGAATCTAATAGATTTCTTTGACTGGGTGACCAAACTAATAGACCAGGGAGGGGCTGAGGATATGGTCTACCTAGACTTTAGCAAGGCATTTGACACAGTCCTGCACAAAAGATTAATAATCAAGTTAGCCAGCCTGGGAGTGGGTCCCAAGGTGGTAGCCTGGGTTGCAAACTGGCTGCACAACAAGACACAGAAGGCAATAGTGAGTGGAACATATTCTGAAGAAAGGGGGGTCACTAGTGGAGTACCTCAGGGCTCAGTACTGGGTCCAGTCCTCTTTAACATTTTTACAGATGACATTGCAGAGGGTCTGGAGGGAAAGGTATGCCTGTTTGCAGATGATGCAAAGATCTGTAACAGAGTTGGTACATAAGGGGGGGTAGAAAGGATGAGAAGGGACTTGGCAAGGTTGGAGGAATGGTCAGACATATAGCAACTTAGACTCAATGCAAAGAAGTGCAAAGTAATGCACCTGGGAAACAAAAACCCAGGAGAAGAGTGCACAATAGCAGGGGAGGTACTAACAACAACAAAAACGGAACGGGATTTGGAGGTAGTCATATCAGACGATCTAAAGGTTGGTAAGCAATGTGAGAAGTCAGTAAGGAGAGCCAGGGGGATACTGGGATGCATAGGAAGAGGCATCACAAGTAGAAAAAGGGAACTGGTTATCCCTCTGTACAGACAGTTGATGAGACCCCATCTGGAGTACTGTGTGCAGTTTTGGAGAACTCATCTACGCAAGGACATAGACAGGATGGAAGCAGTCCAGAGGAGGGCAACTAAAATGGTGCAGGGTCTGCATCAGAAATCATATGAAGAGAGACAGAGAGCTTAATATGTATACCCTTGATGAAAGGAGGGACGGGGGGACATGATAGAAATGTTCATGTACCTCAAGGGAATCAACAAAGTCCAGGAGGGTAGCATCTTTCAGAAAAAGAGATGTGTAAGAACAAGGGGGCACAATTTAAAGATAGAGGGGATGGCTCAGGGGTAATGTGAGGACATTTTGTTTCATGGAGAGAGTGGTGGATGCGTGGAACTGCCTTCCTGGGGAGGTTATTGGGTCTAAAACAGTGGGGGGATTCAAACATGCATGGGACAGACACAAGGCAATTGTAGTGGGGGGTGGCAGGAAGTAGGCTGTTGGTTAACTAGAATCTGCAGCTTATCCAGCAGGTAGGGAAATGGGCAGACTGGGTGGGCCAAGTGGTCCTTATCTGCCGTCAAAGTCTATGTTTCTATGTTTCCATGAAACCAGAAACTTGTTAGGTTTTTTTATTTGCTTGTTTTAGGAAACTTACATTTTGTTACTGAGGTGCTGTGTGCATGCTTGGTCACATCTGTTTTTGCTGACGGTCAGTAGCCGGGCTTTGGAAGCAGCACATGCAAGTGGTATGACAGCAAGAGCTGCAAAGCAGTGCCAAAGTGTGTGTGGACATCAGGAGGAGATGCGTCTGATAGTAAAACTATATGCTTGTTTTTTTCTGTTAAATGAAACGTTTGCATTCGTACATTGTTCTGGAAACTGCTACAGATGGGATCCACTGTGTAGCAAGGAAGGGGCACAGCTCTCATTAAGTGAGAAGAAACACATGGCAGTAAATTTAACAGTGCACTCTATTGCAGCTCAATTTTTTTTATGTAAATAGACGGGAAGAGACAGACTAATTATTTCCCAGTCTCTGTTGCCTGATACTGGACCAGATGGTTGGTGGTCTTAGCCAATCAGACTGGAGGATGCATCTAACCCATTTTATATATACTAATATACTATGAGGCCAGCAGATTAGGCCCTATGGTCTATCGAGTCTGCTCGATGGTCAGTGCCTTCCCAGGGCACTGTTTGTAGCCTCCCACCACCACAAGGGCCTTCATTTCCCAGAGGGGCTCCGGGATGCACCCTCCCTTTATTCCTATCCCAGCCTTTCTTGAACCCCTCCACAGTAGTAGCAGCCACCAGCTCCCCAGACAGCACATTCCAGGGCTCCACCACTCTCTCAGTGAAATAGTGCCTCCTTGTTCCCCCCTCAGCCTCCCCTCGTCCAACTTCACTGAGTGTACCCTGGTGGCCCCCACCTCCCTCAGCTGAAAGATCCCCTCAAGGTTTACCCTATTTATTCCCTTGAGATGTCTGAAGACCTCTATCATATCCCCCCTGTTCCTTCTCTTCTCCAACGAGTACAGGTTGAGCTCCCCCTGTCTCTCCTCATAGGGTCTTTCCCCTAGCCCTAGTACCATCCTGGTCACTCTCCTCTGCACCCTTTCCAGTAACGCAATGTCCATCTTTAAGTAGGGACGTCAAAACTGCATGCAGTATCCAAGGTGTGGTTTAACCAGGCAATTGTAGAGTGGAAGGAGCACCTCACGACTCCATGAGGTTATCCCCTTGGCTATGCACCCCAGTGTTTTGTTTGCTTGGGCTTCAGCCTTTCTAAATTGCTCTGAGTTATTCATTCTGGCATCCACCACCACCCCGAGATCTTTCTCCCCACTAGAAACTTGCAGTGCCTCCCCTACCCCAAGGTGTACACATGTCGGAATTTTGGACCCCAGGGGCAGAACCCTGCATTTCCCAGCTTTAAATTTTAGCTTCCAGGCTCATGACCAACTCCCCAGAGTCTCCAGGTCCTCTTGGAGATCCAATTTTCCCTCCTCCCCATCCCACCACCGCCCAGAGCTTCGAGTCATCCGCAAAGAGGCTCACCCTGCTCCTGATACCACTTCTGACATCTGAGAAATAGGTGTTAAACAGAAGCGGGCTCAGTACTGACCCCTGTGGGACCCCGCTAGTGAGTAACCTGGAGGATGAGATCTCCCCCCCAACCTCACCCTCTATACACACTCTGCTAGCCAGCTTCCTATCCATCTGACCACCTGCTCCCCCACCCCCATATTCTCCAGCTTCCCCAGTAGCCCATGATGTGGCACAGAGTCAAATGCCCTGCTGAAGTCCAGAAAGAGGACATCCACTGTCCTGCCCTGATCCAGTGCACTTGTCACCCCTCCATAAAACTCCACCAGGTTGGTTTGACATGATCTGCCTTTAACAAAGCCATGCTGACGATTTTCTAAGCAACTTTTTGAGGGTGGTATTAGAGAAGCTATAAACATCTTACTCTCCTGATCCAATCAATCAATCTTTATTTACTCAGAACCTGGGCGCAATTACAATGAAAACAACAGTAAAAATAGAGATTGCAAATAAGGTATACAGCATGGTACAGCATACATTAGGCATAGTATACAGGTCAGTTCATGCAATAATGATTACACAGAAGAGAACAAATTGATAGCATCAGACACTGTGTAAATTGGGGAGGGATGGTAATAAAGTGGGATGAGGGGATAGAGAGGAGGGGGTAGACAGTATAGTTTTAAGATGCATGGTTAAACGTTTCAGTGGCAACCCAGGTGACCAGGGTTTTGAAGGTAGTTAATTTAAGTGGAACGGTTATTTGAAGGGTCTTTTGCAGCTTGTTCTACAAGGAAGGAAGGGAATAGCTTGTGGTTGATTTACTGAACCAAGTTCTAACTTTAGGAATGACTAGGGTGATGTAGGAGAGGCTTCTCAGTGCATAGTTACCAGGACAGCAAATGGGGAGGCCGTCAGAGACATTTATTTATTCAGTTTTGGTCACTGGGCAGGTCCACTAAGCCCCGAAGGTCCCTTTATCGGGGCGACCAGGAATTAGTTACAGAAGGATACGAGTATAGTAATGGAACAGGACACAGTACAACAGCACAATAGGAAGAATGCAAGTACAAGAATAAACAATGCAGACATTATGGCAAAGTTAGTTACAGGCGAAGACAATCACATAAAAAGTAAAGGTAGCAGTACTACTCTCAGGAGAAGACTATTACATAAGAGTCAAGGGTGGCAGTACAGGGGAAAGGCAATGCTTAATAAAGCGGTCGTAACTTAGGCTAGCAAGGACCTAGCGTTTGAGATTGGGTATGCCCGTTTATTAACAGGTGCAGATGCTAACTTTTAGTAAGTGAGCACGGAGTCCCTTGTGGAAAGTTCCAAGGGAGGAGGCTTCCTGAAGGATGGAGGAAGCTTATTCCATAGGGCAGGGGCAGACATGGCAAATGACTTGCTGCCAGCAGTGGATTGAACCTTAGGTTTCTATAAGAGGTTACGACAAGAGGTTCGAAGGGTACACACTGAGCTCTTGGGGACCAGGAGACTGGACAGACTATCTGGGAATTTGCAGTGTAGGAGCTTGTAGGCGTGACAAAGCAGGGGGTACTGAAGGCAACTGTCTAGGGAGGGCCATTGTAGAGAAACAAGGGCATCGCAGTGGTGCCGTCATTTGTGAGACTGAGACGCGAACCGAGCCACTTTGTTGTAGAGAACTTGCAGCCTGCTCATTTCCTGTTTAGCCAACCCCTGAAGTATAGGGGCAGCAAAGGTCAATGTAGGAAGGAGAAGACTGTTGGCTATGGTGATTCTTGACTCAGGGATGAGCTGGTCATTCAGGCGGTACAGGAGGCCCAGTTTGCAGTGCACCATTTTGGTTACCTGGTCTAAGTGAGACTTGAGGGTGAACCCCTTATCTAGGGTTAGCCCCAAGTATTTGAGGGAACTCACTACCTCAATGCGGCTGCCTGAGGTTGGGGTCAGAGGGAGTAAGGCACTCCTGTCTGGGCCAAGGTTTCTCTGTCCAAATAGCACTGCCATGGTTTTAGTGGTGTTTAAAACCAGCTTATTTTCTGTAAGCCAGGACTCTAACTTGGCAAAGTCAGCTTGCAGATGGGGTCCCAGATCAGATGGATTGCACAGGGACTGGTAGATTACAGCATAATCTGCATTTTGAACAACTGAGCTGCCACTGCAGTGGGAATTAAGGTCGTTAACGAACAGCGAGAAGAGGAGGGGGCCTAGAATGGAACCCTGAGGCACCCCCTTGTTTAGGGGGAGTGGATCTGAGATCATGGTCCTCCACTTGACCTGCTGCAGGGGTGGCTGGATAGATAGGAGGTGAACCAGGAAAGGGAATGCTGATCCAGGCCATAGGAAGCCAGTTTGGATAGCAGGAGCTTGTGGTCTACTAAGTCAAAGGACGTAGAAAGATCCATAAACACAGCTCCTGTGGGGAGCCCTTTATCCATGGCTCCTAGTACATCAACTGTAAATTTTATGAGGGCTGTGTCAGTGCCATGGTTTTGCCTAAAGCCATGTTGGGTGGGGGCTAGTAATTGGTTAGCCTCAAGGTAGTCCCAGAGCTGACAGTACACAAGCCTTTCCTGAATCTTGGCCATAGTGCAAAGCAGCGAGATCGGCTTGTAGTTACCAATGGATTCCCTGGGACCCCCTTTGGGGAAAGGAGCAACAACGGCCCATTTCTAGGTATTGGATACAGTGCATCAAGCAGGGATCTGTTAATTAGCCATGTAATAGGTAGAGCGATGGCTGGTGCTGCCGCCTTTAGTAATTTAGGGCAGATGCCATTGGCCCTCCAGGGCCTTTGACTTTGATGGTCTTTAACAGTGGAAGTACCTCTTTGACCTTAACTAATCGCAGGTGGAAGAGGGGCCATGCAGGGCAAGGTGCCTCAGAGCAGGGGGCATAGAACAGGTAGGAGTAAGGTTGGACTTGTAGTCCTCTAGATTGGTGAAGTAACTGTTGAAGGCGGCGGCAATTTCATGGCAGTCATCAGCCATAAAGCCATTGATCTCAATAGGGCCAAGGGAGGGGGACTTGTTTCCCTTTAACAGGTCATTGATGTGGGTCCAGAATGACTGAGGGTTGGCAAGAGTGGTTTGCTGGAGATGCTTGACAAACTCTCTCTTTGCTGTCTTAGAGGAATGCTTGCACTCGTTCCTTAGTTGTTTATAGATCAGAAGGTCTGAAGGCAGGGCAGAATGTTTGTGACACTTCCATGCCTTGTTCCGAATCACCATCAAAGATTTGAGCTCTGTGGTGCTCCATCTATGGCAACTGCCCTTAGCATGGAGTTTTCTAAATGGGGCGAACAGGAAGGTAGCCTGGACAAGATATATATATGGGAAGTTTTTTAATAAGTGCTCGGTAGGTCCAGCAGGCTGTACTTCTGTAATATCTGAGGCTAAGGAAGGTCCACCCGACTACAGCGTATAGAAAACAGTGGTGAGTAGAGTAGGGAACCCCTGTAACGAATCTTAGGACTCAATGATATAAGATGTCTAGCTTTTTTAATGCTGTGTTTGTCCCTTGGCCATTGAGGATAACTCCATAGTCAAGTAGGGGCAAGAAGGTAGCCTGGACAAGTCTAGTTTTTGCTTCAACTGTTAGTAAGTGCTTGACGCGGAAAAATATGCCAAGCCTCTGTTTAAGTTTTCTGGTTAGTTCTTCTGTATGGTCAGTGAAGGTCAATTTATGATTGATCCACATCCTGAGGTATTTGAATTTAGGCACAAATTCGAGAGGATCATTGAGGAGGGTGGTAATCTGAGGTGGTGTGTCCAATAAGGTATTATGAGGTGTCTTAGAGAATGGAGAAAAAAAGCACAGTCTTTGTTTTTTTTGCATTAAGGAAGTAATTTTAGTTGTAATAGGTTTTTCTGAAGGAGACTAAACTCAAGTTGAAGGTCGGAACATGTTTTGTCAACGGAAGGTCTGGAGGTATATAAGATGGTATTATCAGCAAATAGATGAATATTGGCAAATTGGATTCCAGCATGGATATTATTAATATAAATTGCGAAGAGAAGAGTAAAGATCCTTGAGGTACGCCTTTCGGTAAGGTTTTCAGAGGGGAGAGGTCTCCTTCCACTTTGACCTACTGGATACGGCCTGTAAGATAACAGTCAAACCATTTGAGAGAGACGGTATTAAGACCAATGTTACAGAGGCTGTCGAAGAGTAGGACATGGTCCGCCAAGTTGAATTCCTTGCTGAGATCCAAAAGCAATGCACACATGTAGAGTTTGTCGTCTAAGGCATTCAACCAGTCATTGGAGACTTTTGCGAGTGCAGAGATTGTGCTATGGTGTGGTCTGCAACCTGACTGTATAGGAGTGAGCAGATTATGTGAGTCTAAGTGTTCTCTAATCTGCTGGTTAACTAATTTTTCTAACATTTTGGACAGGGTAGGAAGCAAGGAAATAGGCCTATAGTTGTTATGGTCAGCGGGATCACCCGATTTGAACAGGGGGATGACATGGGCGGTTTTCCAAATCATGGGAAGGGTGCCCTGCAAGAGAGACAAATTAAAAAGGTGGGTAATAGGAAAGGCCAGAACATGGAAGCTTATTTTTAGGGAGAACGGCACTCTCCCTGGTATCTATTTGAAGAAGCAAGTCTTCCACTTGCTTCAGTGATATAGGGCCAAGAGAGAAGGGAGGGGCGGGTACAGGAGGGGCAGGGGTGGCTGTGTCCTGTCTACATAACAGATTTCGAAGGTTGTTAGCTGGGGAGGAATTGAAGGCCAGGCCTGCAGTGGTGAAATGGTTGTTCAACAAATAAAGGATGTCATGTTTGTCCGTGTCAGTGGCATTGTCGGTCATAATTTTGGAGGGGAGGGAGTTGGAAGACCTGCAACCCTCAACTCCTTAAGAGTTTTCCAAAATGTGGAGGGAGCAATGGGTAGATATATCTAACTTCTTATTATAGTAACTAGACTTTGCAGTCCTTGTTAGCGTGTACACTGATTTCTGGCTGCTCTGAAGGCAGTCCAATAGGCAGGAAGTTTAGTCTCGTGTGCCTTTTTCCATAGAGCATCCCTGTTGAGTAGGGCCACCTTTAAACTCGCTGAAAACCATAGACAAGAGGTTTTCTTAGTATGAATTTTCACAAGTGGAGCATGCCGGGTTATTGCACCTGTAAGAATCTTGTGAAATATGTCAAAGGCAGAGAGGGCAAGATAAAAGTCTCGCCAATACTGAATACTGCATACTGAAGATCCGATAGCAAGGCTGAAATGTCAAAACTGCTGTGACACCTTCTGAAGATGTATCTGGAGGTGGAGATGGGTTTCGGAGAGGAACGTATGCACACGATAATGCAGTGATTACTGAGATCACTGAAGCAGACACCTAGGTTGGCAGGGGAGGACTAGGATCGAGCATCTGACGACAGTTCCTCCTAGCCCTGGGGAGAAGGGAGGGATGCAAGCCATGCTCTGCTGGTCCCTGGGGATGCCTGGTGGTACTGCAGTAGCATGGGTGCTGGTGGGGGGAAGCATGGCAGATGTCTGCACATTAGTGCGCTGACGTCCTTGCACGTCCGTGCTTCCAGGGAACCAATGGAGGAAAAAGCAACACACAGATCCGCGGCAGCTTGATAGCCGCAGTTTCACCGGTGGATGATGCCTAGACATGTGCCGGTAATCATTCCTCGCCGGGTGCGGGGCTTCAGGGGGCCCCCTTCGCAGGCAGAGATGCATCTGCCAGCTGGGCATGGAGCTTCGGGGTCGGAGGTGGAACGGAGGAGTGGTGGCTGGAGGTAAGGCAGGACTGTGGTTGCAAGGGAAGGAGAAATTGTTAAATGATTGAAAAAAAAAAAAAAAAAGAAGACACCTGCATGGGAGAACAAGTGCAGTTTGTTTACAAGTATGAAAACAAGCAGTGTACTATTGCCAAGATATTTTGTATTTGGTCGGGTGGGCTCTGTATCACGTTGATGGAGCCCGAAGGCATTACACAACTCCTTAAAGGGTTCTGAGCAGGAAGAGAACCAATCCAGATTTAGGTCACCCATGATTAGAATCTTAGAGGTGGATGATTCAAGTAAGGTACTCAGGTGATTAAGTATCCTAAGGCCGGCTGATGGAGGCCTATAGCACCCTATGACAACAAGGGATTGGGCCAGTGAAAGTTGTAATTTGATAGTGAGGCTCTTGAATCCCTTAGGCTCAGAGGTGGAGTTGATGACAAAGGCAGTGTATCTATCCTGTAAGTAGATAGCTACTCCACCCCCTCTGGCTTGCTTATCTGTTCTGAAAACCTTGTAAGAAGGGAAATTTATTTTGGAATCCTGGGTTGAGGGTTTAAGCCATGACTCGGTAATTACAAGAACGTCAGGGAAGGAGTAGTTCAGCCAGGTTTGAATGGAATCCAATTTTTTTGTGAGGCTACAAGCATTAATATTGAGGAGTCTCATCCCCTTTGAATTAACCACGGTCGAGTGGGCAGAGATGGGGGAAGGAGGACCTGGGTTAAATTCAATGTCTCATGAGCAAAGTAGAAAGATCAGTAATATTTTTTTAATAGCAAACAATAAGGAATTCAACAGTCTAACCCTCCCTTTTTTATGGTAGTGGGGGAGAAGGTAGGGGGCTCTGAGGGTTGAGGCCTAAAACACACCATAGTTGCGAAGAGAAGCACCCGGGCTTTGAAAAGGAGAGACTGCTGAACGAAAGGTACAGGTGAGGGAGGCAGAAAACATTCCAAAAAGGGGAGCGTAAAATGCATGTAACTGCAAGACAGGTTTAGGTGGAGAGAAGGAGGGAGGTGGCACCACTGGATGCCCAGTCTAGGATTTTACTTGAAGCGATAGCTGCAGTTAAGAATTAGGAGTGACAGGCCAGAAAGGTGGCAGTAAATGGAGTTGAACTGCTTCACAGTGACTTGGCAAATGACCTTGCAAGCTCTGCGGCCAATAGGAATGCCAAATTTTTGAACCAAGGAAAGCTGTACCTTCTCCAGAGGGCTGCCAGCGCAGGGTTCACCTATGGCTGGGGAGGCAGGAGGTGCAGCCGGTAAGTGGCTCCAGCCATGAGCAGTCACCAAGGAGGCGCTTCTTAAGCCCATTTAGGGCAGTGCCTACAGAAGGGAGAAAAGATGCCATCTGTGAGACTCTTCCTCAAAAGTGGTACACTAAGATTGATCAATGGTTAAAACTGGGGTTGTCTTTTGGAAATAAAGTGAATGTTGTCCAAATGGCTTTAGTTCCTCATTTTAAGTGTATTTATGAATTTTGTACCCTCTAAGGCACTAAATCATGTAGACAGATGGCCCAGGCAGGTGGCTTCTATTTTTGTTTTTGGAAAGGGAAACAAGCAAGTGTAACAGTAAAAGCTACCAGTCATGTGTACAAGGTACTATACAAAACAACAATGTTCTGGGAAATGGTGATCAATATAGTGTTCTTAAGACTCCTTGGTGTGGTGCTCGCAAATCTTGTTCAACTAATGATACACGGAATCCTCTATTTTGACATTAAATTATTTTTTAATTTCATTGACTTCACCCCTACGTTTCGCTCCTACGAGCTTGTTCACGGGGCTTCATTACCATCTATTTTAAAGAAACAAATACAATTTGTTTAATTATGCATTTCACTTCTTCTAAATAAATTAATGAAATATTCATTACAAGTATCTACCTGCACAAAACATTTTTAAGTGTGGCAGCAGACCAAGTATTCTTTTCGCTATTGTGGAAATTGGCATGGCAATGGCAATGGCAAGTATCACTATACTGCATACAGAAGGTGAGCTATATTTTTTAATGGGGAAGTTTAAAAGTTTAAACAGTTTCAGTGATATCAGCTTGTTTACATAAGCTGAAAGGCTTATACTAAATAAGTTTTTTTACTTTTTTTACGTTTACAGATTTTTACATAGAAAGTGTCAATAAACCCATACGTTTTGATCGTTTCTTGAGGTATACTTGCTATTTGGGGAAAGTTTAAGTATATTACTTACGTTACAGTTTGGACAGAGTCTGCTGCCACACAAGCTTTTATATGGGAGTTTAAGCAATTATTATATTGTAATTTATTTATTTCAGAAGGAATACTGAAATTTCAAAGTGATTTCAACACTTAAAAATGTTTTGTGCAGGTAGATACTTGTAATGAATATTTCATTAATTTATTTAGAAGAAGTGAAATGCATAATTAAACAAATTGTATTTGTTTCTTTAAAATAGATGGTAATGAAGCCCCGTGAACAAGCTCGTAGGAGCGAAAAGTAGGGGTGAAGTCAATGAAATTAAAAAATAATTTAATGTCAAAATAGAGGACTCCGTGTATCATTAATTGAATAAGATGTGTACAAGGTACCCTTAACTTGGATAATGATAAGAGTACTAAACAACTCATGACTTTTGAAATATGGTTCCTCTGGATTTTACCTGAAGATCACCTTTAATTAATTTGTAACTGAAGAAGATCTATCATCTCCATAACATCTTTTCTCATACATTTGGCAGGCTCTCAGCACTCTTCTAAATAAATCTCTCTCTGGGTTGTTACATACACAGGAGATGGATCTAGTCAATGCATAACTGTTGGCCCCAACCTGGCAGAACCCTGCCTTGCTTATAGATGAAAGAAGTTTTAATCACAGATGGTACAGTAATTGATGCGTGTCTGTGAATTTAATTGGGATGGTAAGCATCTTCCTTTCACATGCTTGTAACAGCGACACCACTACAAGTACAAGATATTAGTGATAGCATTACATCTGTTGCAGAATGGTTCACATTTTCTGATGGTAATTAACCTTAGGTAACTTCATTCTATTTAAGTTTTAGAGATAATGTACATGGGAACCACTCAACATCCACAGACACTGAGACTAGGATTTAGGTTTACTACAGCATTGACTTGACTGGACTGCTGCATGGTGAATATCTACAGGTCATCTCAAGAGGTCCAGTGGCTACAAAGAATGAGCACTATTACTTTTGATCTGTACTTGAGAGGTGATACAATGATGCAATTAAGGGCACAGTGCTGTATTTGTCTGAGTGACCTGAGGTTTTCAGCTGTGACGAGGACAGTTTGATTGATGGTTAGGTAGCAGAAGACAGAAAGCAGTAATCATGGAAGTCTTCATTTATGGTGTCACGTAACGTGGGGTATCACAAGGGTGTTGGGAGTCACTTCTTTTAATATATTTAAAAATTACGCAGAGGCAAGTGTGAATAGCATGGTTTCTATATCGTCAGACGACAGTCACAGAAGTATACAACTGAGCTTCAGAATGTCCCCCAAAAATCAGTGGAATTGCTAAATAAGTGGCAGAGGAGAAATTCCTTCATACTTACCATAACTTTCTTTTCTGTTAGCTCCAACATTGTCATTGGGGAGTTATTGGGGAGTTATTACATACTGGCAATGAACTCACCTCCTGGGCTAGGGAGGGATACAGAGACTTAATAAAAGGGGAGGGAATGTGGGCAGAGGGTGACAGTGAAAAAGCAGTGATACTGAACAAATGTTTCTGTTCAGTATTCACAACAGAAGAGGAGGGGGAAGTGCCTAAACCAAACAAGAGAAACAATCTGAATGGGGGGGTCAATACCAGTCCATTCACAGAAGAAAGGGTTTTGAAAGAGCTCTTGAAACTGATGGTGGACAAAACAATGGGGCCTGATGGGATTCACCCCAGAATTCCAAAAGAACTAAGGGTAGAACTAGTAATGCCACTGACTACTCTCTTTAACAAATCATGGGAGGATGGGGTGGTACCTGAGGACTGGAGGAGGGCAGATGTGATTCCACTTCACAAAGGTGGGAGCAGGGCAGAGGCAGGAAACTACAGACCAGTTAGTTTGACCTCAGTGGTAGGGAAAATGATGGAATCACTTCTGAAGGAAAGAATTGTTGAGTACCTAGAGGCCAGTGGGGCACAGAACCCAAGGCAGCATGGTTTCACAGCAGAAAGGTCATGTCAGATGAACCTAATAGATTTCTTTGACTGGTGACCAATGTAGTAGACCAGGGAGGGGCTGTGGATATGGCCTACCTAGATTTTAGCAAGGCATCTGACACAGTCTCACACAAAAGATTAATATACAAGTTAGCCAGCCTTGGAGTGGGTCCCAAGGTGGTAGCCCGGATAAAAAACTGGTTGGACAACAGGATGCAAAGGGTAATAGTAAACGGAGTCCACAGTGAAGAAAGGAGGGTAACTAGCGGGGTACCGCAGGGTTTGGTACTGAGAACAGTCCTCTTTAATGTCTAAGTGACATTGGCGAACACCTGAAAGGAAAAGTATGCCTCTTTGCAGACAACACAAAGATCTGCAACAGGGTTGATACACAAAGTGGGGTGGAAAGGATGAAAAGGGACTTGGCAAGGTTGGAGGAATGGTCATCAAATATATGGCAGCTCAGATTCAATGCAAAGAAGTGCAAGGTAATGCATCTGGGAAACAAAAACCCGGGAAAAGTGTACACAATGGGGGGGGGGGTGAGATAATAACAACAGCAAAAATCGAAAGAGACCTAGCAGCAATTATATCAGATGACCTAAAGGTGGGCAAGCAATGTGAGAAGGCAGTAAGGATGGCTGTAGGGATACTGGGATGCATAGGGAGAGGCATCAACAGTAGAAAACAGGAAGTTGTTATCCCTCTGTACAAACAGTAGGTGTGTCCCCAACTGGAGTACTGCATGCAATTCTGAAGACCCCATTTCCGCAAAGACATAGACAGAGTGGAAGTTGTTCAGAGGAGGGCAACCAAAATGGTGCAGGGTCTGCACCAGAAGACATACGAGGAGAGACTAAAGCAGCTTAATATGTATACCCTTGAGGAAAGGAGGGGAGAGGGGCAACATGATAGAAACTTTCAAGTATCTTAAGGGAATTAAAGTACAAGATGGTAGCATCTTTAAGAAAAAGAGATGTGCAAGAACAAGGGGGCACAATTTGAAGATAGAAGGGGGATGGCTCAGAGGTAATGTTAGAAAATATTTTTTCACAGAGAGGGTTGTGGATGCATGGAACAGCCTTCCTGAGGAGGTTGTGGAGTCAGGAACAGTGGGAGAATTCAAGAATGCATGGGACAGACTTAAGGTAATTCTAGTGGGGGGTAGGAAGAAATAGGCTGTTGGTTAACTAGAATCTGCAGCTTATCCATCAGGTAGGGAAATGGGCAGACTAGGCGGGCCAAGCAGTCCTTATCTGCCGTCAAATTCTATGGTTTCTATGTAGTGGCACAGCCCAAAGCTGTCAATCAGCATAGAACCTTGAACACATGAGCATTCCAAGATCATCAACAACTCAGTAACCTTTGTCCACACAGTATAATTATATGTCTATGTAACAATCTCCATGTCACCAAGGTCACTGAATGCTCTCCATAGCCTAATACCAAACAATCTGACATGTAAGTAATTCATGACAGCAGAAAAGGGTAAACGGACGACCTACCCCATTCTGGAGGTCTGGCTGGATGTGTCTTGCTGACCAATTCCTCTATCATGTGTCTTAAACGTTAGACCACAGATCCTTTATAGTGCTGGCATGCTGCTAATAACACTTGTAATATAAATAATACAAAGACATTTGAACATTAATAACATGGAACAGCAATGAGGAGATCAGGTGAAGCAGTAACCTGCAATGGTGAAGCACTGAACAATACTCAAGAATCATAACATGTTAGCCTGTAAGTCTGGCAAATCCAGTAAAATATAAACACATCCATTAGTAGCAGTCAATTCTGGATAATCACTATAATCACATATAAAACATCTTTGAGGAAAGCCAAAGTCCTTAGATATATCAGATCTTATTCTCCAATAGGAGACAGGGGCTCCCGGGAGAGGCCCCACTGACAACACTGGAGCTAACAGAAAATGAAATTACCATAGGTATGAAGGAATTTTTCCTTTCTGTATCGCTCCACTTTGTCAACGGTGAGTCAATAAATATGGGTTCTAAAAATCAATACCCATTCCTGATCTGGGTGGGGGAGAATACTGTCCCATATAGGTGACATATAATAATCTGCTAATCACCACCTGCAAAACTGTGTCTGATGGCTACATCGGCAGAACGTTGGACATCCAATCTGTAGTGCTCAGTAAATGTGTGAACAGAGGACCACTTTGCCACCTTGCATAGCTCCAACATGAATGCCACTCTTCTCTCAACCCAAAATGTAGTAAGGGCCTTGGTAGAGTGGGCCTTGAGGAGAGCAGGAGCTTTCTTCTTCACAGCCACATATGCTTTGGCAATGTAAGCCCTTATCCACCTAACTAAGGGGGCCTTAGAAGCCTTCTGACACTTCTTTGCTGTTCCAAAAAGAACCAACAAACTGTCTGATTTTCTGAACTTCTTTTTTTTTTTTTTTAGATAAGTCTGAACCGCCCTGCACAAATCCAGGTTGTAAAATTCATTATCTTTTGGATTTGCTGGCTTGGGACAGAAAGACTGCAGACTTCCTGATTTATATGGAAAACTGTAGAGACCTTTGTGTGACGGGAAGCTCCTACTACTCTTGAGGACCGACCTTTCCTTAAATCTGTTGCAACAGTTCTTCTATTTTCTTAGCCTAATCTATCCTTTACAATTTCTAGTCCATAAGGTTGGCCACCCCCTTCCCTTTCTTGACTATGCTACAGAGTCCTCGTTAATTTTCCTTTTCTCTCACAGGTCCTCATACAGGGAGGTTATTGTGGTGACCTCTAAACGTTTGTAAAACAGGTTGTGTTTATCGTTGTTGGATTTAGTATGTAACAGCACTATGTCATAAAATACCTTGATGTATATATACCTTATATTTATGAAACCTGTAAATGTTGAAAATACCATGGCACTAGGTGTTTTGATAATGGTAAAAAGTACTATGTGACTATCACAGAAAATAGCTGTGCTGTTTAAAGTGCATGTAAATTGCTGTAAACTGAATGAGTCTGAAAATGTGTGGTGATTTGCATATATCCCATGATGCTTTGCATTATGGAAGTATGTATGATGTATTTCTTTGAAACTTGATTTGTTGCCAATGCCCTTTGGGGTAACCCGGTTTCAGTGATTCTGCATTGTGGTTTTTTGTCTATAGCTTGTTTTGTTTTTTCCTTTTGAGCCCCCACTACCCAAGCAGACAAAGCCCACATAGGGATGAAGGGTTTTCACTAACAATGTTTAGATCAGAGATCAGTAGGTACTGGCTAAGTGCACAGAGAGGACACACATAGTCTATTGCTGCAAACTGATGTAATGAAGAAGGACTATGACATTGCTGAAGCGTATTTCCTGTATTTTGAATAAACATCACACAGAGATTGTGTGTTGAACCTGAAGTTCGTTGTCTGGTCCATCTGTTATCCCACAACCCCTCCACACTTTGCACAAAAGACGGAACTGTCCTCAACACCGCTATCTTCTTATTTAAAAGGTAAGGCTCTTTTTGGGACAGTGCCTGAATATCTCCAATCCTGGCTAAACGGAGTGCAATTGTGAAACACACATTCTAGGAAAGGATGTCCAGAGGCACTGATGAAAAAAGGTTTGAAAGGTGCCCTATACAGTGTGTTCAATACCAAATTCAGTTTCCATGGTGGCACCGGTGGTTGTAAAGATGGTCGGCCCCCTGTTGTCTGCCCTGAGGAAATGGATAACCTCCAAATAAGTTGGTTCCTAAGATTAGTCCAGCGCTGCTCCAAGTGCAGACACCTGGCCTCACAGGGTGCTCAAAGATGGACCTGTCTACCCCTTCTTGCAACACATCCAACACCTGCGGAATCACAGCCTCGGTTGGCCTGATACCTCTTTCTCTGGCCCAGTTGGCAGAAAGTATGCTATACATGATCATAAACTGCAGATGTAGAAAACTTCCTTAAGATCATTAAGGTATCCACCACTTTCTTGGAGAGTCCCTGTTTTAATGGTCTCCTCCTGTCAGGAGTCAAACTGCTAACTGAACTGCCCCAGAATTTGGATGCTGAATGGAACCTTGAGTGAGAAGGTCCCCCCAAAACGGGAGTTGAAATGGAGGGTGCTGGACAAGATTCACTAGGCCTGAGAACTAAGACCTTCATGGCCACTCGTGGGGTTATCATAAGGACATTACCTCTTGACCACCTTAACTTTTGAATAACTTTGAGAAGTAGCACTAGTGAAGTGAACAAATAAGCTCTGAGAAAATCCCTTGTCTGAAACAGAGCATCCACCGCCTCCACTTGAGGACAATGGTACCGGTTGAAGAACCTTGGTACCTGGGCATTTCCTTTTGACAAGAAGAGGTGGATCTGAGGTCGACTGAAGCTTCTGCACAGAAACTTGAACACCTCCAGATTCAAAGTCATTCCCCTGGATGATCGGTCCCTCAATTTAGCCAATTGGCCTTACATATTCAGTTCCCCTGCTGGATAAACTGCTGAGAGGGACAGAAGTTTTTTCTCTGCCCACAGCAGCACCTCTTTTGCTTCTGCTAGCATGCCCTGTCTTCGTGTGCCTACTTGACTGTTTATGTATGCCATGGTGATGGCACTGTGTGGCTTTACCTTCATGGTTCTGGACTGCACCCAATTTTGGAAATGGGTGAGGGCAAGGAATGCTGCCCTCATTTCCAACACATTTATCTGAAGCTGTTGTTTCTGGGATTTTCACATGCAGCTGAGGCCATACAGCTAGCTATACCACTGCAGTCATCATAGCTAGAATATGAATAAGTCTGTGAGTGGAGACTGCCAACTGGCTTCTCAGTCACTGCATTTCTCGACTCAGGGTCTCCCTCTTGGCTGAGGAAAGGAACACTTCTCCCTCATCTGTCTTGAAAACTGCTCCCAAATGCTACAACCTCTGAGATGGTATCATGGAACTTTTCTCCTGACTGACAATCCAACCATGTGTCTCCAGAACTTCCAAGGTTCTTGACACTGATCTCTTCACTAGTTGAGCAGTTGGAGCTCAGACGAGCAGGTCATCCAAGTAGTGGTATATGTGCTGCTCCTCCTGTCTTAATTACCCCACTAGCACAATCGCCAGGCTGAAGGCAGGGGAGTAGCCAGGATTTTAAAACCTGAAGGCCCGCATGCACCGGTACATGCTGTGTAAAGCAGGCTGGTATACCAGGCCAGCAAAATTAAGGCAGATTTAGTTATAATCTTTTAATCCAAATGAAGGCCTAGACCTTCAGGCTATAGCCTGGATACTCTCCTGGAAGGAAGAGCTCAGTACTGGAAATACTGTCCCTGGGTCAGAAACCTTAGAAACCTCTGGCGTGACTGGTAAATGGGGAAGTGGAAATAGATAACCTACAGATCTATGGATGCTAAATAATCCCCCAGGTGGACTGCCTATATGACGGATCAGAGGTGCTCCATCTGGGGAAGGGGACTGGAGCAACTGCCTCTATCTGCATCAAGTGATCCAAAGTCTGACTCAATGCCAGCCTTTTCACTTGATTTTGAGGAACTGGAGACTACAGGAAACTGTATCTCATGAGTACTGTGGAGAACTCCACAGAAAGAATCTCCAGTATCCACGCACCTGACGTCATTTCTGATAAAAATTCTGCAGTCTTCCACCAAGGGAAGGGGGCTGAGATGGGCCTTTGTTCCTTCATTGTGAGTTGCCTTCTCTTCTTCCTGCACCTCTATTACATCCGTGAGCAAAGGAACCTTCATTACTGTCACTTCTGAATCTGGAATAGACTCCCTTATTCCTCTGGTTTCCAAAATTCTGAAAGAGTTAAAAAATGGCTCTGTTCTGTCACTACTGAGCAAACCCCCGCCCTCTTGATGTTGGGTTTGCATTCTGTTGCTGTCTGGACACTAGTAGTTGCCCCTTCTAGTCCTGAACATCCTTTAGAATCATCCAGGCCAGGACCGAACAGTAACCCTCCATCAAAAGACAAGTTAAACAATTCTGACTTTGACATCTGGTCCATGACCACCTTGCAAATGAGCTTGCTCAATGGTGTTCGCTTGGATAAATAAAGATTTTGATTGATTGATTGATTGATGACCCAGTGCTGGAGCCAGACACCTGCACAGCTGCCACAATATGCTAAGTGGAGTGTGCTGACATTCATAATTTGCTCACTGTCACATCCCCCAGAAAAGTGGAGGCCGTGGACATAACTGCTAAATGTTTGTACATTCTGACTCTGGAAGAACACAGTTACCCAAAGCAGTGACCCATGAGTTTAATGCTCTATAAATAAAACATGCATACAATATACAAAAATGTTTTCTGCATGAGGCGTCCACCCTCTTGTCATTAGTGTCAATTAGGACCACTGAACCTTTAACAGTTACAGTCAAGTGCTTGACAAAATTATGTAGTGCCTTGTTTGTCAGGGGTGGAACCTCCTACTTTTTGGAACTCTCCTCCAGGAACAGGTAACATTTCATCCTCAGCCTAGGGATCTGCTTGCGTATCTCCATCCCGGTCCATTCCTGTTCAATAATCTGTCGCAGTGCGCAAAGCTTAGAAAACATTTTGGTGCAGAGAAAGAGGCAGACAAGATAGGAGTAATGTCCATGGGTTCCATGACCTACACCTCCTTCAGCTGCAAGGTCTGACAAGCTTCTGTTATGATATATGACAAAGACTTTGTATCAAACAGGGAAGGGACTGGAATATTTTTCTTAGGCTCCAACCACTTCCCCTCCTCCTCTTCCGAGGGATCCTTTTCATCATCAGAGAGCACTGTTGGTTCAGGATTTTCCTCGTGGCCCCCTGTATCCTCATCTTGACCTGCCCTGTTGCCAATGTCGGGGTTGCCTGTAAAACTAGGTGAGCAGTATTGCTCTGCTCTGGTGCACTGCGATGTGCCTGTATGGATCTCCCTTGACCTGAGGGGCCCACCTTTGGTTTGGGTGTGTTAGTGTGGATGTCCTGCAGGACACCAGAACTCAGCAGCTCAAGAGCATCAAAAAAGGATTTGCGCAACTCAGCCTTGCCATTGCCACTTGGCACCCCACGTGTTTCCCCTCCCCAGCTTAGCGGTTCGGCTAGTAGGGATCAAAATAAACATCTTAGATTGCATTACTCAAGGCAGTAAGACCCTAATGGTCTCATCTCCTCCTGCAGGTCTTACATCTCTTAAACACAACTTGTCTCCAATATGTCATGATGCCACTTCCTAATGTTCAATAAATGTACACAAAACAGGCTAAGTGATCTCTGCTGCAGCCAGTATTCCCTTTCTCTGTGCACAAAATAGGCTAAGAAACCAAAGCTGCAGCCAGCAAACCTTCTTCTGTAGCTGATTAAATGCTCCCAGACTGAGCACTAAGCTTACTGAGCCCCAGCTAAGTTTTATATTTCCTCCCCACAAACTGAGCAGATAAACTTGCCTCAGTAGAACTTCATAGCAGACTCACTCCAGAATGTACACTGTGTAAGAAGTAATCAACGTGGAGATAGGCAATGACACTCCGCCTCAGCAACTGTGCTAGATGATGTAATTAGCACTCCGAGAGAGAAAAACGTTTCTTCAGAGATTTGCTGGTGAAAAAGCTCCACCTCAGCTACTGTGCTGGGCAAGCTGTACAAGAGATGCACTCGACATACGTTCATATGGTGATGTCACGCCGAAGTATGTGACATCATGATGCCACCTGAAAAAGCACACCAAGTCAAGTGAGCTGGAGGAGTGTGTGTCCAGTGGAGTTACAAAAAAAGCTTGCTGGCAAGCCACCAGCAATGGTACAAATGCATCATGTGGAGCACCAACGACAGGAGAAAAGAAGGGTGCAAAACTGGCGCTCGGGAATGTTCGGTGCTGAGTCTTCCCAAAAAGGCTTTCCCCGATAGAAAAAAGGGTTTCTCCCTGTATACAGCCCCTGGGAGAAAACAAAAAGGACGGCACTGCTTAGCATTAGGGAGCTGCTCAGTAAACAAGATCTAATTAGCTCAACTATAACTGTCTAATCTGCTATGAAAAAAGGGAAGGGAGGGAGGGTCTGTTGCAGTAGACGATAGGGAGAGAAAAAAAAAAAAAAGAATTGGTTAGAAGTCCCACACCATTAACTGACTAACTGTGCCCCCCATAAGTAAAAAAAAAAAAAAAACAAACAAAAAAAAAATGCTTACCTTAGGCCCCAGGGTATGAGAATTGGAGGTCTCCGTTGCACACCCTATTTTTTAAAAAAAGGGGCATGTGGCACCCAAGTCAAGCACGGAAGGCATTGAAATGAGAAATATGTATAGCAGGTTAGTCAATTGAAAAGCCGCAGCTTAAAAGGCATGATTTCTAAATTTGAGGGTGCTCTCTGTTGCCGGGTAGCTCCAACCTGCCTCAGTTGCACAATCTTTGTAAGAAAATAATAAAATTATTTCTTCTAGAGAGCTCTCTTATGCTGCCTACCCCTCTAGTACCACAGCAAAGACTGAGTTGCTGATGATCTTGGAATGCTCAAGTGCCCAAACTTCTATGCCAACTGGCAGCTTTGGGTTGTGCCACTGCCTCAGTAGAGGTGTTCATTATTACCCATATAAATTAACCCCCCAGTGACAAAATGGAGTGATACAGAAATTAATTTGTTATTTACACAGGACAGCCCAGCTGAGATGCAGCATCTTGTTTCCGGTGGGGTCCTGCTTCTACCCATTTCCACAGCTGAATGGACTACAGTGCCGGAAGGTTAAGTGACATGCCCTAGGTCACACAGATGGAAAGAGTTTTAATACTAGAAAATGTCAAATTACAGTGCCAGTAAACAGTGACATCTCCCACAGAGTGTTTGTTGATAGTGGATGGCACTTTATGTATCTTGATAAAACAAATGGTATATATCACATTATTTAAATGGTATGGAAAGCACGACCAGTTGCCAATAAAAGGTCTTGGCCATCAATATAAGCAACACATTAAAACAGGGAGTCATGATGCAGAGGGGCAGAATATAAAAGCCTCTATTAAAAGAAATGTTCAAATATTATACTATAGTTAAAAAAAAATGTCATTATCTAGATCCTAGGGTTGGCTCCATCTTTCTTTCTTTTTTTTTTTTATCAACTCTTTTTTCACCTTACTGCGGGGACATCCAGCCGCCGGCCCTGCCGGCCGGGAGAGCACTAGGCTCACTCACATGATGGGGGATCCGGTACGGCCATTGCCAGTCCACTGGAGGGCCTCCCCATACCCCATACCTTTGTCTCCCTCCCTGGATACTCCCTCTTCCGGGCTGACCGGGCTGGAAGACGGGGTGGTGGCTGTGCCATTTACATTAAAGAATCTCTCACTGGACTTGCCCTACCAGCACCTGCTCTTGATTCTGGGGCTCAGGCGCTAACCCTGAAACTGACCCCTGACCCGTTAAAGGGCCCACTCTAACTACAGCCTACATACCACCTAAAAATCAAACACTGGCTCTAGCCTCCCTTACGGAATACCTTTCTTCACTACCCCACCCCTCGGACCAAATACTAGTGGGCGACCTAAACATCAATTGGCTTAGCCCCTCTTCCTCCTCTGCCCATGACTCCTTTGCTGCAGTCAATATGACTCAACTCGTTACCCATCCCACCAGGACTAACCCAAAGAGAGGTACTAGTACTCTACTCGATGTGGTCCTCTCCAATCGCCCTAATCGGATCCTCGATGTCCAAGTCCTTCCTGTCTCACTTAGCGATCACTCCCCCATACTTTTTCGCTGGACTTCCACAGTATCCAAACCATTAGCTCAGTCCATACTTCAACAGCGCCTGAAACCAGGTGGTCTGAAGAAACTCAAGGAACTTCTGTCCCAAATTGATTGGTCTCCTATACAGTATGCCCCTGACATTGATACGGCACAAACCTTCTTTATCCAAACGTTCAATAAAGCCTGCAATATCTTCGCTCCACTGACAGCCCTCCGTTCCAAAGTACAAAATGCTCCTTGGGTAACCCCGGCCCTGATCCAATAACTCAAACACAGGGATAACTTATGGCACCGTGCTACCGAAACTGGCCGGCCCAGCGATAGGCAGGTGTATGCTGCTGCCAGAAATAAGTGCACCTGAGCTATCAGAAAGGCCAAGGCTGATCACTATCAGTCCTCACTTACCTCCTCCTGGGGGAATGCTAGAACCTTCTGGGATAATATCAAACAGTTAAATGGGAGCACACGCTCCCCCCCCTCCCTTCCAGATCAATATTAATGGCACTATCTCCTCTGACCCAGCCCTTAAAGCTAACTATCTCAATACCTCCTTCACGGATCTTAGCCCTATCCTCCCTAGCGATTTTTTCAACCCTTCTCCCCCGCTGCCTGCCCCTGTCCTTACACGCCCATACTTTCACCTTCGCCGAGTCTCTGCCCAAGAACTCAGACCTCACCTAGTCAATGCCCTTAGGAGTAATAGCACGGGCAGTGACACCCTGGATCCATGTATCCTTCGACAGGTTTTAGATCTGGTCCTTACCCCAATCACCAGCCTCCTCAATAGATCTCTCTGCCTAGGGCAATTTCCATCAGTCTGGAAAATCGCTACAGTCACATCCATTCTTAAAGGTGGGGACAGGTCCTTAGCTGGAAAATACCGGCCTATCTCCATTTTCTCTCCTCTTTCCAAAGCCCTGGAAAAAGTGGTGGCCTCTCAAATTACTGACTACCTCACCAACTACAACACTCTCTGCCTGAACAGCACGGTTTCCGTGCTGTAGCCACCTTCAATACTGCTCTCTAGAGTTTTCCAATTTTCTCCACTCCTCCCTAGACGTGGCCTCTGGCTGGTGCTGTGTCTATAGACCTATCAAAAGCTTTCGACACTCCCATCCCCTCCTTCTGGATGCCCTCAGTCACTCCGGTTTTGCCACTGGGCCTGTCTCCTGGTGCGCCAGCTATCTGTCAGCCCGCTCACAGCGTGTTAAAATTAGCGGGACTCACTCTGACATCTGTCCCATCTGCTCTGGTGTTCCCCAGGGCTCCATTCTTGGACCCTTACTCTTCTCCCTATACCTTAACACCCTACCAGGTTCCTGTACTGGAAATATATTACTGTATGCAGATGACACCGTCATCTTTGCCACTGATCGTAACCCTATCGCTCTCCAGGACTCCCTGCAAAGATCCTTTAACGAAGCCGAGGGTTGGTTCAAGGAACATAGACTGGTGATAAATCTCAAAAAACCAAAACCATGATCTTCGCTCACCCACAAAACAAGTCCTGCAACTTCAAACTTCACATACACTCTGGCTCCAAGTTCCCGCTTGAGCAAGTCTACTCCTATAAGTACCTTGGGATCCATTTTGACCCCACTCTCTCCTTCCATGGCCACATATCAGCTCTTGCCACAGCTGCAAATATCTGACTAGGCATCTTACACCGGTATAAAAACTGTCTCCCCCCCGTGGCCCTCCGACTCGCGGTCACATCATCCATCCTGTCACTAGTGGATTAAGGGCTGCCAGTGTATGGTGCTGCCAATCAGACCACTCTCAACAAAATTCACACTATTCTAAACAAGGCCTGTAGGCTAATTTCTGGGGCGCCTAGGTTAACGCACACCTGTCAGCTATATGCTAAAGCCATGCTGCTTGATCTGGATGAATGCCTTAGGTATCATAACAAAAAAAACTCTCCTTGGGCTATCCCCACCAGGTCTGACAACCACCATTCACCTTGCAAAACCACAAGTTCATACTCGTACCTCTGGCAAAACCACCTTATCTATTCCCAGGGCCAGGACCTCACACGGTCAAAGAGCCTACTGCTACAGAGCCCCATCCTGGTTCAACACACTGCCCCCTTCCATCTCTGATGCCCCATCAATAACCTGTTTCAAAACGTCCCTACGGAATCACCTACTTAATACTCGAAGCTGTAATTGTTATTAGTTTTAGCCCTACTCAATCGTTATGACAAAGTCACCTGTTTAGCTGCTTATAGACTGCCTAACTATCTTATTGTATGCATCATTCCTGATTGTACCAACTTGTTGTATTCCCCCATTGTTGTATTCATTATTGTTGTAACATACTGTTGTGCTGTGTTCTATCTTTTTGTGACAAGGTACCTTTGTAAATGAGCCTCTGGCTCAAAGGTTTTCAAACTGCTGTTCAAATAAATAAATAAATACCCTGTCCAGCTGTACCAGCCCCCCCAGTGCTATTCCATGCGAGTCCTCCCGGCGAGGCAGGGCGTGGCCATCAAGCTGCACGGTCGCATCCAGCCATTCTCCACCTAGTTTTTTGAGCCCATTGGAGCACGGACGTGCAATGAAATCCAGGCATAACGTGCCGACATCTACTGTGCTCCCCCAACATGTACACTGGTATGTAGCGCCTCCGGGCATCCCCAGGGGCCGCTACAACGTGGTGGGATTCCCCAACCCTTCCCAGGATCAGGAGAGCAGTCTACGGACACTTGATCCTGATCCTCCCCATGTTGACCCACCGACAACCCGAGTCCATTCCTGAAATCGGGTTGCCAGCGTGGTGCGAGGAGTAGCATCCAGCACCTCAACCCTCAGCACTACTGGGCCGGCCGACCCCATCTTTCTAGAGTACAGTGTACAGAGCTACTAGAGAGAGCGGGAAGGACATGAAAGAGACCTGTAAGTAACTCACGGCAGTCAACAGGGTGCAGGAGGGGAGTCTCTTTCAAATGAGAAAGAGC
Source organism: Neoceratodus forsteri (assembly GCA_016271365.2). Taxonomy (NCBI): domain Eukaryota; kingdom Metazoa; phylum Chordata; order Ceratodontiformes; family Ceratodontidae; genus Neoceratodus; species Neoceratodus forsteri. Next base: position 1,491,043,292 of record CM028130.1, read on the forward strand.
ACCAGAACCAAGGGGCACGCAATGAAGCTGGAGGCGTTGGGGAGTTTAAGAGGGATTTGAGGAAGCACTACTTCACTGAAAGAGTGGTAGATGCCTGGAATGGACTGCCAGTGGATGTGGTGGAGGCACAAAAACAGTAGGGGCTTCAAGCATGCATGGGACAGACATAGGGGAATATTAGTAAATAGGCAAGGAGGAGGGAGGGTCGCCAGAGACCAGTTAGGGTCTGCAGAGGCAGGCTAGGCAGGGACTATCTCGGCAGACTGGGTGGGCAAAGTAGTCCTTTTCTGCTGACAAATTCTATGTTTCTGTTTATTGAACTACACAAACGATATAACTGCAAGAAAGGGTTCAAACAGCAACAAAAACAGAAGATGGTATGGAGGATTTAAACAAAGAGGACCATCTCTATCTGATCTGGGTTTGTCCTAAACGGAGAAGAGGAGTTTATGAAAAGAAATTACAACCATTTTCAGCTTGGCAAAAGCACTAACTCCATCTAATCTGATAAAGCTACTAAATATTATCAAAAGGTTGTGAGGGGTGTGGGGAAGTGGTTGCTAAAACAGCTGGTCAGGACTCCTGCAGTAGCCATCCAGTCTATACTAAGGTTAGCAAAAGACAATTGAGCTAGACAGCATATGTGCACAACTGAGGAATGAAGATTAAAAAAATATTCCAAAGTATAATTTCACAGAAAAGATGGAACATCTATAAATCAGACTTTCGATTAATGTAGTATCAGCTGAAACAGCTCGTCTTCAAATTAAGACCAGAGAAGCACCAAGAGGAAAAAGAACAAATAGGGCCAAACATCATCTTTTTTCTCTGTTTTCATATGTCCAGGGTTTTATTCAACTCCAAAAACTGATTAGAGTTTTGCTCATAAAAGTGCTAAAACATTGTGAAAATACATAGCACTTGCCTTACTGTGTTTAACAAACATAACACTTCTAGAACACCTATATAAATACTTTATGTACAGTTAGCATTGTCCCAAGAAAAAAACTGCTAATCAATTATTTAAAACCCTGTATGTCTTAGGTACTTGACACTGAAAACATCAAAGAGTTACTCCCAAGATGCTCACTTTTTTTTGCAGAAGAAAAAGGTACTTGTTCTTGGGGACGCACCAGCTAACCCAATCACAACCAAACTGTCAATGCCAATGAGGAGGCTCAATCAACAAAATCGGTGATCTTTTATTTTAACATGCCACTGAAAAAGCCAACTAGGTGACATTTCATGGCCGACGGTACTACTTTGTCTCAGCTGTTCACTATGTTCCCTATTAATATAAGAGACAAAATGTATTGTACTGAAAAAGTGAGCAAAAACTCATTATGTCTATAACACTACCTGCAGCCCTCCCGTACTGGGCGTCACAAACGGAGCCCAGCTACAAGATTAAGAGCCCTGCTAGCAGCTGCAGCACAGGTACTTTCATGTAAAAGATTTATTCCAAAGACTACTGCCTGTATTTTATATTCTGCCTTAACTATTTTTATGTCGGTTAAGCATAGGAGATAAGTTTTGTGTTATTTATGTTATCTGTTGCCAGCCATATTTCAGAACAGTTTTTTTGAATGTTACTTTAATTCACTCGTCTGTACAGCCTGTTCATGATTACGTTCATTTACTCCACTCCCACTGGTCTCTCATTCGGAGCGTATGTTTTGCTTAGATTTCTTGTTTGCCTAGCATACTGCTGCACTAACCTAAACTTGACTCCTCTGTTCTGCCCAAATCCATCCCACTTCTTTTTTTTTTTTTACTTCTCTATTTTATCCCCTGCCTACCGGGCACGTTCCATCCATTCCTTCAGGCAGCCAGTCCTGCCGTTGCCTCTACTGCCGACCCGCCATCCCTGCTGCTTCAACGCTCAACTGACCCAGCGTATACCTTTGCCGAGGGGCCCCTTACCCTGGAGAGGGCGACAGGGAGGGGAGATTAGAGTGCCTGAGCACTCTCTTGCTAGTGGGTGGAGTGTGGATATTGTAGCCCTGATGCTTTGTGGCAGAGAGGCGCAGGGAGGTGGGGCTGCTGTCATCCGTTCTACAAAATGAGTGGTGTTTCATTTATAGATACCTTTTATATTTTTCATAATCAGCAAAACGTGGGAGAAAATAATGTTTGTTTTCACTTTTTTGGAGGTATGGCATGAATGGATTATGCTACCTCCCTACTGGAAATATTGTTGATACTTTTTGTTCTCATGCTGACTGACCAGATGACATTACTTGTGGTTTCACTACTTGTGATGTCGTTGGGTCAAGTGGCACTCGAACAAAAAATTTCAACAATATTTCCAGTAGGGAGTAGCTTACCCCTGATATTTCTTTGCAAGAAAACTCTGTTGTTGCATCAGTCTGAGTTGCTATTAAAGCGGCAATAGCATGGAAATGTGATGTTAGGGTTTTAAACAGTAACTCTGCATCTGCCTCCCCCCAAAGCAGCCAAAGGGGGAAAGGAAACACAAGCAACCACAGACATCCATCTTCAGGTAAGACAAACAAGTGCTTCTGTAGGCATGGAAGCACATACACAGTTACACACTACCTGGGAAGTGCAGTAAAAAATTCCCTTAGGATCACAATGTAAGTTGTAAGCAAGGAATAACAAATGACAGGGTGTGATGCAATGCTAAATTACCACATGCCCAAGGTGGGTTGCGAGGCATGAAACACAGCTGAATGCCTTCAACCAGCTGTGAAGTGTGGTAGATGATTCCCAAAGGATCACACTGTAAATTGTAAGTAAGCACTAACATATGGCAAGGTGTGCAACATTACTAAATTGCTGTATGTTGAAAACCCTAACATCAAATTTCCATACTACTGCCGCTTTAATAGCAACTCTAACTGATGCATTAACTAGATTTTTTTTGCAAAGAATATATAAGGGATATGCTACCCTCCTACTGGAAATTTTGTTGATATTTTTTGTTCGAGTGCCTACTGACCCGACATCACGAGTGGCGAAATCACAAGTGATGTCATCAGGTCAATCGGCATGAGAACAAAAAGTATCAACAATATTTCCAGTATAGAGGTAGCTTAATCCATTTATTCCATACCTCCAAAAAAGTGAAACACAATTGAATCTGCTGCTATTTTTTGCTAATCATAAAAAACCTAAAAGGTAACTATAAATGAAACACCACTCATTTGGCAGATATTTTTTGTACTGAGCAACTTTTGAGCTCAAAGTGCCATGCTATCATTTTTGTTTTAAAGCTATTTGCATTCGCTTGTTGCAAAACATGAAAAAAAAAATATTTTCTGCAGTTTTTTTGCTAATTATAAAAAACTAAAAGGTATATATAAATGAAATGCTACTCATTTTGTACATATTTTTGTGCTGAACAAATGTCATGCTCACAGAACCATGCTATCATTTTCTGTTTTAAATTTATTTGCATTTGTTTCTTGAAAAAGTGACAAACAACTGACTTTTCTGCTGCCTTTTTTTGCTAATTAACAAAAAAACCTAAAAGATATGTATAAATGAAACACCACTGATTTTGAAGATATTTTTGTGCTGAACACTTTTCGTGCTCACAGTACCAGGCTATAATTTTTCATTTTAAAGTTATTTGCATTCGAAAACAGTTAGAAGAGCTAGAACACAGCTGTCAGCTCTGTCATGAGTGATGTCATCATGGAAGCCATTTTAGAATTCTGAGAGCAGGATTTTTGAATCAGAAAAGGCTTTGTTTACAGTTTTCAAATTCTATAAAACTGCATGTATATTACTTTAATAAATGCAGTTTCAGTATAAATGTAAACAGCCTCTCATTTAACAGCCTATGGAGTACTGTAAAATGTGAAATCTTCACTGTCAAATAATTTTTGCTATTTTCGCTGAAGCACTAATTTGCACTAAAATACATTTGCACTAATTAACATTAACACCTTTTATCCATTATAGTGAATGTGGTGCTTATGGCTCATCGCTAAATTTAATTTACACAATTATGGTTGTATTTGTGTTTGCGCTAAAATTACTTTGCATGAAAATAACTAGTTTTACAGTACTGTAATTTACACAAAAAAAAAATTGTAAAAAGGATGGTTTAGTTGTCCTTTAAGTTCCCATTGTCCATTTTGCTTTGCTATGTCCAAATGTGCTCAGCAAATTCAAGAGATCACCAATCACTTTTTCCCTAAGAAAAAAAAATGTGGTGGGTAGTGCATTCTCCTAGCCCGCTGAATTTACTCTCGTCTGTATCATTGCCTCTCTCACCTCTCCCCCAAACCCCAACGCAAAAATAAACTACTATTAACTGGGACTATTCTGGTATGAATTGCCCAAAAAGCGCAAAACATCACAGCAAGCATTGAAATGACACCGAAAAGTAATCCACCCAAATCAAACACCAAGGACTCTGAGGTATAGAACATTTGCGATGCACAAAAATCCCAGACTGCCCAGAATGAAGATGCCAGGGTGAATTAGAACCAGAGCCAGCTGACTGATCTAGTCACTGACCTCTGGAAAGACACAATGGCAACACTGGGAGAAATAAAAATCTGCACTGAACCAGGTACCTGACTCTGTGTTTGCTCTAGAACATGATCGCAACTTAGGCTGAGGGGGAAATCGAGATATTTTATTGCAACCAGCTTAGATTGGAAAGCAGCAACGTTAGTGCTATATACTTTTTTCTGTTATAAATATAATAATGAGGGTCGGAACCACAGGCAGTTGTAGTACACATCATACTTGCTTGCACCAAACTAAAAGTAGTAGAGAGGTACAGTATCCATTATGAAAATTATAATTGCACATAAGCATTTATGTTGTGTGTGCCAGTAAAAAAAATTGACGGCAAAGAGAGAGAGCAGTGTTGGGAATACAATTGTCAGTAGAGTGTATGATGGGATTCTGAACGTGATGGGATTTTCGGATTCGGGCTTTTGCTTGTTGGGATTATAAATGTCGGGATGTCGTACAGATCTTCTGTAAACCACAGCGTACTACTAGAATCACTCTCTGCCCTTGGTCTCTCCAATGGGGTAACTGAATGGTTCAAGAACTACCTTGAAGGCAGAATGCAACAGGTAAAAATCTGTGATGCTCTTTCAGACAGCCATCCAGTGCATTCAGGTGTCCCTCAAGGCTCCATCCCTGGACTCCTACTTTTTAGCCTTTTTCTTAACACCCTCCCACAAGTCTGCACCAACAATATGGTACTTTATGCGGATGATGCCGTCTTATTCGCTAGTTAGTCTGAACCCCTCCAACTTATAAGCAACCTACAAACTAACTTCAATATGGTAGAGGCCTGGTTCACTCAACACAAACTGCTAATGAACTACAAGAAAATGAAGGTCATGCTTTTTGCTAGTCCACACAGGCATAGATCAGTCCACTTAACAATTCCAAATAACCTCAGTTTGCCACTCGAACAGGTTCAGGAATTTAACTATCTCAGAATAACCTTAGACAGCTCACTTTCTTACACTACACATGTCAACTTTATTTCTAAGGTAATAAATTCAAGGATCGGGATTTTAAATAGGCATCGACACTGCTTACCCTGAAGCCCTCCAGTTAGCAGTCACCAGCTCAATCCTATCCATAATTAACTATTATATAGGCTATAGGCTAGTCATATATGAGGCTGCAGCAGATACAACCCTCAAAAGAATAACCATTGCACGTAATAAGTCCTGTTGACTGGTATCTGGGGCCCACAATCGCACCCATATATGTGATCTATATGAACAGACCAACTGGTTGCATCTTAAGGGCAGGATCACCTATCAGACCTGCCTACTTGCAAAAAAAAAATCAGCCTGGGCCAAACACACCCAGCCACCTGGCATCTTCTCACACAGACTCCCAAACTACACAATACTCGTAGTTCATCTAAACAGCCCTACCTTGTGCCTTTCTGCCGTACCACTCAGGCTCAGCGAACATTTATGTTCAGGGCTCCTATCTGGCTTAATGGCCTCCCCTCAGACATCAGTGTCAAATCAAAGTTTGGCCCCTTCAAGTTCAAACTTCACCAACACATCACCACGCTTAGCAGCTGTAACTGCCCTCCCTAAGCTATCCTTCCACTCTTCTTACCTATATCCCCTCATACAGTCTACATCTGCCCCCTCCTCCCCAGCAACTCCATTATTCCCCCTACCAATCTAACCCCATTTCCACCTCACTCCTAATATAGGTTACCACCTACGCCCTCCTTACTCCTTTATCCCCCACCACCTCCTCTCTTCCTATCCTCGTCTTTCGTTGCACTGCCCCTCTGGGGCCCCTACCCCACCCCCATTCATCCTACCCCAATCTCCCCCTCTGTTCATTTGCCCACTGCACCCGTCTGTCACTTTCATCTCTTAAGATCTTTCTCGCCACACAACTACTATTGACAAAGTCACTATATTGACTGCAGTATAATTTCTTTTAATTTTACAGTCCGTACCTTACATGATACCCTACATGTAATGCTATTTTCTTACTGTGCTTTATGTTTTTTTTGGTCCTTATTATGTCAACTACCTGTCTCCAGGATTCAACAAATCCAATAGCCCGACATCCTGGGCTATCAATGCAGAGTCAGGGACAAGTATTTTTCATGGAGCCGGTAGTCCACGGAAATGTACTGTGGCTTACTGCAAAAAATACCTTTTTGCCTGTTATTCTCCTTGTGTCCAGTAGGGTGCTGCCAAATCCAACCACCCACGTCCCTGTGGCCATGTGACCAACCAGCATGCTGGGTAGCACAGTTCTGTGAGGAGCCTAGGAATGGAACAAGATGTTGCTGTGGGGCAGAGAGTGAGGGTGGGAGGGAGGAGAGAGAGAGAGAGAGAAGAGCCTGCGAAGCTGAAGAGTCGGGAGCTAGCCATCGCAGCGGCAGGGAAAAGCAGAGAAGCATGATTGGCAGCATCAGATATGATCAGGTACACAGGGGAAGGGAAACTAGTAGCTACGGTGGTGACTTGGGGGGGTTGTCAAACTTGTGTCGGTAATAGCGAAGGATTCCTGTCAGCTAATAAAGGGAAAAGGACATGGTGCTAGTGTCCGTCTCATGTAAGATCGACGGAACGGCGTAACTCTTTTTTTGGCTTTGCAACCTGTTAGCATTTGCCATTTTCTGGGGAGACCTGAACTCTGCAGTTCGGGGAACCGAAAATAATGAAATAAAAAAACAAATTTAAAACGAAAGGAGGGGGAGGGTGAGGGTGACTCACTGGTGATGAGCCAAGGGGGGGAGCCGCACTCAATGAGGGGTCAGGTTTATCAAGAAACCTACCCATACTGATGAAAAAGGACTGTGGGGAAAAAAGGAACTTTGTGCGTGATTTGAGAGGCAGGGTCTGGTACTAACAGGGACTAAGAGAAAGAGTGCTCTGTCCATTGAGGGGAGAGGATGTAGTACTGAGCAAGAAACAAAATAAATAGCCCAAACTGCCTTAGGAAATAAAAAAGGGAAGGGAAAGGAACTAAAACAACCAGTACTGAGATAAGGAGAGAGGGCCATGGTTGGGCTTTTTTTCTATTATATCTAATATATCTGTTACTCTGACACTTGACGGACTTCAACCTGTATTAGTTTAAGAGAAAAAATGTAAAAATACATTATTTTTCCTGTTTTCTGATGGCCTACATCTACATAGTATTAAGAATGTAACCCCCACACCATGTATTGTGTTGCTACATAAGTTTTTAAACATTTACATTGAAATATAGCCTTCCAACCATGAACTAATATTCGAAACACTGGGACTACCATTTCTGGATGAGCCACTTGTCCTGGACTAGCATCTAATTTTAAAATTTGTCGATCCCTGCTGTCCTCCCATGACGTGGAACCTTTGTAAAAGAACCACTGGTGCAAGGGTGTTTGTAATCTGAGAAATAAATTGAGTAAATAAATAAATAAATACTGACAGCTTGGTTGGGTACATTATGTTGAAATATCTTTGTACCCAGTTTTTATAATTTGGGTAACTAGGGTTAGCTTTCTCATATTATCCATCTACTCCACACTCGGATCTCTAGGGCCAAATTTTAAAATTAACTGTTTAGTCCACTATTTAAAATGTACACAGCTAAGTCTTAAATAATTCTAACTGCAGTTGCTGGAAATGTCTCCAAAATGGTCTTAAATACTCTTACCCAACCATAATTAAGTTTACCCTTTCATACTGTGAGAAGACATTTATTTTCCAAGGAACACTGCTGCAAAATATAACCATCTAGTTTTAAAATAGCAGGGGAAGCGATTTCTTCTTCAAAGGCCCTTCAAATACCCCAGAAGGCATTCAAAGTCAAACACCGGAGAGGCCTGGAAGCCTGTAGACTTAATAAGCAGTTATGAATAAAGGTCCGTTATGCTGCTCACAAAAAACACATTTTCAGCTTGCAGAACAGACTCTAAGTTTCAAGACATGTGGTTGCTGTATATATTTGCCAATTAAGGATTTTAATGTTGTCAAATTTTGTGATCACTGTAAGAATATGAAAAAGTCTCCAATGCAAATAAAGTCCTTTAAGGATTTTATTGATGGACTTTGTTATGCAACTCTCTAGGTTTTTATTTTAATATAAATCAGTGTAAGTAAATTTTAAATAAATTAAAATCGATCAGTTAAAACATATGCCACTATAAACTGAAAAATGTGTCCACATTTATACAACTTCAGTAGTGACACAGTGATTAAGAATACATCAATGACATACAGGTACAGTGTACACAGCCCTAATAATATGTTATCACGTCTGCATATATACCAAAGTCACATTTGTAACTAACGGGAGAATAGTTTTCACAATACTTGAAGACTTCACAAATGCCCCGTGCTACATTCTGAGATCAGCAGCCGAACTTGAGCAGAATAACCAAAATCTTCACCAATGAGTTTATTTTAAAATGTTATTGTATGAACAGCATACAAAATCCTTTGCAATGTGATAAGAAAGGGTTACTCATTGCAAGATCTGGGTTTCTTCTAAGGGACCCTGATGGATGATCACACAATCTGCATTGAAGGAGAACTGCGCTGAATCTGTAAGTCATGTTTCTCAACATAAACTGTTTTTAAGTACTGGTTAAAATTGTGTTATTGTTACATCTATCCAGGCATTTTAGCAACCTCTGTAGCTGTTTCACCTTTACAGTCTGGTGGTGGGAAGTACCATTTTAGAATTGCATGATGTAGTTTATGTCCCTCTAAAGCACAGAGTTCGAAAGTACAGCATGGATGCATTGTGCCAACAATAGAAGAGTAGAATAGGGACATAAACTACATCACAGAGGTCTAAAATGGTTCTTACCAGCAGCATGTACAGTAAATCAGAAACACCCACTTTACACAGATTACACAGATTTGTGATGGCAGAAAAGGACCACACTGGCCCATCTAGTCTGCCCTTTTACCCCTCCCCTGCCCCCCTCCTCCCTTTTACCTACTCTGGGCTTCCCCCCCTCCACCCGACCCTATATGTCTATCCCATGCTCTCTCAAAACCACCCACTGATTTGGAACTCACCACCTCCTCCTCTGGAAGCCTGTTCCAGGGCTCCACCACCCTCTCCATGAAGAGCTGTCCCCTGACATTACCTCTGTATTTTCCACCTTCTAATTTGAGATTGTGCCCCCTCGTGTGTGCTCCCGCCTCCTTTTTGAACAAGCTCCCTTCTTTCACCTTATTTATCCCCTTCAAGTACTTAAAAGTCTCAATCAAATCTGCCTCTCTCCTAGTCTCCAGTGGGTACAGATTCAGCTCCCTCCATCTCTCCTCGTATGGTTTTCCCTGCATTCCGCTCACCACCTTTGTTGCTCTCCTCTGAACCCTCTCCACCATCTCAATATCCTTACGTAAGTGCGGTCTCCAGAACTGCACCCCGTATTCCAGCTGCGGCCTGACCATAGTTCTGTACAGCGGCATGAGCACCTCCCACCTCCTGCTAGTAAAACCCCTCGCAATGCAGGCCAACATACCATTCGCCTTACCCACTGCCTTACTGCACTGGTTCCCCACCTTAAGATTCCTCAATATAATCCCCAGGTTTCTCTCCTGTTCTGTTTCCTTGAGTTCCTCCCACCCAATGACGTAAGTTTCTTTCAAATTCTTCCACCCCAGGTGCACCACTGCACACCTTTTTGTATTAAATTTAAGTTGCCAGGTTTCTGACCACTTCTCGAGCTCCTCCAGGTATTGCCTCATGGCCTTCACTCCTCTCTGAGAGTCCAACCTATTGCAGACCTTCGTATCATCCGCAAACAGGTACACCCTACCCTCCAGTCCCTCTGTTAGATCCCTAATGTAGATGTTAAAGAGCAAGGGTCCCAGCACTGACCCCTGAGGCACCCTGCTGAGCACTACCCTTTCCCTGGAATGTACCCCATTAACCACCACTGCTTGACACCTTCTCTTCAGCCAGTTTTCCACCCACCTAGTAACTCTCTGGCCCACCCCCAGGCTCTCCAGCTTGTTTACCAGTCTTCTGTGCGGGATGGTGTCGAAGGCCTTGCTGAAGTCCAGATATGCCATGTCCACTGCCCCGGTCCACTACCTACGTCACCCAATCAAAACACTCTATCAGGTAAGTCTGACATGACCTTTCATTTGTGAAGCCGTGCTGCCTTTCATCTTGTATACAACTGGCTACCAGGTATTCCATCACCCTCTCCTTTATCAGCGTCTCCATTACTTTCCCCACCACCAAGGTGAGGCTGACAGGGCAGTGGTTGTTAAACTTTTCCTTGCTTCCCCCCTTGTGTAGTGCAACCACCTCCGCTCTCCTCCAGTCCCCGGGCATGACCCCTGTGTCCAAGGACAAACTGAACAATCTTGTCAGAGGTGGTGCCAGCTCCTTCCTCAGCTCCCCAAGTACCCTTGGGTGCAAGCTGTCTGGTCCCATTGCCTTGTTCACCCTTAGTCTGCCCAGTTCTTCCCTTACTCTATCTACTGTGAACTCCACAGAATCCAATTGCCTGCAGTTTACCCCGTGTTCCCCCTGCACTGGCCCTCTCCCCTCACCCTCTTTCATGAAGATTGAACAGAAATAGCTGTTTAATGCCTCTGCTTTCTCTAAGTTCCCCTCCAGTTTTTTTCCACCCTCCCCCAACCTCCCTTATCCTTGCTGTGCCTTTCTTCTCTCTTCCACATACCTAAAAAAGGATTTATCACCCGTTCTGGCTTGGTTAGCTATCCTCTCCTCAGTGACCTCTTTGGCGTTCCTTATCTTTTGTCCTGCCTCCCTTCTCTTTTCCCTGTATGCCTTCCTATCCTCATTCATTTGTGTCTTCTTGTACCTCCTAAACGCCCTGTTCTTTTCCCTGACCACCCACACCACCTCTCTTGTAAACCAAAGAGGTCTCCTTCTTCTTCTTCTTCCTTTTCTGACTCACCTGATGCTTACGTCCATGGCTTTTAGCACCTCTCCCTTAACAGCTGCCCACAATTCTTCCACATCTTCCATATCCCCAGCCTTGACATGTCTACCCAACTATCATCCTCATCCTGTTAAAGTCTGCCCTCCTGAATTCCATTACCCTCATTCTCGTCCTGTTTCCTTCCCTGCCCGGTTTCATTCTGAGCCTGACAGATCTGTGGTCACTTGTGCCTATTTCTTCCTCCATCTCTACCTCCTCCACACTGTCTCCATTAGTGAGAACTACGTCCAACAGGTTTCCCCCCCCAGAAGGCTCCCTAACCTGTTGGTGCAGGAATGCACCTTGTAGTGCTTCCAAGATCCCCCTGCTCCTAGTTGATGATGCTGATGGGATCAACCAGTCGATGTCCGTGAGGTTTAGGTCCCCCACTAGTAGAATTTCCCCTTTTTTGCCATTTTTGTTACTGATTGTAATAGTTGCTTATCCCCATCTTCCCCCTGAGTAGGGGGGTCTGTAAACTACCCCAACTCTCAATTGCTCCCAATTTCCCTTGTCTAAAGTGACCCACATTAACTCCATTTCCCCTTCCTCATCCAGCTCCTCCGTGGCCCCAATCTCTTCGTTGATGTATAATGCTACTCCTCCACCCCTTTTCCCTGTACTGTCTTTCCTAAACAATCAGTATCCAGGTATGACTGTCTCCCAAGCATGTTGCTCCTTCCACCAAGTCTCACTCACTGCTACTTTGTCGAGACCCTCATCCACCATGGCGGCTTCCAGTTCCCTTAGTTTATTCCCCAGACTCCTAGCATTGGCTACCAAACTCCTCCACCATGTGGCTCTCTCATCCCTACCCCCCCTCAATCCCTCCCTGTTTACGCTTGTTTCCTTCATTACTTCTGTGTCCTGGGGGGGGTTGGGGGAGGCTGACAGCCTCTCAATTCTTTTACCTGTTTGAGTGTCCCTGACATTAACTCCCCCTAGAATTAGTTTAAATGTAACTTCATTACTATAAAGTCTTCCACTTCACTCTTAAGTACAGTGGCCCCTTCTGTGCTCAGGTGAAGTCTATCAGGGGCATACAGCCCCTCTTCATTCCACGTTGAACCCCAGTCACCTATCAATCCAAACCCCATCTGCCCACACCACCCTCTCAGCCATGTGTTGAATTCTTCTATCTTTTCCTTCCTCAGTGTGCTTGCTCTAGAAACAGGCAACAGCTCCAAGAAGGAAATGGAAGGAAAAACCATGTTACTACTACAGAATCTAGCAAGCTCTTTGAACCAGGCCTTAACCTCCATCAGACTGTTCCCCTCCAGGTCACTGGCACTTAGGTGAAACACCAGGTGTTTTCTCTCATCTAGGTGCCTGCCCCAAGGTGGTATATTGTGCCTCACCTTGAGTACTGTCATTCCGGGCATACTGAACCCATACCGCACTGTTTCTTGCTCCCCTCCTCCCCATTTGATTCCCTTGATAATAGAGTCCCCTATGAGGGCTACCCTGGTGCACACTTTATCCTGAGTGCTCTTTTGGTGCTCCAGTTTACACCCTTGGATAACTAAAGCCTGGATATCAAGATCAATACCAGAATTTGAACCAGTATTTAAAAAACAGCTTTTGCTGGGAAAAAATAATTTAGAGATTCAGTGCAGTTCTCCTTTAAGCCCATTCCCATGTGATGCCTCAGAATCTTTGGTACAGTGACTGAAAATAATGTTTCTGCACTGAGGTGATAATGAGCTTTCTACCCCTCCAAATGCAGATCTTTTAGCTGAAATTACATAGAGAATTGTGACTCTGAAGATGGATTAATTTGCAAATGTTTTGGTGGAAAAATATTTTGTGAAGCACACATTAAGCATGGGGCTTAATGTTAAGCTGCCGGCCCTTTAAGAGCACTTAGAACTTGCATGTAACAATTTGTTGCACTACCTGGCAGTGCCATGTATGCCTGTCAGTCAGAGTATTTGTCAGTCTAGGGCTTGTCCACATGAAGAGAACATCTGCAGCACAGAATAAACCGGCCTTCTTATTATTTTATGTGTCCGTCTAGTTATTCGCACGGTCCAGATGGTGTCCTCACCAGCAGCACCAGCACCAACCGAAGGGTCTGGCAGACCACAGAGAAGCTAAGGGGTCTTTTAGTGGTGGATCAAATAACCAAAATGCCACACATGGTGGAGAATGTGGCCCTTCTTCTGTCCAGACCCCATCTTGCTTGCCTGCATCGCTGGTTATGCCAAATCACCCCAGTATGCCTGAACTGTCTGAATGCTGACGATTTCACTACAGCCCTGGCTGCCAGAGAGAAAACGAACTGTCTCCTGTATTATACAGCGGCCTGCGGCCCTCCTACAGTACCTGGACACTCAAACCAAAGACTGTTTACCACTGCTAACAAGCAGCTCAATGAATGAACTGTTAAAATTCAATTTGTTCATCCCTGTGTCTAAAAGAGCTCCACAGACTGCACACACACACCCCCATGGCAGGCATCTGTCTATTTGCCAAGCAAACAAAAAAAAAAAAAGAAGGAAAATCACAAATCAGCACTCCGGCTGCCTCTCAACTAGAGCCAACCACAACCTGCGGCTCTGCCCTCCACCCCGACTTCAGTACTGACTCCGCGAAGCAGCATGCCTCTCGCTCTCTCCACTTTAGGGCTCAGCCTGCCGCCTGACTGCTCCTCTCAACTGTGGCTTTCCATTTGCCAGTGCCACAACGGAACACTCACTGCTGCTCGGCCATGCTCAACAAAGGCCGCCCAGTACCTAAATACACAGCCAAGGAGCAAACAAAATAAATAAAAATACGACAGGTCTGCCAGCAGTGACTTCTCCACAGTCTGACTCGTTTGCTCCCCAAGCCTCCTGCTCCCTCTCGTATATGCAGCAGGCCTGCTCCTCAGCCCTCCAGCTAGCTTCGCTATGCGGCTCAATGCCGCTTCTCCTGAAACAACTTACTGCTGCAGACCAGTCTCCTCTTGCCCCTGCAACCGCATACAGCTTCTGCTCTCCTTGACTCGCACCTGCAAGACTCTCCAGCAGCTCTGCTCCCTCAAAACGCCACTGCCGCTAAAACAGAGCGTTTTACTGCCACTCAGCCACGTAACACAAATGGGCCCTGCCTACCTAGAGGGACCACTTACCTCGTGGCTCAATGCCACTCTCTCCTACTCTACCTCCCGACAGCAACCCTCAGGGCACACAAAAGCCAGAACTGGAGCTCTGTTCCTCGCTCCCCCTTCTCTCTGCAGCAACGCTCCCCTTGAAGCACAGCACGCTTCCACAGGGAGCAAACAAGCAACAGAGCGATCCTCAGACCCCGCTTGCCTACGCTTCTAGAAGGAGTCAGATAATAAAATAAGAGGGGCCAAAGAAGAGAAGCGCCAGGCAGCCACCACAAACACCTAAGCCCTGATGGATCAAAATAAATAATACTACTAAATGAAACAGGGACATCGACAGAATCAAAAAAATAAATCAATAAAAAGCAGCAAAATAAACTAAACGAGCAATTAAATACAGAATTTTCACCAGTTGTGCCACTCACCACAAAACTCCCGGCATTTTCAGCTGGGGAAGAAGGACAGCAGGGCAGCAATCGCCATTTTGACCATTGCAGAGCAGCCAGGCAGCCTCGTGGCAAGAATCCTCCATCTTGAGCAGATCACAACAACAAGACAGGAAGTGAACCTTGACCCCCCCTGCTGGCAGCCATCTTGCTACAGTCAGGCCAGTCAAAACCCACAGGAACTGCATGTCACAGTTCAGCAGCCATCTTGTGAAGGGCACAAATTGACCTCACTCCATTGAAATCAATGGACACTGCAACAAAAAGCTGATTTTTGCAACAAAACCTTTGTTTAAATAACAAACAACACAGAATTGAGTTGAAAGTTCTTTATTAAGACGTCATTGATGAACTTTGCTACAAAAATGTGTACTTTTGTCTACAAACATAATTTTTGCTCGGCGCTTCATCTACGACACAACGTCCTGTCTCCTGCATGACGGCAACTCCTTCCCACCCATATGACCTTCGCTCAGTGAAACAAAGCTCATCTCCAACCACAATGTCTGACGACAACACAGATATGGGCGCCGGAGCGTCTGGAGTCCTACCTTCACCTACCTCAAGGGCATGGGGCTACAAAATCAAAACAATCCTCCATGACATCCAGTCTTCTATTTCTGCTCAAGGAGCATCAGCTATGCAAGCCATTCAAGATGATTTGGCTTACACTAAAGCCATTGCACCACAGTCCACGGCCCATACCAGCCTATAATCAGTACCCTTCTCAGCCTTGCCTCACGAAGACGCTATCGACTGGCTGGAACACTTCCAAGCATGGATTTCCTTCAATGTTTGGACTGATCCCTTGTGCATCTCCAATGCCTTGCACTTGCTTCTTAGAGGGACTGCCATTTCCTGGTTCAACGCACTTCCAGACCAAGTCAAAGGAGATACTGCCACACTGTACACCACCATCAAAGCCCATTTTCTCCAAGCACATCCACCCTGGTTATTGGAGCAACAGCTGTGGGAACGTATAATGCAACCCACCGAATCTCTTGAAGCCTTCATTGTGGACACTGAGACTCGATGCAAATGCCTACAGAAAAACAGAGAAAGATCAAGTAACAGCCTTTGTCCAGGGACTGCCTCCTCAATTTCGTACCTATGTCATACAGCAAAAGCCAATTACCTGGACAGACACCATCCAAGCTGCACAGCTAGCTCAAGAGTCCATTTCAATGTTCTAGTCTGCCGGTGCTCAGGCACCCCAAACCTCACAACTGGCTGCACTTACCACATGTATTCAACAGCAACAAGCAATGATTGACAAGCTTATTTCTACTGTCAACACCTTACACATCAGCTCAACTGCCTCCTCTGCAAATACTAATGCTATGCAAATACCTCAACAGCGACCGGATCCATCTCCGCCTTCCCGAGAGCCCGTGACTTGCCAGTGGTGTGGATTCAGGGGACACACTGCCGCTGTCTGCCGGAAGTTAAAATATTACCACAGGACTCAAGAGGACCACGGACGCTCACCATAGCGCCAACAACATGATAACCCAACTACTCCCAGGATCAGGGAAATAAGCGCCGCCCAACAGACTAGGGGCCTTTGTTGGGCAGGGGAATACAGCAACTGACAGCCCCTTTGACTCTCGCAATTCAAACAAAACACTTCCTCCAACTGCAAACTCTGGCACACTCTCACTTCCAGGGGCAAGGGTACCTGTCATCCGATCACCTCTCCTAGCAAATTATGTACCTGTAACCATCGGAGATTGGTCTACGCATGCCTTGGTCGACACTGGCGCAGAAATATCAGTTATCAACAGCAGTATTCTAAACAACCAAGCTATTCATCACATACCTAATGTCTCTCCAGCTGACATAAAGTACATTATCACAGCAAGTACAGCTACAGTACCTATCACAGGCATGGTCCATCTCAAGCTCCACTTTGGCTCACAGCAAGCTCCTGTCAAGTTTTATATAGTGCCTGATCTTCAACCTGCAATATTTCTAGGCCTGGACTTTCTCAAAGCTCACAAAGCCATCCTAGACTTTGCCTCAAGCAAACTGTCGCTAGATCCTCGGAGGCAACTCGCAGCTATAGACTCAGTCACTGTGCCTCCTCAGTTGGAAATGGTTTTGATTGCCAAGATTCGAGGTGAACCACTTCCACAAGGTGTTGTTGGCATCGCCACAGGATCCTCCACGCTGCATTCGTCAGGTCTCCTTCTGGGAAATACCTTATCGGTGGTGCACGATGGCGTAGAATTCCAAAAATACTGCAACTTCACAGATGAGCCAGTGGTCATTTCAAAGGATGCCAATATTGGAAAGTTTGTCTGCTTGTCTTCAGGGGACCAGCTCCATCTCATGCAAGAACCTCAGTCTGGTTCCACCAACTCTACTCCTGTCAGTACTATCGTGACCACTCCAGTTTCAACAGAGTTACCACTCAGTCAGCGACTATCCTCTTCCAAACTTCCAGCATCTCCAACAGAAAAGCAACAACTTTTGAAATTCCTGGAAAATTACCCAGATGTCTTTGTTGGTTCAGACAACAAGCTTGGATGCTGTGATATCCGCAACACACCATCGAAGTACAGCCCAACCAGAAACCAATCCATCAGCAAGCCTACAAAGTGGGACATAAACAGAAAAGTCCTCGAGGACATAATCAAAGACATGTTTGACCAAGACATAGTCAAAGACTATACAAGCCCCTTGGGTGCACCTTGCTTGCTGGTGGTAAAAAAGGACAAAGGGTATCATTTTGTGGTAGACTACAGAAAACTCAGTGCCTACATGGTGCAGGATGCTCATCCCTTGCCTACAACCAAAGATGCTTTAGAGAGTCTTGGTGCAGCCATTCCTGCTTACTTTACCACTCTAGACCTTCAGAGTGGGTTCTATCAAGTTTCCATTGATCCATCTTCTCATCCATAAACAGCATGGCACTGCCACTTGGGACTTTTCCAGTTCAAACGTCTGCCTAAAGGTCTTCAGAACAGTCCAGCCACATTTCAACATGTTATGGAAGCTGTACTACGTGGGTTGTCTTGGAAATCTTGCCTAGTCTACCTGGATGATGTGCTTGTTTTCAGTAGAACTTTGCCAGAGCACCTCCAACATCTCCAAGAAGTGTTTGAATGTCTCAGACAAGCCAATCTCAAGCTTTGCCCAGAAAAGTGTTGTTTTGCGCAGCATCAAATTCATTACCTGGGACATGTGCTTAGTTCTCAAGGCCTCTCTCCAGATCCAGACAAGCTCTCAGCAGTCAAAGACTATCCAGAGCCTAACAATCTCAAAGCCCTTTGAGCTTTCCTGGGCTTGTCTGGCTACTACCGAAAGTTCATTTGCAACTACGCCAAGATTGCAGCTCCACTGTACGTCCTCACCAAAAAAAGGGATGTGACTATATTTGGACTTCTGAATGTAAAGAGGCCTTTGACACCTTAAAACAAACCTAATCTCTTCTCCAGTATTGGCCTACCCAAGGTTCGACCAACCATTTAAACTCTACTCAGATGCTAGTCCCTTTGCAGTGGGCGCTGTGCTCTGTCAAATTCAAGATGGAACAGAATGAGTTGTCTCCTATGATGGGCGCTCTCTTTCTTCAGCTGAGCAGACTAAGGCATCACAGAGAAAGAATGTCTAGCCATGGTATTTGCAGTGAAGAAATTTGACTGCTACCTTCGCTACTCCTCCATTACAGCTATCGCTGATCACTCTGCCCTCAGATGGTTATTTGAAATGAAGGAGCCAACAGGCAAGTTTGCCCGATGGATCCCCATGCTGCAATCCTACAACTTTGAAATTCAATACAGACCAGGTCGAGTTCACTCAAATGTTGATGGTGTAAGCTGGAGACGATATCCCTCTGCATCCTCATCAACAGAGGAAGAAACCTGCTTACAATCTCTTCCCTTCCATGCCATGGATGTGTTTCCTGTGGACACTCCTACAGCACCTCAGATTGCTTTGCTGCTCCCTACTGCTTCTACAGAGACACACACAAATCCTCAGTTACTGCAAGCAGCCAAAGAGCTTCTCATCTCCTCTACATCTGATTTGCCCCTGGCAACTGTTAAAACGCAACAAAGAACTGACACTCAATTTAGAGACATAATCTCCTACTTAAGAGTCTGGAACCTTACCGCAACAAAAGAAACATCGCCAAGATGTACTTTTCCTTGCTTCACAGTACTTCCTCAATGACGGTGTGATCTCTCACATTTGCACCAAGGAAGGCAAGGGTCATCGCACGGACAGAACTCACGTACAGCTAGTTGTGCCAGCCTCTCTCATCCCTTAAGTTCTTCTCTCCACTCATGCCTCTCCACTTTCGGGAGGTCATATGGGAATACACAGAACTCTGGAAAAGACAAGGCTTCACTTCTTCTGGACACACATGAACAGGGACATTGTCCAGTTTATAAAATCCTGCCAGGCCTGCTCTCAGAGAAAGCCTCCTGTCAAACCAACAAAGGCACACATTATCCCCAATGCCTGTGGCCACTGAACCATTCCAAAGAGTCAGCACGGACAATCTTGGGCCCTTATCAACATGCTCTGACTCTGGTAACAAATACATCCTTGTCTTTGTGGACTACCTGACGAAGTATTTGGAACTCATCCCCCCTAAGAGACATTAAAGCCACCACTGTGGCAAGTGCCTTTCTCACTACAGTCATCTGTCGTCACGGTACCCCATCGTACCTACATTCAGATAGAGGCACTAACTACCTGCCCACCACTGTCCGAGAAACTTGTAAACTTCTCGACATAAAAAAGACACATACCACAAGTTACCATCCACAATGCAACGGACAGAGTGAAAGAATGATGTCTACCATTCTCAGTACACTCTCCAACTATCTGGATGAGACTCATGACCAAGGCCCCTAGAATTCTGCGGCCGCAGAATTTTGCGCAGGAAACTTGCAATCTACATAGAACTTCTATTGGTGTCAGAGAATTCACTCTTCTTGGTGATTTTTATTAATATTTCTGTTTATACATAGAATCTGGTTCCTTTCCCTCTTTTATATCCAAACCCCCATATGTTCAGAATGTGATGTTATCATTGCTATAACATCATACATTAGCTAACGAAATGGCTGAATTCTGCAACAAAAATGAACAATCACTTCTCTACCACAGCTCCCACTGCCAGAGATGGTGGCACAGCACATCATGCATGGTGATATTTGCTCAACCTGCACTACAGTTTTCAGTCTTACATTGTTGCACTAGGGCCAACTTAAACAAAACCTTGTCAATAGCACAGACCTGTTAATTCCATACCTCACTTTGTACAAACCTATTTGTGCCTTTAAGGTATAGAGACGCTATCTGAAATAACTGATAAAATGAATTTAACTGTCTACATTTTTAAGAAAAATAAAGTAATTATATCCAGAAAAGTGAAATATAATAATGTGCAGACCTGTTGAAAGAATAGACTTGTTAAATAAATAATTGCACTGTATGCATTTTTGCCAGGGTTATTGATTACATATTGTCATTGGTTGATAGGATCAACTAAAAGTTGAGAAATGTTGTGTGCAGGGACAGCTGTTGGGCCAGAGGGTAGCATGCTGCGTTTCCGTGCCAGCAACTCAGGTTCAGAGATTAGCTCTGGGAGCTGGCTGGGCAGCACAAGGATTGGTGGAACACATCACTGCTCGGAGCCTGAGAAGGTATGGTGCAGTGTTCTGTCACATGGTGGACACATTGTGATGGGCCAGAGAGCTGTATCTCACAATTGGTTCACATGCATGTCATGGCCTGATGGTGTTACGCAGTGTGTCAGGGGAAGCAGGTTGACGTGAAAAATGAGTTTTGCAATAACTCCTCTATTCCATTTCCAATGGGACCTGTATGAATAAGGATGCAAGTTCATGGAAATTAAAATACACACACACACACACATATACAGTATCTCTGTCTCTCTCACCACACACACACACACACACACGCATGCATATTTGTATGTATGTATGTTACAGACTGCATATAAATATATAAGTGATACACAGTGGGAACCTCATGAGTGGTGTAGAAAGCACATACAAACATATAAGTGATAGACAGTGGAAACCTCATTAGTGGGATAGATAGCATGCATACTGAAATACCTTATTTACCTTATTTATCACATAAGATCCCCTCTACATATGTCATTTATGCAACAGGCTAGGACCTTAAGGGAGAGACATTTGTTTTACTTTTTTAGGCATAAAATTATTTTTATAAGTCTGTTATTTTTTGAACTAGTGTTACTGTGCTTTCCACCATCCTGACTGCTATAACCACTGCCATGACAGTGAAGTTAGGATGACAAGCTGACACTGTTATGTGGTAGTTTGTTAGTGCCGCAGAACTTCCGCAGAAATTACAAACCACCGACGATGTTCTGCGGCAAATGGTAGTCTTGCCGCAGAACTTGGTCCTACTGTGCCACAGAAAAGTAGGGGCCCTGCTCATGACACCTGGGACCGTTTTGTTCCCTTTGTGCAGTTTGCATACAATACCAGCCCCTGTGTTGACAGCACAGAATACACACCCTTCTTCTTAGTCCATGGACGTCACCCAAGAACTCCACTGGACAGGGATCTCTCGCTGCTAGAGGTGCCAAAGTCAGCTTCTTCTTCTTTCATTATCCCTCTTCTGGAAGAGCTGGAACTTGCCTGACAAGCTGCAATTACCACGTTGGGCCAGAGAAAATTGGCAATACAAAATATGTCTGCAGTCAAGGCGCATGAGCCTTCATTCTCTGTTGGGGACAGTGTTTATTTGTACCGACCTGTTCTTGTTCCGGGTGCCACCAAGAAACTGCTTTGCCCCTGGACTGGTCCCTTCTACATCGTAGAAAAGCTTCCTCCAGTCCACATTCGTCTGTGACGCAAGTCAGATGGCAAGTTGGTACACAACAAAGTCCATATAAACTGACTAAAGCATGGGTACCTAAATAACAACCTTCCAGATGACCCCAGTCCTCCCAGAAATGAAGCTGCCCTTGAGCCTGCCATCCTCTCTGAAGCTGAGATCCCTCCAGACAACTTGCAACTCGTTCCTACAGATCTTCCCACTCCTGACACTCTCCAGCCGGATTCGGTTTTACCAGATGATTTGCCTGGGACTTCCTCTTCTTCTCAGGACTCTCTTCTACATACCACAGTGTACCAAGTTGAGAAGATCTTAAGGAAGAAGTTTGTCAATGGATCCTGGACTTAGAGTAAAGTGGTGTGGATTCGATAGTGGGCAGCACTTCTGGGCCGCTTTTAATGACCTGACCCCCTCCTGTCAGGAACTAGTGCAATCCATGCATGCCTCCATTCCCACTGACTGGAAAAGTCAATGGAGGTCTTGCATTTTTGTTACCGGACTCAATGTGTTGTGGGACTGAATTTTCTTTCTTTGGTGATAGTCTCTGTGTTTAATTATTTTGCAGTAAATGTCCTTGTACCTATCTTACGCAACTGTTCTATGGTACTATTTACCTGCATTAACGCTTTTTCCCCTTAGGAATGTCTTTACATTGACAGTCCACCTGTTTGTTACTGTCATGCAACTGTTATTAAAGTGTGAGCCTGCATTTTGGGTATCCTCCTGCTGCTACCCTTCCCTCTCTTCCCTTTTCCTTCCCCCACACTTTAGCGCTTGTGGCATGACCGAGTCTCAAGTACTACTGTGTCCCCCCCCCTCCGGTGCTACTCTGACTGGTCCCCAGTGTAGTCCAGGTTCTTTCCTCCCCCCTTCCCTGCAGTGGAATTCTGTTTTAGTGAAACTAATGCCTTGTAATGCATGAAAATGTTTTTTTTTGCCTTTAAAACTTACTTCAAATATTTCTTAGAAACTGTTATAGATTTATTGCTTGTTCGAGTGGTGCTCACGTTCACTGTTCCAGTGGTGATGTGATGCACACATTAAGCATGGGACTTAATGTTAAGTTGCTGCCCCTTTAAGAGCACTTAGAACTCGCATGTAACAATTTGTTGCACTACCTGGCAGTGCCATGTATGCCTGTCAGTCAGAGTATTTGTCAGTCTGGGGCTTGTCCTCATGAAGATAACTTCTGCAACACAGAATAAACCTGCCTTATTATTATTTTATGCGTCAGTCTAGTTATTCGCACAGTCCAGATGGGGTCCTCACCAGCACCAACCGAAGGGTCTGGCATACCACAGAGAATGTAAGGGGTCTTTTACTGGCAGACCAAATAACCAAAACGCCACAATTTTAACCATGTAAAGGAGGAAGACTCATTTAAAAGACTGAGCATACTAATAACCAGGGGTTGACCATAACTTTTTTTTGTACTAACTAGAAGGACAAGTTGATTCAAAATTGTACTAGTATGCAGATGGTTGCACTAGTCAACATCATACTGTGCAAGAAATGTCCATGATTATGGCACATTTACCCTACTCCTTTATTGGTTCTTGCCACCAGCAAAAATACAAGCCTTGTAGGCACACAAGCTGTCCCCAGTGTTGTCTGCCTCTCCTATGTTTTCCTAGTTCCATGCCTCTCCTTCAAGCAAAATGATCCCATGGCAGCAGGTATTCAACCAAACAGCCCTGGCTCTGCAAACATAATAGCTGACATCATCATGTGCCTCACCACAGACTCAACCCATTCACAGGGTAATGCACAGTCAAGTGGAGAAAAGCACGTTCATTCCCCACCCTGTGACCAAACAAGAGACCGGCACTTCAGAAGTGTTCTTGGTGCAGTATGTGAGCCAGAGCAGAGCTAAGATTTCATTAAAAAGGTGTAAGTGTGTGTGTGTTGGGGGGGGGGGGGATACGCATGGGGCTTAGGACAGGCAACTTTGTGACATTTTCATTTAAATATATATCAGGTACAAAAGTATTAACTTTAAAGTAAATGTGTAACGTTCCCCAAATGCCTTTTACACATAGTACACCACTGCCAGACATGCTTCAGATGTTGAAGCTGCAATTTGTTTTGTAAAAAAATCTGTCATAGTCATTTTATATTATGTTTTATCAGCGTTTTGTCCTCCAGTTTCCTCTGTGTGGCCACACCCCCAAAATTACATCATACCAGGTAGCTGTCTATGTTTTACATACAGCAACAAGGAATTCTGGGTAATTTATAATGCTGCCTTAAATGTGCCTTACTCAGACATGCAGTCCCTTATGTTGCTGGTGGTGAGCAGTAATATGTAAATAATTGTAGCAAAGCATTGTGGGTAAAATACAAACCTATTTTACAATTTCCTTACTCTGAGATGCTGTCCCAAATTTGTGTGGTGATGTCAACCATATAAGCTTTTGTTTGTTTATTTTCACAGCAATGCATTGTACATAACGTTAATAACTTACACGACTTCTATACTGAGAGAAGTTGGCTCTTCTTTCTTCAGTGAGCACAGAAAGGTGGGCAAGCAATGTGAGAAGGCAGTAAGGAGGGCTGGGGGGATACTGGGATGTATAGGGAGAAGCATCAACAGTAGAAAACAGGAAGTTGTTATCCCTCTATACAGACAGTTGGTGAGACACCATCTGGAGTACTGCGTGCAATTCTGGAGACCCCATCTCTGCAAAGACATAAACAGAGTGGAGGCTGTTCAGAGGAGTGCAACCAAAATGGTGCAGGGTCTGCACCAGAAGACATACGAGGAGAGACTGAAGAAACTTAATATGTATACCCTTGAGGAAAGGGGGGAAGGGACATGATAGAAACTTTCAAGTACCTCAAGGGAATTAACAAAGTACAAGAGGGTAGCATCTTTCAGAAGAGATATGTAAGAACAAGGGGGCACAATTTGAAGATAGAGGGGGGATGGCTCAGAGGTAACGTTAGAAAATATTTTTTCACAGACAGGGTTGTGGATGCATGGAACAGCCTTCCTGTGGAGGTTGTGGAGTCAAGAACAGTGGGGAATTCAAGAATACATGGGACAGGCATAAGGCAATTCTAGTGGGGGTTAGGAGGAAGTAAGCTGTTGATTAATGAGAATCTGCAGCTTATCCATCAGGTAGAGAAATGGACAGACTATGTGGGCCAAGCAGTCCTTATCTGCAGTCCAAGTCTATGGTTCTATATTAAATATAATACCCTGCATACTAATTTACATAGTGAGGCATTGTGGGTACAGTAACTGTTTCCCTGGTATGATGTCGCAGCACTGAGAACAAAAGGGGCAGGTTATGCAAATGAAGCAGAGCACCAAAATAAAAGGATTTTTTTTTTCATGGAAAACAACACCGTTTGGCAGTCTGAATGGTAGGAGACTGAGTCACAACACCTACAGGTTACTACTTCCATTTGCTATGGGAACCTTCAACATTTACTTTAAGGGAAGGGCTTATGTAACCGTCAGCATTCAGAGATACTACCCCAGACTATATTGTAGCAGTTCCCATCATGGTTTAAAATTTGCCAGCTTCCTTGATATATTTTATTTTGTCTGATTAGACAATGTGCAGCACATTTTACATATAATCTACTGGTATTCCCGGAGTCCCTGATCTCACAGTGCACTATATCTGCACTGAGTATTGTTAAAGGGATTGGGCAAAACCTGGCTAAAAAGACTGCAAAAGCTTTAACCCCAACATGACAGGTTAGGCATGGGCACACACCTCCTGTGTTCTGCCAACACACATTTACTGCCACGACTGGTAGATTCATGCACAGTGCACACTTTTTTGTTACCTGATTCAGCACCGTGCAGACAAACTGTACTGCGACAAGTGATGTAGCTGGATAATGGGAAGAGTTGTAGATTATGGGTAACAATGGTGCAACAGAAACTCTAATCAGAGTGTCTGCAGGAAAAGATATCACGTAAACTAGACACCAAAATATCTGGAACCATGCCAGAAACTGCAAGTTAGTTGTTAACTCTTGGGGGCTGAAAATGATACAGCTATGAGACCTTCCCTTTAAGATGCTCTTCCCCAACAATACCTGTATTTTTTTTTTAAACACTGCCCATTCATGTGCCCTGAGGAACTTGTCCCAAGACAACAATGGTGTGATCATGATTCACATTTCAACTTTTGTTAGGTTACCATCTTGCCCTGCCAGACAACTGCAGCTCTTCATGAGCTGTTAATCACTCATGGCAATCTGAAACAGTGAGGGAGAGTGGCATGATGATAGGAACCTTCTAAAGTACTTCCAACAGCCAAGGAGGACCAGCACTAGTCAACATGGACAAGTAGAGGGTTAGCTGCACTAGTCCTAGGCAATTTGTACTATGTCCCGGACAAGTAAAACAATGTTAAAGTCAACCCCTGCTTATAATCAAAACAAAAAATGAAGTTACTGAAGAAGCTATTGTTGCTGACCCAGAAGGGAGGAAGGGAAGGGCTAGTATGACCAACCATCACATTCCTTTGAAGAAACAGTTGCTACAGTGAGCGACTCTTCTAAAATCAAGAATGGGATGGATGACGTCACATTACTTGCAGACTCTTAGCAGTACCTGGGAGAAGGGTTCTATGATATATTTTTTGGAAATAGGTTCTGAAGCACACAAATGTCAAATATGACATCTCTCCTTGCCTGGACTGCCAGGACATAATGTGATGTCCAGGTAGCAGCTTTACACATTTCTAATAATGGGGCATCTCTCTGTTTCCACTGATACAGCTGTCCCCCTTTTAGAAAGGTTCTTTATTCTCTCATGGGGAATTTTTCCTGCTTTTTGTAGCAGGATGCAGTACAGGTCCTGATCCATTTTGGATTCAGGATGTCTCTTCGAAACTTATGTACAGTACAGTACATTCGTAAGTAACAAACAACTGTTTGTTTTTTAAGCTCTTGCCTCTTCTGTTCTAATTTTATAAAAACTAAGTGGTCTCTTGGTGTTCAAACAAGGAGTTTCTCCTCTCCTTTGTTGAAATGTGTTCTAGATAAACAGACAGGTAGAGGTATTGTTTGATTCAAATGAAATTCTGGCAACAATTACAGTAAGAACTGCACATTTGTTCTATGGACTACTTTTTCTTTATGGAAAATCAAATATGCTGGGCCAGTACTTAGTGCTTGCAACTCACTGACCCTCCTAGCCAATGTCATAACCACCAGAAAAAATGTTTCCTAGGTCAAAAATGTCCATTCAGCTGTGGTCACTGGTTCCCAAGGGGATTCATTAACTGAGTGAGACACACATTTAAGTCCCAAGATGGTACTGGGTTTCTTACAGTGTATGACTTAGAAGCTGATATAGCAGTGAACCAAATTGTTAATGTGGAAGGTCTGAGGCCTTTAGATTTTACATTTAAGAGATATTCTAGTGTTAAAACAATGTCTTTATACCTAGAATTATTTTTGAACCTAGTGAAAAACATTTCAGAACACTAAATTTTTCTTGTGGATGGATTTCTTGCTGCATTTAATACCTCTATTACGTGACAAGATCAATTTAAGTCTGAAAATTCTAACTCTCCAGGTACCATGCATTGAGATGCAGTGTTTGTAGGCATGGGTGATAAACTATGCCTCTAGAGACAGTCAGTAGATCCTAAGACAGTGTGAGACTTATTGATTTCTTGTGAAAGAGACTCGGAAGGAGAGAATACCATGGCTGTTGGGGACAATCTGGGCATAACAGGACCATGGTTGCTCGTTCACTCCCCAATTTCAGAAACTTTCTGAATCAGAGGAAAGGGTGGAAAAGCATACAGGAATTTGTTCTTTCACTCTGATAATTATGTACTTTCATGTTGATATGTATGCAACCAGCATGACTGCCATGGTATGGGCCGGCATGAGGGATGTGCGGGAGCTGGCATGAGTGATGTGCGGGAGGACTTTGTTTTCTCATTTGGCATTTAAGTTTATTAAGGTCTTCAGCCTATGCAATGGTGGTGTTGCTAAACCTGGATGCTAGCACGTTATACATGAGATGCCTAAAAAATGATACATAGTCTAGTGATGCATGATGATTGCCTTCCTGCCTCTGCCTGAAGCCCTTCTTGTTCTATGTTTGTATCTGAAATTCACTGCATGTTCTGCACTTTCTTTTTTTTCCAAAATAAATTTGCTGCTTGGAGACTTTGTCAACTCCTGCATTTCAGTGCAAACGTTTCCTAGTGCTGACCCACTCTCCATTGGGTGGAGTACTCTGTATTTGGTGATGTTCCCGATTACTCCCGGGTACTGCGCAGTTCTCTGCATTTTGTGAGCTACCATTATTTTGTTCTTTAACGTTGAGCACATCCTCTGGGATTGTGCCAAGAGATGGGGGACTGCAGCAAAACAGAAGTAATTTTCTGTTCTCTGATAATGCAAACAGGTCAACCTCTGGAACGCCCCATCTCATGAAAATGGAGTTCACAGTAACTTGTTTCACAGAGTACTCGACTCACACGAACAGTATTGCTCAGTGAGTTTGATAGTGCAGTACACTGTCTTTTCCTGCCAGATGTACTGTAGATATCCCTATGTTCAAATTGTAAGCCAGATCTCACATTCTCTGGGAATCCCTACAGCTTTGAGGATCTAGCACTTCCTGGGTTGTGAAATATATGGTTGTTGTATTGTCTATCCTTATCTGGAGTTCCTGGTTTCCTACTAGTGAAGAGAAGACCCTTAGGGATAAATACACTGCTCTGGGTTCTAACAGAGTGATGCATTCCATATTTATATTAGAGACCATACTCCTTTCACTGTCCTCCTTCCAATACTCTCCCCACCCTAGTAAAGAGGCATATGTGGTGAGCACCAGGGTATGCTGTGACTGCAGGAAAAGAATGCCTCTCCTTCAATGCTGTGCAGCCGGCCACCATTTTAGAGACTGGACAAGCTTTAACTGTGCTTGTACCGTCTGACTCAGACAGGCAGTGGTCTATCACCAGAAATGTTTAATATGCCATTGTACTTCTCACTTTTGCAGTCTAGCCCACAGAACCACTTCAGTAGATGAAGACAGAAGCCTAGTAGCCTTAAGAAGTCCTGCACAGTTCTTGGGATTCCTACCTGGAAAATGACACTGCACATGGAATTAAAGTTTGAGCCCTCTCTTGAGGTATATAAGCGCTTCCCTCTATTGTACTTAGTTCTATACCTATAAACTGTAGAACATGAATGACTCTTAAGTGGGACTTTTCCAGGTTTAGGAGGAAACTCATTTTTTTCATCAGGTTCATGACTGTCCCTTTACTGGTCCACAAATTACCCAGTTGTCTCTGTACAGACAGACTGTCATTTCTTGTCTGCGATGTGAAGCAGCTACTGCTGACATTGTGTGAACACTCCTAGTGCAGAGGTAATGAAAAGGATATTTCTCTGAACTGTTTCTGTGACTGACCTACTGTACTCTGAAACTTAAGATATTCTCTGTGCTTGGGCCTTACTAAAATGTGACTCTATTAGGTCCAGCGCACACAGCCAGTCCCTTGCTTGAAGTAATGACATTACCATCTGTAAGGACACCATTTAAAATTTTTCATTTTTAGGTACCTTAGGTTTAAGATTGGTCAGAACTCTACACGTTCTTTCTGGTTAGGAAGTATCTGGAAAAAACGTTGCCTAGCTGGGAGTTTGGAACCCTCTTCATAACCTGAATTTTCAGTAGTTTTTCAACT
Source organism: Neoceratodus forsteri (assembly GCA_016271365.2). Lineage (NCBI taxonomy): Eukaryota > Metazoa > Chordata > Ceratodontiformes > Ceratodontidae > Neoceratodus > Neoceratodus forsteri. The sequence goes on from CM028130.1 coordinate 1,491,072,755, forward strand.
TTAAATTTCAATTGTTGAATTTTCTCTTGTGGGAGAGAGATGAAAATTTTCTGAGATCTCTCATGTTGGAAATTTCTGGAATGACTAGATCAGACCTTCTCTTAAAACAATACTAAGGGAGAATAGGATTCTGATGTGGATTATATGAAATGGGCTCCATATTTTGAGTTACCCGATTGGTTGCTAGCCATGCACCGGAAGTGTCTAGCGCACAGCTAGCAGCTAGTCTAGATAGCCTCACCTAAACTGGCACCTCGAATCAATGACCCCACTGAACGTTGGCATTTTCGAGACCTGCCATTGTTGCCAACCGCTTTCCCACTGCCTGCTCGCTCCATTGCTCGCTTGCTCACACACTATGCTTAACCCCCCACACCTCACACTTAAATATATAACAAAATTAGAAAGTACCAGTATCTCCTAAACTGCAGTTTATAGCTGCCGCTCTCTCAGCACCCACGCTGACTACCTGGCAGTTGGTGCTCTGCCGGTCCCACGCTTGCTCACTCCTTGCTGCGCCAATACAATACAGAAAAGAAAGAACACATAAAATGGGATAAAACAAATGCTGCCAACAAAATATCAGAAAATAAAACATAATGTGTGTGCTGTGTTGTGTTGCGCGGGAGCCATGACAACCATGACCCCCCCCCAAAAAAACCTGCAACTACAGAGGCCATAGTAGGACCCAAAAGTCCTCAAGTCAACAAAAAAACAAAACAAAAAAAAAAAAACACATACAATAATCCCAGGCGGAGGAACTATTTCATTTAAAATCAAGATCAAAATGTAACTTTTTTATTAATCAGTCCTAATAATTTTAATTCTGACATGCATACAATATAGATGCCTATTTCATAAGTGCAATAAGACACTCCGGGGGTGTGTGCTAGACACTGCTAGCGCATGGCCAGGAACTGAAGGCACTCGGCCTGCAGCCTCATGCCTCACTACACCCCTGGCCATGTGCTAAAAGTGTCTCACGCGCACCCTGTCATGTCTTATTGCTTACATATACTGTAGCAGGGGTTCTTAGAACTTAGCAGAGGAACATTTTATAGTTTTCATAAAACAATACTGTACAGCATAGTATCTTTTCAAGAAACATGGGCAGTTTATGATATATGGGTTGAAGGTTTTAACTGTGTCTCAAAGCAAAGTACTGAGAAACAACAGTTTATGAAGACCTAATGGGGGAATGGCTGTGCTTTTCAAAACAGACAATGATCTGCAGTAAAAGAACTAATTAACATACATTCAAATTTCATGATAATACTGATAAACCAGAATCAAGAATTATATTTGTTGAGCAACTGTTACATTCCATCAAGTAAGTCAGAAGGCTTTAATGAAAACATTTGGGATCTATTAGAGATGGAACTGACCAAGGCCACTGCTAAATTTCCTGAAGCAGGAACGCAACTAATGGGAGCTTTTAGTTCACATACTGTATATGCGACATGAAGCTGTTCACAGATTACTGGGAAGACATTATTTAAAAAAGACTGTCTATAGATAAGGTTGTAAATAAAAGTGGCAGAAGATTTTTCATGTCCTAGAGAAAACTGGATTGAGTATCTTGAATGGTGAGGTACAGGGAATTTCCCCGGCACAATATACCGGTACTTACTTTTCAGCAAAAGGTGCCAAAGTTATAGATTATTATGTTTCTTTCTACTGGCAAATTTACAATTTTGTGGCTATGACTGTTTTGGAAAGGTCTAAGAGTGACCACTTCATGACACAACTGAAACTACATTCACGGTTTTCATGAGAAAGCCTTTCGGAAAATTTCGATAAAGTACCTGATCTTGAAATCAGGAATGCTAGCAATGTACTTCTTACAGCGGGTCTGAAATATACATGTAACCCCCCTGCAAATGGGGGTTCCCAAAAGACTTCCAGGAGCTTGCTTGAATGCTCCAAGCCTGAATGGTGTTTGGCGTTTAAGCCATTTATCAGTGAGTGTTTTTAGAACCTCTGGTACTGTCTCTTTAAGAGCTGTCTGCTTGCAGACATAATTAGTTTGTATGGGGGACTGTGTGTTTCTTTGATTGAGTACCACTCAAGCTGCTGCCAATTCACCCCATTTTGCAGTCACTAGGAGTGCAAAGGGAACCTGTCTGAAAAGATGTAACTGATTGCCAGAAATCATTTACAGTAATAATAAAATTACAGTTTGTCTAACCTGCTTTCTTTGCAGTCAGAACTGTCTGCCTAGTTCCCCATTCTGGTTTTGAACTGCTGAACTGGACCAATCAGTGTGGGGTAAACTAGCTCTAAAATGATGCCTTGGACGAATCAGAACTTGGGACTCATAATCTGGAGCCAGCCACAAGAGGATTGTATGGGCAGTGACTCTGGGAGATGTAGTTTAGACTTGGTGCCTTTTTGGACCAACAGCAGCAGTCTATTGTGAGTGACAGCCAATCCAGTCAAGAACTGGGAGGAACTCAAAGGAAGTGCCGGTTTTTGTCTGTTGGGAGTTTCAGTTTGAGATCTGAAAGTGAAGGGGAAAGAAACCCTGTGCTCCTTCAGTGCACAGTTTCAGTCAAAAACGTGTGCAAGGCCCAGAGTTCCGGCCCACAACTTGTGTAACTGCTTGTTAGGACTGAATCGTCCTGTGAAAAGAATCAAAGGATCTCTGAAGAGTAGAAACCAGGCTCACCTGTAGAAGACTGAAGAAATTGTTGAATTACCTCGGTCTGTCAGGAACTGAATCTGCTGTGTGTTCCTGGTTATTGTGCAGTAATTGAGTTGGGATACAGATGCAGCCTGCCTGGTATAGTGCTTTTTTTTTACCATATAAATGTGTGAGGAGTCTCTTGGAGATCAAAAGTAGCCCTCTGACATTGAAGGACCATATCTTCTTTGGAGGTCGTGAGTACTAATTGAGGTCGCTCCTGTTGAATTGCCACATTAAATCCAAATGGAATTACTGTACTGCTGACTGTTTAATTCTCCTTTTCTCTGTGTGAAAGGGCCCCTACCAGCTGCCACGGTTTGGACTAGCCACTAGGGCCTGGGTACCCAGGGACAGTAACTGGTAGGGGATAGGCCTGTCACAGAGCCATAGGTAATAGTAAAGTGATAAGCTAATTAACCTGATTTCCCCTGTCCTTGTTATATCCCCTAAATAAATCAGAGCTGTTTGTTTCAACAAAGTTATACTGCCTGAGGTATTTGTCTATGTTAAAGTACTGTACTGTGATTGTTGCACTGTATCTTATTTTACAGGATGTCCGGTGCCTGAACCAGCCTTGGGGTAAGTGTATACTGTGAAGGTAATTCTGCTATATTGTGTGGGCCACTAGTGGGAAGAAAGGGGGGTTGCAGTGTCCCAGAGGGCTGTGACCAAGTAAGTTTAACTATTGCAAACCCTGACCTCTGGGTGGAGGCACCCGCCATTGGATCCAGGCCCCTCAACCTGTTAGTGGCAAATCAGGCAGGGGTAGTAGCCCCTGGGATAGCGCCATCTAGGGGTTACATACATTATTGAATTTATTCATGAACCAGGATGTAACTGAAATAATAGAGAATTTCATGTTGGAACCTTCAGCTCAAGGTATTTACCAGGGAGTTAAGGAAATGTATTTATTTATTCATAGGAGACTCAGATAACACTCTTTTCCAAAGGCTCCACGTCACTTACAAACAGGTATACAAAACATTGAGACACATGAACCACATTAGTGACAAATAAATAAATTGGTGTAGGTAAAGTATATAGGTGCATAGGTGTAAGGTTCAGGTCCAGTTAGCTACTACAGCCATATATGGTCCTGCTACTTATAGTGGTCAATATTTGCATTTTGTTTCCCCTATGTGTAGGTCAAGCCTGTTTTTAAAGGATGTTAGATTACCGGCTGTTATTACCTCAGTTGGTAGAGCATTCCATGCATTCACAACCCACTAACTGAACCATCTACCTCTTTTGGTGGTAATATATCTTTCTCCCTGTAACTGTGTTGAGTGCGACCTGGTCTCTATCCTTGCCCTGTCCTTCCACTGCAACCCTTGTGACTCCCATAAGATACCATTAGATAGGGCTTTAAAAACATAACAGATCTCCTCTCAACCTGCGATAAGTCCTTGAGTATAACTTCAGGGACTGCAATCTTACACGATAGTTACGATCTTGTTCACTCCTGACTCGTTTGGTAAAACATCTTTGAACCTGTTCTAATCTTTTCCCTGCACCAACTGCCTGTGTGGTACTCAAAGGGGCACCATATTCAAGTACCGGTCTGACCAGATATCTATACAAGGGAATCAGGATCTCGCTTTTCCTGCTTTTTATGTTCCTATAGATATTTCCTTTTTTAACCATTTCAGAATTATGGTCTTCGAAACTTAGGTTGTTAGATATTATTATACCCAAGTCCCGTTCACTCTCTGTTGCTGATACTGATTTATTATTTAGGATATATTGAGCTAGCATGTTTTTTCTTCCAAAGTGCATGACTTTACATTTGCTTTCATTAAATTTAAGTTTGTGTTCTGATGGCCATTTTTCCAGTGAAGTAAGTTGCTTCTGAAAATTCAAAACGGAGTCTATGTTGTCCACAATTAAACCAATTTTGGTATCATCCGCATACTTGCAAATCCTTACCCCATTTGTTACCTGCATTGATGTTACCAGGATATTGAACTACACAGGACCCAAAAATGGATCCCTGGGCACACCACTTGTCACAGTTCCCCAGTTTGAGAAGTAACTTCATAGTTGCACTCTCTGTTTTCTATCAACCATGCTCTATACTGTGAGATTTCACCAACTCAAGGGGAGCCAGGTCAAGTACAGACATTGGGGTTGCAAACAAGGTATATCAGCATACAGATTTGATAGAGGGCAATCAAGCCACATCATTATACAGATAGGGAAGGGGTCATGAAAAACAACGTCAAGCAGATTTCAGGGCAAGTTCCTTTCTTAGGGAATTCTTACATGGTACAATTTTGGGGAGGGCCACTACAGATTCAGGGAGTTCATTAAACCACCGTGCAGCTTGAATACAAAATGTTCGCCTACTCTGACTAGTTTTGCGAAAGGAGACTTGCAGGGCATGTCTGGACACACTCCTTATGGTGTAGTTGTTGTTGACCGAGCTGAAGAGGTTACCAATTGCAGATGGGGTGAGGCCCAAGAGGGCTTTTTTTAACCAGCAGACAGGACTGGATTTGTAATATAATTCTGCCACTTTCATATAGCACAAAACCTTCATGTAAACAGAAAACTTGGTTTAACAAGGATTGTAAAAATTATAAAGCATGTCTACTGAAAGCAACTAGATTTGTTAAATGAAATCCCTCAAAAGGAAAATTATGATTATTTGAACAAATACAGAGAATAAAAACTCCATTCTGTAACTACAAAAAAAATGCTTAACGTAATGAACAATGAAAGGAAATGTTCAAGGAATTAATAATCAAGATTCTAAACATTTTTGGTCACTCATGAGTAAAGGAGCAAGAAACTACACTTCAAATATTTCAGCACACATTGAACGACTAACATGGATTAATCACTATCAGCATTTATTTTTTATAATTAGACTGAATACTATAACATTCTGATGAGCGAATTACAGCTGGGCAGAGGTATTCTCAAAATTACCAGGGTACAGACTGAGTAAGCAAAAGAAGCAACAAAAGGTAACAAGGCTCTTGGTCCTGGAGAAAAAATACCTTCATATGTTTATAAAGCAGAGATTGGTTGGTGACATAATATTCTTGCAGTAATGTTCAACAGAATGCTAGAAGATGATGTTTTTTCCCAGAGAATGGAAAGGGAACATAGTCCAGATTTTTAAAAAAGGTAATCTGAGCCAGCCCAGTGGCACAGAGGGTTGAGGTACTGGACACCTTACCTAGTGCCACACCAGCGACCCGTGTTTGGGGCAAAGCGTGGGCTGCCAGAGGTCAGCGATGGGAGGGATGTGGTTTCTCTCGGCTCTTGGCTGCCTCATGGTGGAGGCTAGGGGGCAGAGCAGGCCAAGAAGGAGCCAGGCATTAGGCCAGCAGGGAGGAAGGGGTCATTACTGGAGCAGCAGGGCTCAAGTGCGCCTCCACGCACATGTGCCTCTGCGTCTGGGGCCCTGGGAGTAAGGGGAAGAAAAAAGGGAAAATACCTCCCCCAACAGAATGACGGACGGCTCCTTGAAGGTTCCTACCCATGACCCACTGCAGAAATAAGATGGTGGGAGGTAAGTCCCAGGTCGCCAGGGGCTGAGAAGGGGGTGGCCTGAATGTGGCCATGGGAGGAGGGAGGCGTATAAATAGATGAGTACCTAAAAAAAAAAGGTAATCTTGATGATCCTAATAACTAGCTTGCTGGTGAAAGCCCATCCCCTTGCCTCTCTGAGATAAGAGAGAGGGATTCTTCTATGAATAAAGGTAATGCATCTGTGGGTTGATTCCGTAATGAAAATAAATATTTTCTAAATGTATATGACAGTTATTAAATCAAGACTGCAAGACTATTCTGCTTTGGTTCACACAGTACCAGATAGTCCCGAATATGTGAATGGAGCCATTCACAGATATGTAACTGTCTAGTACAGTATGCTCTGCAAGCCATTGGTCCACACTGGGGACCATTGGGCTTACAGCCCATACTGGTCCTGTCATTTGGCGGGCGGCAGAGCAGTGGCGGGCAGGATGCAGCCACCCGCCGATGACTGGGGAGTGGGGTGGGCAAGGGTTCTGTGTGGGTGGGGTGGGGGTGCCACTGGATCACCACGACATTTCAATATGGGTTTACCACGATCGTGTAGCGGGTGAGGCGTTTCCACTAGACCACCAGGGACGCCTTAATGTAATTTATTAGGGAATCGGGGACTCGGTGGAGGGGTAGCACTAGACCACCAAGGATGGTCATGTTTCACATACATCGGGGCATCAGGGACTGGGGGGGGCACTAGACTACTACAGCTATCGTTAGACATCTATACTGTGTAACTGCAGCTACGGGCGGGGTTCCACTAGAACACCAGGGTTGTGTGTGCTTGTGGATGGTGTTCTGGGCAGGCGGGTGGCCACCCATGGCTGGGCTGCTGGGATTTGCTCCTACACTGCAGGCTCAACTTTGAGGCCCCCCATTGGCGCAGTGCAGGGGGTGCTTGACATCCAGGCTGAATATCGGGATGTGCCGCATATGCATGGGCACACCCCTGTATCCTGCACCACACACACATTATCATTAGCAGCCCTGGCGCGCCGAGTTCTTGCTGTACTAGGCGGCCTTCTCAATATCCCTCCGGGGTGCAATGCGAGGTTGCACGGTGCAACTCTGTTGCACCAGGCGCAACCCTTTGAATATCCGCCAATGTCTAAACCCCATATGTGGAACAAACATATTCTGTAGCAGATGATTTTTTTTTTTAAGTGGGATTTATGAACTGTTCTCGGAGGCAGTAGTGTAGGATATTATAAAATATCTAAGATAGATTCATGCCAAAATGTTGAAAAATAGTGGGGTGGGTTAATATATTTCATGAGGGGAGAGAGAGAGGGAGTTATGTGATGACTATTATGGAGAAAATGCTATTCTATTACTGACTCTAATGGTCATCCATCTTTCCCTGACTACTTGTAAAAAGCCAAGACTGTCTTCCGCTATTGCCCATATTCGAAATGATTAGGTGACTAACTTTTATGAGTCAATGGACTCTCTTTGTTTCTTTTTCAGATTCCTGTGACTACAGGCGTTATTGTGCATATTGTGGTGGTCCTGACCTTTTGTGTGCCCTGTTTACATTCAGCTTCAAGTAAATCGATATCTGAATTAGTGAAAGTGACTCACCTAATGGGTCACGGGGAATTAGATATACAGAAACTATGTTAGTAATTAGCATGTAAACCCTGATGATTAGATGCAGAAATGCTATAAACTGCAAATGCTCTTAAGTAACAACTGCTAATATATTTTTACATTTTTATGTGATATATTGTTTTTAGTAGAACCATTCTGCACAGTTTTTAATATTCGTAATGACTCATACACAGTGGATCAATGAAGTTTGAACTGAACTAACCTTCTCTTACTATCTCCAGAGCCCATTTATTAGCTGTTAATTTCTGACATTCCTAGAGACAGTGAGAGAGTAGCAACCTCATACCTGAAGAGGATCTACGGCAATTAAAAGTCTGTCAGGGATTGGTTTTGGTTTAAGTAGGCTCACCTAGACATAGCGCTCAGTATTAAGCATGAAATGCTGGTGGCTGGACAATGGTTTGCTGTGCTGCATTTTATCCATGATATCCTGAACACCAAATAAAGTCTATTCTGCACTCAAGAAGTGGTGCGACTTTGTATTGCTGGTGACGTGGGTGCCCAGCTCATTTGTTGTTTTGACCTTCTGAGTCTACACTGACAGCACCATGACTCTGGGTTCCAGAACAACCCTTCCCACATTACTGCACGATTTTAAAAGTGCCATGTGGGTATGCTTGCTCTCGTATTAGAAGTTTGACTCAATATTTTTGGGAATTCTGACTCCCCAACATCGGTGTCTGTTTTGACGGCTTGGATTTTCATCATGGCAGGCATTCATTTTAGGAAAGTGAAACTGTATGAAAAACCCTCCAGCCTTCTGCATGGTGAGCTGTTTTGTCATTCTCAGTGACATCTGCAGTGATGGCAGCTCATTCTCTAAATTTTTTCCTTATCTTTAAAAGAGAGTTTCTTACTTCCTGCTCCTTTATGGTCTGAAAAAACTGCACATTCTTTGGAAATTTTCCATTGAAGGAACATATTTTGCAGGGTTATGATGCATTACAAAATTGGTCTCCGGCATTCTGTGGCTCTAAAAATGTTTCCTCCCCCTCCCCCCCAACTCCTGTGACACCGCCTTGGCAGACCTTTTATGCTTGTGATCTCTTTTTCAGAGCACACTTCACTTGAGGATTTATACTCTTTAGATGCCTTTTTGAGGACTCTAGTTTCTAAGCCTCCTTTGGAGAAATGCCTTCAAAAGATACTTTCTGTAAGTGTTTTATAGGTAACTCTCCTGTGAATATGTTAGTGATGCAGGTCCAGATAAAGTCAACCTCTTATTCTTTCTCCATTCTTGTCTCTTGGGACAAAAAAGGTAAAAAGAATCACAGTTTATAAAACGGTGATTTGGGTCCAGAAACAGTTAATGAATGGTATGCCTTTCTGCCTTAGTCATCCACCTCCCACAGGACTCAAACCTTTTGAAGCCAGTAGGGCCTGTTTTCTTTTTGGTTTCAGATCATGTTTAGCCTCACACATGAGGACTGAAAATCAGAATTTTTATTCATTCTTTTTCTTTGCTTTTACTGACATCTGCCAGCTTTATTAAAGCAGACACAGTTGTTCAGAATTGATGTCATTTACCTGTTTTTTTGTTTGTTTTTTTTTGTGCTTAAAGGGAATGTGTACAAGTCCCTATATGATTATTTCAACAGTTACTACAGTTGTCCTGCAGTTGGTTTGTTAGGATGAATTTAGCAAAGAACTTTAGTAAAACACTAAACAATACTTTTGAAACAGGGCTATGAAGGCATCCATTTTGTGGAGAGGGAGGGTGTTGGGATGATGTCACTGCCTCACCAGTCTTTACAGTCTGCACTGCAGCAGGTAAGAGCAGTTGGGCTGTGCTGACAGGGGTTCTATTACACTGTGTAGACAAACCCTGGATTTTATGTTTGGCACAGTGTAACAAGAGACTTCTGTGATTTTCCTCACAATTTAACATGATGCCTTACCTGAAGGAAAAGTTTGTTTAAGCTGCTTTCTTGCAAAGTGTTAGGGCTGGTGAGGCAGTGACATCATCACAGCCCCCCTTCCTGTGCACAAAATGGATGCCTCCTCCTCATCACAAGTATTTGCTTTTGTTTTACTTAAAACATTTGTTTAATGTACTCTAACAGTTTACATAATAGATCCGTATATTTACTTTTACAATAATCATATACAGAATGGTATATCGTCCCTTTAATGGGCAGAAAGAAAATCTTACTCACCATAGTAATATTCTTTCTTCTATATGGTACAACAATAAGCCACACAAAAGTATATCATCTCCTCAGTGAGTGTTGCCCTGGAGGCTGGAACTAATTGCCAATGACAGAATTTAGAACCCTTTTCAAACTTTGCAGTGATCACGCTCCCCCTACTGGCTAAATCAATCAATCAGTCAGATTTGTTGCTATGGTGCCGGGTGAGCAGCGACCACAAGTATCAAAGCTAATGAAAAATAATATTTTTGAAATGTGCTTGGTAACCAATTAAAATTGACAGACATTACTGTAAACACTAATGGATTTCAAGTTTGTGAAAACTGGAAAGAATAAACAGTCAATGCTCACATATAAAAGAAAAGCTAACAGACAGATTCTTGAGAAAACCTCTTTTCAGGTTCTAGAAGGGGAGGCAAGGGCGAGGTTTGTGTGGCTTATTGTTGGAGCCTATGGAAGAAAGAACATGACTACAGTGAGTAATTATTTCTTCTAAGCATTGGAATCCAACAAGAATGCCTATACACAAGTGCAGACTTGCTAGCTGTACCTTGGGAGGATGGGTCTCGAGCCTATTTAGGGAAAAGGTTCTGCAAGATAGCAGTCCCAAACCCAGCATTCCTCCTGGACTATATGTCCAGGCAATAGTGCCTTGTAAAGGTGTGGACTGTTTTCCAGGTAGCTGCTTTGCAAACCTCCTGAAGTGGGATGCCCCTTGTGGATTCCACAGAGGCAGAGGTGCCTTTAGTGGAGTGTGCCCGTAGGCCTCTGGGAGGTTGCTTACCAGCCTTCTCATAGCAAAACTGGATACAGGAGACTATCCACTGAGAGAAAGTCTTTCTAGCAGCTGGTTTACACTTGCCAACCTCTCCTTTTTTTTTCAAAATTGTTTTATTAAAGTATAGAGGTACAAGTATCTTACATTCCAAAATACATAACTTTTGGCACATATGATTTTCTTTCTCAGTTACATGTTATGTCCCTTAATAACACTGAAGATATTGGAGAACAGAACCAAAGGTATTGCAGTTACAGCTATCTCAGATTGCACTATACCTCCTAAAAACCTGGCTGTATTTCATACTGGTCAACATATTATGACAAAGATTCTGCATTATCTTCCAGGACATTCCCATTAATATTTAATGCATCTAAGGAGTCAATTACTCCCACTAACAACTAATTTCATACTAATATTCACATTTTTAATATCATGCTTGAAGAAGAGTTTCTACTTAATACTGTACTATATTAAGTACTGACTGTAGCCTGTGTTCACATAGGGAAACTACCAGATTCCATTGCTCTTAGCAGGGGTTCCCACACCTGAAGAAATCTCTCATATTGGCCTTATGCATTGCTCTGAGCCCTTTCTAATGCCATACAGTCTCTGAGATTGTATATACATCTTGTAATGGATGGTGGTGACGAGGATAGCCACTACTGGGCTATAGTCCTCCTCACATTAATGAGAGCCAAAGACCATAGGGTCCTCACCAAGCTTGGTACACTAGGCACAGGGTCTGTTCCCAATAGGAACTCTAAAGAAGATTTAGATAGCGGGTATCCCACCACTCTACTCATTATCGAATGCATAACATGCCAGAATGGGGCAACCTGAGGGCATGTCAGAGCCAAATGTAAAAAATCTGCACTCTCACCTTGACATTTGGGGCATTATATCTGATCTGGAGCTATCCAATTTATGCAGAAATTTAGGAGTCAGGTATGTCCTATGTAAGAAGTTAAACTGAATTTGCTGACGCTTATTACTTCTAGAGCAGTTTACAAAATGAACAGATGCTCGCCTCCACTCAGGGTTATCTATTGGTAATAGCAATTCTGTACTCCATCTAGATTTACTCTTACAGTCCTGCTGTTTATGGATGTGCCCTTGTATTGCATGGTAGTACACTGAAAGGGACCCTCACCCAGGCTGCAGCCTAACCAATTCCTCCTCTATAGGTGAAGGCTCCGACCAGCCACATTCCTGAGCAAGTGATACCCCACATATTTGACAAAGTCTCAAATACAGGAAGAAGTCCCCTGCTGGCAGGCCCCAATCTTTACACAAAGTCCCAAAGTTTTTTAAAAGTACCCCCTTCTTACAACTGGCAGACAGTTAGCCCCATTTTTCTCCAGGCCAGTATACGTTGTTATCACTACAGGAACAATTTGTTTATTTTCTCTAACTGCACTCAGCAGACTCATGTTAGGGGAATTTTTTTGTCTATGCTCTAAGCTTTGATGTACTAATAACCAGGCTTGCATGGTAGTATTGGATGAGGGATTCGGGAGAGGGCTTGATTTGGGTTTTGCCAGCGCCCCTATTAAAATATAATTTTTAAGGGTGCCTTTTAACATATCTTCTTCTATTCCTAACCATGAACAACTTGGTTCTTGTTCTTTATGGGGTAGATAGGCTAACTGTGCCACCCAGTAATAACTTTTAAAGTTAGGTAGTCCCATACCCCCTTCACGAGGAGAAAGCTGAAGAGTAGCACATTTTACTTTGGTCCTGCCCCTTTTCCATACAAATCTAGTAACAAGGGAGTCCAATTGTTTAAAGTGTTTCAATGGTACCTTAATGGGGAGGGATTGGTAAAGACGTAAGATTCTTGGTAGAATGGTCATTTTGACCACTTCTACTCTAACAATCGTGGATAGGGGTAGCACTGTCCATCGGTCACAATCTTCCATGAGTTTTGCCATGAGGGGAGTATAATTCAGGATGTACAGATGACTACAGGACGCTGATATTCGTATACCTAAATATTTAATAGTAGTCACTAGTTGCAATCCTCCCAAGTTTGCTATCAACTGGGTCCTATTTTGTAGCCCACCTGGGAGCAATTCACTTTTAGTCCAGTTTACATGGTGACCTGAGAGTCGACCAAAGGCTCGCATCAATTCATGCACTTTAGGTAAGTCCTGAGCTAGGTGTTGCAGATACAAAAGCTGGTCATCAGCATACATAGCCACTTTATGCTGCTACCTCCCCCCTCGAAACCCCGTATCTCTGAATGTGCTCTTAATGCAGCGCCCAATGGTTCCAGAGATAGTACATAAAGGAGGGGTGACAGTGGGCAGCCTTGCCTAGTTCCCCTATCCAGACCAAATGGAATAAAAAGAGCACCACTGACTAACACCTGGGCTTGTGGGAGAGTACACAGAGCTCTTATCCAAGAGAGAAAGAAAGGGCCTATCCCAAATCTTTTCAGGGTCTCAAACAAATACCCCCACTCCACGCTGTCAAATGCCTTTTCGGCGTCTAATGCAACCACTGCTGCCCCATGTGCTCGCTTAGATTTGCCCCATTTATGAATAATATTTAGGGTACATCTAATATTATGTTTTCCATACCTACCCTTAACAAAGCCAGACTGATCCGGGTGTATCACCTCAGGGGACGCAAGCTCAAGTTTGGTGCCTAAAGCCTTGGCTATGATCTTATAGTCCGCTGTTAGCAATGATACTGGCCTATATGAGATACATTGGGTTGGATCGTTCCCCAATTTTAGCAAGACAGTGATCGTGGCAGACCGCGTGGAGGGGGGCAATATTCCCTTATCTAGTCCTTCCAGAACCATATCAAACATGGGGTCAATGAGAAGGGCCTGAAATTTTTTTAAAAAATCAATCGGTAGGCCATCTGGGCCAGGGGCTTTACCGCTTTTTAGGGTTCTAAGGGCAGATGTAATTTCTTGTTTTGACAAGGGAAGGTCCAAAGTTGTACTAATGCCTTCTGGGACTTTGGCCAAAGGAATATTCTGAAAAAACTGATCAAAATCAGCTTGGCTTGGAGTGGATTCAGAGTTGTAAAGCCGGGCAAGTCACTGAAAGCCTCCCCTATTTCATTCCTACCTAGAGCTGTTGTCCCCCACTCTGTGCGTGTCTGTCCTATATTCCTCTCAGAATCTTTGCGTTTTAACTGCCAAGCCATCAGTTTTCTGGTTCTGTCCCCATCATAGTAAGCCCCTGCGTTAGTAAGCAAAATAAGAGCGCTCCAGCCGGGCACTCGATAGGGTATTGAACTTCCATTTCAATTTCTGCAGCACATTATAAAGGGCCCCCGTAGGATTAAGCTTATGTGCCTCTTCAAATGCTTCTATTTTTGCCCTTAAGCTAGTTAGAACCTGAGCTTCTGCCTTACATTTATGGAAGGCATAAGCTATAGTATGTCCTCTTATAAAGGCTTTGAGGGCTTCCCACCTAGCAGCATGGGAGGTATCGCCCTTTCTATCTAACTGCAGATATTCTTGTATATTTACCGTCAAATAATGGACATACCTCTGATCCTTCAGGAGTAGAGGGTCTAACCTCCAATTCCCAGCTGCTTTAGCCACACCTGCTCCCTTAAATGTGGCCGTATGAATCGCATGGTCCGATACGATGATTGGGCCATACGAGGTATCCTCTACATTGCCCATAAAAGCCCCAGAGATCAATATCCTGTCAAGCCTGGCATAAGTATGATGGACCTGGGAGAAAAAGCTATAATCCCACCCTCTGGAGTGCATATGCCTCCAGGCATCTACCAAGCCTAAATCCCTCTGGAGTTCTTCAAGAGCTTTGGCATTTTGCGATTTACACATAGGGTTTCTACTGGATCTAGCCAGGATAGTGTCCAGTACACAGTTGTAGTCACCCCGTAATATCCATGTGCCTTCCCAGCATGCCATTTCAAGAGCCAGCTTTTGGAAAAAACCCGGGCTTTCCACATTCGGTGTGTATACTGAACCTACTAAGAATATCCCCTTGCCTATTACATTAACTTTGGCCAAGGCATATCTCCCTGCCTGATCTGTTTTTTGTTCTATAATCTGGACGGGAAACCCCCTTGGGATCCATATCGAGGCCCCTCGTGCCTCTAAAGAAAATGTGGCAGAAACCCATACACCCCCGATAAACTGCGTGGTTTTATGCTCTTCCCACAATGGAAAATGGGTTTCCTGAAGTAGGACTATGTTTGCTTTGACCTTTCTTATTTCCCCCATAACCTTCTTCCTTTTCAAAATTGACTTCAGGCCATTTACATTCCAAGACACACATTTAATTCGTTCAACCATTGTCATCAAAGATGTATGCCTTCTTTGCACCCTGTAAACTTAGGCTCTGCACCTCTGTACTTATTTTTCCCCCTTTAAACTCTATGAAGCCCCCTCTGCCCTCTCCCACATCCTTCCCCTACATCCCTCCATGGTTAGCCTGTCTCACCCCCCAACTATGTAAGCAAAAGACCCTTTTCCAGCCATACTTAGTGTCCCTGCCACACAGTTTCCAGCAGGCCCTCCAGTAGATATATCCCAGTTCAGTACCCCCATTCCCCAACAGTTTTACTGTATATCCCCTCAGTATCCAACGTGGAAAACCGCTACACCCCCCACTCCCCCTAGGCAGAAAAACAACTGCCAGTATTCCCATAACAAATATCAGGCAGAAATGATGTAATACATCTGCCATCTATTATACATCAATGTGACACCACTTTATAACAATAAAACAATTGCATAGTCAACAACTTTAAAAACCAATGATTAGAACAGCCTAACTTATTTTCAGCATTGCAAATCAAGGCCATTTCCTAAGATTAATATATTCAATAGCAAACACAACACATTAGCCACTAATTAAATAGGCAGTGTCAATCCCTAGGACTGTTTCTCCTGGATACTGCTGTATCGTCATGTTTAAAATTTCTGCATTCAGATCTTATAAATATATTCCATTCAGCTGTTCTGGTTATTCGGGATTTCTGTGGTTCCAGCCATGCTGCCCACACATCAGGCCAACAGTTCAACCGATTGCTTACAGGTTTCCCCGCTGGTACCCGAGCCCCCAGACTCAGTCGGGTGCAGTATTATCCTATTCCAAGTGTTAAGCGGCAAACAATAAAGAGTCAGAGTCCCGGTCCATAACACCAACAGTCATAGTTATAGATTCTGAAGCTGCCGTTTCCATCCCACCCAACAGGTCTACCCCCAGGCAAGACTCCAACGTCCCGCTGAAACCCGAGTCCCTAGACCCGGTCGGGAGTAAGAAATCAAGGTTTTAAAGTTAAGGTCAAAAATTAAAACAGGCAGGTCTCAAAATGACAGACAGTCTTCCCAAATCCCTTAATCTTCAGACGTTGCCGGCCAAAGGACATAAAAGCACCGGGGAAACAGCGAGATTAGCCCATTATCGCTAAATCACTTACTTAACAATAAGATCTGCTTCAGGCATCCGGAATGCCTTCTCCCCTGGCCTCCTCCTCCATGAGCCATTTCTCTGCTTCTCTAGGGCAGCTGAAAATGCACGGCTTCTGGCCCGGTTTATCAACTCACAACTTCGTCGGGTACAGTAGCGCAAATGACCACCTGAACTGGAACAATTGGTTCTTGACGGAGTTAAATCATTCTCTACGATTTTGAAGGTCCCTGCTAAAGTCTTGATAAATATGAACTTTACCATTTTCATCCTGAATAGGCCCATTTTGCTTCACTTTTTGCAATATTTTCTCTTTATCAGGGTATCGCAAGTATTTTATTAGACAGTGCCTGGGTCTATCACCTGCCTTTGGTGGGTGGCCAACATGGTGCGCTCTCTCAATTTCAAATGATTGATATTCTTCTGGCAGGCCGAGCTGCGTTACTACCCACTGATGTATGTTCTAATTAGGATTCTGGCCCTCAATCCCCTCCAGGAGTCCTATTATATGGATATTTGCCCGATTTTCTTGATCTTCAAGGCATTCTTTCAACTCTACCATAGTGGACTGAAGACCGTTTCTCTCTGCCAAAACTCCTGCATACAAACCTTCCAGCTCCCCAACATGGCGCTTCAATTCGGCAATTTGGGCAGCATGCGTTGTCGTCGTTTCCGACAAGTTGGTTACCACAGCTTGGAGATGTGTTAGCTGCGAGGTTATATTACCGAACCCTGTTTTCATCTCCTGTTGCACTGCAAGGAGAGTATCTGGAACCCCAGCTAAAGATTTGGTTAAAGAGTCCATTCCTACTGCTTGACGATCGCCTGAGTCTTCCACCTCGTGGTCTATCTGGTTACAGGCAGGGTATCCAGTCGCTTTACGTAAGTTGCGAGCTTGAAAAGGTATTTTCGCTTGCTTATTTTTTTGCTTGCCAGAAGCCATCAGGTTCAATCAGTGTTCCTGTGCTGTTCTGGAGAAACAATACCACATTAGTTGACTATATTAATCAATTTAGTACTGGTGTCCTGAGGAGCTCTTTTAGCGAGCGTCTGCCAGCTAAGCCCGCTAGCCATGCCCCCTGCCAACCTCTCCTTAAGTAACAAACAGTTGTGTACTGTCAGAGCTGACTTCTTTCAGCCTGTCTAAGTAGTAGCTCCATGCCCTTTTCACATCAAGGAAATGGAGCTTTTGCTCACCTGTGCTAGAATGTCTTGGGAAGAGCACAGGCAGAGTAACTGACTGGTTCAGGTGGAACTCTGATACCATATTAGGCAGAAATGCCCTACTTGTCCAAAGGACTACCATGTCTTTATGGAATACTACTTAATTTGGATCCGTACACATAACTTGCAGCTCACTTACTCTTCTGGCTTGTCACGGCAACTAGGAAAATAATTTTCCAAGTGACATATTTCGTGTCTGCTGGAGCCACTGGCTCAGAAAGAGACTGCGCTAGCTGGGCACGGTATATATTTAAATCCCATGGAAGGGACAGGTTCCCTCACAGGAATGTGCAGGTGTAGGAGGTCTTTGAAAAACCTTGTGAACACAGGTTGTGAGCCAGACTTTTCCATGCCTGTTGATGTGTGGGCTGAGACAGCTGCCAAGTGTACCTTAAGTGTTGAAGAGCTCAGGCCCAGAGCTGTAAGTGTACCACATAACAGAAAACTACTGGTAGTCCTGCTGGTGCTGGGATGATTTTCCTGTGAGCACACCAGAATATTTTTTTTTCCATTTAGAGGCAAACTGTATGTCTTTCTTGTAGTTGGCTTTCTAGAAACCTTCAAGACAACCAGTACTTTTTCTGACAGATTCAAACCAGAAAACTCTAGCTCCTCAAGAACCAAGCCCTCAGGCATAATGCTCTGATGTCCAGGAAGATTATCCTGCCCTGAAACAAGGTCAGCAGGTTTATGTCACAGTGGTAGTGTGATGGGAGTCTTGCATGACAGGGGCAGCACCACAGAATACCAGGTCTGTTTGGTCCAGTCTGGAACAATCAGGATCATTGTTGCCGGCTCTCTCCTGAGCTTCACGAGCCCATTCTGGATGACAGGAAATGGAGGGAAGGCATACAGGAACCTCCCATTACAGGAAAAGTGCATCCCCTGGCATGGTCCCTTTGATTGGGGGCCTGCAACAGATGTTTGGGAGCTTGTTGTTCTTCCATGAGGAGGACAACTCTATCTCTGGGATGCCCCATTTTCTGAAAACTAATGCCAGCACATGCTGGTTCAGAGACCGGTCGTGATTCTCCCTGGATCAACCTGCTCAGAAAGTCTGCCAGAACACTATCCATGCCTGGAAGATGGACTGCAGAAATGTGGCATCCAAAGAGTATGCCAGATCCCAAATCCTCATTGCCTCTGTGTACAGTTTTGGGCATCTTGTTCCTGCCTGCTTATGTATGTAGTACATGGTTGTGGTGTTGTCTATCCAAGTCTGGACAGTTTGACCGTGTAACTAGAAGAGGACTGCATTGACAGGAACGTTGCTCTGACTTCTAACACGTGTATGTACTTTATTCACTCCTGTGGGCTCCAGATGTCATTAACTGTGAGATACAATTAGTGGCTCCGTACCCCAGGATGGAAGCATCTGTTGTGAGCACCTGGGAGGGGGAATAACTGAATGAAGTGAATACCCTCTCTGAGGTTTTCCTTTTTCTGCCAGTATTCTAGTGCTTATACCAAGGTACTTGTGATAGGCACTGGGTAGGATAAGGGATCTGACTTTTTACATCAGCACCTTCTTAAGTGGTACTGTACATCTCTCGTCTGGAGGCAAGCCCATGGCACTACAGCTGCTGCTGATGCCATGTGGCCTAGCAGATGCAGGAACTCCCTTGTGGACCTTGGCTGCCCTGAGATTAATGAACTTGCACATACACTTAATTTGGCTACACTGTTCAGAGGGAGAACAGCCCTTCCCTGCAGGGTATCCAATTCTGTGCCAGTGAACTCCAGGACCTGAACTGGCTGTGTCTGAGACTTTCACGGGTTTATTAGGAATTCTAGTTTCTCTAATGTGGTCCTTACCAGTGAGATGGGCATGTTGTCTCTTGTTTTGTTTTTCCTGAGACAAGCCAGACGTCCAAGTAAGGACAGACACCTTGCCTCCTCAAATGTGCTGCTATCACAGCTAGGCACTTTGAGAACGCCATTGGTGCTGAGGTAAGGTCAAAGTGTAGGGCTGTGAACTGATAATGTCAGCCTCCCAGCCTGAACCTTAGATATTTCAAGTGACTGGGCCTGACTGGGACACAGAAGTAGGTACATCAAAGACTTGGCTGTTTATTCAGAATCAAGCCTTTTCTAACAATAGAATCCAGGAAGTTATTAGCACATAGCTTTCTATTTAGTGTTTTGGACTACATGTTAATGGTCTATGCAGCCATGAACTGTAAATCCCTAGAAAAAATGAGTGTCACCTACAATTCCATCTTAAGATTCAAGCTCTGTGTCCCTGTAAGAACCCATCACTGTCTTCTTCTGAAATCTTCCAACTATCTCTCTTTCATAAACAGGATTCAGTTTAAAATGAGTACCTTCATTCAAAATCAAATCTGGCCTTTTGCCCATTTCAATAAGTTCATACTTTCCTAGGTATGTAAACTCTAACTGCGCTAGTACTCAATGAAAATTTACTTTCAATTTACCATTTTTTAAGAAAGCATTACATCAACGTTCCCTATTATACAGAGGCCCATATTTCTTCAGTTCTCTTCCCCATGATGTGTTGAAATTACTGTCTTTTAAATCTAGACTGAAAAGACACTTACAATTTTCACAGGAATGTATTTGTTGATTTAGAATAGTATTTTGTTTGTAATGTCTGTTTTGTACCATGTTACTGTATTTGTATATTTATGTATTGCTTGTCGTCTGTGAAAACGGGGCAGTTATGTTCATTAGACTTACCAGGATAAAAAATAAAATGAAACGAAATGACAATGAACCCAAACAGTTTTCTGACTGCAGGATGGAAGTACTGTGCCCAGTGTGACTATCCTGAATGTTTCCTTGTTGATGTGCCTGTTTAGATACCTCAGATCTAAAATGGATTGCCAGTCTCCATTCCTTTTGTGGGTTAGGAAATATCTTGAGAAAAGTTCTTTCATCCTTTTTGAAACAGGGGTCATTTTTACCACCTTTGTTTGCAGGAGCTGGAAGGGAAGCTCTACCTCTTTGCTGATGACACCAAAATCTGCTACAGGGGTGGACACTCAGGGGGTGGGGGTGGTAAGGATGAGCAGACACTTGAGAAAACTAGAGTATGGCAGCTGGGTTTCAATGCAAAAAAGTGCAAAATAATGTACCTAGGGCACAGAAAGCCAGGAGCAGCGTACAAAATGGGAAGAGTGGTATTGATGACCACCAAGCAGGAAAGAGACCTGGGGTAATCATATTGGATGACCTAAAGGTGGCCAGGCAGTGCGACGAAGCAGTAGGGAGAGCAAGTGGGATACTGGGGTGCATAGGAAGCAGAAAGAGGAGGTGATGCTGCCTCTCTATAGATTGCTGGTAAGACCCCACCTAGAGAATTATTTAGAGCTCTGGCGATCACATCTCTGGAAGGACACAGAATGGAGGCGGTCCAGAGGAGGGCAACTAAAATGGTGCAGGGTCTGCATTAAAAGCCCTATGAGGCGAACAAGGGGACATGCTATGAAACTGGAAGGGGGGGTAGATTCAGGAGAGATGTGAGGAAGTACTTCTTCACAGAAAGAGTTGTGGATTCCTGGAACAGCCTTCCAGTGGAGGTGTTGGGGGCAAAAACAGTGGTGGGGTTCAATAATGCATGAGATAAGCACAAAGAAATCAGTGGAAAGGAGGGGGAGGGGGAAAGAGATGTAGATCAGGCAGCGTCTGATGTAATAGTGTAGGTAGTACGAAGAAATGGGCAGACTGGATGGGCCAAGCGGTCCTATCTGTCAACGAATTCTATGTTTCTAAGTAAAAACCTTTTTACCTCCCATTCCAGCAGGATTTTGCTCTACTGGAGAGTGAGAGGGGATGTTTCTTGATTTCTGCAACTTTGAAAATTTATGACATTAGAGTGACAGACACTGACAAACTACTTCCAGAACTCACTTGTCTGTGGTAACTTTTTCTACTTCTGGAAGTAGTGTATCAATGTCTCCCTCTCCCCCCGCCACCCCGGCAATGGTTGACAGGTGACCTGGGTAAAACTGTTGGGTGTTTTGTTTGGGCTGTGGCTTGGGGGCTGGTGCTGTGGCATGCCTAGGACCCATTCTGCCTCTACCCCTGTAGTACCCTGTTTGTGGCTGATAATCATAACTAGAACATGGTTTGGGGTAATAACCTCTGCCCCTGTCTCCCCTTCCATAAGGCCTGTCAGAAGTGAGCCCTTTTTCTCTTCTGTTAGTCTATTATAAGTGGAGCTCTGCTCATCCACTCTTCTCATGTCTGCTTCAGTTTTGTCACCAAACAGAGAATTACCCTCAAAGGGAAATCAATGGCTTTTGCCCGAGTGTCCCGAGTAAGGAGAGTTGTCCTTGGCCAAGCAAACTTCTGTAGGGACACTGAATGTGCAAAGATTCGGCAAGATGAGTCACTGACATCTATAACCATGTGGAAATGGTATTTAGTGCCTTTGAGGGCTGACTTTCCAGTTGCTGCCCAGTCCTCCCCACTTCACCATCCACCTTTTTGTTCATGGCCAGTACTGCACCCAATAATGCCTTCTGGTACTGAGCTGTATATGACATGTAGGCTACCTGCTTTTATTGCAGGGAGGCAGTAGTATACACATGACTGGCCATTGTGTCCAATTTTCTGGAATTCTTCTCAGGAGGCTGGGGACAGAAAGGCAGCTCTGCTTTCTCACAAGCTGCTGCCTGCATCACTAATTTATGATCAGGGTGGTCGTTACAGGTAGTCTACACCCCCCGTCTGTTCATCTGATATTTCTTTCCAGTTTTCTTGTTAATGCCAGCTCCAGTGTTTGGTGCTGACTGACATTATTTTAGAAGTGTCTTTCCTGAGTGACTTGTGAATTGGGACTAACAGTCTCCCTGTGGAAGTTAGACCCTTCATGTTCATGTATTCCACCTAATCATTTTCCTCCTCTGTTTCTTCTGAGGCAATACTGAAGGTGTCTGCCATTTGTCTTACAAATGAAAAGTACGAGGAATAATCCTTCTTAGTTCTTGGAGGAGAACCAAATTCTTGCCATGGGGACACATCAGGCTCAACTGGTTCACCCTTCTCCTCCTCTTTTCATAATATTGCTCCTCCTCAGGACAGGCTCAGGCTGTGGAACCTGAACCTGTGGGGGCAAGTCATATTAACTGTACTTCATATGACTTTTAAAGCCTGTAAAAACTGCTACATCTTAGTAATATCCCCCACAGAGGGCAACTGCCTGGGTTCAACTTCCTGCTCCTTATCTCCTGCAAGATGAGTGGTGGGAGAATGCTTTTACTTTTGTTTTTTTTTCTCATCAGGCACTGTTTTCAGAACCTGCTCTGAGGTTCTTTTTGCATTTTTGCCATCAACTACACCAGGACTCCTCCTTTCAGATGCCCTGTGTTCCTTACTGTGCTTTTCACATGGCTTAGCAGCTTTCTGTTTTTTCACTGTCCCTTTTGGTAGGGATTGCTGCTTTTGAGGTTATGGACTCTATGATACTTGTTTCCCACAATCACTGGGAGTTTCCTCCATGTCTGAGACTTGTGCATGTTTTGGTGACACTGAAGCAGACTTTGAAGCAACAAGAGCTTCCCCTTTTGCAGCTCTTTTTTCTGTGAGTTTATGCAACATTTCTTATATAGTTCACAATTATTAACAGCGTGATCTTGGCCTAAGCACCTCAAATACAACTTGTGACAGTCTGCCTTTGCCTGGAGATGGAAACAGGATTTACAACTTTTAAATCCTGCAGACCCAGTTTTGTTCTTTGGCCTATAAGTCATGCCAATTTATTGATAGCGCCTACATTTTTTATAAATTTCATTCCACTTTACCAGTTTTTTAAAATACAGCTATTTTAAAGTAGTTTAATCAAGTGGTTATTAAAATAAACACATAAAAGTGGTTGATTCCCTCAGTCAGAAACTGTGTCAAAGTGCAACTTCTCCGGTTACTGGGAACTGAACAGTAACCGGAAAAAAATTGCCAATTTAATAACAACAAAAAAAAAACCTAAACATCCTAACTTAAGCAGAGGGAGAAAAGAAGTATATAAGTAGACAGAGGGCACAGTAAAGGCAAAGGTGGTGGTGGAGAAAGAGGGGAAGTGAGGGGGACAGTTGCAGGAGCAAGAATGAACAGTGATATTATGATGGATGTATTTGAGGGAAAGGGGGCATGAGGAGGACTGAAAAGGAAGGTGCTGAGAGGAAAAGTTCATTGGCTCGCCAAAGTCTTGGAAAATGGGATACAGAAGGAGAGAGAATTGGCAGAAAGGAGAACAGAGGAGGAAGGGAGAATGCCCATTCTCATACCCCATCTTATTAAGCTTCAACTTTTATATCCTCCCCCTAAGTGGAGGTCTCTACTTTCTATGCCCCAACCTAGTGTACTTCAACAATTGAATGTTACCCAGCTATCTACTATGCTGCTGTCAATGTGGAAACTGTTTTGTTTAACTAAGCTCCTTAGAGTTCCTAGGACTGTATGCAAACATCAGTTTTACTCACGTATTAATTACCCCTAGTGGTACTGCTGGAGAAGTGTCCAACATTATCCTTACTTGGAGAATGTACAATATGATGTGTTGTAAAATTGCCATCCTCTGAATGCAATGTCTGTAAGTTTCTTGAAAAAGTGAATAAATAAAAAGATTTAAAAAATCCTTAGACTCATCTGCTGATACATACTGAAATATTCCTACTGCCTCTGCATGACTAATTCCATTGGAATAACATCATTAGGTATCACAGTGGGATGCAAAAGAATTTGCACAGAGGAACTGCACTTCTTTTGAAGGGACATAAATGGCCCATTTATTAGCTGGGATCAGAGCACAAATACAGTAGGGGGTTAAGACCAATAGGGGGTATTTGGAGACTGACGGGGTTTCAGGAATGGAATGTAAATACTGTTGCCAACAACAAGTAGGTTCATAAAATGGTGACTGTTATTTCTGTTGTGGTGATGGGGTCAGGCCACATTAAAAGTGTTGCCTGTGGAGGTAATCATGTGGAAGACTCAGTACCCATGAAACCTACAACAGGTGTAAAGATACTACTGCCTGCTTTTCCAACAAGAGCTGCACATCTTTTCTAGTTAATACTATACATATCTTCTCCTTGCTTTTTCTTTCTTGATCCTGAAGCACAACTGCTTTGATATTATTTATAATAAACCTTCTGAATGATAAAAAAATCCCCAAATACAAATCTAGTTAAATTATCTCATGAGACTGAGTAAGAACTAAACAATGGCACAATTAACAATTGTTTTAATAAACATTTAACTCATGTAAGAAAATTCCATATCTTTTAAATCACTTTTTTGTTCTCTGCATAAACTTGTACTAATCTGCAGTTGATTCCCTAAAGGCATCTTAGTAATCAGCAGTGTCAGGCAACCTTGTTCCAGTAGACACACTTCTGTGCTGACCCATTTAAAAGCATTAATGTTTTAGTCAACAAGCAGTGTGGCTCCACTCAGCCAGAATGAAAAAGGCAAAGTGAATGGAAAAGGGAAAAAACTGACTTTAAAAAGAAAAAAATTACAAAGGCTATTGACTTATTGGTTATTTGTACACTATGCCTGCTATATCTATTCTCTCCTTTTTTTACAGGTTAAGTGATTTTTACTGTGCCTTGTATATATGTAAATTTTTGTATACTCTCATTTTATGTCATTGTACTATTGTTTATGTTATTTTCTTGTCCATGTAAAAATACTTGTACTTTTATTTGTATGACCACTCAGGTCCATCTTGTAAATGAGCTACGCTCAATGATGTTCACCTGACTAAATAAAGATTTTGATTGATTGATTGATTGACTGTGTTAGACCTTCACAAGCGTTAGCCCCATGGAAAAACATCAACAACAATGGTGCCAATCTCACAGCTAGTGATGCAGAAACGTCTTTACTTAAAACAGAGGAGAAGTGAATTTCTCTTCATTGAGTGTTCCCTTTGATCTTACTCATGTCCCAGCTGAATACTAATGAACAATTTAGAGCAGAATTTACAGGGAACATGTGCATACGTGTGAACACACACAAATAATTGCAAAAAAAGTCAGCTAAAATGGGCTAATAGCAATGTGAACTGCAGAAAAGCATAAAGCACATTCCTAGCCAGGACATGCTCTTGCCAAACTCATTTGGCTGGAGTCTCACAGTAGGTCAGCTTATACAAGCTTTGTATGTAGCCAAACTGCAGAGCCCTGCACCCCCATGCCTATCCAAGAGCAAGGGCTTGCAGGCTGCATTCAAGCTTCATTCCAGCCCCTTACAAATGCATGGGGCTCCCCATGGGGGAGACCTGACCAGCATGGTCTTCTAGACAGAAGCCTGTGTCAGGTCACCAGTTGGTACCCTGATCTACATGAACAGAAGATAGCCACCTACAGTAGCCTACTGTAGTATTCCTTTCAAGAAATTTAAGGAAAAAACCCTTTTGTAAGTGGACAGATATTCAGTGGGCTGATCAGGGCCATTATTCCTTCCCTGGGATGTTGCAGGGGATGCCTATGACTTACAGCTGTGTACCCCGGACTTGACCTATGCACTCCCCTTGGTGCCAAAAGCAAGCA
This sequence comes from Neoceratodus forsteri, assembly GCA_016271365.2. Lineage (NCBI taxonomy): Eukaryota > Metazoa > Chordata > Ceratodontiformes > Ceratodontidae > Neoceratodus > Neoceratodus forsteri. Next base: position 1,491,098,668 of record CM028130.1, read on the forward strand.
GTATCTGGCTTTAGGCAATCTGTGCATTGTGGTCCCTGTCTCCCTCACAACCTGCCAGCCCAGGTTAGCAGGTGACCTTGTGAAGCTAGGGACTGGGATGGTGCGTGTTGTGGAGGAATCCATACACACAGAAGTCCTCATCCCGCAGCATGCATAGATTTATTTTGTGAGTCAGGTCAATTGTTTCTAACGTTCTCTGGAATTACAGTATGCCATCTAGATTAATTTTCACATGAAAACAGAACTTCAGTCAGGTTAACAAATGTCATCACAAAATACAGGTTACTCACCTGTAACAGGAGTTCTAGGAGTGGTATATGTTGTTTATCCACACTGTCCGGCAGGTTCCTTGCCGCTTTAAATCTTGCCAGAAGGTCTTCAAGCTGGCTCCTCCCACCCACCCGGGTGGTAAAACCCTTGGCTCCGCCCCATGATGCCAGATCTAGCCCGCTGGAAGTCAGGTTGCGCGTCAAAGCCGGGGAGGTCGGGTGGGTCATGTGGATGAACAACATAGACCACTCCTAGAACTCCTGTTACAGGTGAGTAACCTGTATTTCTAGCGACGTGGATATGTTGTTCAATCCATACTGTCTGGAAGACTCCTAGCAGTCTCCGGGAAGAGGGAGGAGGGAGGCAAGGCGTGCACCCCCTACTTAGGGAATAAGGACTGGAGAACCGAGGTCCCAAAATCAGCATCCCGGCATGACTCAAGGTAAATGTGGTAATGGGAAATAAAGGTGTGTGCTGACTTCCAGGTAGCAGCCCTGCAGATTTCCTGGATAGGGATGTCCCTAGAAGCAGCCACTGAAGCAGCGGTATGGCGGGTAGAATGAGCTCTTATCCCTTTGGGAGGCTCCATGCCCACCAACCTACAGCAGAGATCTATGCAGGAGGTGACCCACCTGCTTATCATCCACTTGGCTGCAGGTCTGCCAGGTGCAGCTTCAGCATAGGTGACAAACAGCTGGCGAACCTCTCCCTGAACTTCAGCCATCCACGCCTTATAATAAGCGAGTGCTCTTCTAGAGTCCCGAGTATGGAGCCTATATTCAGCCTCTGAGGTGTGATTGGGGTAGAACACCGGCAGAGTCAACACCTGGTTAAGGTGAAACTCCGACACCACCTTCAGAAGGAATTTCGGGTGGGGCCGCAGGACAACCTTGTCCCTGTGGAAGACCAGATAAGGAGACTCGATGGAAAGCGCCTGGAACTCTCCCATCCTTCTGGCTGACATTATAGCCACCAAGAAGGCAATCTTCCATGACAGGTGGGAGATATCGCACCTGTGCATTGGTTCGAATGGCTCGCCCATGAGCTTAGCCAATACCAGCAGTAGAGCCCACGGAGGTGGAGGTTCTCGCACCGGAGGGGATATGTGATCAAGGCCCTTGATAAAGCACCTGACCACCTTCTCCTGCGCCACTGACTGCTTGCCGGCCCGCGCCCGGTAAGCAGAGATGGCTGCCAGGTGCACCTTAAGGGTCGTCGACTGAAGCCCTAGCTGAGAAAGGGACCACAGGTAGTCCAAAATACTAGCCAATGGACAGAAAGAAGGGTCCAACCCGTTGTCCTGACACCAAATGTAGAATCTCTTCCATTTAAAGGCATAGCATTTTCTGGTTGACTCCTTACTGGACGCCTCAACGATGTTGAGGACCTCATCGGAAAGATCCAAGGCCTGGAACTCTAGCTGCTCAGGAACCAGGCCATCAGGTGCAGAGATTGAATGTCCAGATAGAGAACCTTCCCCTTGTTGACTGAGATCAAGTCCGGGTGGGCTGGAAGCCACCTCGGGAACCTGGAGCTGAGGCTGAGGAGATCTGGGTATCAGAACTGGCGGGGCCAGTCTGGAGCTACCAGAATCACCTGCGCCTTGTCCATCTTCACCTTGAGAAGCACCCTGTGGATCAAGAGAAATGGAGGGAAGGCGTAGAAGAGGCCCAGGGTCCACGACCTCGAGAAGGCATCCCCCTGCAGCGAGCCCTGCTGAGGGAGTCGGGCATGGAACAGCCTCAGCTTCGCATTCTCCCTGGAGGTGAACAGGTCCACCTGAGGGGTGCCATAATGGGAGAACAGATCTTGTACTGCCTCCGGCAGGAGAGACCACTCATGCGATGCAGCGCCTATCCAGCTGAGGGCATGGCCAGACTGTTGGAGGCTCCTGCCAAATGGATGGCTAGGAGATCCGCCTCCAGGCTGATCACGAGAGACCAAGTGCAGAGAGCCTCCTTGCACAGAGGCAAGGAGTGCGTCCCGCACTGTCGGTTGAGGTAGTACATGGTCGTGGTGTTGTCCGTCTGGACCTGAACTACTTGACCCCGTACAAATGGAGCAAAGGCGGTGAGGGCCAGACGCACCACTCAGAGCTCCAGCAGGTTGATGTGGCATCGAGACTCCTGAAGGGATCAGAGGCCGTGGGCCCTCAGCTCCCCCAGATGGGCACCCCAATCCATCAGAGAGGTGTCAGTCGTCAGAGTGACCGTCGGCTCGGGGCGGACAAATGGGATAACCTCCTGCAGATAAGCTAGAACGAGCCACCATTGTAGGCTGTCCCACATCTCCTGGGTCACCGTCACTGGCTGGTCCAAAGAACTGGAGCGCTGTGACCATTGGCGGGCCAGCCCCCATTGCAGGGGACGCATAAGCCAGCGTGCCCAATGGACCATGCTGGTGCAGGCCGTCATGAGGTCCAGAAGGTGCAGGAAGTCCCGGGCAGGGCACAACTACCCAACCAGAAATGATTGGGCAAAGGAGGAAAGGACCTCAGCCCTGTCCGCCGGGAGCCGGGCTCTGGCTCAAAGAGAGTCGAGCTCTGCCCCGATGAACTGAATCACCTGCGATGGCATGAGTTCCGACTTGGCCTTGTTGATGAGGAGGCCAATCTGAGAGCAGACCTGGAGGGCCAGATCCCTGGACCGCTCCACCTCCAACCTGGAGGGGGCTGCAATCAGTCCATCATCCAGGTAAGGGTACACCCGGACCCCTCGGCGCCGCAGGAATGCTGTCACCACTGCCATGCATTTGGTGAAGACCCTGGGAGCTGGAGAGAGGCCGAAGGGCATGGCCCGGAACTTGTAAAGAGATCCCTCTGCTCGGAAGTGGAGAAATCGCTGATGAGACGGACAGACAGGGACTGAAAGAAGACATCCTGAAGGTCCAGAGAACAAAACCATACACCTAGTTCCAAGGATGGAATGATATGAGCCAGAGTGACCATCCTGAAGGTGCGCGGCCTTAGGAACATGTTCAGGTCGTGCAGGTCGAGAATGGGGCGCCAGCCCCCAGTCCGTTTTGGGACCAGGAAGTACCTGGACACAAACCCTGGGTCTGGAGGAAGGTCCGCCGCCTCGCTGATCACCTCCTTCTGGAGGAGCAGGGCAATCTCGGCTCGACAAGCCGACAGAGAGGCTGCGGAACCCATTGCCCCCCGTGGAGCAACTGCTCGATAGGGAGGGAACTGCTCGAATTCCAGAGGCAGAGCCCTGCCTACCACTTCTAGCACCCAGCGGACCATGGTGATAGCGGACCAGGCGGAAAAGAAGTGGTGGAGCCGTTCCCCAACGGGGGGAACCCAGAGAGGAGTAACAAGGTTGAGGGTGACACCCCTCAACCTGTCACTGGGCAGGCTTGGAGGAAGAGCCTGCTGAGGGACCTCCTAGACCCTTGCCTCCAGGCTTTCTACTGGAGGAAGTGGCAGACTTGACCTTAGGGCACCAAGTGTGTGCCTGCTGGCCCTGGCGCTGGTGCTGCTGGGCCGGACGTGCCGCAGTGGCGGAAGGGCAAAAGGGCTTACGCTGCTGCTGGCGGCCTTTGTCCTTCTGGGCAGACGTGACCAAGTCCAAGGTGGCTTTGGACTTCTAGATCCTCTGGAGATGGCCTTCCATCCCTGGCCCAAACAAGTCGGTGCCCAGGAATGGAACGTCTGCCAGCTTGTGCTGGGTGTCTGCCGTGAAGGTGGAGATCCGCAGCCAAGCTCTGCTGCGCATGGCCACTGTGGCCGCTACTGATCGGGCACAAGAATCACCCATGTCCAACGAAGTTTGGAGCTGCTGTTTTGCCACCATCCTTCCCTGATCCCGCACCTGCTTGACAGTCATCTGAAGGTCAGCCGGAAGATGAGGAATCACCTCATCCAGGGAACCCATAAGGGAGTATGAGAAATGTGCCACCAGAACGGCCGAGCTAGCCTGATGAAGACCTATGGAGGAAGCAGCATAAACCTTCCACCCCGCGTAATCCAGCTTTTTGGATTCCTTATTGGGCGGTTTGTCCACGTCCCGAGCATTCCCAGAGTGTCGGAAAATGCTATCGGTCACTAACCTCTCCGCAGAGGGGTGCTCTGAGAAACCGGAGAGTGAGCCGGTGGGGACTGCGTACTTTCGAGCCATCCTGGCCGAAGGCGCGGGACAAGATGCTGGCCGCTGCCACAACTCCAGGGCCAGGCCAACAATGGCTTCGGCCACCGGAAAGGCCTCCGTAGAGGAATCCCCTCGGTCCAGTATCTCCGTGAGGGGATACTTGGCCTGTTTTGAAACTGGTTCGAGCTGCATCCCAGTGGACTCCGAGATGAGCCTAAGCAAACCTAAAAACGAGGATGGGCTCTCGTCCACGGACTGGCCCCCTGCAGACTCCAGGTCAAGCGGCCTGGAGAACAGGGAGCAGTCATCGTCAGACTCCGAGGAGTCTGCAAACAGCTGCCAGGTGCCTGAGCCACCCTCCACCTGCCGAGGTCGATCGGGAGTGAGGGTGACAGACAACTTGTGGGGCAAGCCCTGACCAGACCTAGAATCCTTGGTCGGGGCCCCAGTCTTCGGTTGGGGAGGCGGAGGTTCCACCACAATGGGTGGAGCAGCCAGCTTTGGCCGAACAACTTTTGCCGGGGTCGGCTCCTCGACCACTACGAGGGGTTGTTTTGCCGCTCCGGTGACAGCCACTTAATGGCCGGAGAAGGCGACGGAGTCGGCTTATTTCCGGACAATAAAACTGCTGCCATTAAATCCTCATAGCGCCGACGCAACTTGGCGCGGAGCCTATCCTCCGAAGAGGACGACGAGGATGAGTGGCGATGCCGCTTTCCATGGTGCCGAGACCGAGACCGCCAACGGGACCGGCTGGACCTGAAAGAGGACCGAGACCTTCGGGGGTTCCGAGGGTGCGTCAGATAGGGGACGAGGGAAACCCGCTCCTCCCTCAGTGCAGGGACCTTAACCAGGGACTCTGGCACAGGAGGCACAGGCAAGTCCTTGGATTCCACTGGGGGAACCGGTGCAGTAGGGCTGTTGGCTTCTCCAGTCGACAAACCGTCCGATGGGTCGAGAAAAATCTCGACCGCGTCGACGGATGTCTCGGCTAGCTCACCTGACGGGGGCACCGTGAAGCCAGCGGCCGCAGGCGCAATCTCGACCAGTCGAGTTGGGGGGAATTGCTCTTGCTCCCATGAACATCGACGGTGGGACTTACCCTTAGAGTCGTCCTTCTTGGACTGACTGGAATGTCCCAATGGCCCTTCTCCCTTGGTGGAGAGGGACTGGCAAAGCTCCTTAAACGAAGCCGTGTAGGAGGAGCCAAAAGACAGCGGGATAGATACCGCGGCCAAGGAGGAAGAAGAAGCGGCCTGGGCTGCCTCCTCCTCAAGGCCAATCAATTGCTCCAACTGTTCTGCGGAGCCCGCTGCCTCGGACACAGCCCAACGGGCCTCCTCAGACTTGACCGGCGGATACCATTTTTTTGGTTGCCCGAGAAGAAGTCTGGCAGCGCGGTCTTCCAAGACGGAAGCCGAAAAGGACTTGCACAATTTGCAAGCTCGCGAGTCGTGAAGCAGCCCCAGGAAGTAGACGCGACGTGAGTGCAGATCGGTCTGGGACATCTTCTGCCCACACAAGCACCGGTGGAAGCCGGGAGTTGATTTGTCCATCGCAGCCACGAGGGAAGATGAAGACCAAAGTCTTGTAAATTTTAAAATAAGTTTTGGAAATTCCGAAGAGTGTGGATCCAGGCCTAAAACGCAGAGCGCTAAGGAGGGAACCTAAGCTTCCAAGCGGTAAGGAAGATCTGGCGTCATGGGGTGGAGCCGAGAGTTTTACCACCCGGGTGGGTGGGAGGAGCCAGCTTGAAGACCTTCCGGCAAGATTTAAAGCGGCAAGGAACCTGCCAGACAGTGTGGATTGAACAACATATCCACGCCCCTCTAAATATTCCTTTGTTCTTGCTACTTACTAGTATTCATAAAAACTGCAACATGGAAGCCCAGTAAAGAGGAATTCACTCCTCTTCATAATATTTACTACAAGATAATAACGCTTCAAGCTGCAAAGCTAAATTCACTTTTATCCAACAGATTTAGGCGAACTTTATCTTGAAGCATGAAAAGGATTACACAAATTACAGACTTGGCCGCAGGAATTCTATAAACCAAACATTCTGACATTATACTGCAGGGTTTTAAATAATTGATTAGCGTTGTTTTTCTTGGGACAATACTAACTGTTCAGAAAGTATTTATAAAGATTTTCTAGAAGTGTTATGTTTGTTAAACACAGGGAGGCAGGTGCTATGCATTTTCACAATGTTTTAGCACTTTTATGCGCAAAACGCTAATCAATTTTTAGAGTTAAATAAAACCCTGTACTAATATGATTCATGTAAGCTAAGCAAGTGGGTAAGTACTTACACATGTGGTGAATGAAAAATATGAATGAAAACTGGAGCTTTTTCATTCCTTTTTCCATAGGTCATCTTGTCAGATTAAAAATAAATGTTGCATTAATTAGTAAAAGCAACCAGCCTCTGAGCCTTCTTATGGACAGTACAGACTATTTGCCATCCTATGCCCAGTAGGACTTTTCTTTTGTTGTTGGATCCTATGCAATGTTTTGAGTCCCTGCCTCTACATTATGCTGTATGTCCCCACCAGTCTAAGACTATAAGAGGCTGGTACAGTAAGAGACATGAACATGTTATAAGATATTATAAAAAAGGGTCTGAGAAATGGAGCTTTTTGATTGGCTGTAAACATTCTAACAGCCTTATGTTAATCTTTTATTAACATACATGTAGAGCTTAACCATATGCTGACCATGGTTTAACATGTTTAAAAAAACATTTTTTATTAGAATAGCAATACGGCACTCCCAGGGGTTATGTTAATGGTCAGTTAATCACCCTCCAGGGGCACGTGACACTGGGCTACGCCTCATGCCACATTACACCCCTAGAGGGTAATTAACAGACCATTATAATCCTTGGTCATGCCTTATTACTTAACTATCATTTTAAATGGCACAAAACAATGAGCTCGGTAGATGCTGCCTTTTAAACAGTGGCCATCTGCCTGATTTACTGTCGAGAGATACTAGTGCCACTGCTTCATCAATCCTCCAGACAAGTGGGCAGAGGAGTAATAAGCAGCCTACTAAACACAACACCAATGCTGTTCAGTGGACAGCAGGCAGAGGGTACATGTGCTGTTTGGTGTGAGCAATCTTCCTCCCCTACCTCAAGACCAGGTACTGTACAGCAGCTACATCATGCACTTTGCTAACCCTGGACCCAAGAGCCAAGTCCCTTCTGAACCTTGTCCCTCCAAGGGACATATGAAGCACTACCAGTGCACTGGTCTAACAATACCAATGATTTTTTATCTTCAGATATTCACAACCTTTTTCACTACTTTCAGTCAAGTTAGCACAAAAGGCTAGACAGCTAGGAAAATGTAGTTGATGATTATTTTGTTTTTATCTCTAGGTTTTTTTTTTTTATTGTCACATCTCATCAGATACATTTAGTTACATTGGTTTTAAATTTGCTTACATTTTCTTATATTCTCACAACAAGATAAACAAATATTTGCCCACACTGACACCTATTTCAGCAACCTGAAACATTTCTGATAAAACATGTGCAAGGTCATATAAATTAGCTTTCAGATTTATGCACTCGCATTTTAGGGTGGATATTATTGTAGAAAAAAAAAAAGATACCACTCACTGTTTTCATGTTTCCCTTCCAACTAAGTGTCTGTGGAAAGCCATCAAGCCTCCCAGTGATTCATTTCACTCATTTGTGGAAATAAGTTGAAGCAGGACCCTACTAAACAAATTCTGGTCAGAGCCGAAATGGCTGCAATGTGTTATTCTGTTTAGGAATACAGAATTAATCTGTGGCTTGAATTGTAAACCTTCATCTGGCACTGTCAGTTCTGTAAATTGCATGCAGTAGCTGGCATCTAATCCCATCCCACTCTCTCACCCCACCCTGTGCCAAAGAATCTCTGGAGTACAACGGCACCCCCTATCTCACCACTCCCCTCTACTAAGCAGTCCTTTTAGTCCAGTGGTACACTTTTACCTCACTCTGCCAGAGTCCAATAATCCCTTCCTATCCAGTGGTACTATATGTCCAAACCAATCTTTCCCTGGCATCTAGTGGTACTCCTTCCCTCACCCTTCTCCAAACCATCAGTTCCTATCATCCAGTGGCATCCCCTCCTTACACTGCCCCAAATCTTTCACCTGTGTCCAGTGGTACCCTCTTTCTCGCCCTGCCCCCAAAGAAAGAAGACTCTGGCATTCAGGGGTCGACTCCTTGGCCCACACATGTCAGCTTCTGGCAAGCACTGTTGCCCCCCCTTTACCCTGGCCTAAATATATCATTCTGTGATGTCTAGTAGTACCCTCTCCGTTATCCTACCCTAAAGCAACATTCAGTGGTGTCCAGTGGTACACCCCTCCCTCACCCAGCTGCCCCAAACCAAACACTACTTGGCATTCAGTGGTTAGGGATGGAATGATAACCTATATAAACATAGCACTGTACAGCATTTAAATGAATCTGTTGCACAACATATATTGCTTGGATTAACTATATTAAGGATGATGTATAGTTGCCTTGAGTGATAAAACTTGCATGCTTGTTGAAACATTTGCCTGCTTCCTCCACCCCCAAAACCATTTATTCTGGACTGCAATGTTTAACTGTAGAACTTCTTTACAATGTAGAAAGAACAGTTACGCACTGACTGTAACAGTAGATCTTTGAGAGAATCTCTCATCAGCCCACACCTATAGAACTTATAGTTGCCAGGCACTAGGACCACATGGAAACTTTTTGCAAGCAGTCCACTAGGGGCCACCCATGACAATGTCCGACATCGGCTCTCCCATATAAATGTGGGTGCTCCCTTCCCTCCTCTCCTTAGTTCCTCACTGGAGGTCATGCTCAGAGGACCTCCCTGTAGGGAACCAGGAGAGAACCTATGACTCTGCCAACCAGGTGATGCAGAGAACTGCAGATAGACCATTATGGAGAAGGAGGCAGCACTGACAGAGTCCTAGGACTCTCAAGGGGATGGAGGGTGGGATACCATGGCCTGAGGAAAGAGATTCTCTCAAAGATCTACTGTTATGGTAAGTATGTAACTGTTCTATCTTCTTCGAGGATCTCTCTCATCAGGCCACACATATGGAACTAGTACCATGCAGTGCTGACAGTAAAACAGTCTGTGGCTTAGTGCTGTGCTCTGTATAGAATGAATAAGGGTTGGATTTAACATTTAATAACATTTATTTGTTTTCTGCTGAGTGCCACCATTGGTTTGCTTGTTTATGCAGTTTTTTGGCCAGCACCCTTTCAGTCGAAAGCACGTGGTATGGTGATGTATCTACCAGTAAACAGTCTGGGTGACTGGAGCCTACAGGCTTAAGAAAGTAGGCCTTGTAGTACAGCTAGGCCAAAGCCAGCCCTTCTACAAGAGACAATGTCCAGACTGTAGTGTTTGGTGAAGGTGTGAACAGTACTCCAGGTGGCAGCTGCACAGATGTCTGCAGCAGAAACATTTTTAAAACAAGCAACAGCGGTGGCCATGCCCCTTGCAGAATGACCACAAACCACCACAGGACACTCCTTAAAATACTTTCTGTAACAAAAAGTAATACAGTTAGCTAGCCATTTGGACAAGCACTGTTTGGAAACTGGGGCGCCCTCTTTCCCAGAGGTGAATGAAATAAAAAGCTGCAAGGACTTTCTGTAGTCCTTTGTGGGGCGTATACAGTACACGAGTATTCTGTGTACATCTAGAGTATGGCGCAATGCTTCCCTGGGTTGCCATGCTCAGGATAATAAACTGGCAGGTGGATGGTTTGATTTAAAGTAAACTCAGACACCACCTTCAGTAGAAATTTAGGACTGGTATGCAAAGACACCCTGGTCTTTGTGGAAAATCACATAAGGAGGCTCACACATTACAGCCTGCAGCTCTGAAATCCTTCAAGCATAAGTGATTGCAACTAAAAATAATGTCTTCCAAGAAAGGGAGCACAAGTCGCAGCTGGATCAAAAGGAGCCAAACTAAGCTTTTCCATAACAAAATTCAGGTCCCAAGCCAGGACTGGATTACGGATAGGAGGCTTCAGATGTAGAATGCCTCTAAAAAAACATATGGGCCACCTCCAGCTGGGCAACAGTACGACCCTCTATAGGCAGATGGAAAGCTGATATCGTAACCAGATGCACCTTGATAGAGGAATACTGCAGGCTTGAATCTGAAAAGGACAGCAGATACTCTAGAACTTGATTGACTGAAAAGGTGGCTGGATCCAGGAGGTGGTGGGAAGCGCCCCAAAAAGCAAACACTTCCACTTCATAGAATAGGTGGATCTGGTGGAAGGCTTTCTAGCAGACATTAGAACATCAGTCAGTTTCTGGGAAACCCCAAAATGAGCAATGGCTATGTGGTATTTCTTCAGGAGTCATGCATGCAGATAAAGAGAGCTCAGGTCCACATGGACCAGGGCTCCATGTTCCTGTGACATCAGGCCACTCCTATGGAATGAGTACCAAGCAATACTCACAGTGAACAGTCTGGGTGGCTGGCCTATGAAAGAAGGCCTTGAAGCACAGCTAGGTCAAAGCCAGCTCTGTTCCAAGAGACAATGTCCAGACTGTAGTGTTTAGTGAAGGTGTGGAAAGTACTCCAGGTGGAGCTGCACAAATCTTTGCAGCAGATACATTATTGAAGCATGCCTCTGGTTGAATGACCACGAACACCACCAGGAAATTCCTTACTGTACTTACTGTAACAGAAAGTAATACTGTTGGCCAGCCATTTGGACAGGCACTGTTTAGCAACAGGAGTGCCCTCTTTCCCAGGGAAGAATGAAACAAATAGTCACGAGGACTTCCTACAGTCCTTTGTGTGGTATATATACTACCTGAGTATTCTAAGTAAATCTAGAGCATGGAGCAATGCTTCCCTGGGTTGGCATGCTCAGGAAAATAAACTGCCAGGTGGATGGCTTGATTTAAAGTAAACTCAGACACCACCTTTGGTAGAAATTTGGGATTACTTTGTAAAGACACCCTGTATTTGTGAAAAATCAAATAAGGAGGCTCGCACATTAGATCCTGGAGCTCTGAAATCCTTTGAGCAGAAGTAATAGCAACTAAAAATAACTCTTTCCAAGAAAGGAAGTGTAGGCCACAAGTCACAGCTGGCTCAAAAGGAGCCAAAGTAAGGTTTTCCAACACAAAATTCAGGTCCAGATCTGGGACTGAATTATGGATGGGAGGTTTTAAGTGTAGAATACCTCTCAAGAATGTATGAGGGGCAACTGTACAACCCTCAATAGGTACATGGAAAGCTAAAATAACAGTCAAGTGCACTTCGATGGAAGAGTACTGCAAGCCTGCATCTGACAAGGACTGCAGATGCTCCAGAACCATATTTATAGGACAGGTAAACAGATCTAAGTGATGAGAAGCGACCCTCAAAACAAACCGCTTCCACTTCATAGAATAAGTAGCTCTGTTGTATGGCTTTCTGGCAAGCCACCAAGACATCCGCCACCTTTTGGGAAACCCCATATTTAGCAATGGCTATGTTTTCAGGAGCCATGCATGAAGGTGAAGGGATCCTGAGGTCCGGATGGACCAAGGTTCCCTGTTCCTGTGACAGTAGGCCCTGACACAAGGGCAGGGGTACTGGTGGTTCCACTGCCAATTGCTGCAGTAAGGGGAACCAGATCTGACGAGGCCACAGGGAAGCAATGAGAATCAGAGTTGCCCCCTCCATTTGGAGCTTGATTAGCACTATCTGAATTAGAGGGAAGGCGTACAGGAATCTTCCCTTCCAAGAGAGGGACAACACAACTTGCCAGAAAACTCCAGGCCTTGGAGTGATGAGCAGAAAAGTGGCAGTTTTGCATCATGTGGGGACACAAACAGGTCCAACTCTGGATGACCCCATCTGTGGAACAGGTCTTCTGCCACAGAGGTCAGCAGCTCCCACTCATGTGTCCTGGGCTGGGACCTGCTTAGTCGGTCTGCCAGGATGTTTTGGGTGCCTGGTACATGTACTGTTGACAGTTCTAGACCATATTCTAGAGCCCAATAACAGACTCACTGTCTCCCTGCACAGGGGTAGGATTGAGTTCCATTTGCTTTTTGATGTAATGCATGACACTGAGGATGTCCATCTGTATTAAGAGAGGACCCAGGGACAGGTGGGTCTGGAAATCCTATAGGCCGTACAGAACAGCTCTCATTTCTAGGACTTTTATGTGGAGGGTGCTCTCCACTTTGGTCCATGTACCCTGTGTCTGATGGGACCCAGATATGCCTCCCAGCCCATCCTTGAGTCATCCATAGTTAAAATCTGGTGAGGGGAGAGGATCAGCAAAGGAACCCCTTTCAATAAATTGCTGGGTTCCATCCACCACTGGAGCACCCTGCAGACAGGAGAGGTTACTAGAACCTTCTGTTTCAGACTGTCTGTGCGCTGGTCCCACTGGACTCTTAGTGTCGACTGAGGGATACTCATATACCGTCTGGTTAGTTGTACTGTGACAATGGCCACTGCCATCAGGCCTAGGAGCCTCCGAAATGTCCTGGCTGTGACATATCTGCTTTTATGGACCATCCGGGCCTGTGCAATCAGATGTTCTACTCTGTCCAATGGCAGGAAGGCAGAGCCTTGGGCTGTGTCCAAAACTGCCCCTATATACTGTAGATGGGGGCGAGGGGTCAAGACAGACTTTTGTACACTGACAGGGCTCACCCACTGTGCTGCAACATGAATCAGGTTGCTGTAAATTAGTGCGCCAGAAACATGTCACCCATAATGACTGCGGCACCACATTCTGGCGCAACCCAGCTATACTGACAAGGGACAGCAGGGGAGAACAGTTTGTTTTGCACCCACACCCCCCAACACTAAATATAATCTCCTCTGGGTCAGGGCATGGATGGACTGGAGAACAGTGTTGTCGGAGAAAACGTGAGTGCAGGACGCTGTGAAATCCAGCACACCCATCGCTCACAACCTTTTTTCGTTGCCCTAATTGCGTCGCCCAGGTAATGGTATACCCATTGACAGTAACCCCCAGGGCATCAAAGAGGTGTCTTGTATGGGCCAGGGTGTGTAAAAGTTGCTCCCTGGAGTGAACCTTTATTAGCCAGTCATCCAGGTAAGGAAAGACATACAGGCCTACTCTGAAGGGCTGCTGTTACTACTGCGAAGCATTTGGTAAAGACCCATGGCACAGATGATAAGCCAAAGAGCAATATCCTGAACTGGTAGTGCTCCCTTTGAAAGAGGAACCTCAAATATTTCCTGTAAGGTTTCCAAATTTTGATATGAAGGTAGGTATCCTTTATGTCTAGGGAAAAAATCCAATCCCCTACCTGTAGTAGGGGTCAGGGGTTTGGCAGTTGAAATTCAATGCAAAGAAGTGCAAGATAATGCATATGGGGCACAAAAACCCTGGCACAATATATCAGTTGGGGGTGAGGATATATCATGCACCAAGCAGGAAAGAGATATTGGGGTTATCATCTCTGACGACCTCAAGGTACGGAAAAAGTGTGACAAGGCAGTAGGTAAAGCAAATAGTACGCTAGGATGCATAGGCAGGGGCACCACCAGCAGGAAAAGGGAGGTCATGATTCCACTATACAAGACACTAGTGAGGCCCCACCTGGAGTACAGTGTACAGTTCTGGAGAACTTACCTACGTAAGGACATAGACAGGGTAGAGAAGTTTCAGAGGAGGGCAACAAAGATGGTACATGGATTGCATTACAAGTCCTATGAGGACAAGTTGAAGGAATTGAATATGTACTCCCTGGAGGAGAGGAGGGAGAGAGGGGACATGATAGAGACATACAAGTATCTTACAGGGAGGAGCAAGGTGCAAGAATACACTATTTTTAAGTGAAAAAGATGTTCCAGGACTAGAGGGCATGGGAGGAAGTTGGAGGGAGGACGATTCAGAGGAAATGTGAGGAAGAATTTCTTCACAGAACGGGTGGTGGACAAGTGGAACACCCTGCCTGAGGAAATGGTGGGGGCTGAAACAATCACGGGATTTAAGAATGCATGGGATAGACATAAAGGAATTCTGGAGGTCAAGGGTAAGGGGCAACAGAGTTCTAGGAAAACATAAACTGAAGTTACAAACTCAAAGGAGCAGACTAGGTGGGCCATAGGCCCTTATCTGCCGACACTGTCTATGTATCTATGTAGTAGTGGGAGTAGGCCCTGCAGGGTGACCACTCTGAACTTTCTGTGCTTGATAAAGAGAAGTTCAGGTCCCTAAGATCCAGAATAGGTCTCAGATCTGCCGTCCATTTTGGGACTAGGAAGTACCAAGAATAGAACCGTATGTTCCACTGTTTGAAGGGGATGGGTTCTATTGCCCTTTTCTGAAGCAAGGATTGGACTTCCTCCTGGAGAAGAGGAATATGATCTGGAGGATAATATGAAGGCACTGGGGGATGATCTGGAGGTAGTTCTAGAAGTTCCAGAGCATGATCTTTTGCTACTATTTCCAGGACCCAGGCATCTGATGTCACCTTCCTCCACTGGTCCAGGTGGAGGGAGAGATAACCCCCAATGACCACTCCTGGAGGCAAAGGTGGATGGGGGTTGCATAAGGAGTCAGACAGAGCCAGATGGGGCAGCTGTTGCCGTTCTGCCATCACTAGGGGCTTTTGAGTGGGCACCTGGGGTGGCTCCTGGGGTAGGCAGGGCTTGGGCTCTTGCTCCTCCACCCTTACCCTGTTGTCTGGCTGTGGTACGGTGTCTAGCACTGGCCAGACAAAGGGGAATACCCTGTCTGCTCCTTGGCTGGGTATGATAGAGGGAGTGTACTGATTTTAGGGTTCTGCCTGAGGCTTGCAGATTAGAGAGGATATCTTGAACATCTGCACCAAATAATCTGTATCCTCTAAAGAGGGCATTAATAATGGACTACTGTACGTCATTCACAAAGCCAACCACCCTGAGCCAGGAGCACCTCCTAAGGTATACTCCTGAGGCAGCTGCTCTGGCTGAAGCATCAGAGATGTCAGACTGTATGCAGAAGGTGCTCCCCTACATCAGTTCCAGCTGTCAGAACTCTGAGAAGCTCCTGCTTAGGCGTACCTTCTGGGAGAGCTTGAGCAGCTGCTTTAGCTTTCCTCTAGAGTATTTTGGTATCTGACCATAAGGGCCTGGCAATTTGCAATTCCAAGGCCCAAAGGGGCTGTACATCTTGTCTGCCTTTCTACGTATGGCAGGAATCATGCTGGGCCTACGTCATATAGCAAAGGTGGCATCTTCCAGGGCAGGGAGGAAAGATGGAATAATAATGGGAGTGGTATCAGGCAACTCCAAGAATTCTACCAAGTTCTTCTTGGTGATGTCCTGTTCCTCTAAGTCAAGCATCATAGCAGCCTGCAATTGCTGCATCATGATTATGAAAAAGGAGTCCTCACTAACCGTGTACACTGTGGAACTAGTCCTTTCATAAGGGCTTTTCACATAATCTTTAGCATCCTGCTCTTCATCCTTCATCATGAGGTCAGGATTATACTCTAGGTTGTTGTCGGTCTGGTTGACGGGACAAAGGGAGCGTGCTGGCAAGGTCATCGGTGCTTGAGGGGGCTGCAGCACAGCTCTAACAGGCAGCATTGGGGTTTGACTTACAGACTCCGTCGATGTGGCTCCTGTTACAGTAGGAGGAGGAGGAAGCAGGTGCTTCAATATGTCTGTAAAGGACAAAAGTACTGCCTGGACATCAGTGACCATGTGGTCGATGGGAACACCAGCAGGTACTGACGGGGGAGGCAAGGTCCCCAACGCTGATGGCAATGCACCAGCCATGCTAGGTCTAGTGGCACCTACGGCCTGCCCAGACCTACTGATGGTCTAGGTGGCATCCCCGCTGATTCAGTCGACGGCACTGAAGACTGTATGGAGCAGTGACCTGGAGTGAACCAGGATGGTCCTTACATTTTCTCCCTCTCTAGTGTTTCTGCTGTGGGACCCGGATGTCTTTTCCTGGGACTTGGAGGCCTTGGATCCTGAGGAATGCACCAGCAACATGGTAGGTAGGGCTCTTTTGCTTGAGCTCCTTCTCCATGGGGGCTAGCTGCTGTTTAAGTAGGTGCTCTTCCAAAGGGCTTTGATGGCATTGCTGGGTGGCTGTGTTGAACCCTTTACAAAGTGGGTATGCTTGCACGTTATGGTCTGGGCCGAGACGTCACACACAGACATTGTGTGAGTCTCTAGAGAATATCTTTTCATCGCATTCATGATAACAGAACAGTTTTGATGGCTCTGTAGTCGACATACACGCTGCCGAAAATCATTTTAGGAAAGTGAATACTAACTACGGTGAAAAAACAAGAAAAACGACGACTGCAACAACGGCGTTTCCGTGCACAGTCCGATGAGTATGGTCGATGGCGGGAAAAGAACGGAGGAGGAAAGTGACCACCAACATTTGTACTGGACAGCCTACATCAGACATCGTTGTAGGTGGCCCCTAGTGGACTGCTTGCAAAAAGTTTCCGTGTGATCCTAGTGCCTGGTGGCTACATGCTCCATAGGTGTGGCCTGATGAAAGAGTTATCCTCGAAGAAGATCCGTGCCTACGCTGAGCCCTGACCAATGTTCTCCCTCCCATTCATGGGAGCTGCACTACCACCTGTGATCGCACAGGTACATGTAGCAGTATCACAGTGAAGGCAGAAACCCTCCCTCCCCAAAGGAAAGCATCCTTTGGGACGCTCAATCCTCCTTCCCCTTTCTTTTACTTAAAGAAACATAGAATACAGCAATGTAGAAATTTGCAAGCCGAAAAGGACTGCGAGCCCATCAGGTCTACTTTGATTTCAACCAAAACCCACTCCAGCTTACCACTGGTGGCCCTAGACTGAGCCTCCTACTGAGAGCTCAGTCTGCCCTGCAACCTCATCCCCATTCCCCAGTTCTGGTCCTAGCTACTAGCCCCTTGTGTTTCCTCCCATACCATCCTAAACCCAGGGACTGTCGTTGATCTTACCAATTCACTTGGTAGGCAATTCCAGGTGTTCACCACTCTTTCTGTGAAGAAATGCTTCCTTGCATTTCTCCTACATTTACCCCCCGACCAGCTTGAACTCATGGCCCATGGTGCACGACCCCTCACTGCACTTGAACAGTGCACTCCAATTCACCCCGTTGATCCCTCTGAGAAATCTGAAAGTTTTAATCGTATCCCACCTCGTCCTTCTAGCCTCAACTGAGTACATATTTAAGTTGCCCAGCTGCTACTTGTACAGCTTTTCCTGCAGCCCTGTTGGATGGCCCAACTCTGCACTGCTTCCAAGCAATCACATTTTTTTTTTGGGGGGGGGGGGCTCAGAACTGCATACAGGGTTCCAGATGCAGCACCAGGGACCTATATAGTGGCAGGATCACCTTCTGCTGGTGATGCCCCTCCTGAAACTGCAGCACCCACTTGGCCTTTGTTGTACTGGACCAATAACCTGATGTCATGCTTGATGTTTTGAGGTGGAACGGTATCCACAAGATCAAAAAGAGATGATGTGTTTTTATTTCTATTTATTTAACCAAAAATTGTTCCACTGAGCAAACTCAATCTCAAGAAAGTCCTAGGACATACTTCAAGCAAGGTTTTAAAATAACTACACTTTACAAAAAAAAAAAAAAAATGTAAGATTACATAAACAATTATAGGTTTGATCTGCAGCAGGCAGACACACCCTGAAGCTCAGAGGTGGTAAATTCAAGGGTAAAGTTATGGGTCGTTGTTCTCCCAGAGGGTGGTGAAATCCATAGAACAACTAGCAGCAGAGACAATGGACATGACAGCAGTACAGGCCTTCATGATAAGGAAAGGGTTATAGGATAGGGTCATAGGGTTAGAGAAGATAGGATAGTCCAATAAATTATAATATGATTTGCAAAGCATACATATTCACTGGGGGGGGGGGATATTCGATGGAACTAGAGTCCCTTCTGACCTTGATTGACTATGTTACTATTTATAGACCAGGTCTCCTTCTTAATATATCAAGGACACTCCCCCCCTTAGTTGTTTCTCCTCAACATCTATTCGGGCCCTCCTTCTCTCTAGGCTCTTTGCCTCCAGCACCCATCCTCTGGTAAGTAAGAAAGTCAAGCAGTCAGCCAGCTCCCTTGATCCCAGGAGAGGGAGGACTGAGCATCCCAAGGACAGCTCTCTTCCCTTGGGGAAGGTTATATGCATCCCGCGCTTCGGCTGCCACCTAGAGGAATCTGAGCAGCAGTGCAGCAGGATTTAAGGGAAAGGGATCCCACCTGTACAATGCTAGGTCCGTACACGCGCTGTAATCCATAGGAAGAAAAATGGTGAGAAAAAAACCCTGACTGTGGCTTGATAACAGCCCAGCCCCCAGCAGGCCTCCCACTGGTGACTCAGCACCTGCGAAAGTCCTATGGCAGAGGACAGACCAGAGCACCAAGGTAAGACCCAGAGAGATGCCAGGTAATGGGCAGGAGGGATCGGTCCGGATGGGGGCAGCCTGGGTGAAACTAGAGATAAACTACTAACTGAAGAAAAAAAAAAAAGAAGTCTGCCTCCCCAATACCAGATTCTGTGTCCGCAGTGGGGATATTAATCGGAGCTGCCATGCCTCTAAGAAAGGCAGAAAATGAAGCTTAGCTCTCCAAATGATGCAGCAGTGAACCAACTGCCTCATCCCTTGTGACTTCAGGAGTGATAGGTTCCTCCTCCTCCTACTCCTCTTCCTCAAAGAAGCATTCCTCCTCTGTGAGACCGGGGCAACCAGAGGGAGGAATTGTTTATGCCTGTTCTTTCATGGCCTGGAAGAATCGCCACATTTATTTCAATTCCATGGAGAGCATCCAAGCATCACCGGCAGACTGGAGACCTGGTTCATTTATCTTTTCTTTTTCAGGATCCAAGTGTTTTTCTTTCTTGGTCTTTATAAGGCCAGTGTGACAGGATGACTACCTGCCTTTTCCTGGGAGTCCTTTTCATCTGAGCCTTCCTCAGCCAAAGATTTATGCTCCTTTGCAGGGGCGCCGACTGCGCGGGTGCTTAGGTGCCCCAGCACCCACAAAAAAAACCTTCATATAGCCACTTTAAAAAAGGCACCTCGCTCCGTTTCCATCTCTCGCCACTAGTCCCACCCAGTGGGCTGACCCTGATTGTGAAAAGCTGTACTCATAGGCTCTTTCTTGTTTTGCTCCTCCTCTTGCATGCTGGCCCCACCCAGCAGACTGACGCTAACTCACGCCCTTACTGAAGCTTCTCGGCGCTTGCTGTGCTCTCGCTGGTCATGCTGCAGTCAGTCGGTGCGCTCGGACTCAACCTGTCCGTTATCGTGCGTCAGTTAGTTCTTCCCACGCATGGAATTCTAAAACAGCGGACGGAGACCCGGAGACGGAGTGGACTCAGATACCAACTGCAACTGCATCGGTATTTTTTTGTATCAGTATTTTTTTTTGCTTCTGGTTGGTCCAGACATGGTGGGGACTTGGGGAGTAATTTTGTGAGGGGTGGTGGGCATACCGAGTCTTAATACCACATTGCGAGGAATGATCTTCATTTCAGGAAAGCCCTCTGTAAGTTCCATATTGAGATTTAAGTGTGTACTGTCCAGCATTTTAAGCTAAAATTTTACAGCAGAAATACAAACAGTGAATGTAACAAATGTGTTGCTCAATACACAAAAAAAACTTTGTGAACATAAACATTAGTAGTAGTACACACATTTAAACAATATTCTTTTATTTTGTGATATGATGAGATGTTCCACTGCCATTTGTCCATTTGTTCCACATTTTGATGTGCAGTATTCTACAGCTTTTGTTTGGGGGACTGACCAGAGCTGGTTAACTGGGTCAGGAAGGCCAAACTTATAAAAGCAGCAGGCTGCTGCATCTACAAAATGCCCAGGGCTTTTGCTGATTTGTGGGATAGACTTTGGTGATGAATGGGTGCAGGGGCTACAGAAAACCAAACTTGCTGCTAGAAGAAAGAAACAATTTTGGTGACTGGAAGGCCACATAACTAGAAAACAAGCAGTGTGGAGCTGACAAGTTAATATATTTGCTGTTAGCCTGACAGCCTGTTACCGGTATGGAAGTTCCAAAATACCAGTGACAGCAAATATATTGGAACACTGCTAAGCAAGCTACAGGTATTTTGTAGTGTGTGTGTGTGGGGGAGACTGGGCCAGGGAGTGCAAAATTAAAGTATGAGGTGGCTGTTGTTAATATGTTCCAAAAAGCAAATAAAAGAAAACAACTGTTGATTTGTGTGTGTGTGTGTGGGGGGTTAGGGGAGCTAGCTTAGAAAAAAAAAAAAACATATGTGTTTGGGGGTAGTAATAAACAGTGTGGAACTGACTTCAAAATCTATAATTTGCTGTTAAGGGGGGTTCCATTAACAGCAAAGGGTGGTAGCAGGTAACAACCAGTGTATTCAGAATCTTGAAAGAGCAGTGTGGGCTGTGGAAGGACGGGAAGGGCTGCTGCCTGGACTTGAAGTGTTTGATACAGGTCATACCCCGCTGTCTTGGTGTGGTCACTTGTCCTCCTCCTGTCCACTCTATCTAAAAAAATAAAATAAATCCTAAAGAAACTCAGGATTAAAGGAAGTATTAAAAAAAGGAAAATCAATTTGCACTTTTGGCAGCCTTGGAGAGACTTGGACAGGCAGTGTGTGAGGGAAGGGATTTTCTGCTGCCTAGAGAACCTCTGTGAGGTTTAAGGAACCACATGGTCAGAGCTGCACTGCACAGACACAGAGCTTGGTACATCGAGCATGCCTGAGTTTAATTCCAGCAACTTCCACTTGCTTGCGTACTGTGACACCCTGAGGGCTGAGCAAGTCGCTGCTTATCCTCCTTGCAAATAAACATTTTTGGTTGGTGGTCTGACTCTGTTGTGAGACGAGGCAGGCAGAAGCAAGTGCAGGACATGTGGGGAAGGGAGGGTAGCTGTCTGAACTTGAAATGTTTGTGTCATGCTGTCTTGGGAGGTCCTCTTGTCCACCAAACTAAAAAAATAAATAAAACTTACAGAAACTCTAAGATTAGGGGATAAAAACAGGAAAATCCCTACTCAATTCACGACTGCAGCACTTGGCAGCAGCAAAGAGCCCTCAAAGGCACCATTGCATCCTCTGTAGTAGAGTACTGGTGGTGACTAACAGCAGCTCCCCACCTCGTAGTTTTCTCCCGGGGTTTCCATTCCCCACGTGCATGATCTTACATTTTTTAGCACTTGAATTTTGGTTGCCACACCTCAGGCCATCTTTCCAACTTCTCTAGGTCTTTTCTCATTTACCACTCCCTCTGGTGTATCAACCCCGTTGCAGATTTTGGTGTCATCTGCAAACAGGCAAACCTTCCCCTCCAGACCTTCTGCAATGTTGCTGATTAAGACACTGAAGAGGATTGGCCCAAAACTGAACCCTGGGGTACTCCACTGGTCACCTCCATTTCCTCAGACTGGGTTCCATTTACTACTATCTTCTGCCTTCTATCCTGAGCCAGTTACTAACCCAGTTCACCACCTTGTGGCACAACCCCAGACTACTCAGCTTTTTGACCAGCCTTCTATGTGAAACGGTATTGAAGTCCAATTTGCAGAAATCTAGGTAGGCAACATCCACCACACCCCCTTGATCCACTACCTTTGTTACCGAGTCAAAGAAATCGATTAGATTTGTTTGGCAGGACCTTCCTGATCTGAATCCATGTTGCCTAAGATCTTGCACTCCCATGATTCCAGGTGTTCCACAATTCATTCCTTAAGGAGTGTCTCCATGATCCTACCCACCACTGACGTGAGATTTACTGGCCTGTAGTTCCCTGCCTTCTCTTTGCTGTAGCTCTTTGATCTTAAGAAATTAATAACATTCTGTGTGAGTGTTTCAGCAGTGGGGGAGAGGAAGAGCAGTGTGTTTTCTGACTCACAGGATGCTGCCTGTTAATCTTTCTCCAGTCCAGTCAAAGTCGGTCACTGCCTAGGACAGTGTAGGGTGGGCGCTACCAAAAAGCTTAGTCCTCCTAGTTTGATGAGTGTGTGAGTGTGTGAGCTGTTGGGGGAAAGCAAAAAGCTGACTTCTGAACTTGCCAGTGTGTATTCTGACTGTCCTGTCCAGTCAGAAGTGTCCACCCCCTCAAAAAAAAAAACCTAAAGGAAACTTAAAATAATTAAACATTAAATAAAAGGAAATAAAACTGGCAGTCTGTCTGTGTTTGTGTGTGAGGCAATGGCAGGCAGTGTTTGCTAATTGCTGGGGTTTGGTTGCTTGCTACCTAATGAAACTCAGTCTGTAAGTTTTAAGGAATGGCAAGAACAGACAACAGAGCCATCTGAGCTTGACGCTTGGACACTCTTACACCCTGTGAGGGAGGTAGCACTGTAACCTAAAATTTCTATTTGGAGCATCCTTGCAGCCCCTGGGGGCATCAAAGAGCCTTCCAGCGTACCCTTCTATGGTCCTTGACACCTTGGTACATCAAAGAGCCCTCCAGGACACTCTTACACGGTACACCTTGTGGAGTGGTGGTACTGTACCCTGAAAACCATATTTGGGGCATGCTGGCAACACTCAGGGCATCAAAGATCCCTCCAGAACACTCTCCTATGGGTCTTAGCACCTTGCCGGGCCTCAAAGAGCCCCCAAGGGCACCCTTGCATCCTCTACAGTGGAGTAGTGGTGGTGGTGCATATGCATTCTAAAATGTATCAGAATACCCCCCAAAATGCACCACCAAGCATGAAAAATCCTGTAGCTTCTTGGGATATAGGTGGCTCCCAGATCCCCGACCTTTTGTAAATTCTCTGAGCACCCACAATTTTTTTCAAAACTTGGCACCCCTGCTCCTTTGTGGTCTTCCTTGCAGATTCCGTGTTAAAGCAGTTCAACTGACAGAGCAGCTGGAGCCGGCAGAGACTGCCTTTTGCTTGTCTCTATCTGCGTCTTTGGACAAAACACTTAGCAAGGGTCACAGTTTAGTCAATTGTGATCTGGCCCAAACACCTGTAGCACTCTGTATGCCTATCTGTTTCAGGCAAACAGTGACCACACTGTTTAAACTTCACTGTTTGCTCCTTAGGCTTTTGTTTCATTCCGACTTGCACATGAGAAAATGGCATCACAGTAGAATCCCAACCTTAGCTGCTGATAGCCGTTGTTTTTATGTTCACCATGGTTATTGTGAGCTGACCTGTTTTACTTCATTCAACAACTGTTCTGAACAAAAAACTGTTTGAAGTGCTGTAAAAAAAAAAAAAAAGAGTAGGCAAAGCACTTAAATGGTGACAACAATCATTGTTAGCAGACCGTTTTTTTAAATCATCTGACCACAATCCTTGTGAGCCAAAAATAAATAAAAGTGCTTTCAAAAAAAGTATGGAAAAGCACTTTATCCTTTTTTTTGTTGTTGTTAAAATGGAACATTTAAAACAGAACTGCTAGGTAGTAAATCTTAATGGCAAGCTCCACCACGATAATTGTTAGTAGGCAGTATTTTGTGGTTCAGGCCACGGTTCCCGGAACCGTGAAAAATACAAAACAATTACCTCTCTGTTGTATGTTGCCTTGATGTCTGTTGCGTTCTGTTTATGTTGCTTCTGTGCCTGGGTCTCTACTGTAAAAGGGACTCTGTCCCAGCGAGCTCACCCAATTATCAAAATAAATACATACAAATAAATTACAGTTTGGAAGAGAGGGCAAACATACATTAACTAAATAAACAGAAAACGATATAGAACAACAAATCTTTAGGACTCAGTCAATGGATGAGCTGGGAGCATCCCCCAAGGAGACTGCTCTCTTCAGCGGAAACTGAAGAACTGCCGTTGGAATGCTGGGAGGCCCTAGACCAGCACAGTGAAAGAGAACAAAGGTTCTAAGTTCCGGGGCACCATGCACCTCGTGGAGATCATGCACATTTTTGACTAGGCTGTCTAAGTCACGTTGTTAGAATCAGTATACCTGGGATGAACAGGCAGATCACTTGGCCTCAGATTCACAGAGGTTTCCGCCACTAACAAATTTCCTCCTCATAGCACAAAAGTGCATAATATTTCCTGGACCCACTTCCCACTAAACACTTGCTGAAACAATTTCTTATAATCATGAATGTTGCACCTGAGTGGGTGGAATGAGGGTCCCTTGGTCGTTGCTTGACATTTCCTATGTTCCTCTATTAATGATGCTACATCAATTTTTTAAATACAAATCTTCACTTGTAAACAACTTTTCAGAACAGGACAAATAACAGTGGCTTGATGTGTAATGATTTTTCATATCCTTACACTGTATTTGTTCACAAAGGACTTTTTAGACCTAAAAGGGATTGACACTAAACATCTTGAGAACGCATGCAGAAACATAAAATCTTACATATAACCTGATCAAGCAGAAAGTGTGGTTTGATTTAATGTGTTCAGTTTCATGTTGCAGTTAGGTCTCAGTAACTGCTATGCTACTTGATGGATATCTTGCATTTTATAATAGCACAAAGATCAGCTTTATTACATATTTACTTTCTAGACCTGCCTCTTAACATGTTGCTGAGCAATGTGATCTGCTACTTCCCCCAAATGAAACGGGTGATCTTTAAACAGCACATTTTAAGGCATCACTGGACAACAATGAAACGACTGAACAATTATTTAGGTTATTTCTTCCTGAGCAAGGTTTAGATCTCATAAGGGTGTGTGGTTTATTACACAGTTTATTCAACTTCAGTTCTAAGTTTTCTTCTGTATGCCAGTTTGTTTGTTTTTTATCCTGGTCCAACCCCCCTCCCCCTGTCACCTGGTATCTCAGCGACTTAGCCCCATCATCTGGCATTCCAGGGACAGTATTTTATCTAGCTCTCCCTCCATTCTTTCTCCACAGCTTCCCCCAATAGTGGGGTCAGCAGGTCCTCTCTTACCTGCCAGAGAACAGATCTGGTTCATGGAGGGAGGGCCCTGTTGCTGGTGTGAGGCCTACAAGGAACTGGACCTCTCACTTTTGCCCTGTCAAGCATTCCCCCCCCCTGGTTTTCTTCACTGGGACGCTGGCTTCAAGGTGGTATGTAAGCTTGTATGCAAGCGTAGAGTGCGTCACCCCAAGCATTCCCCCAACCACTAAGTCTCTCTAAGCACACTACCACCTGTGGTCACCCCATAGACAGTACTGTGCTATAGCATGACTGCCTTCCCTTCCAGGGGGAGAGTATCCTCTGGGAAACTCAGTACTCCTCCCACCCCAGCCGGTCCCCTCCCCCCCACGACCCAGGGCACGTTCCCAAACCTGGGCTGCCGGTGTTGTGAGCACTAGCACTACCACTGCACTCACAGGCTGATTCCGTATGCCAGCTAAGCTACAGACAGCTTGAGGGACAGGGTCAGCGTAACTGGGCTGAGCTTCACAGTGTTGCTTGAAACCATCCTTATTTTTTAATTTTTTTGGTCAACTCTTTTTTTCCTCCGGTCGCGATCCCAGGAGCCTTCTCTCAGGCATCCAACCTGATCCTGCCCTGCTTGAAGTCCCCCCCCCCCGACTGAACCTTCCTCTCCCCGCCCTGCTTCTGGCACCACCAGCTTAACTCCTCTGGGGTGGGGCCGCCCCTCCTACCTTGGGCGCTCTCAACGTTTAGATTCCAGCTGCAGACGTGGGCCCCGGGCGGAGGATCTATGAAGGTCGCCTGAGTCGAACCTGGTCGTGGGCATGGGGATTGGTACGTGCCTACCCTGGGACGGGGTGTTTCCATTTTTCTGTGTCATCCCTTCCTGTGCGTGAGCATGCCCCGACGCTGCCTGGCGATGGCAATCCTGCCTGCGTCGGCCACGCTATCACGTGCTGGTCTAGCTTGCTACAGTACCCCTGGTCTCCACCGGAGGTCACTGGCTCGCCGGGCCACCCCATCCCCTTGGTCCAGGGAGGACAGCACCACGCAGGTGCTCATTCCTCAACCCTTCCCCTGCCGATCCCCGGCGCCCGAGTCAATTTCTGAACCTAGGTCGCCGGCGCGGTGCGAGGTGTGGCGTCCAGCACCTCAACCCTCAGCGCCACAGGGCCGGATGAAACCATACTTATTAAGTGTGCTAATATAAACACTTCATAACAAGATTATAATTTTCATTTCAGTTTAGCTTTTGTTGACCAGAGAAAGAAATTATAGAAAATACTTCCTTCTTCCAGCCCTGTCCTAGGGGTAGGGGGATACAGATGCAAACCAACTGACCGGCAGTATCCCCAAGTAGACATTAGGTCCTGGGGCAGGATAGGGTAAAACAGGGTAGACTGGATGGGCCATTTATTTTTCTGCCAACATTTTCCATACTGAACCAGGGTAAGCGGTTGATGGGAGTAGTACACCCAGAATTTGTAAAAACATATGTTGTGCAGAGTGTTTTGATTTGTGTGTGAAGTCCTAGTGTGTCCTTCCCTCTGTCTGCTATCGGGAGTTTTTCCTAAATTAGCCTGCTAGATTTATGACCCCTGGGGATCTCCATCTCAGCTAATTATTTTGCTTTTCTTGTACCTACAATGCATCCTGTCTCATGTGACAGTGAGGTAGCCGAGCCCACAGATTCAGCAACAAACACTGCTTTACAATACAACAGCAGAGATGGCTATATTTTAAAAACTATACAGAGTTCAGCTTGGTGACTACCCTCATTGTAAAGGTATTTTTGTTGTGAACAATTTTGACCCTGGTTGTGTATGTGTAACTTGCATGGTTTTCAAGATATTTACATTTGTTTGGCATGTCTACTATACATCTGAATGTTTGTGTACATTTTCTTAGATTTTTGGTATGCTTTTTGATGTATGTAAACTGTATTATACTTTATTTGCAAATAGAAAATCCCCCTACTCGTTAATGTCTCATCTGAAAGACGGCACCTCTGCCACACACTGCGTTCTGAACACCATGCTGGGGCATTAGCATGGTTACTTGTTTTAATCAAGAAGCGAGTGCCCCCTGCGGAGCTTCTAACACCACTTCCTGCAGCATCTGGTGTTCTTTGGAAGTCTCCCATCCTACAACTGACCATCAGACTCCAAGGTGGTAAGGCTGCGGCAATAACATTCCTGGATGCAAGGATTACACAGTGGATGTCCCCGACTATGAGGACTGGTAACACATGACCATTAGCACTAGCTTTTATAATCCATCAGTCCAATTCTGGCCCATTGGTGCAGGGATAATGCCACTGCTTACAACACCTGTGACCTAGGTCCAGAAACAAGCATGGGTTATTGGGGGCTGGCTGGGGGGGGGGGTCGAGTGTTTAATAGGCCACTCTCCTCCTCCTCTGGGGAGGGGGGGATGGCTAGTCCTAGCACTATACTGCCACATGGGTGACCACGGGGGGTAGTACACATGGGATGGCATAACAGTAGGGAAGGGACGTCCAATGGCATCACGCTCTGCACGCTTGCATGCACAAGACTGTAGTAGTATTAAAAATGTTTATTTTTATACAGGATAGCAAACTTTAGGTCATAGACCTATTTTAAAAGTTGTCCTGTGTCAAAAAAACTAATTACATTCAATATAACATACAAAAACTCGGACTACACAGAACAACTAATAAATAATTCTTAACATTATACAAGACAAAAAATCTTCAAACAAACCAAGTAACTAACACATGTATCCACATTTTAAAAACAAGTACATTCATTATAAAATACAGTGCACAAACCTAATTTAAACTGGGATAGTTTAGTTGCTTTCCTTAATTCAGGGGGAATATTATTCCAAATATTTGCAGTCTGAGCCTCAAATGTCATAGTACCATATGTTGTATTAATTTTTGGAAAAGTATAACCTCTGTGCTTTACATCCCTTAAAACATAGGGATAACATTTACTAACAGAAGACAATGCCATGTTTCCGTCAATCAACCTATTTATTATTTAGTAAATAAATACTGAATATTGTTTTTTAAATCATACTGATAAACTGTCCCAGTTTAAGTCTCTATACAAAATGTAATGATGGGTATTGCAACTACAGTTCAGGACAAATCTTGCCAATCGATTATATGATATGACTAATCTATTTAAATGTGTTTGACCCACAAAATTATACACCATATTTCCATATTCTAATATAGGCATTATTAATTGATTTGCAATTAACCTCCGGGTTTGCAGATTTAATATCCTTGATGACCTACGTAATGCCCCTATATTATAATTAATTTTCTTTATTGTATTATTAATATGAGCTGAGAAAGATAAAGTGTGATCACTCTCTACACCTAAATATTTATATTGATTTGTAACTATCAATTTTTTCCCATTCCTCATTAATATTTCCCTATCTCTAATCTGTTTTTTATTAACCTTTGTCTTTTTATTGAAAAACATAACCTGAGTTTTTTATCACTTATCACTAATTTAGAGATGGAAAACCAATCCTGTAAAACATCAAAATCCATCTGTAGTTCAACCACCATTTCGTTTTGGGATTTTGCTGATGCTGAAAGTACTGTATCATCAGCATACAGCCTGATTTGTGTATTATTTATTTTGATAGGTAATTCATTGATATATAACAAAAACAATAACGGCCCCAGAACTGAACCTTGATTGACACCTCTTAATATACTACCCACTTCAGAAAAATGGCCATTTATTACTACTTGCTGTTTTCTTTGACTCAAATATGATTTAAACCATAACAGTGACCTATGGGCTATACCGATCCTCTCCATCTTCTCATACAATAACTGGTGGTCGAACAAATCAAAGGCTTTGGACAGGTCGACAAACATTGTGCCCATGGACTCTCCCTTATCTAAGGCCACTGCCACTTTATCAACAAAGTCCACGAGCGCAGTGCAAGTCGAATAACCTGCCCTAAAGCCATGTTGGTATTTGGTCAATTTTTAATATTTTTCTAAGTAACTATACAACTAGCCGAACACCATCCATTCCATTAACTTAGAAAGGATGGAGAGGATCGCGTTGGTCTATAATCTGAGGGATCATTAGAATCACCCCCCTTAAATATAGGTACCATTTTGGTTATTTTCCAGATAGAGGGAAAAACATTTTCCATCAAACTTTGATTAAATAAATCAGTCAATATTGGTGATAAGACTTCAACTGCATCTTTAATAAATTTCCCTTCAATATTGTCCATACCATATGATTTATTTTTATTTAGTTTTAAGATCTCCCGCCTAACTTCCGAGATTTTTATTTTTTTAAAATAAAAAAGCGGACAGTTTTCATTATTGATTGTTTTATTTACTAAATCAGTTTGTACTTATGAACCAACTGGGATGGTAATATCCGGCAATGTTAAAAAATATTTATTCAACAACTGGGCTGTTTTCTTTGAATCGAGGAGCTCACCCTTATTATTAAACATTTTTATATAAGGCTTAGCTCTCAAAGAGTTTTCCAATTCTTTTATCATATTCCAGTATTGTTTAGGATCACGAGTAGTCTCAATTTTAATGTTGTAAAAATGTTTTCTTGCAGATCTAAAAACAGGTTACTCACCTGTAACAGTAGTTCTAGGAGTGGTATATGTTGTTCATCCACACTATTTGGCATGTCCCTTTTCCCTTTAAATCTTGCCAGAAGTCTTCAAGCTGGCTCCTCCCACCCACCCGGGTGGTATATACCTCGGCTCCGCCCCATGACGCCAGACCTTAGCCTGCTGGAAGCAAGGTGATGCGCCTAAAGCCGGGGAGGTCGGGTGGGTGTGTGTGGATGAACAACATATACCACTCCTAGAACTACTGTTACAGGTGAGTAACCTGTTTTTCCAGGAGCGTGGATATGTTGTTCATCCACACACTTTGGCAGACTCCAAGCAGTTCTCCAGGAGAAGGAAGGCAAGGCACACACCCCCTACTTAGGAAACAGAGATTGGAGAACCGAGGCCCCAAAACCAGCATCCTGACGTGACTCAAGGTCAGTGTGGTAATGGGTAATGAAGGTGTTTGCAGACTTCCAGGTAGCAGCCCGACAGATTTCCTGGATAGGGATGTCCCTGGAAGCAGCCACCGATGCAGCAGTATGGCGGGTAGAATGAGCTCTTATCCCTCTGGGAGGCTCCTTGCCTGCCAACTCATAGCACAGACCAATGCATGATGTAATCCATCTCGCAATGGTCCGTTTGGCTGCAGGTCTGCCAGAAGTGGCTTCAGTGTAGGTGACAAACAACTGGTGAACCTCTCCCCGAATTTCCACCGTCCTCTCCCTGTAGTAGGAGAGAGCACGTCTAAGGTCCAGGGTATGGAGCCTGTACGCGGCGTCCGAGGTGTAGTTAGGGTAATATACTGGCAGAGTCAACACTTGATTAAGGTGAAACTCTGACACCACCTCTGGAAGGAATTTCAGGTGGGGGCACAGGACAACTTTGTCCCTGTGAAAGACCAGATAAGGGGAGTCCACGGAGAGCACCTGGAGCTCCCCTGTCCTTCTGGCTGACATGATTGCCACCAGGAAGGCAGTCTTCCACGACAAGTGTGAGAGCTGACACTTGTGCATGGGTTTGAATGGCTTACCCATGAGCTTTGCCAAAACCAGCAGAAGATCCCATGGAGGTGGAGGTTCATGCACCGGAAGGGATATGTGATCCAGGCCTTTGAAAAAGTGCCCGACCACTGTCTCCTGTGCCAATGCTGACTGACCGGCCCACACCCGGTAAGCAGAGATGGCTGCCAGGTGCGCCCTAAGGGTTGATGACCGAAGACCCCCTCTGGAGAGAGACCAAAGGTAGTCTAAAATGTTAGCCACAGAGCAGGATAAGGGGTCCAGACTCTAACCCTGACACCAAATGGAAAACCTTTTCCATTTGAAGGCATAACATTTCCTGGTCGGTTCCTTACAAGATGCCTCCACCACGGTGTAGACATCCTCAAAAAGATCCAGAGCCTGGAACTCTAGCTGCTCAGGTACCAGGCTGTGAGGTGCAGGGAATGAAGGTCCGGGTGGAATACCTTCTCCTGGTTCAAAGATATCAGGTCCCGGTGTGTACAAAGCCGCTCCGGGGCCCTGCAGCTGAGGCTGAGGAGATCTGGATACCAGAACTGGCGGGGCCAATCTGGGGCTACCAGGATCACCTTCACCTTGTCCCTCCTCACCTTGAGTAACACCTTGTGAATCAAGGGAAATGGAGGGAAGGTGTAGAGGAGAACTGGGGTCCAAGGCCTCGAAAAGGCATCCCCCTGCAGCGAGCCCTGCTGAGGGGGGCCGGCATAGTACAGCCTCAGCTTGGTGTTCTCCCTGGAGGCAAGCAGGTCCACCATGGTTTGCCCCAATGGGAGAACAGATTGTAAGCTACCTCTGGATGAAGACACCACTTGTGGGATGTCTGGCCTATGCAGCTGAGAGCATCTGCCAGTTGGTTCGAGACTCCTGCCACATGGATGGCAAGGAGATCCGCCTCCAACTGGCTGACGAGGATCCAGATCAGGAGCGCCTCCTTGCATAGCAGACGGGAGTGCGTGCTGCCCTGTTTGTTGAGGTAGTACATGGCCGTGGTATTGTCCGTCTGGACTTGAACCACTTGACCCTGGAGCTGAGGAGCGAAAGCTGACAGTGCCAGTCTGACTGCTCTGAGCTCCAGTAGGTTAATGTGGTATCGGCACTCCTCAGGGGTCCAGAACCTGTGGGCTCTGTGGTTCCCCATGTGGGCTCCCCAGCCCATGAGAGAGGCATCGGTCGTGAGGACGACCGTCGGCTCGGGGCGGACAAACGGGATCCCTTCCTGGAGACAACTTGGGACGGTCCACCATTGGAGAGCATCCCACATCTTCTGGGTGACAGTGACCAGCTGGTCGAAAAGATCCTGAAGCTGAGTCCACTGAGCGGCCAGCTCCCACTGGAGGGGGCGCATGTGTAGTCTGGCCCAATGGACCACTGAGGTGCACGCCGCCATGTAACCCAGAAGGCGCAAGAAGTCCTGAGCAGGGCGCAAGTGCCCAACCAGAAATGATTGGGCAAAGGAGGAAAGAACCTCCACCCTGTCCGCTGAAAGCCAAGCTCTGGCTTGACGAGAGTCAAGCTCTGCCCCGATAAAGCCCATCACCTGAGACGGCACGAGTTCCGACTTGGCCTCATTGATCAGGAGGCCTAATTGGGAACAGGTTAGGAGGGCCAGGTCCCTGGACCTCTCCACCTCCTGCAGGGAGGAACCCACCAGGAGCCAATCGTCAAGGTAGGTGTATATCTGAACCCCTTGACGCTGTAAATGGGCTGCCACCACTGCAATGCATTTGGCGAAGACCCGAGGGGCCGATGACAGGCCGAACAGCATGGCTCAGAACTCATACAGGGTCCCTTCGACCCTGAAGTGGAGGAACCGCTGGTGGGATGGACGGACTGGGACGTGAAAGAACATGTCCTGTAGATCCAGTGAACAGAACCACATGTTTTGCTCCAGAGATGGTATGATCTGGTTCAGAGTTACCATCCAGAAGTTGCGAGACCCGAGATACTGATTCAGGTCATGGAGATCAATGCACTACCAGTATATAGCCTAAACTGCAACACTCTCCTCTATGCAGACGACCTAGTCCTATACCACAGCAACAAGTCCCTAGAAGCCATCTCCTCCACTCTCACCGACAGCTATGCAGCGGCTATTCACTGGTTCACATCCAGAAAACTCCTTGTGAATGGGAAAAAGATGAAGGCCATGCTCTTCGGATCAAAGCCTTTCCTAAACAAGTCAGCTAGGTTAAACTCCTCCCTCACTGTATATACACCTGCCGGACTTCTACTGGAACAGGTCAACTCTTTCAAATATCTTGGTGTTACCCTCGACCCATCGCTCACCTATAATGATCACATAACCCTGACTATCAATAGGATAAACCTGAAGCTAGGAGTGGCATACCAAGCAAACCACCTGCTATCATCCGAAGCTCATCTTGCCATTACACAGGGAAACCTCCTACCACTCCTTGACTACTGCTCCCCATCTACTCCAAAGTGTCCATAAAGCAGCACTCCCGCAACAACATGACATACAATGCCATCTGTCGCTTTGCTCTCAAAGCTCCCTCCTTAACTCATCACTGTACACTCTACCAGTCCCTTGGTTGGCTCCCTCACCAGGCACGCTTTGACTATACCGCAGGTTGCCTAGTCGACAACACCCTCAGAAGTAACCAGCTGTCCCCATATGCCCCCCTACTCATACACAGAGTGTCCACGAGGCCGCTTAGGTCATCCTCCATCCAATCCTTGGAAGTTCCCTGTGTCTCTACAGTAATGGGCAGTAAGGCCTTCTCTGTCTCTGCCCCTCCCTCTGGAATCGTTTTCCCATGCCTGTCCATACATCTGCATCCCATGCGTCTTTCACATCTAATCTAAAGGCCTGGTTAATGATAGGCTCCACCTGCAAATGCACACAGGGCAGCGCAGGAGACCGAAAGCCACCATAATCCTACCACAGACAGGCACTTTCTGCCCATCCAACTCTCCACCGCACCACTATCCTAAAGCACTAACCCACTGACTTGACTCTCTTACTGCCTCTCAAACCTACCTGTGAGACCTCCTCCCACATCTCTGAACCAGATGCAGGCAGGCCATGGCTCAAGGTAACACCAAGACTTAGTAGGGCTTAACACAAATCACCCTGCTCTCCAGTTTACTCAGACTATGCTCCCTCAGTGCCTAGACTCAGCGCACTGTCTGGAAGTCATGCCTTAATTTTACCACAAGCTCTCAGGTCAACCTGCTCTTTTTCTCAGGACAGGCGTGTTACCTAGACTAGATGTTGTTAAGTCTGTTATGTTAAACTACTCCTTGTGAATCTGTAACTTTTTTCCCATTGTACCGCTGCAGGTATCCCTATGGTACCTCACTTACCATTGTTTGTTTAACACAAGTAAGCTTTTGTCTATTGTTATCTATTGATGCTTGTACAGTATATGTAAATTATATATTATATCTACTGCTTGTATCCATGTACTGCCACCTTGTGGCCCAGGTCGTGACTGAAAATGGTCCACTAGATCAGCACACTTACCTGGTTACCAAAAACGTAAATAAAATAAATAAGATCTAGGATGGGGTGCCAACCCCCCGTCCGCTTGGGCACCAGGAAGTACCTGGACACGAAACCTGGGTCTGTAGGAGGATCTGGCACTGCAGCTACCGCCTCCTTGCTGGGAGCCGAGTAATGTCATCCGAGCGGGCCGAGGTGAGATCCTTTTTCCTCCCGTGGGAAGCACAGGGTCAGCAAGGAGGGTACTGCTGAACTCTAGAGGCAGTTCCCGACCGACCACTTCCAGGACCCACCTGTGCGAAGTGATACCGGACCAGGCGGAAAGAAAGTGGCGGAGCCGGCCCCCCACAGGAGGACCCAGAGCTGGCGTGATGGGAGTAGGGGTGGCAACCCCTGACCCGTCACTGCGCAGGCTTAGAGGAGGAGGAGGCTCCTGGACCAGCACCTCGGCCTCCTTTGTTGGGGACCCTGCTTGGGCCTAGAGTGCCAAGCTTGAGCCTGCTGTTGCTGCTGATGCAGCTGACCTCCCTGGAAGGGAGGCTGTCTAACTGCAGGAGAAGAGTGCCGAAAAGGCTTCTTCTTGCACTTCTGTGGGTTCTTGTCCGAAGAACCCTTTGCAGAAGTGGCATCCAAGGTGGCATTGGACTGCTCAATGCGCTGGAGGTGACCTGCCACTCCCAGACCGAAGAGGTCGGTGCCAAGGAAGGGCACGTCAGCTAACTTGTGCTGAGTATCCGCTGGAAAAGAAGATAATCTCAGCCAGGCCCTGTGGCAAGTGGCCACTGCGTCTGCTAGTGAACGGGCACAGGAATCTCCAATGTCCAAAGCCATCTGGAGCTGCTGTTTTGCAACAGCATGGCCCTGGTCACGGACTTGCTTGACCGTGGTCTGCATATCCGCTGGGAGATGAGGGAGGACTTCATCTAGTGACCCCAAGAGGGCGTGAGAGAAGTGTGCCATGATCACTGCCGAGCTGGCCTGACGGAGGCCCAAGGATGAGGCCGCATATACCTTCCAGGCAGAATGGTCCATATTTTGGACTCCTTGTCCGGTGGGCGGTCAGTATCCGCTGAGCTACCCGTGCGTCTAAACACTGAGGCGGTCACAAAGCTCTCGGCCAAGGGATGCTCAGTGAAGCCCGCCAAGGATCCCATGGGTACAGTGTACTTGCGAGCCATGCAGGCAGACGGAGCCGGGCAAGAGGCAGGGCACTGCCATAGCTCAAGGGTCGGGCCAACAATGGCTTCGGCCACTGGGAAGGCCTCCATCGGGGTGTCCCCCCTCTTAAGGATATCCGTGAGAGGATATTCCGCCTTCTTTTGGATAGCCTGCAAGTGCATACTGGTGGACTCTGAAATAAGTCGAAGGATGCCCTGGAAAGAGGAAGGACCTTCCTCCAGGCCTGTCACTGACAACTCATCATCAGGGGGTGAGTGAAGACCAGTGGTATCTGAGTCCGAGGAGTCGGGATACAGGGGTCTCCCGCCTATGTCCCCTTCAATACGCCGAGGGTGATCGGGGACAACAGTGATGGACAGACGACGGGGCAGGCCCGTATCTGTCAGATCCTCCTTCGAGGGGGCCCCTCCCTGAAGCTGCTTAGGCAGTGACTCCACCAAAATTGGTGGGGAGACCGGAACAGGCCGAACAGAAATGCGTGCTGGTCCTACTGGAGGGAGAACCAGAGTCTTCAGTTCCGGAGGAGTCGGCGTCAGCCTAAGAGGCTGGGGCCAAGTAATGGCCGGTGGAGCCGCTTTAACCGTCAGAATTAGCTGTTGACACATGAGGTCCTCATAACGTCGACGGAGCTTCCGTCAAAGCCTCTCCTCGTCCGATGAGGATCGGTGGCAGCGCCTCTTCCGGGAGTGTTTGCGACCCTTTTTTGGTTTTTCGACTGACGGGGTCCCTAGTCCTCAATCGAGACCGACGGTGTCGGCTCTGTCGATTGGGAAAGGCCGGATTCGGTGAAAACCGAGGTTCCGGCTCCTGTCCCTCGATCGGGATACCCGAAGGATGGGTCTCCTTGTCGGGGAAAGAAAGGACGGGAGTCCTCTCCAATGAGTCGTTGAGCGGAGTAGGTGACAACGGCCTGATAGGGTCGAGAGAAATCTCGGCCAGTTCTGCCGTATCCTTGGCCTCGGTGCCTTGGCCTGACGGAAGGTCCGAGAAGCCGGCGGCCGAGGAAGCGATCTCGACCGAGGTTGAGACCGCCAGGTCCTGAGAATTGGACCACTCTCAGTCCCAGGAATGTCTTCTTCAGACAGAAGAAGATTTAGGGTCCTTGTCCCTTTTCTTAGGGCGGGAGAAGTGTGAGCCTGAGGACGCCTCACGCTTTGTAGGGAGAGACTGGCACAGCTCCCGAAAGGACCCAGTGAAAGTGGAGCCCAGGTTAAGCAGCACGAAAAAACTTCGGCTGGCCGGAGCTTAAGCAGCTTCCTCTTCGAAAGCCGCCATCTGGTCAAGCTGCTAGGCGGATCCCGCGGCCGCGGAAACCACCCACCTGGCCTCCTTCGATTTCACCGGTGGATTGCGAAGCTCTGGTCTCCCTAGCTTTAGGCGCGCCTTGCGGTCGTCCAGGACATTGGGATGGAAGGCCAGACCGATGGTGCAAGTGGTGGTGTCATGTACGACACCCAAGCAATAAACGCATGAGAGGTGGGGATCGATGCGCAACATTTTCTGTCCGCAAGGACACCGGCAAAACCGGGGATGACTTGTCCTCCATGTCCGATGCACTTGGATTGGAATCGTAAACTCTTACGAGTTTCAAAGAAAGCAAATGCGGCGAAAACCGTCGATTAGAATCCAGGGCCTACAGTACTTGTAGAAGTAGCACGAGGGAACATGAATCTTCCAGCGGAAAGGAAGATCTGGCGTCATGGGGCAGAGCCGAGGTCTATACCACCCGGGTGGGTGGAAGGAGCCAGCTTGAAGACTTCTGGCAAGATTTATAGGGGAAAGGGACATGCCAAAGAGTGTGGATGAACAACATATCCACGCTCCTAGAATTAACCTTTTACATTCATTCCGCTGAATTTTAAAATTAACCCTGTCTTCCTCCCTTTTTGTTTTATTTGCTCTTTTCCAGATTCTATCTCTAATACGAATTTTCTTTTTCAAATATTCATTTATTCATGGGAGATGCTTTTTCTTTGTTTTAGTTTTTTTAAATGGTGCATGCCTATTACAGACCTCCAAATAAGTTTTAGAAAATTCTTCAACCCCCAAATTTACGTCTGGAATTAAATGTAATCTTCCCCACTCTATACAATTTGGATCATAAACAAAATTATTGGGGTGATAGTTCTTAAAGTTTCTTTTTTGGGTAATCTTTTCTTCCTCAGTTATTTTATTTAAATCTTTTACAACACAATAGACTGGATTATGATCCCCCAAATTTGGAGGTAAAATCAAACATTTTTCAACATGAAAGCCCCTAGAGAGAAAAATCAAGTCCAAAATACTCCCCTGACTATTAACCCCACTTTTCCTAGTACTTTGATTTATTATTTGATTAACATTTAGTAGCTTACAGTGGCACCACTGCACAAGCATCCCATGTAACAGGGGAAGACAAAACCCTGTACAGTGCACTATGATGGAACCAACCCCTGCAGGCCCCACAACTAAGGCAGGATGCTCTCCCAGCTGGCACCGGATCTGCTCTATCTGCCAGTTTAAGGGGAACCACTGACCCCCACCATGGGGGGCAAGCCATAGAAGAATATGTTTGGGACTGCAGGTAAGTCACTGAGGAGCCGGGTGATGGGGCTTGGGGGATTGGGCCGAAGCCAGAGCCTGCACCAGTGAGAAATGGCATTAACAAAAAATAAAAATAATGCATCAGTCCAGAACAGAATTTGTTTACTTCCTTTCTTGAATAAGAAGCCTGCATTTTTAGGAGGCCAAGTGTATAATCTAAATGCCTTGAAATATCTGATATGGTATGCTTATCCTGGGAATGACATGTACTGTAGAACTGATTTATCTCAGAGAGGTCAATCTATGTTCTGACTCTCTCAGCTTAATGGGGCTTCAGAGACCTATTTTAACTAACCATTATAAGTAACCTTACCTAGACACAACATTCTCCCTTTCAATTACAATAACAGAGCTCCAGTACCCCACAGGGCAGATTTATAATTCAATTACTTGTTTAATTAATTGGTTTTCATGGGATAAGATCTTACTCTAGCATGTCTTCAGATTATTCGAAAACAGCTGGTACAAATGCCGTACAGTATGTCAATTAATTGTATAGGTTATCAAGTTTTGTTGTGAGGTATTCAAACAGAAGCACTTTTCAGATTCTGTTTTCATTCCATGCACTGAAATATGCGTAAAAATACCTGGACCAAAGACTGTGTGAGGCTGAATGGTGAGTCATCAGAGCCTTTTAAGTTTTGCAAGGGCAACACACAAGGATGCTTTCTGTCAGGGGTGTCAATTACAGGGTAGCCAATGGTTGCAGTGGAGACCCCTATGATTTCTTTGCAATCCTATGATGTCCCTTGGAACCCCCAGAAACCCATAAAAAGATCAGTTACTCACCATAACAGTAGATCTTCAAAAGAATCTCCTTCACTGGGCCACACCTATGGAACTGTAAGTTGTCGACATCAGGATCACTCAGAAACGTTTGCTAGTCATGGGCTGCCCAGGATTATATAGGTGATAACGTTACATCATTGTGGGCAGCCCCTGGCTAGCAAAAGTTTCCAAGTGGTCCTGATACTAACGGCTCAGAAGGACGCAACACCCAGATCAACACATTTCAACAAAGGAAAAGGAGAGCTGATCTACGATGCCAGTGTCTATTGTTCAGTGAAGGAGAACCAAGGATATGGCAGAAAACCGCTTTGGATAACCAAGGCTGGAGGAAAACACCAGACCGCCAGCAAGCTAACAGGGTGCCAGAGACATGTATCATCCTGTGCTAATGGAAAAAGGATGCAAAGACATGGGCGAGAACCAGGAGCCACAAAACTGTGAACAAACAGCAGCTGTGAGGGCGTAGTGCCCTGAGAAATTAATCCTATCAGCCACAGTAGTGCTGAAACTGTGATAAAAACATGTAAAACAAGAGTAGTAAAAATTAATAAAAATGACTCTTTCTGGTATAAACCAAAGGAGGCAGGGCAATATCTGGATACAGAGGTAGCATAAAACCATGTGAATCCCAGCATCGACGGAGTACATCTATGCACTGAGGCAGTTGGAAGCATACGGGAAGCCTCAAAAAAACAAAGAGGACACCCAGTAGCCACTCAGTGGCAGAGAAAGTACACCAGGGCCATATATATAAATATTAGTGAGCTAAAATCAGGCACCTTAGAAGTGCTGATAAAATAAAATGATACTGCAAGCCTTATGGCAAGGTAAAAGAGTACCCGGATGGGTGTACTCCAAAATCCAAGCAGGTACCCCGAGGGTATTATGTCTACAGAAGCCATTTATTTTGATGCAGGGATCGGAGGTCTGGATGTATCAAGGACCCCCTGGCTTGCATCAGCAGGTATTTACAAAGGGGGAACTGCACTGGAGGCTCCATGGCCACGCGCAAAAGGAGTAGAAACCAAATCTGCCGAGGCCAAAAAGGCACCTCCAATAAAAGGGTGGCATGCTCTATCTGCATTTTGAGTAGAACCTTCTGAATTAAAGGTATAGGTGGGAATGCAAAGAGAAACTTCTCTGTCCAAGGTATACCTAGTGCATCATGCATAAGAACTCCTGGCCCGGGAGTAAGTGAACAAAATCGAGGCAGCTTTGCATTTTGTGGAGATGCAAAGGGATCCACCTCTGGATGACCCCAGCACTTGAAGTGGTCACTCGCAATGGATGTCAACAGTTCTCACTCATGCTTCCCGGAAAGGGACCAATTAGGATGGTCCTTGAGGTTGCGTGGTATACTAGGAAGAAACACGGTTGATAGTTTCAGGCCAAGAGATATTGCCCAGTCCCAGACTTTCACAGCCTCTCTGCAGAGGGGAGTAAGACCGAGTGCCCCCTTGCCTGTTAATGTAACACATTACATTAACGTTGTCTGTTTTAAACAGCAGAGGACCCATGCTGATCTGTTTCTCAAAGGCCCAGAAGGACAGCACTCTTCTTAAAAACATTGATACAGAGAACTGGTCCTAGTCTGTCCAAAGATCACTGGGTCATATCATGTGCTAGGTGGGGACACCATCCAGGTTTTAAGGCCACTGTGATCAGAACCTGTAATGGAGTCAAGGGAAAGAAAGGAACTCCCTGCAGAAGGTGCAAGTGGTCCATCTATCACCTAAAAGCCTGGCACAGAGGTGGTGTGACTACAATACCGCAGTCCATTTTGTGCTTCTAGGGAACCCACTGAACATGGTGTGTCCAGTGAGGAATGAGCATCTGTAGACAAGCCAAAGGCACCGTAGAGATGGCAGTAGCCATGAGACCTAGGAGATGGAGCATTGTTTGAGCTGGAACAGAGTGGCTCTCATGAATCCGCTGGGCTTCTATTATATAAAAGCATCTGCTCTGCCAGGAGGCAGAAATGCCCAGCCCACAATCCTGTCAAATATCGTACCCATAAATTGGACAAGTTGACAAGGAGCCAGGACCGATTCTGCATTGTCCACTGTAATCCCCCAGTCCTTGAATAAATGTAATGCATGGGACAGTGCATACTGAGCCAGTTCCCTTGACTGGGCCTTCAGCAGCCAGTCATACTAATATGGGAAGACAAAAAACCTTCTCTTCTAAGGGAAGCCACTCCCAGCCCAAAACACCTGGTAAATATTCATGGGGTGGATGACAGTCCAAAAGGTACGACACAAAACTGGAAATGCTCACCTGCAAGAGTAAATGGGAGACACTGTCTTCGCTTTTCCTTATTCTTAAATGGAAAGAGTCATCTTGCCTGCCAATGGCACAGAGCCAGTCCCCTTGTTGTAACACAGGAATGAGAGCTTGGAGCGGCATCATGTGAAACTTTTTGTTATCTTTGAACTTGTTTAAGTCTCACAAGTCTAAAATGGGTCTGATTTCCCCTGTCCATTTTGGAAACAGGAAATACTTGGAATAAAAACCACTGTTTTGTTCAATTCTAGCAACTGGTTTGGCAGCTCTTTTCTGTAGGATGGGCAGCACTTCCTTCTGGAAAAGGGGCAGATGTTCCAGGGGAAAAAGAAGCAGGGGAAAGGGGGTGTAATGAGGGTGCAAAGAAAAGTTCCAGTGCCTTTCCATGTTCTATTATATCAAGGAGCCATTCTTCCATGGTGTGCTCCATCCACTTGGATACGTGAAAAGATATCCTGCCTTCTAACTGTACCCCTGGGGGTAATGCTAGAGTGGAGTAAAGGGGATGCAGGATAAGAGAATCCCTTCCCCATAAAGAATGGATGCAGTGGCTGCCGGCTCGGTGGTGCTGAGGGTTGAGGCACTGGATGCCACTCCTCGCGCCACGCTGGTGACCTGGGTTCGGGAATGAGCCTGGGTTGGCAGGGGACAGAGAGGATCGAGCATCTGGAGAACTGCTCTCCTCTCTCGGGGAGGGGAGGGGGGATCCAGGGCTTGCCCGGCACCACAATAGCCCCCGTGGAGACCAGAGGCACTGCAATGCTTGGGGCTGCAGTAGGGGGTGCAGAGAACAATGGACATCCCTGGAGTCATAGCACACTTGTGCTCTGCAGGGGGCAGGGCGTAACTGAAGGAAAATACCCCAGAGCACCGAGGGAGTCGGACAAGGGCCTCAGAGAATCCCCTCACATCCTCTACACCGGATGCCCACACTGACGACCCATGGCCGACCCCCGGACGGAGTTGGACCCTCTAATTTCAGATAGATGCCACCAGGTAGGAGAAGCGCGCCCTGCCTCGGGGAGGGGGGTGATCAGAGGCACTGGGAAATCTTCTGATGGGGAGGAGTTGGGGGTGGA
This sequence comes from Neoceratodus forsteri, assembly GCA_016271365.2. Lineage (NCBI taxonomy): Eukaryota > Metazoa > Chordata > Ceratodontiformes > Ceratodontidae > Neoceratodus > Neoceratodus forsteri. Next base: position 1,491,140,859 of record CM028130.1, read on the forward strand.
GCATCATGGTGGGGAGTAGCAGGGGCTGAGAGTAGAGCAGGCACCTCTGAGAGATGCCTCGGTGCACCGGTGCCAGAAAAAAAGAATGGGTGCAGTCATGTTAAGGATGGATAGGATACCCTGGGCCAGAAGAGTTCCTAGCCCATCCCATAGCACAACACTAATATGCAGGTAACTGAACAGAAGGACACCCTGGTGCACCAGGGGTTCACCCATGGCCCAGGCCAGACTGCTGTCATGGTCCACGTCTTCTGGCACCGTAGACTTCTGAGAGTAGCTACGCTACAACTTACAGCACTATGAAACCAGACTCTAACACAAGGTCGCTTTAGAATGTGATTTATTTCCTAGGCTATGACAAAGGCAGCAGTACAAGTCTGCGAAATCACCCAGTCACCAAGTGGAAGTGTAACACTTCAACTTGGTGACAGGGTTCCTTCTCAGACTTCTACTGCTGCAGCTGTTACAGCCTTGGCAACAAATCACATTCTAAAGCTACTTTGCATCCGAGTCTGGTTTCATAGTGCTATGAGTTGTAGCTTAGCTATTCTCAGGAGCCTTGATTTTGACTTGCAGGGACTCGCTCCCCTTAGCTAACCACCCGTTCTTTACTGTTGCACAGTAACTACCTGGTTGTTCCTCTGGTACTGTATCAGTTGGCCAGGTCATGGTACTGGCAGTCCAAGCAGTTCTAGAATAGTTAGGGTGTCAGGGGCATCATATAGGTCAGCCATCAAGGGCACAAGGGAGGCAGCCTGGGGATCCAGAGGTGGGACTCCTCCAGGTGCTAGGAATAATGCTGGAGTATTTTTCCAGGTATGAAACGTTTATTCCTGTCACATATGGTACACTGGAGGTAGTACCATGAGAATGGAGGTTCAACCTCCAAAACCTCTAGAATATTTTCAGTGCCCTTGCTGTCTGCCATGATGCCCAGAACCACCCTGCCATATCTAGATGGTCTCTCCAAGGAGTCAGAAAAACAGAAGTCGAAGACCACTCTGTGCCGATCCCCATGGCAGCAGACGGCATACATGGAGAGCAGATCTGATGCACAGAGATCCTCTTCACTGTTTGACTCCTCCATGACCCTTTCTTTTTTTTTTCTATAGAAATTTTTATGCCCCTGAGTTTTACCCCCACGTGCCTCACTGGCACGCACATGCAACATCACTGGGGTGCCCTCCCGCTACTTGCCACCCCACCCTATGCTGTCCATCAGACCTCCACCCGATGGCAGCGGAACTACAGGAAGTGATGGAGATCCTCCCCAGGAGAGAAGAGTTGCCATTACAACTGCTCAAGCCTGCTCCCTCCCTCCCCTCAGCCAGCTCTCCGATGACCATGGCTCATTCCCGAGCCCGGGTCGCTGATGTGGAGCAAGGTAAGGCGTCCAGCGACTCAGCCCTCTGCACCACCGGGCCGGCTCTCCATGACCTTTTCTATAGCCAAAAGGTCTTCTGAAACAGAAAGTACAGTTACGTAAGAACTTACCGTAACAGTAGATCTTCGAGAACAGCTCTTGCAGCAGGTTACACCATTAGGACTGAAGCCGGCAGGCATCAGGACCCCACGGAAAAATTCTAGCTAGCTATCTTCAGTGGGGACCGCCCCTCGACGTCGGTCCTGCCTCCGACGTCAGATGTAGTATATAAGGGGGCGGTCCCGCCAGATTCCCCATTTCTCCCGCCAGAGACTTCCAGCCGTAGGCTGACATAGAAATGGGAGACCGAGGATCCGCTGTCAGAAGACAGAAGGGTATAAATCCCTGTTCAGAAAGGCTGAAGCCAAGCCTCCTCCAAGGGGGAAGGTGGGCTGGAAGGTACCTGCTGCAAGAGCTGTTCTCGAAGATCTACTATTACGGTAAGTTCTTACGTAACTGTACTATCTTACTTTGAGACACAGCTCTTGCAGCAGGTTACACCATTAGGACTGATTCCCAAGCAGTAGCGCTTGCAAACACTCTGGGAGGAGGAAACTAGAAAGTTCATTCCAGGTCCTGATTCTAGAACAGGAGACCCTGTAGCACAGCCAGACCGAAGCTGGCTCTTAGCTAGTGAAGGCGTCAGGCTATAATGCCTGATAAAGGTATGTACAGAGCTCCAAGTGGCTGCAGCACAAATGGCAGAAGTGGAAACGTTCAAGTGCTGCAAAGGAGGTGGCCACTCCCTAGTGGAATGACCGGACAGATCCCGGAGGGGCTTTTGTTTGATATCGAACAGTATGATATGCACTGGACAAGCCAGAAGACAGGGACTGTTTGGATACTGGTTGGCCCACCATCCTCTCAGTAAAGGAAACGAAAAGTTGTTCCGATTTACGAAGCTGTTTAGTTCTGCCCAGGTAGTACCTTAAGCTGCGGTGAACATCCAGGGTGTGAAGCAGCACCTCTCCTCTATTGGAATAATTAGGGAAGTAGACAGGCAGGTCAATATCCTGATTGAGAGTGAGTGTGGAAACCACCTTAGGCAAGAATTTAGGATTCGTCCTCAGGGATACTCTGTCTCAGAGGAAAATTAAATAAGGCTCCTTACACATGAGAGCATGAAGCTCAGAAACTCTTCTCGCTGAGGTAACAGCAACTAAAAATAACGTTTTCCATTACAGAAAACGCAGCTCGCAATCCACGGCAGGCTCAAAGGGGGGGAGAGCGTGAGCTGTTCCAGGACGAAGAGTAAATCCCATGGAGGCACAGGGTCCTTAATGGGAGGCCTAAGATGCAACACCCCTCTCAGGAATTCCCGACAAGCATCTAATTGCGCCACAGTGCGCTGTCCCATCGGAAGGTGATAAGTGGAGATAGCACAGAGGTGCACCTTAATAGAGGAGTGGGCGAGACCCGAACGGAAAAGGAAGAGCAGGTACTCTAGCACCACCTTCACCGGACAATCTAGAGGGGAAAGGCTGCGTGCTTGCGACCATAAACAAAAACAGCGCCATTTCATGGCGTATGTAGCATGCGTTGCCGGCTTTCTGGCTGCGGAAAGGACTTCCGAACTTCTTGCGGGACCCGTGTCGCAAAATGGCTATGTCTCTAGGAGCCATGCGGCAGGTTCAGAGAGCGTAAGTCCGGTGGACCAGTGAACCTCCCCTGAGACAAGAGATGGAGCTGAACCATTAACGGGAGCGGAGGTTCCCGGATAGCTGCATTAGCAAAGGGAACCAGATTTGTCTGGGCCAAAGGGGACCACCAGGATCATTGTTGCGTGCTCCCGCGCAGTTTGAGAAGAACTCTCTGATCAACGGGAAGGAGGAAAAGCGAGGAATCTGTCCGCCCAGGAGAGGAGACAACGCTGCCTCACCAGAAAACACCAGGCCCTGGATCTAGCGAGCAAAATTGTGCAGTTTTATGCTGGATGGGGACGCCGAACAAGTCCAATTCTGGAGTTCCCCATCAAGAAACAGATCCTCTGCTACCTCCTGAAGAAGTTCCCACTCATGGACTCTGGCCTGGGAACGACTCAGGCCATCTGCGATTGTGTTGTCCACCCCGGGAACATGTACTGTGATCAGGTTCGCGCCGTGTCAGATTACCCAATCCCACACCCTCATGGCTTCCCTGCAGAGGGGGTAAGAGTGTGCGCCTCCTTGTTTGTTGAGGTAATACATCACCGCTGTGTTGTCTGTCTGAAGCAGGACAGTACTCGGCGGGATCTCTGACTGAAATGCCTGCAGGGCATAAAGGACCGCCCTCATCTCTAGGACGTTGATATGGAGGTGAGCCTCCTGAGGGGTCCACGTTCCCTGGGACTTCACCCCGTCCAGGTGTGCTCCCCACCCTAGTCCTGAGGCATCTGTGGTGAGGATTACCTCCGGGGATGGCGCTATAAACGGGACGCCTGTAGAAAGTGTCCCTGGGTCTAGCCACCACTGCCAGTCTTGAATCACGGTATTCGTGATTCTGAGCGGATGCTGCATGTGGTCTTGCCTTTGGTCCCATTGCACCTTGAGCATCCACTGAGTTACCCACATGTGGAGCCTTGCGAAAGGGACGGTTGGAATGGCCGCAGCCATGTGTCCGAGCAAGCGAAGGACTGACCTGGCTGGGACGGTCTTCTTCGACGAAAGATCCCTGATGAGGGATCTGATGCACTCCGCTCTGTCGTCTGGAAGAAATGCTCTTCCCTGAACGGTGTCCAGCACTGCGCCTATGAACTGCAGCTTCTGCGACGGTACCAGGAGAGACTTCTTGTGGTTGATTAGGATACCCAGAGATCGAAAAAGGTCCTGGGTACTCTGAATCGCCAGTAACAACGCCTCTCTGGAGGCGGCCATGAGAAGCCAATCGTCCAGGTACGGGAACACATAATGGCCCTGTCTCCTTAGAGACGCTGCCACAACTGCCATGCATTTGGTAAAGACCCTGGGTGCCAATGACAGCCCGAATGGAAGGGCTCGGAACTGAAGATGATGGCCGAGAAACTTGAAGCGCAGGAACCTCTTGTGCACTTGAGCTATAGGGATGTGCAGGTATGCATCCTGCATGTCTAGAGACGCTAAAAAGGCGTCCTGCTTCAGCTTGGGAATAAGACCCAAAAGAGTCACCATGCGGAATCTTTTGTAGGCGACCGACAAATTGAGGTCGCTGAGGTCCAGAATCGGACGGAGGTCCCCTGTTTTCTTTGGAACCAGAAAGAAGTGGGAATAGTATCCGTGTCCTCTCTGGTTCTCTGGGACGTACTCTATCGCTCCCTTTTGCAGGAGCGCGAGTACTTCTTGTCTGATCAATGACCTGTGCTGACCCAAGTACCAGGAGAGCAGAGGAGGCCTCGAGGGTGGCTTATCCGCGAATTCTATAAAGTGGCCTCTTCCGACCAACTGGAGAACCCACCTGTCGGTGGTTATAGACTGCCATCCTGGCAGGAAATTCGCAATGTGACCCCCGACCATGAAATCCCGTTGATCCTGAGGGGCGGGGGCCAGAAAGGAGTCAGGCTGTGGCGGCTGAGAGGCCCGCTGGCTGGGCCGGCTTAGGAGTGCGCTGGCCTCGACCTGCGGGTTGTTTTCCCTTGGCTCTGCGGAAACCGGAGCCCCTCTGTTGTGGAACGGGGCGGGACTGTTGTCTCTGCGTCCGCCCACGAAATCGGTTTTGGTTCCTACGAAAGGAACTAAGCTTGGGTCGGTACATGGCCTGAACCGACCTCACCGCCTTCCCGGCCTCTTGGAGTTTGGTAATTATCTTCTCGGAGGGTTTACCAAATAAAACTTCTCCCTCGAATGGGGCATCCATGATGTTTTTCTGGATGTCCGGGGTTAAACCGGAGACACGGAGCCAAGAGTGCCTCCGGAGGCATATGCCTGAAGCTGCTGCTCGGGCCGAGGAGTCCGCGGAGTCGTACGCGGCTCGTAGCACTTGGGTTCCCACGTCCGAACCCGTACGGAGGAGCTGCAACATCTCCTCCTTCTGCTGACCTTCTGGCAATTTCTCAGCTGCATCCAGACCCTGCTCCCACAGGGCATTTTGGAACTGCACCATGTGGGTCAAATAATTCAGGGATCTGATGGCGCAGGTAGCGGAAGCATACGTGCGCCTACCCATGGCGTCCAGCTGCTTGGACTCTGGGTCCAGTGGCAGGGTGCTCAAATGTTGCGGTCTCTGGGACCGGTCATGTGAGGCTGTTATGACCAGAGAGTCAGCCTGAGGATGCTGAGCCAAGTACTGGTCTTCCCATGGAGCCTTGTACAGGTGGTCAGCTTTCTTCGGCATCGCCGGGAGTGAATGTGGACGCTTCCACGCTGCCTTGGTGACGTCCACGAAAGTGTCTACCAAGGGTGGCACCACCAGAGGCTTGGGGTCCTTCTGCCGAAGATATTTCACAAGGCGTAGCCTTCGGGTCTAACTCTTCCGCATCCCATTCCATGTTCTCTTGGATGTGTCTCATGATATCCGAGAACGAAGGGTCATCTGGAGGAGACTTTGAAAGCTCACGTGGGTCCGGAGAAGGGATGGAGAGAGGAGATGGGGATCTGGATCCTGTTGAAAACTCTGATCCTGTGTCCTCCGTCGAAGGTGAACGGCGGCGGCGTCTTCTGGGTCTCTTAGGGCTGGGTGACCTAGAAGAGGATCTGGACGGAGGTCTCCTTTTGTCTGGTCTCCCCCTTGGAGGGTCCTGGGCTCCCAGGGAGAAGGTAACCGGCCTGCAGACCCAGATGTAAAAGGGGGCGCAGGAACCGGAGGAGTAACCGGTGTAGGAGGAGGAGGAGGTGGGAGCGGAGGTGGAGTGGGGACCATGTCCTTTTTGATGGTATCCCACCAGCAAGTGAAAAGCTCCTTCACCTCTGAAAAAGAAAGGCCCAACGACGGACCGGGCGCCGGTGGTCGGTCGTCGGGTCCCGGCGTCGGCTCCACAGGGGGCTCGGGTTGCGGGAGGGTTCCCTGGGAGTCTCAACAGGACCGGGGTCGCCCGTCTGGTCCTCAGGCTGAGTCAACTCCTCCTCATTGATGGTCTCCTGACCGACGTCGGTCGGAGGCGTCGGGGTCCTCTTCTCGATTGGTGCTGGCGCCGGTTCCCCTACCGGCGTCCGGTGATGAGTTGGCTTGGCCGGCGACGGTCTTCTGATGGACGATGGCTCTGGGGACCTGTGGCGAGAGGCCGACGTCGGTCGAACCGGCATTGGGTCCAACGGCCTCTTAAGTGAGGTGAGCTCCTTGGTCTTCCGCTGGGGAGGAGGAGGAGGCAAGGAGGCGGACCTGACGTCGGGTTCAGAATGGCGGAAACCCGACTTGTGGTGATGGTGACGATCCCCCGACTTCGCCAGGGCCTTGGAGGACGAGGAAGGCCTGGGAGTCTTGGCCTGAGAAGAGGAGCCTGAAGATTTTCTCACCGCAGCGGGGGGAGGCTGAGAGCTGGCCCGGGAAGGAGAGTGGTCGGACCTGGAGCCATAGCTGCGCGAGTCGGAGGCCCTAGACGGGGACCTGGAAGGGGCCTTCTCTCTATGCTTCTCAGAATGCTTGAGGGCCTTCTCCGAAGAATCCCCCCTGGAAGCCATGGTCTTGAGTTGTTCCTCGAGCAGGAACGCCTGTAGGGCCTTCTTGCGACGGATCCGGGTTCTGCTGTTGAAACCCTGGCAGAAGGTGCAGGACCGGGTGTCGTGGTCTGGGCCTAGGCACCGGACACAGGCCGAGTGTGGATCCTTGAATGGGATCTGCTTCCCACAGGCACACTTCGAGGAGTGACCGGTGGTTGGAGAGGACATCAGAGAAAAGCTGAATGAAGAGAACGAATTTCCCGTAGGAAAACACTTTACCAATGGTCGCAAGGCTAGAAACTGAACCGAAGGGTCGTAGACATGCAAGTTGACGGCGGAAAGAACTGGGAATCTGGCGGACCGCCTCTTATATACTATGTCTGACGTCGGAGGTGGGACCGACGTTGGGGGCGGTCCCCGCTGAAGATAGCTAGCTAGAATTTTTCCGTAGGGTCCTGATGCCTGCCGGCTTCAGTCCTAATGGTGTAACCTGCTGCAAGAGCTGTGTCTCGAAGTAAGATCTGCTGTTGATGCCTTCAGTGACGACTGACGATGGAGAGGGCAATGAAGACTGCGACTGCACTGGAGGACCACGAGGCGTGCTGCTATGGCCTGTCAGTCACACCATGCTGGATCAGGAAAGCCCAGTTGATGAGACCACAGGTGCTAGTAACGATGTATGCCGTGACAGTAATAGGCGTCATACTCCATGGGAAAATTATGCTGAGTCGATGACACCTGTGAAGGGGTCTGTGACTCCAGGTGTCGACGGGCTACAACCCATTGATGATGGCAGTATACCATCTGTAATAGGTATGGTAATGCCAGAGCCAAGCTCTGACCTTTTTGTCCCATGGATCGTCGGCGGGGGGCTAAAGTCAATGCTGCCAAAGTGAATAACAATGAGGACTTACAGATCCATCAGTAACAGTGCAAAGCTGCCGGCTGCACTGGTGACACAGAGCTGCCTGCCTTGATGCAGTCATACTGGCAGAGGCCTCACTGAGAAAACCCAGCCCGTTATCCGTGTCCTGGGCACAGGAAGCCATCACTGTTACAGAAAGGTGTATCCAGAATGTTCCGGCGTGGTCCCTATGGTATGAAACAAATACCTGGTTCAGGCCTGGATTAAAAAATAACTTAAAAAGGTCTGAAATGTTTGTAGGAATCAGGAAACTCTGGATGGTCGACAGTGTACTTAGGACTATGTTGACAAGTTTAAAAGAAGTTAATACACTTGAACAAATCGCACTACATGATGACACTGCTTCTTGTGCAAGTCCAATGAGCATTCAACGGCAGGAGAAAGAACTGAGGAGAAATGGGGCGACCCATGATTATACAGGCACTGATGTTACATATTATCATAGGCGGTCCCCAGCTAGCAGAAGTTTCTGAATGGTCCTGACACCGACAGCTTACAGTTAGATAGATACATAGGTAGACAGATAGATAGACAGATAGACAGACAGAGAGATGGAAACTATTTATAAAGCGCCCCTTCCCAGAGGCTTGGAGCACTGTACAACATTTTAAAAACAATAACGTCAAAAATTAACAACCTCAATTTACAACCACACCTTGCAGAGAATTAAACAGTATTTAAAATCTACCCATCTGTCACATAAAACATAAAACATGACAATCAGTATAACAAAACCTTCAGAAATGATAAACTATCTAAATTAAAGACTTGACTGAATAAAAATTTATTCAGCCCTTTTTAAAGGTTTCCACCAAGGGTGCCTCCCTCAGACAGACTGGCAGTGAATTCCACTGGATTGGTGTGGCAACAGAGAAAGCACGATCTCCAGATTGCTGCAACTTGGCCCTGGGAACCACCAGGAAGCAACCCTCGGAGGACTGGAGAACACGAGCTGGGTGGTAAGGAACCAGGAGGTCTTGCAGGTAGTCTGGTCCCTGGCCGTGCAGGGCTTTATAGGTCAGTAATCCAACCTTGAAGGCAATCCTCCACCTTACTGGCAGCCAGTGCAGTCCGTGGAGGACTGGCGTGACATGGTCAAATCTTGAGACCCCAGTCAACAGCCTGGCTGCCACATTCTGCATCAGCTTTAGATGGCAGAGATTGCCTCCAGATAGCCCAAGGTACAGAGCATTGCAGTAATCCAACCTAGTCATAATGAAGGCATGCACTAGAGTGGTCAGGTCATCAGCTGGTATCAGGGCCCGGATCCGGGCAATGTTCCTGAGACGGTAAAAGGCACTTTGGATGATGGCCAACACCTGAGTATCAAGTGTCAGACCATTGACAAGGACCACACCCAGATCCCTGACCCATGTAGAGGGGGTCAAGGGAACACCTACCAGTATAAAACCAGGATCATTCCCCAACCCTCCCCATCACGTTGACAACCCGGATCCACTACCAGTACCTCTGTTTTGTCTGGGATGAGTCGTAGCCAGTTTTGAGCCATCCGGTTCTGAAGCTCATTTAGGCAGGTGTTAAACACAGAGATTGCCATCTGGTTTCCAGGTGCACAGGACAGGTATAGCTAGGTATCATCGGCATAACAATGAAAATCCAGCCCACTCCACCTGATAATGTCTGTACACCGTGAACAACTGAAGTGACAGAACTGACCCCTGCGGAACTCCACAATGTAGGGGCACTGGACTAGATGAAGACAATCCCACTGTCACCCTTTGCACTCTACCTGTGAGGTAGGACCTAAACCAGCCAATGGCACTGACGGTTAGTCCACATCAGCTCCGCAGGCGGCCCAGTAACACCTCATGGTCCATGGTGTCAAATGCCGCAAGAGATCCAGGAGAACAAGAATGGTACGCTCTCCCTTATCTCTCACTATCAGTTCCAAAGGTGTGGCCCAGTGGAGGAAATATCCTCAATGAAGATAATTGTTTCCCTGGTATTTATTTACATAACATGCGGTGGGTGGAGGAGCACTGCAACCCCTATGATTCTGGTGAAATTACACTACTGCTTTTTGCATCTTTACTTTTAACATATAATAATAATAATAATAATTTTATTTATAAAGCACCTTTCAGAATGTCAAGGTGCTGAACAATTTCAAACAATCCACAACTCTAAATAAAAATCATAAAACATCCATAAAAATCAGCATATCGTCCAATATCATATAAATAATAAAATCGAAAAATTAATACAATAACTTAATTATCTAAAAAGGCCATACTCCATAAATATGTTTTTAAGTCTTTCTTAAATAACTCCACGGAGGTACACTGCCATAACCCGGCATGGTAGAGAGTTCCAAAGAGTGGGTGCAGCATGTGAAAACACTCTGCTGCCAGAAGATTTTAAACTCACTCTTGGGATCTCTAACAACCCCATGTCAGCCGAGCGGAGTGATCGGTCAGGGCAATAAGGAACCAGAAGGTCTTTCAGATAGGCTGGACCCTGGTCGTGAAGGGCTTTAAAAGTCAATAAAATGACTTTAAAGGTGATCCGCCACCGCATAGGAAGCCAGTGCAGTTCACGCAGCACGGGAGTAATATGACAGGACCTACTTGTCCCAGTCAATACCCGGGCTGCAGCGTTCTGCACCAGCTGTAGGCGACGGATTTCAACCCCAGAAAGCCCAAAGTAAAGGGCGTTGCAATAGTCCAAACGTGAAGAAAGAAAAGCATGGACCAAGGTAGGCAGGGAGTCGGACGGAACAAGGTGCCTAACCCTGGCAATGTTCCTAAGATGATAAAAAGGAAGTCTTGACAACGGCTGACACCTGAGATTTGAGAGTCAGCCTGTCGTCAAGAATAAACTCAAGGTTACGCACCCGTTCAGAGGACGGAAGAGATACACCACCGAGAAAAATTTCAGATTGTGCACCAATACACGGCTTCTCAATCCGACCACCTGGGTCAACTACCAGAACCTCTGTTTTCTCCGAGTTCAACTTTAGCCAACTAGAATCCATCCAGTCTTGGATCTCCCCCAGACAGTTATTAAACCACCGAGAGAGCTCCATCATGGTCAGGTGCAAAAGACAGATAGAGCTGGGTATCATCTGCATAACAGTGAAACCTCAGCCCATATCGTCTTATGATACCTCCGAGGGGCAGCATATACACTGCAAACAACATGGGTGATAGCACAGATCCCTGAGGCACTCCACACAACAAAGAAATTGGGTCAAAGGAAAAAATCCCCAACACAACTCTTTGTGATCTTCCGGTGAGGAATGACATGAACCATTGCAAAACGGTTCCAGACATACCACAAATTTGCCCCAGGCGAGCTAATAACACCATGTGGTCCACAGTGTCAAAGGCTGCAGAGAGATCAAGAAGAACCAAGATAGAACGTCTCTTCTGATCCCTCGCCATCAGAAGATCATTTAACACCTGAACCAGCGCAGTCTCGGTGCTATGTCTTTTCCGGAAGCCAGACTGGAAGGATTCGTAGACATTATGGATGGTTAAATGGTCATCCAATTGAACAGCTACGACCTTCTCAATAACCTTCCCAATAAAGGAGGTTAGAGATAGGCGATAGTTTGAAAAACAGTCTGGGTCCAGGGAAGCTTTCTTCAAAAAAGGAGTCACCACTGCCTCTTTTAGAGAGCAGGGAAACTCCTAACTCCAAGGAGCACCAGACTATTTCTGCGCCAGGACCGGACCGATGATGTCAGAACAACCCAAAATGAGGGGAGTCGGTCCGGGATCCAAACCACAACTTGTGGGACGCATAGTATGGACGATCCTCATAATGTCCACGAACTCAGGTCGACAAAAGGAACTCCAGGAGAAATGGGGCACTGTGATCCCACGCTGTCCAAAAGCATCACCCTTAGAGGATGCGGACCCAGGTTTGCCCTGATGTCGGCCACTTTAGTTGCAAAGAATAGAGCAAGCTCATCGCACTCTACTTGCGAAAAAGCTTTCCGAACTTGCAGGCAGGCTGGGTTGCACAGTCTGTCTACCGTTCAGAACAGCTGAGCCGGTCGATTCTAAGCAACTGCAATCTCCCTGGACAGGAATTCTGCCTTCTTATGGGTGATTGCAGATTGATAGCTAACATAATGTTCCATCAATCTAGAGTGGTCGGCATCAAGGGAAGACCTGCACCAGCGAGGCTCTAACCCTTCAGCCCCTGTCTCCGCATCTCCCTCAAGGTCCCATCAAACCACGGGGATCTGGGGCGAAGGGATAGGGGGCGCTCACGAACAGGAGCAATAGAATCCAGGGCAGTCGTGATGGCCTTATTATAGGCCAACACCAGAGCATCTGGACTATTGCTCACCGAAACGAAGGATGATAGGTCAAGGACCGCCGCTAGACCTTGTGGAGTAACATTCTGTAATGGGCGGTACCTGACCATCTCCACAGGGGCTGGTCTCCTCAGGGGGATGTGAAAATTGAACCTCACGATGTAGTGATCAGACCAGGCGACTGGTTCCACCCCCATGTCGGATGCGTCGATCCCTAGAAGGAAGACTAAGTCTAAAGAGTGTCCAGATTTATGCGTAGCAGTGGAAACCACCTGTGTAAGGCCCAAAGAAGACATCAATTGGAGGAAGTGATTCCCAAATATAGAGAGTTCATCGTCGACCCAGGTGTTGAAATCACCCAGAACCATCAATATAGGTGACTCCAACGACATGTCGACGAGGAAGTCTGCTACTTCCTGTAAGAAACGTCTCCCATCTCCGGGTGGACGGTAGATGAGCACGATTCGAACGCCTACACCTGCCATGACTGTACACTCAAAAGACCCAGCCTCACCTACTACTACATTCGTGAGACCCAATTCAGTCTTAAACAGACTGCAACCCCCAGCGATCCAATCTCGATGTATCACCGAGTACCCGGCCGGGATCATGGCCTCCAATATAGGGCCAGAATTTTCATCCAGCCAGGTCTCGGTGATGCAAGCCAGGTCGGCCGAACCAACAAGATCGGCAATAATGGCGGTCTTATTCCTAACAGACCTGGCATTGCATAACACCGTCCGAGTTGGACAAACTTCGAAGGATGTCGAGCCTGTCTGCCTACTGAAATCAGTAGTGCCCTTGGGTATGGATACCAGACAAGGCAAACCTTGATCTGGATTCCATTTTGCCCCAGGGCACCTTCTGGACCCAACAACCCCAATACGATGAACCCGCTCGTTCATCCTCCCCTGTTCACAAGCCCCCCTCCCCAGCCTCCCACGAGCAATACCCAGCGCTCTACAGCGCTGGTAGATGTCAAAATGCAAAGGAGGAGTAACAAAGGGGCGGAGGGCGCGAAGGGAAGAGGATGAATAGCGCACCGACGTGGAGGCTAAAGGCCAGCACATGTAGATATTTGACTAAAATACACCAAAAACCCCAAACAACTAAATTAACAATCAACCAACAAATAAAACAAATAAATATAACCTTAAATAAAAAGAAAATAAGTCTTCGCCTACGCTATTTCCCTATTCCCCGGATTGCTCTCACCACCGGGAAGGAGGAAAAGGCAGTCTCACTGCCTAATCATCATAGGAGATAACAGAGGCAAAAAACAAAAACTCCTCCCAAGTTCTCTCACAACTGGGGGATGATATTATTTGATCTTCCCACAGCCAGGAAGGAGACAGAGTTTTAAATCAAAAGTAAAATAAAAATAAATAAATAAACACATAAAACTTAGGGACACAAAGTTCTCTCACCACCTAGTGTCCGAAAGCTATAATCAACAATCACTCAATGCAGGGCTGAAATTAACACAATTAAATAAACATCAAAAAGTTCAAAGTTCCAGGATAGATCCGCTTCAGGCAGGAACAGTTAAATGAAGCAAAAAAGGAGGAGAACACCAAAAAGTCACGAAGTTTAAGAGGTAATTCAAGAGACCGGGAAACTGAATCCAGGAAAAGGTCAGCCACTCTCATGCCTCTTAACTCCCAAAAGAAAGTCCTTTAAAAGGAGTTTAAGCCACCCTTACCAAAGGACCATGAAGCATGCCACACTTGTAGCAATCCTCATGGCTCAAGGGAGTGGGGTACTCCAGCCAGCTCCCCAACTAAGAAAATACCCCAGCCCCCCGTAGCGTAGTGAAGCTCCAAACAGACACCTACCGGGATATTAAGCGACAGAGGCTGACACCAAATAATCCACAAGAATGTTGAAAGAAGACAGTTCCTGGTAAAATCACCAAACAAAACGAAAAACCTCGAAACTCCAAATTTACGAGCTGTCCAATACTTAGATTTCTTGACCTCAGCAGATCCAAAACACCCCAGAAGCCAATATTTTGAAGGGAAAAAAGGAACAAACCCAGCCAACAACACTCCTGAAGTAAGCCCACCGCAAATCCACCACGGTGTTCTACGTAGCGGGCTCTTCAAGCCCTATCCAAAGTGCAAGACTCTTCTCTACCACAAGATTCGGCCAGAAAACTGAGAATCCTAACGTCCTCCAGACAGAATCAAACTCCACATCCCTTTTAATTTGCCAAAGAAGGTCCCAGGGCAGTATATCCTCCTATATCCTCATATCCACACAGATAAAACTCCTCGTTCCCCCTGGACTCTGCACTGACGTCTAAAAGGAAAAAATAAAAGCAAAAGCCCGACCGGCGTCTCTCCGCCAAGAGAATCTTGCCACGGCAATAAAGAACCACCGCCGAAACCGTGGTATTCAAAAAAAATAGTTAAATACAAAAACAACAAAATTAAACAAATAACGAACTAAAAAACTAAAATTAAAACAAATTTAGATAAATTCAACAGCAACATGATAGCAACACGCCCAGCCTGGTGGCCATCTTGAGCACAAAGGTGAATGGTATACTTTGCAATATACACCAACAGGATGGTTGACCACCAGGGGGCAGACATTTTTTTCTCCAACTAGGATTGGGGCCAAAACCAGTAACATCTTATTCTATGCAGATCATACAGTATTGCTTTCTTTAACAACAGCTGCATTAGTGAGCAACTGATCCTTTTGATGCTGCTGTGGTGATCTTTACCATGGTTGCTAATGAGTGGGACCTGACAAACACAAAAGTCATGTTTTTTTACCTTCACAGGGCAGTGTAACCTGGTCTCTTGCAGAAAATGAATTTATTTATTTTTGTTTACTGGGTGGTGCACTGGGAAAATGTGTCCACTTTCTAGGCATGACCCTGATACACTATCAATGCTTGAAAAATAAGTAGTAGTAGTAAAAAATTTTATTCATATAATAAGAATCGGAAACTCAGTTGAGCAAGCCAATTTCCAATGAGATCCTAATGGCACAAGGTTAAGTGACATTAAGAGGTTTTACATTATTCACATATTAAATTCCACTGTAACACATTTAAAAGATAATACATTATTCATAAGGAATAATAAAGACACTGCAGTTATCGAAAGCATGCACACACATCACGATATCAGAAATGCTGGCAAAGAACTATACATAACTAGTAATACTAGTCAGAGTCAAAATAGGCAGTCACAGTTGTAATACACACATATACATAAGGCATAATGCCTGAAATACTATAGCTAGTCGAATCTAATCTACATAGGAAATCTACAGGAACACTAATATAGGAAAGAAAGGTTATGTACTAGATGTTATGTACATAACAGAATAGCTAGTATCAGCCAACATCTAATAGAAATATGAAAAATACTTTATTTTTAAATAAGATACTGACAAGCTTGCATAATTGAGAAGAATGCGGTTCACGTCAAATAATCCTTTTATAACAAGTAGCGTAAAATATAAAAAACAAAAGCTAGGCAAGAAACAGACACTTTGTAAAGTCACTTTTAGATTATTTTTAATTGTTTTCTGAAGAATAAATGTGACTCAACTGACCTGAATTCAATGGGAAAATAGTTTAAAAATGTTGGGGCTAGATACGCAAAGGATTTTTGTCCCACGCTGGGGCACAACAACAGAACAATCAAGAGACTCTTATTTGTTGATCTCGGGCACTTATTTGTCTCATGGTGCTATAGCAAACCATTTCATGGACCTGTAATGTCAGATGCACCAGTATACACATGCTAAGTTAAAAAATTTTCTTCAGGAGGAAGTCAATGAAAATTTTTTATAAAGACTATACTGATTACACCAGTACTCTTGTTATTTAACCAAAAAGCAAAACAAGAACATAGTAATTTAATGTAGGAAAGTTCAAGAATGTAAAAAGGGCTCAGTCCACTCAGGGCCTTATATACTAATACAAAAAACTTAAAATCAGTCCATCACCTTACAGCCGGGGCAGTTCGTGGGGCACAAGAGAGATATGTACCTGAAAAGGTGTTATGACATATTTGTTTGGATGTATGTGGTATATGTGTTTTTTTTTTACAATTTTGTTTTTGTATCCTCCTATTTCTTGCCCTCGAGGTCCACTCCTTTGGACCTGCTCATTTCATCCAGACCCCCATCCAGGATCTGCCCCTACAGTGCTCCCTCATACTCCTGCACAGCGGGGTCTGTCCTGTCACTGGTGGTCTGGATGGCCGGTGCAGTCGTCATCTAGGACCACAAGGATGTTTTTTCCATCTTGTGTGTTCCCTATCCCAGCCCCCTTAGGATGCCGACGCTTAGGACTTTTGTCCACAGTGGTGATGTGCTGATGCACGTGTTCCTCTCACGCGCTGTACGATGTTCTCCACTCCAACTCCAGAATATCGGAGCCACCAATCCCTTCAAGGGCCGGTGCTTCCACCGGCTCTCGACGGGGGTGTCGGATGCTGGTGCATCCCTGGTATCCCACCCCTGCGGGAGGACAGCATCCATTGGGACGCTCAATCCTCCCTCCCACTGCTGACCCCCAGCAACCTGAGTCCGTGCTCGAACCCATGTCGCCGGCGTAGCGCGTGGTGTGGCGACAAGCGCCTCAGCCCTCTGTGCCACCAGGCCGGCCCTGTGGTTTATCTTTTTAAACATCTGGTGTGTAACTTGTTTAAAACTTGCTGAATTGTTACTACAACAGGTCCATCTTGAAAAAGGGTCTTTGACCCAATGATGTTTCAACACTGCTACCTGTATAAAAATAAACTTTTACTAGTACTAATCTCTGTGTGGAGGTCAGAAGACTTGCTGCTGCATTCTGCATTAACTGCAGTGCAGGTGAGTAACCTGACTGGCAGGGGTTTCCTGGTACAGTGCACTGCAGTAGTTAATGTAACGAAAGATTGCACTAGTGTCCTCAGGTTGCTATAATCAAGGTGGTCATGCAACATGTCTATTTTCTTTAGAGATAAGAGTGGCTCTAGACTACAGCTGACACCAGCAGACCGGAGACAACTCACCATCCAGAGCTACACCCAGGTTTCAGACCACCTCCTTTGCATCTAGCTGAACCCCATAAAACATGGGTAAGCAGACGCAATACTTAATCGATGCATCAGGTATCTAGGGCCAACTTGTCTGGGTTCAGTCTCCGCCAGCTGATGGCCATCTACTTTCTGATTTCAGAAAGACAGTTTTCTAGCACAGAAACCAGATCAATCTGACTGGGTATGAACAAAAAGATAAAAAAAAAAGTAAGTGTCATCTTCATAACAGTGAAAGCTCAAACTGCATTTTCAGATTTTTACTTCCAGTGGCAGCATGTACACCACAAACAATAGGAAAAAATTGATCCCTATGGAATGTTAGACTTGGTGGCTGCGGGAGAGATGAAACCACCCGGCACCATCACCTGTTTCTGGCCTGTGTGGAAGGATCTGAAGCAATCAAGGAAGCTTCCAGCCGGATCATAAAAATTCCTCATGTAACTGATAAGTCCCCAGTAAGCAATGGTGGCAAATGTCGAGAACTAAGACAGCTCTCCCCAGTCCCTAACCCAGAGAAGATGCTCCACCACCCTTGCAAAGGGTTTTACTCCTCCATGTGCCACCTCAACTGTACTTCTACTAATTTATCAATAACCTTACTTATTAAGAGTAGGTTCTGAGATTGTTCTATAGGTCGAGAGATCACCTTGATCTAAACAAGGCTACTTTAGAAGAGACGAGCCACAGCTTCTTTCAAAGCCGCTGGAAAAACGCACTCCTTCAGAGAAGCATTAAGGATCTTGTGAACACTGGAGCCAATACTTCACATACAGCCTTCACCACATATGAGGAAGAAGGGTACAGGATGCAACTACTTTGATGCTGTTCTGTTACCACCGTGAGGATTACAACACCAGCAGCTGTTTGAAATGTATCCTATACAACGAGAGATTTGTTCATTTTATCACACAAGCCACTGCATCTTTGTGTAGCAAGGGAGTAGGAGATCCAGGCCCTGATTTCTGCAGTCTTGGCCAAGAAGAACTCTGCAAAACTTGCACCTGTCCACTGAGCGCAGTTCCCTTGATTAACTGAAGCATTCAGGATGGAAAATCTGATCCACCAAACGGAAGATGGTTGCTGACCTTTTCTTCCCAACTGCAATGATACCCAAGAAGTTCTCACATCAATCAGTGCCGACTGGTGTCTCTGATAAGAGGATGCCAGGACAAATCTGTCGGAAAAGGTGCTGATCTTTTTCAAATTGCACTCCAACCATCATTCAAGTGACTTGAAATGGCAGACCCTGTCATTAAACCACGGCGAGCTACACCACAAAATTTATTTTGAGTTTTGGTAACCGGGTGAACCCGCTATGACAAGACAGTCCCTTTTTCAGGAGTGACCAGGGTAGTGCAATACATTGGGGCAAAGTGATTACATAGTGCAGTACACTGACAAACACATGGCACTAACAGTTGTTACAGTTACATTCAGTTACATCATTCACAGATTTAACATTACACCCTATGCAAATTAATTCACTTGCATTTACATCAATTCACCGAATTAATATTACTTAATTTACAAACATACATATATTTACTTAGCTGTAACTGCAGATCACATGTACAGAACATTAACATAATAGAGTCAAAGAGTGTAGATATCTAACCACAGTGACAGGGAAGCAGGGAATAGAATTAGCGGAAGCATGTTCAAGGCGAGGAGGCAGAGACATGGAGTAATAGGGAGGAATGAAACTTACCGAGAGAGTAGCAAGAAAGGGTAAAGTGTGGTAAGGAATTCCAGGACGACACCGCAGAGTAAGCAAAAGATCGCTCGGCAACTGCCAACCGTGATTTGGGAACTATAAGAAGAGGGAGGGAGGCAGATCTTTGAGCATATGGAGGTTGTCACAGCTTGATGAGTTCACCTAGGCAAGGAGGGGTGAAAGTGTGTACCAGTTTGTACACAAGATTCAGGGTGGTATACTGCAGTCTAGATTTGTTCGAAATTTGCATGAGAGCCAGCCCAGCACAGCGAGAACATCACAGTGATGGCTATGGGCATTAACACCTAAGGCAAACTTTCCCACCCTATGATAAGACTGCTTGAGGTGAGAGAGGATGGATGCGTTGGTTGTGAGTAATAGCAGGGCTCCACACGAAAGAAGTGTGGTGGAGGCAACTGTACAGCAGGTCGCCGAAGAGGGGAAGGGACAGATACAATACAGTAAGCCCAGCTTTTGGTTTAGTGTTTCGGTCAGTAGAGTGACATGGGGGTCCAGGGAAAGTGATTTGTCTAAGGTGACGCCTAGATATTTAACGGATTGGACCAACTCAAGGGCATCCCCATTGCTTGAGCATATCACAAGGTGGGGGGAATATGCATTGTAGGAGAGAGGTTGGCAAACAACATGCTTTTTGTTTTTTTGGTGTTGAGGACTAGTTGGGTCTCTGGGAACCAGCCCTCAAGAGTTCAGAAGTCCAAGGCTAGCATACTGTTGAGCCACCCAACATCAGGCGAAGAGCAGTAGATAATGGCGTTGTTCACATACAGGTACACAGAGGCCCCTCCACAGTTATTTGGCAGTTTGTTAATAAAGAGGGAGAATAATAATGGGCCCAAGATTGCACACCGAGGGTAGTTTCAAGTGTAGGATTTTTCAGACTGCAGGTTCAGGATTTAAAGTATTATGGCTCTTTTGTTTTAAGCTCCTGTGGTATTTTACTCTGGATCAGAAACTAAATCAAAAGCAGTTAAACTGTCAGATTAAATTTAAAGTGGCACAGCTTTTTGTGAACACTCCTCTGTTTAGACCAGGTTCCAGTGTGTTACAGCTCTAAACTATGCCCTGCAACTAAACCCATTTCTGTTTCCCTTTCTCTTGTGCTTCTATTCCTCCAGCTGGAATTCCCCTCCCCCCACTCCTGGCCTTAATTAAATACACTCCCTCCCCCAGCAGCACTGCCCCCAGGCAATCTCCATCCTCCCCTCTCACTAATATTACAACTCCCCTTAAAGAAACAGAACGCAGTTAAAGGGCCTACCATATCAGCCACTGTGTCTTTGTTACCTGATCCAGAACTACACTGCACTTTTCCTGCAGCTGCTGTCCTGCTGGTCTATAAGGAAGAATTTTTATTATCCGATGATACTAATTTCAAATACAAAAATGTTCTCCACTGTGCTCTTCATTACTTTATGCACCATAACTGGCCTGTTACTAGTGACTGACCTCTGCGCCATCATTCACGCTGCTGACCAGGCTTACTTACAATCCTTCTCTGAATCACCTATACTCAGTGACCCCCCACAGAAAGCCAAAGCCTAACAGCTCTCCCCCATGGGCTCTGTCATACTGGCCCTCCTGACTAACCATGATCGTCGTCTATTTGGTTTGTTTCTCCGCTCCCTCACTATACAGTCCCCCTTGGCACCCTCCTACCTGCCACCTCCTTTCACGTCTCCTCCTCGCAGGGGATGAAGCCAACTGTGGACCCTCAAACGTGCATATTAACCATGCTAATGCTATCTGGACAGGATGCTGCAGTCTCAGGGTTACACACCTGAATGTTTGCAGCCTCCCAGCTAAGTTCTCTGAACTTGAAGCCTGGGTGTTCCTCTACAAGCCACACGTCCTGAGTCTATCTGAAAGATGGCTTAAGCCATACCACAGTGATGCATCCTACCAACTCCCCGGCTACTCACTGCTGCACTTTGACAGGTCTGGCAGATAGAGGGGCGGTGGCGTTGCACTATATGTACAGGACCATATTAGGGCCACCACTACTGCCTGCTCCTCCTCCTCCTTGGTCACTGAATGGCGTGTTGCTGAAATTGTCCTGGTGCACCGAAAAAAATACATAGGCTGCTCCTATAATCCTCCCTCAGGAGGCACACAGGGACTATCTAATTTCCTGGATGGTCTTGTATCTGCCCCCTCCTCCAGGGACACCATCATACTTGGGGATTTCAACCTCCACTGGACAGAATCCCCAACACTGGAATATGCACACCTGCTAAGGATGCATCACCTTGAACAAGTCATCTCCTCCCCTACCAGATACGACCCCCGCTCCCCCAACCACTCCACCCTCGACCGGATTGTCACAAACTGTGCAAATCTAGTCCTCCAAGCAGACACTATGTCTGACTCTATCAGTGACCACACCCCTACGTATATCGCTCTAACCACCAAATAGTAAAGTTACAGTACGTAGGAACTTACCATAACAATAGGTCTTCGAGAGAGGTTCCTTCAGTAGGTCATCACATACAGGACTGGCACCACCTGGCATCGGGCCGCACGGCAGACTTTTTCTAGCAATACCTGACAGGGGACCGCCCACCCAATGTCACGTGACTGACGACAGCGTGACTGTATATAGTGGGTGGTCCCCATGCCTGCCCTCCAGTTCTCCCGGCGGAGCCAGGAAGAGGCCTGACAGCAGGAGCGAACAGGATTTGGAGTCCCTGTGAAAACAGAAAATGAGGGGAAGGAGGGAGGGAAAAATATGACCTACTAAAGGAATCTCTCTCTAAGATCTACTGTTACAGTAAGTTCCTATGTAACTGTACTATCTTACTTCGAATAGGTCATCACATATAGGACAGAGTCCCAGTCCCTCTAAGGAGAGACCGAGAGAAACTAGGGAGGAGGGAAAACTAACTCCAACGAAAAAAAATGGAATCCAGAATGGACCCAGTCTAGGACAGGAGGCCCTGCAGGATGGCTAGGCCAAAGCCAGCCCTCCGCCTAGAAGCAATGTCCAGACTGTAATGTTTGGTAAAGGTATGGACAGAACTTCAAGTAGCGGCAGCGCAAATGTCAGCCACAGAAACGTTCCGTAGGAAGGCCGCGGAGGCAGCCATGCCCCTAGTAGAATGACCTCTGATGGTACCTGGTAAAGGTTTATCGTACTTCTGGTAACAGAAACGAATGCAGTTGCCTAGCCATGTGGAAAGACCCTGCTTAGAAACTGGTTTGTCCTTCGATCTCGGGGTAAAGGAGACAAACAACTGGTCGCAAGAGCAAAACTCTTTGGTCCGGTGGGTGTAGCACCAGAGAATCCGATGGACATTCACCGTATGAAGGAGTGCCTCACCTCTGTTAGAGGGGGACGGGTAATACACCGGAAGCTCAACTGACTGATTCAGTGTGGCTTCTGACACCACCTTGGGAAGAAACCTCGGATGAGTTCTGAGGACTGTTCAGTCCCGATGGAAAATCAAGTATGGCTCCTTGCAGACTAGCTCGTGAAGCTCCGAAATCCTTCCGGCTGATGTGATGGCCACAAGGAAAAGCATCTTCCAGGGCAGGAAGCGTAAATCACAGCTCACAGCCGGCTCAAAAGGAGGAAGGGTGAGCTTTTCCAGAATGAAGTTCAAGCCCTAAGGCGGAGTTGGGCTGCGGATGGGGGGGTTTCAGATGGAGAATCCCTTTCAGAAAGGTTTTTGGACCTTCAACTGAGCCACAGGTTTACCAACCACTAGCTCACGGTATGCTGAGATAGCTGAGATATGGATCTTTAAGGAAGAGTAGGACAGACCAGAGTCTAACAAGTGGAGGAGGTATTCCATGACTTGTGGGGCCGAACAAGAGAAGGGGTTCCAGCCCTTAGCGGTCGCCCAAATGGAAAACCATTTCCACTTCATGGTGTAAGTGGAACAGGTAGAAGGTTTCTTGCCTCAATGAGGACTTGAGCAACCCTGGAGGAAACCCCAAAACGGGATATCGCTATGTCTGCAGGAGCCATGCATGGAGATGTAGGGTCCTGAGCCCCGGATGCAGCAGACGACCTTGATCCTGAGTCAGGAGGTCATCAGTCACTGGAAGTGGAACCGGTGGTTCCCAGGAAAGCTGCTGTAGCAGCGGGAACCAGATCTGTCTCGGCCAGAGAGAAGCGATGAGGATCATCTTTGCCCTCTCCTCCTGAAGCTTGAGGAGAACCCTCTGCAGAATGGGAAATGGAGGGAAAGCGTACAAAAATTTCCCTGTCCATGACAGAGACAATGCGTCGCTCCAAAAAGCACCTTGCTCTGGAATGAGCAAGCAAAATTTTGGAAGTTTTGCAATGGATTGGGAGGCGAAGAGGTCGATTTCTGGATACTCCCAACTTTGGAAGATGGATTCCGCCACTTCCTGATGCAGTTCCCACTCGTGAGCTAGGGTCCAAGATCTGCTGAGACTGTCCGCCAGGACGTTAAGAAGGCCTGGAACGTGCACAGCCACAAGGATCAGATGGTGCTGGACTGCCCAGTTCCACAGCCGCGTCGCCTCCCTGCATAGAGGGTATGACAGGGTTCCTCCTTGTTTGTTGACATACCAAACTACCGACATATTGTCCATTTGGATTAGCAGTGTTCCCTTTGGAAGGAGGGTCTGAAAGGACTGTAATGCATACAGAACCGCCCTCAGCTCCAGAACATTGATATGGACAGAAGTCTCCAAGCCGGACCACAGTGCCTGGGCTTGATGTTCCCCAAGGTGAGCACCCCACCTCATATTCGAGGCATCCGTGGTAAGGGTGGCTGCTGGTGCAGGATTCTGAAATGGAAGTCCCAAGGAAAGATTGTGAGAATCCATCCACCAATGAAAATCCTTCTGAACTGCTGAGGAGACCAGGACTGGATGGTCCAGGTCATCCAGGAGCTGATCCCACTGCACCCACAAGTAATCCTCGTGTGGAGTCTTGCTAGGGGAACGGTAGTGATAGAGGCCGCCATCAAGCCCAAAAGGCAAAGGACTTCCCGAGCTGGGATGGTTCTGAGGGAGGTCACTTTGGAGGCCTGACGGATCAGAGTCTCTAAACTGCCTGGAGGAAGGAAGGCTCTGCACTGGACCGTATCCAGGACTGTCCCAATAAACTGAAGTTTCTGGGCAGGGATAAGGTATGACTTGGGAACGTTGACCATGATCCCAAGTCGGCTGAATAGGTCCAGGGAAAAAGAAAGAGCATCCAGCAATGAATCCCTGGACGGAGATGAAATCAGCCAGTCGTCCAGGTAAGGGAAGCTCGCAATACCCTTGCGGTGCAGGAACGCTGCAATCACCAGAAGGCACTTGGTAAAAACCCATGGTACTGAAGACAGGCCAAAGGGGAGCGCCCGGAACTGAAAGTGTTCCCCTTGGAAATGAAATCGCAGGAATCGGCAGTGGCTGGGGAAAATGGGAATGTACAGATAGGCATCCTGCATATCTAGGGCGCAGAGTCAATGATTCTCCCTGAGGAGAGGGAGGAGGCCCTGGAACATCAGCATTCGAAATTTTTTGTACTCGACGAACTGACTGAGCTGACTTAGGTCGCATATGGGTCTGAAGTCCCCGGTCTTTTTTAGAACCAGGAAAAAATGGGAGTAAAATCCCTTTCCCCTTTGCCCTAAGGGGATGTGCTCGATCGCTTCCTTGAGCAAGAGCGAATTTACCTCTTTGTGAACGAGAAGGGCCTGGTCCCGACAGTAAGAGGATTTCTGCGGTGGAGTTTCTGGGGGAACCTCCAGAGGCTCTATGGTGTGTCCAACGGACACTAGTTGCAGGACCCACTTGTCAGAGGTGATCGCCCTCCACTCCTATGCATGGCTGGCGAACCTCCCCCCCATCTGCTCCCCGTCGCGAGACTGAGGAGGCAGTGGGGCTGGGAAGTCAAGAAGTGGTGGGACATTCAGGGGGAGGACCTCCTGAATGTCTTTGATTTTTGGAGGCAAGAGGGGTGACTGTACCCGTGGCCTCACGCTTCCCTTGGCGGCGCGCCGGAGCATTCCTTCGCTGCCTCCAGGTCCTTTTCCGAAAGGACTGTGGCTGCTGCTGCTGCTGGAAGCCCGATCGGTACATTGACCTAACAGACCTAAGAGCAACTCCCTTGTCCTGTAGGTCTGTTATGATATCCTTGGTGTCCCCACCAAAAAGGGGCATCCTGAATTGCCAACTGGACCTCACTGGCAAGTCTGGAGAGGCGAAGCCAGGAGTGCCATCTAAGGGCAACGGCAGTTGCCGAGGTACGGGCCACGGAATCAACAGAATCATAAGTGACAGGTAAAGCATGCCTGCAGGAGATCTTGGAGAGGTGGAGATTCTTGGCGAGTTCCTCCTTCAAAGGCGAGGGATCCATGGACTGGACCTTCACCTCCAGCCTGGCCTTAGTCGCCTTTTGATGGGACACCATATGGGCCACGTAACTGAGAGACTGGAGGGTGCACATGGCCGATGAGTATATTTTCTTCTCGAACTGGTCCATCTGCCTTGACTCTTTGTCCAGAGGAGTAGTACTCATGTGCTTGGGTGCTGAAGAGTGATCATGAGCCATACAGATGACCACAGAGTCAGCCTTGGGATGAGTCTTTAAGAAGGGGGCATCCCTCAACGCCTGGTAGAGCCTGTCTGCCCACTTGGGAACAGCCGAGATTGAATGAGACATCTGCCAGATGGTTGTGGTGAGGTCTTGATGAGGTGCCATCCATGGAGGAATCGGGATAGGAGACAGAGAGTCTAAGTCTAGGTGTTCCGCGAGTCTCTGCCTCATGGGATCCTGCTCCTCTGACTCCCAGTCGAAGTAATCTTTCAAGGCCCTCAAGAGGTCTGAGCAGACTTCAGCGAGGCCTTACCTTTCGGTTCCTCAGTGATCTCCTCCTCCTCCTCCTCCTCCGAGGAATCTTCCCTCCCCTCTGTGCTGTCATCACCGTCGTCTGCCTCCTCGACAAGATGGCATCTGTAGTCTGGAAGGGAAACGTCCTGCTGAGTCTTCCCCAAGATGTGGACAGTGGTCAGCGACGAACTGCTCAGGGAAGGGGACCTAGGAAGCTGCGGTTGTGGGAGCCTAGTCTCCAGGTCCGAGACCAGCTCTGACCTAGCCCCCTGCCACCAAGACTGTATCAAGGTCTTGAAATCCAGGGCAACTAGAGGAGGGGGAAGTGGAGTCGGCTGAGGGGAGGAGGAGGGATGACCGGTGGTGGATAGTAGCCCTGGAGTCCCATATAGTGGGAATAGGGGTTAAATCCTGGGTAGAACTGTCCAAGATGACTCCAGCCCGGAGTGGGATCCCCCTGGGTAGTGATCCCCCAGCTACCCAAGTGGGTAATGCGGGACAGTTCGGGGTCTGGTAGTCTGGTATAAATCCCCGGTGTCAGATCTGGCATGGGGAACCCATGTCGGACCCGCTGTTGTGTATATAGGTGGAGAGTCCAGCGTCAGGACAGCCCACGTCAGTGGAACCGACGTCGGAACAGGTGCCACCCGATCTGGTGCTGGAAGGGGATCCAGCGTCTGAGGGGCCGGCGTCTGAACCGGACGAAGGGGCCCTGGTGTCAGGGCCAAAGGCAAAGGCCAGACCCAGCTGAGGGACTGTCATCGGGATCACCGGCATCGGAGGAGGCGCCGGAAGCCTGCCAGAAGATGGAGGAGGGGCCTCCACTGTAAGGCCAGTAGGATGGGAAGGAGCCTCCTTCTCCTGGCCCCCAGAAGGGGAGCGCGGAGAGGACCCCAAAGCATCGACAGGGTCGATGGGTTCTCTGCTGGCATCACTGGACATGCCCGCTGGGGAATTGGAGGGCATGGGCAGAGGAGGAGAGAGAGAGGGACTTTCTCCCTCTGGTCCCACCGGACGTCGGGTGAGGCCCAGACGGGGGAACTGAGCCCGTGCGGTCATCAGGGATGGCCGACTTAGCGGGCGGGGTCGGGAGGTCAGGGGAGGAGCCCCCAGCTGACTTATCGACTGGAGCCAGGCGACTACCCCCATCTGGGGGAGCCAGCTTGCCGGCAGCCACGTGGTCCCTGGAGGGCAGGGGCGACCTTATCAGCCAAGGCGCAGTCACCAGAGGGGCCGACGGCCGACTTATCCGCTCAAGTTTTGTCTGACTTACCATCCAGTTTTCTGGGTGGCAGCTGGGCCTTGCTCGTCGAGGGCCTGGCATCATCTGCGGAGCGAGCCTGCTCCCTAGATTTCTCTTTGTGCTTTTTTGAAGGAGGAGATTTTTCGGACGAATCCCGGAGATGATCCATTTTCTTCCCTAAGGAAGCCAGGCGGGCTTTTAGCAAATGGGCCTCCAAAGCCTGCTGTCTCCTCTTCTTTGTGGCCTGGTTAAAGGATTGACACTCAGGGCAGGAGGAGATTGGATGGTCCTGGCCTAGACAGAGGACGCACTTGGAGTGACCATCTTTGTGCAGGATCTGTGTGCCACAGGATGAGCACTTCTTCTTGGGTGAAGGCATTAAGAAAGAACATGAAATTCTGAGAAAAAGCTGTGAGGGATAAACCGACACAATGAACTTTCACGATGATCGCTAACTGGAAGTCTGCAATGCTACTGACACGAGGCGACGGCGGGAAAGAACTGGTGGGTGGGCATGGGGACCGTGCACTATATACAGTCACGCTGACGTCAGTCACGTGATGTCAGGTGGGCGGTCACCCAACAGGCACTGCTAGAAAAGTCTGCCGTGCGTCCCGACGCCAGGTGGTGCCAGTCCTATATGTGATGACCTACTGAAGGAACCCTCTCGAAGTAAGATCAATACGTCCTCCCCACAAATTGCTATCTTTTAAGAAATTCAAATCCCAGGATTTGGACTTAGTGCTAAGGGATGCCTGGGCCATAAACTGGTCCTCACTCTACCAACTCAAAGATGCCTCCATGGCGGTGACGCTTTTTACTGAAGCTCTTCGCAACCTTCAGGACAAATACTTCCCTATCACCACAAGGAGGGTTAAAGGTGGTAACACACGTTAGCTATCAAATTAACTTCTGGTCCAAACGAAAGTAAGGGACAAAACCTGGCAAGCCTTCAAGGCATCCCCCTTCCCCTAATTATGGAATTATGGAACGCATACAGGCGACTTCGTAACTCCTGAAAACAGGCTGTGAAGTCACTCAAGCATAAATACTACACCAACCAACAAAACAAGTCTCTTGGCAACCCTCACAGTTTCTGGGTCTCAGTTAACACCCTCCTCAAGCAAAAATCAAATAACCAAATAACGGAACTCACCTCCCCCTCCGATCCCGTTACTGACCTAGGCAAGATCGCTGATACCTTCAATAGACTATTCACCGACCTTACCGTCTACACTAGCAAACTCTCTCTCCACAGCCTCCCTCTACCCAGAAAAAACAGCCATGCTGCCCACAGACATCAAGCCCTGTCTTTTATTACAGAGCCATCGACCACAGTGTCACTGGCAAACTCCTAAAGACGCTATCTGCCAGGGGCAGCCAAAGTTTACCCATTTCTTTACGTCAAAGTAATCAGGTAATCAAACTGGATACTATAAACAGTGGTATAAAACTAAAGCAGATGCAATATTAACCTGTTGTGTGGGTGTACTTATCTATCAATGACTATGTTATATACTGTTTAGCAATTGTATTTGTATTCTGTGTCTAAATTTTAATAATGTGTATGTGCAATAATGATTTTGTATGATGTATTTAATGTGTTTTTATATACAATGTTGTATGTGTAACAATTTGTCTTTTTTATTTTTGAAAAATGGACCTCCTTTGAAATGAGCCTTGCTCAATGGAGTATGTAACAACTTTTCCAATTCATGAAATTTGAATAAAATTTTAAACAACATTTTGGTTGCCCTCCTCTTAGGAAGCTTGTTCCAGTATTTGGCTGTCCTGATGATAAAAAAAGTTGTCCCTTTTGTTTGATGAAGCTTTTGGAAAAACTAGTTGCATGTTACAGTATGTGACCTCAAAGACGCATCCCTTTTGAGGAATTTAAAGTCACTTTGTTTGAGTAGTTCTGGATTATTTAACATTTTAAAAAGTAACAAAAGATCACCCCTGACCCTCCTTTCCTCCAGACTAAACAAGTAAAGTTTGTTCAATCTCTCAGTATAACTTGAATTTCTAAGTCCAGAGATCATTTTACTTGTCCTTCTCTGGGTTCTCTCCACCATGTCTATGTTGCTCCGAAGGTACGGAATCCAGACCTGTGATCCAAAGTCCAGACAGGAAATGATATAAGGTTTAAAAATGGGTAGAAGACAGTGTTTGTTTCAAGACACAAATGACTGCTGAACTGATCTTAAAGTTCTGTTTGTTACCATTGACACATGAATGCAGTGATCCATTAAAGATAATTCATTATTTATAATAACCCCAAGAACACGCTCTTTGATTACAGATTTAAGTAAAACATTTCTGAAGATAAAATCATGACAAGGATTCTCTCTCCCAAAATGCAAAATAGTGCATTTATAAGGGTTCAATTTCATTATTACTATTTATGGACCAGTTATATATTAAGTTAAGGTCACTGGACAAGGCATTGCATTTTTCACTATTGTCTACCTGTCCACCTATTTTTGTGTCATTGACAAACTTACTGTAACAAGTTTGTTGGAAACTCTTCGATGCATATCAAATATGAAAATGTTAAAAAGCAAGGGCCCCAGCACCGACCCCTGAGGCACACCACTCCCAACCGAACTAGTGTTAGATAACACCCCACTGATTCTCACTCTTTGGTAGCGATCCTGTAACCATGCTTTGACCCATTTAAACAATGACTGTGTAAATCCCATCTGAAGAAGCTTAGTCACAAGGAGATTGTGGGGAATGGTGTCAAATGCCTTTCCCAAATCAAGTAGAATTACATCTATTGGAAGGCCATTATCTAAACTAGAACTTACCATATCATAAAATGATATTAAGTTTGTTGTGCATGAAGTACCCCTTTTAAAACCATGTTGGGTGGTGTCAGTTAGGCCAAGAGTTCTCACCTCTTCTTCAAGTAGGTAGTTAATAATCCTCTCCATGGTTTTACTACATAAAGAAGTTTGACTAACTGGTCGACAGAACAATTTGCCCTACTGCCCTTTTTAAAGATAGGCATCATTACTGCTTGCCTCCAATCCATTGAGACAGCACCAGTCTTAAGGGATTTATTAAAGAGTATTTTAAACGGATAGGCTAGGGACTCGCCCAATTGTTTTAAAAACCTGGGATGGATTCCATCGGAGCCCGGGGAAGTGTTAATTTTTACGTGATTTAGAGCCAATGTGATCGTTTCCAATGTAATATCTGGTACATTTGAATAATTACTGTCTATCTCAAAATGAGATGAAGGTATATAGATGGAATCAAAAAAAATATTTCATGCATTTGCCATTTTCAGGTCATCAGTAATGATGTTTCCATTTGAAAGTAAGGGGCCAATAGTTCTTGTAACACTTTCATTTTTGTTGATATAGGAATAAAAAACTTTATTATTGCCGGAACTCTGAGCTAACCTGAATTCCAGTTTTTGCTTTTCTTTCTTTATCATAGCTTTCAATTTCTTTTGTTCCAACTTTTATTTTTCCCTTGTGTAGCCTGACTGCTTGATCTTAAAAGCCCTGTATGCTTTTTGGTTTTTCTTTATTTGGCTGCTTATGGCCTTAGTTAACCAGATGGGGACTTTACCCTTTGAGTTATACTTCATTCTGGTTGGAACAAACTGATCTTCTAAAGTAAATATGATATTTTTAACAGTATCCCAACATTTTTCCACCCCAGAATTTGACAAGATTTCATCCCATTTTATATCTGACAAAGCAGATCTTATGGCAGGTTTATTTGCTTTATTATAGTCTTTAAAACTCGTAGGGTTTTTGAAGGCTATTCTGGAAATTGCAGTGTTGAAGGCTATTTTATTATGGTCACTAGAGCCCAAGGGACACAGAACCAGAGGGTCAGTTAACTCATTTGAAATGTTCATAAGGACAAGATCCAATATATTATTCCCACGAGTGGGTTTACACACACGTTGGTCAAGTGCAACGGAAATAATAGTTTCCAAGAAATCCTTTTCAAAGTCAGAAGAGCCTGAAAGATGCTCCCATGTAATACCTGGGGTGTTAAAATCACCAACTATCACCAAATTACCTAAGGAGGATGCTAGTTTAATCTCATGCAACAATGCATGATTGTATTCTTTAGAGCTGGAGAGAGGACGGTAGCAGTTGTCCAATAATATTTTTGCCCTAGAACCAAATTGCAGTTTTAACTATATAGATTCAGTGGTGACTTGGTAGTTTTCAGGGAATTGCAATTCTGAACAATTTATACCATTTTTAACATAGCAACATACACCTCCCCCCTTTCTCACACATCTGTTTTTGGAAAATAGCTGAAAACCGGGTATAGGTATTCTCCAGTTCTTTCCTTTAGGAATGATTCCATTACCTTGCCAACTACAGACATCAGGCTGACCGGCCTGTAATTTCCTGGCTCCTCACTACCCCATTTGTGGAGCAGGACAAAGCCAGCCCTCCTCCAGTCCCCTGGCACCTATCCAGTTTCCAGAGACTGGTTGAACAGGGCTGCGAGGGTCTCAGCCAGTACCTCTCTGAGCTCCCTCAGCAGCCTGGGGTGCACTGCATCGGGGCCCATGGCCTTGTCCACTCTTAACTTGAACAATTCCCTTAGCACCCTGTCCACAGTGAAGGGGTTAGTGTCTACTTCCCTACCCTTCTTGCCCTTGTTGTGTAATTCAGGCCCATTTCCTACCCCTTCCTCTGTGAAGACAGAAAGGAAGTATTTGTTCAACATATCTGCCTTTTGGCCATTCTCCTCCACGGAGGCCCCTCCTTCCCCCAGTAGCCTGATTACCCCTCTCCTGGCCCTTCTCCTTTCCCTAATGTATCTGAAAAATCTTTTATCCCCCTTCCTGACCGACTTTACTATCCTTTCCTCTGTTGCTGCTTTTGCCCTTCTTACTTCCTTCCCCACCTCCCTTTGCCTCTCCAGGTAAGTTCTCCTATCCTCCTCCTTTTGTGTTTTTTTTGTACTGTTCAAAGGCAGTTTTCTTTGCCATCACCCTTTCCGCCACCTCCTGAGTAAACCAAAGTGGTCTCCGCCTTCTCCTGCCTTTGCTAATTTGCCTGGCACAAAGTCTTGTAACATTATCAATTCCCCCAGTATTGTCACCTATTGTTCTTCTATGCCTCCTAGTTCATGTAATCCTGCCAGTGCTTCCCTGAGGCATACTGCCATTCTTCCAAAGTCGTCCCTCCTGAAGTCCAAAACCCTCGTTCTCGTGTGGCTTGCCTCTACCCCACTCTTTATACTCTATATTGCCTGATGGTCACTGGTCCCCAGGTGGTTCCCAACAATGACACTGGTCACACTGTCCCCATCTGTCAGAACTATGTCCAGCATCGCCCCTTCTCAAGTAGGTTCCCTTACCATTTGTTTGAGTAGTGCCCCTTGCAGGGATTCCAGGATGCCCCTGAACCTAGATGATGCTGCAGCCAGGACACTCCAATCCATGTCTGGGAGGTTGAAGTCACCCCACCAGCAGCAGCTCCCCCTTTTGAGCCATCCTTTGGACTGCTTGTATCAACTCCCTATTCACTTCCTCCCCCTGTGCCGGAGGTCTGTACACCACCCCTGCTCAAATAATGGCCCCTGTCCTTTTCTCAAGGGTGAACCACAGGACCTCCGCTCCCCCCTGTTCCCCTTGAATCTCAATATCCTTTATGCAGTCCCATACATAAAGCGCTACCCCTCCCCCTTCCCTTCCTAGTCTATCCCGTCTGGATAGGTTAAAACCCAGAATGACCATATCCCACCTCTGGTTTTCCATCCACCAGGTCTCCGTTATGGCTGCTATGTCCAAGTCCTACCCCACCATGGTGGCTTCCAGGTTGGTAATCTTTTTGCTCAGACTATGAGCGTTCACATACATGACCCTCCACCTGCACCCTTTTACCAGAATTCCAGACTGCCACCTACAGTACAACAGACTTCTGATAAAGGTTTGGATAAGTTGTAACTTACTACACTGGGTATTTTTCTGCAGCTGCCAGCATGTCTCTTATTCATTTATTGTAAGTAGTTTCTGAGTGTTTTTTTTTTTTTTAACAACAGCAGAACAATTATGGGCTTTTTTGTAAATAATACCTTTATTTAACAGTATTATTAAAATGCATATTGGAAAACAGACTTTTAGTACTATACACTCATATGTAGCTTACAGGAGGGGCAGTTTACAAAGGCAACAGTATGTTGCATACTTAAACTACACAAGAACAAACACATAGTAGAAGCCTGCTTTCAGGCAACTACTGGTTCTGATGAAGCCTTGTTGGCCTGTCCTACACAAAGAATTGCAAGGACACTCTGCACTGGGATCACATATTGTCCAGGCTTTCCTAGATGGCCTGCACTGTCTTCATACCCACTGTCTCTGCTGGTAGGCTATTCCATAGGTGCACAACCCTCTGGGAAAAGAAGTGCCTCTTAATGTTACTCCTGAATTTACCACCTCTGAGTTTCAGGGTAGTTCTGGCATCCTACTGGAGGACACCAGATTAAACACTTTCCATCTGTTCAGTTTTGTTGAGGTTCTTGAATACGCGGAAGACTGAGATTATATTCCCTCTCAGCCTTCTTTTCTCCAAGGAGAACATGTTAACAGACACCAGCATCTCCTCACAGCTTCTGTCTCCCATTCCCATGAACATTTTGGTGACCCTGCAGTGCACCCTCTCAAATGCTTCTCTGTTCTTTTTGCATTGTAGAGCCCTGAACTGACCAGAATGCTCCAGGTACAGCCTGACCAGGACCCTGTACAGTAGCAGGGTTACTTGCCCATCCCTATTGGTCACCCCTTTTGGTGCACTCCAGCAGTCTGTTAGCCCTCTTCACAGATGCCATGAACTGCTTGCCATGCATTAGCCCCTTTTCTTAATAAAACCCCTCGGTCCTTTTCCTCCACCACTATACCAAGAGTTCTGTAGGTCCTACCACTGTTTTTCCACCCCAGGTAAAGCACTTTGCATTTGGTTACAATGAATCTGAGGCTCCAGAAGTCCGACCAATTGGCCAGCTTGTTTAGATCCCACTGAAGTTAGTCCCCATCCTAGTGTCATCAATCAACACAGTAAACCTGCTGGAGACTGAAGCTTCCAGATCAGTGATGAAAAATGTTGAAATCAGTGGCCACAGTACTGATCCCCAAGTTTGGAGCTTGCATGTATGAGTATGGTTTGGAGAGAGCGGAACATACAATTACTGTGGAAATTTATTCTCTCCCCTATATCCTTTAAATCATGATGGAAATGTGAAAGAAAAAGTGTGACCCAAAGAATTCTACTCATTGCTCTTCTTGCAAAGTGGTTCACCACCACCTGAGTGTACTAAAGATCTGTTTTCCTTTGGTGCTGGCCTGGTACTGTACTTTGATGAGACTGTGCCTGTACTACACTGAGGAGTCCCAAAAGGATGAAGCATGGATGCCAGCCCCCTTGGTGGGTCTGTTCAACCTAAGAACCAGAGCCCCCATATGCAGTAAATGGAAGGGTAAGGGTCAAGCCAAAAAAATGGGGCATGAATTTGCTGCCCCAAGGGGTCTTTGGTCAAAACTGTATATGTGTATTTATGTATATATATTGTATCTATGAATATATTGATTTCTACAAGGAAATTGATGCTTGTAACTATGCTTGGTGAATTCGGAATTTAAGTAAAAGCTGTGGCCTTTCTGCACCCAAAAAAAGGCAGTCTGGATTGCCCAGTGGGCCTACCCGGTAACCAAAAGATAAAAAAAAAAAAAAAAGTTGGTGGGTGCTAAAAACCATTACTGTAATAGGTTAAGCATGGTTATGACAGAGTGAAGGGTTATTTATAAAATGGGCAAGAAAAATCCAGTTATCTGATTGGTCAATAGCTGTCCAGACCTGTGTGCTATTTGACCACTAACCTTGTGGGTCTGGAAAGTGCCTTGCGAGACTTGGAACTGCACTACTTTGGAATTCTCAGTAACTGACAGGTGGGAAAAACAACCAAAAAAAAGATTCAACTAACATCATGAGGGACTTGCCTGACAAAAATTTGACCTCTTTGATGGAGCAAACAGAGCTGTTTGGTATGAGAACTGATTTACCAATGATGAAGATTTATTTACTCTTAATTTAAAAGTTTATTTAATCTTGTGGTTTTTTTTTTGTTTGTTTTTTTAATTTTGGTGCCAATTTACAAATGCATTAACACACTTCAGGGCTTATGATTATTGGGTAATTACTGCTCCGATCGCTGAAAGTACATGGTAGCTACAACCCACAAAGTGGGGAGGTGTCATGTGGTATTTACCCAATAACTGCCTTTCCTGTCATGTGTTATTGCCTACGCAGTTACTCAGGGGGTTGTAGTAAGACAAGGGAGCAAGGGGTGGATAGTGTAGATGAAAACCCTATATTGACAAAAAGTCTCAGGGAATGGTAGGGTGTTACAGGAAGACTGGATGGACACTTGGTCTTTTTCTGATGTTACTCTCATGGTCTATGATTTTGTGTGTATTTTTTTATGCTCAGTCTACACTCTACACTGAAATAAACTTAAATGCCCGTCTTTGGGTCATATTGAGGCATTGTCAGCATGCTGTAAACAACAAGCTGCATATTAATGAACATTATGGGCTGGACTGTCAATGCAGTGATGCCGGTAACCTGCATTCCGGAACGAGCTCGGACTACTGGGGGACAGCCAGGGGCAAGGGGACTGAGAATCTCAGGGGATGTGCTCCTCCTCCTCCAAGGAGGGTGGGTTGCCACCCTTTCTGCAATACAGCCACCTGGGTGACCATAGGTGACAGTGCAGTCGAGGGTGCTGTGGGAGAGAGGGATGGATGCAGGTTGGGGCTTCAGTGTGCCAACATGCTTGAAGTGCAAATGCGCCTTGAACCTCCTATGCCTACCTGTGTCCATGGGGATTGGGTGAAAACAAGGAAAGACCCCACTACCTGAAAGACGATGAACCTCAATGCACCTAAGGGAACTGGACCTGTACTCCTCAAATGGCCTGCCAGACAAAGACAAAAGTAGTTAGAGGAGAACCTCCCCTCTTCCCCGGACGGGGTTGAGGAGGGTCAGCCATAGCAGCATGGAGCTAAGGCAGTTGTTGCGGTTGGACTCCAGAGAAGCCATGCACCTAGGGGCACCCAGAGGAAGGTCAAGATAGCGTATTAGATGCATAAACACAGAATTAAAAAAACAAAAACACATATGCGCTTTCGCTGTAGGTCTGAGGTTTTCAAGTGTGAGTGTGTTTGGGAAAAAGATGCAAAAGCTAAATTATTATATACACTGTAGCAAACAAGATCAAGGAGTGCAGGAAGTGGGGTGACATGACCGAAACCTTCAAGTATCTCAAAGGTATAAACATGGTCAAACTTGATAATCTCTTTAGATTTAGTGAGAATAAAAATACAAGAGGGCATAACTACAAACTGGTGGGTGGAAGGTTCAAGGAAGAGGTCGGAAGATGCTTCTTCACAGATTGAGTAGTGACAGGGTGAAATGAGCTTCGGAGGAGGTTGTCAACCAGAAATCATTTGAGGATTTTGTGGGAGGCGTCAATGGGCAGGAAGAATGAAAGGGGGCACCACGCAAGTTTTTTTTTTTTTTTTATAGACTTTATCTCTTACCAGGTGGACTCTCTCAGGAGCCGACTGTCGGTGGTGGCTCTGCTACCCATCTGAAGCCCCCCGCCTTTAGTGCTCGCCCAACCTGGATCTCCTCTCACCCTCCCCCAGCCACTTGATCCCCCTGGGATGGGACCACCAACTCCTCTAGTGCTCTATCTACAATCTAAAGGAGTGACCAGACAGGCAGAGGGAGACTGGGAACACCAGGACGGATGGCCCAACATTGGGCATGGGGCCCCGCCACTGATCAGCACCGTTGCCTACCGATGGTAAGGGTTTTCTTCTGTTGGTGCGGTTTCCTTCAGGAGCACGAGTGTGCAATGATATCACCACAGTTAAGCCACAGACGTCTGCCGCTCTCCTCCCCTTAACAGCTCCTCGCTAGTGATACCCCCCGTCTCCACCGGGGGTCTCTACTGCACCGGAAACACCCTCGATCCCTCCTCAGGGAGAGGAGAGCTATCCATCAGATGCTTGATCCTCTCCCTCCCCTGCCTACCCCCCCCAGGAAACCTGAGCTCATTCCCGAACTTGGGCCGCCGGCAGGGCGTGAGGTGTGACATCCAGTGACTCAGCGCCACCGGGCCGCCCAGCGTTATGTATATTAACATATGTATATGGGCTTCACAATGAGCAGACTAGATAGTCTGTAAGGCCTACTTCAGGTGGCAAGTTTGTATGTTCATGTGAGGGGGTAGACTAGGACATATATGGGTACAATATTAATATGTGGCAAAGGGGGGTTTGTTTTCTAACACAGACAGGAAAGGGTTAAATAGGGAACTGTCCAACCATGGGTTTGAAGTAGAGAGAAAAAACAGCAGAGGCCTGATACTGACCGGATGAGGAGTTACAAAAGGCAATGTTAGTTCAGAATGTCTTATTTAGCCATTAATTCAAGGTAGACCGACGTTGGCTAGAACAGCTTCAGAACAAAGACAGAGCTGGAGGGGGAGTCAGAGAAAACTGGGACAGAAAGCAGCAGGGACAGAGAGATGATTTCCCTGGACCAAGAGCAGGAAGTAACGATAAGGCAATGGTTGATATGTAAAAATGATATACTGTACAACTGAAAAGCTGAACTTATTCTTTGCATGGAGTTATGAAGAGCTGTGCTTTGTTCTGTAATCAAACAACACACAAATACATGGTACTCCTGTTTCAACCAATCTCATGAGTGTGTACTCATCAGTCCAGACACAGGACCAAGCCAAGAGGCCAGAGAATGACATGCAATGAAGCCCAGGGTATCCCAAAACCCAGCTGTCTGCAGCAAACCAAAGGTTTTAGTTTTTAGTTTCTTACTTCACAAAGAATCCTTTAAGCAGGTGTCTATTTTCAAAGGGTTCAATGTCAGGTATAACACTGATGCATACAGATATTGTTCCACAGTACAGTCATAAGTACAGACACAGAGACTCATTAACAAAACAGTACATATATTACATCAGTATATTTATAACAAGAAGCATACTATTCACCAGGGTTGCAGTAAACATAAAATGCTTTGTCAGGTTACAAGGCAGGTCTTTTATAGCATTTAGATTCCAGATGCAGAAAGCAAGGCATGCAACCATGTTAAAATGACACAATAGAGTCACCCCTCTTACAGCGTCTGCAACGTCATTCCAGTGGTTGGCAAATCTGTATGAAAAGGAGTTTTATCCTAACGTGGTTCTCCTCCTGGGTAGCAGCAATGAGTGTTGTGCCATGCCTGTAGTAGCATATCTATTGTCAATATAGGTGAACATAGACTGCAGGCCCGGAGACAGCAAGCCTAGCAAGGCTTTGCTGCCTATGACTAGGGTGTGGTAGAGAACCCCTGAGTTGATGTTTAACAAGTTCAGCTCAGTATACGGGTCACATGTAGGGGTATCAACTCTAAGGTCAAGCGCAAAGTGGCAGGCCCTGTTATGCAGCCCCCTTACCTGGACCAGCACCCCATCATTAGCTGACCCATAGACCATAATACTATAGTCAACTATGCTTATGAGAAAGATATGGACAAGGAGTTTTTTAAACTCTGGTAAGAGGTTAGTCCTGTGCCTATATAGGAAGCCAGTTCTTGTGTTCACTGCCTTTACTAGGTGGTCCACATGGTCAGGGAATGACATGGCACTGTCCAGGAGCAGGCCAAAGTACTTCAAGTATGGCACTAGTGGAAAGTAGCCATTGTCATGCCAGAGGAGAGATCTACCTTATTATGATTTCCAGACAGCATACATTTTGTCTTCATATTCATAACTAGAAGGTCACTAGTGAACCAGGCCTGGACCAAGTTAAAGTTGTCCTGGGACTCAGCCTCAAGTGGTCCAGGTTCCTGTCATTACAGAAG
Organism: Neoceratodus forsteri; assembly: GCA_016271365.2. Classification (NCBI taxonomy): domain Eukaryota; kingdom Metazoa; phylum Chordata; order Ceratodontiformes; family Ceratodontidae; genus Neoceratodus; species Neoceratodus forsteri. Next base: position 1,491,179,781 of record CM028130.1, read on the forward strand.
ATGACAGCATCATCTGAACAGAGAATTATGTGGGAGGATTCGCAGACAGCAGGTAGATTATTTATGAAAAGGCTAAATAGCAGGGCCCTTAAGACAGAAACTTGAGTGACACCAATATTGACTGGTCTGTCATCCAATAGGGCCTCCCCTGCATTTAACTGCCTGGGATCTACCAGACAAGTAGTACTTAAACCAGCAGACTGCATCCACCGAGAGGCCCAGATCTGACAACTTATGACAGAGCAGAGTATGACTGACAAGCATGAATGACATTGTTAGATCTATGCAAATAGATCCAGCCAGTTCTCCATGGTCCAGAACACTATGCACTGACTCAGTGAACTGTACTAGAGCAGTCAGTGCTGAAATTCTTCCTCATCTCATGCTGCTCTTTGGTTTGTAGTTCGTGCTGGCTAAGGAACTCCACTAGCTGGTTGTTCACAATCCTCCCAAGTGTTTTGGATAAAGCAGGGAGGATGGAGATGGAGCAGTAGTTGGCGGGTGAGGTAGCATCACCACTCTTAAAAAAAGGGACCACGTGAGACTTTTTCCAAATTATCTGGAACTTTAACAGTGGCTAGAGACAGGTTGAGAATCTGATGCAGAGGGGTAGGTGACTTTCCTACGACCAAATTTGAGGAGCTTCATGTGTATGTTGTCAGGGTCCAGCTATCTTAATGTAACCCCCCTGCAAATGGGGGTTCCCAAAAGACTTCCAGGAGCTTGCTTGAATGCTCCAAGCCTGAATGGTGTTTGGCGTTTAAGCCATTTATCAGTGAGTGTTTTTAGAGCCTCTGGTACTGTCTCTTTAAGAGCTGTCTGCTTGCAGACATAATTAGTTTGTATGGGGGGGACTATGTGCTTCTCTGTTTGAGTACCACTTGAGCTGCTGCCAATTCACTCCATTTTTGCAGTCACTAGGAGTGCAAAGGGAACCTATCTGAAAGATGTAACTGTTTGCCAGAAATCATTTACAGTAATAATGAAATTACAGTTTGTCTAACCTGCTTTCTTTGCAGTCAGAACTGTTCCTAGTTCCCCATTCTGGTTTTGAACTGCTGAACTGGACCAATCAGTGTGGGGTAAGCTAGCTCTAAAATGGTGCCTTGGACGAATCAGAACTTGGACTCATAATCTGAGCCAACCACAAGAGGATTGTATGGGCAGTGACTCTGGGAGATGTAGTTTAGACTTGGCCTTTTGGACCAACAGCAGCAGTCTATTGTGGTGACAGCCAATCAGTCAAGAACTGGGAGGAACTCAAAGGAAGTGCCGGTTTTGTCTGTTGGAGTTTCAGTTTAGCTCTGGAGTGAAGGGAAAAAAAACCCTGTGTACCTTCAGTGCACAGTTTCAGTCAAAAAACGTGTGTAAGACCCAGAGTTCCGGTCTGCAGCTTGTGTAACTGCTTGTTAGGACTGAATCCGTCCTGTGAAAAGAATCAAAGGATCTCTGAAGAGTAGAAACCAGGCTCACCCTGTAGAAGACTGGAGAAATTGCTGAATTGCACTCGGTCTGTCAGGAACTGAATCTGCTGTGTGTTCTCCCGGGTATTGTGCAGTAATTGCGATCGGGATAGAGAAGCAGCCTGCCTGGTATAGTACTTTCTTTTTGCCATATAAATGTGTGAGGAGACTCGTGGAGCTCAAGAGTAGCCCTGCTGACATTGAAGGACCCTATCTTGTTTGGAGGTGTGAGTACTAATTCAGGGTCGCTCCTGTTGAATTGCCACAATAAATCCAAATGGAATCACTGTACTGCTGACTGTTTAAACTAATTTTTCTTTTCTCTGTGGGAAAGGGCCCTACCAGCTGCCACGTTTGGACTAGCCACTAGGGCTTGGGTACCCAGGGACAGTAACTGGTAGGGATAGGCCTGTGCACAGAGCCATGTGAGATAGTAAAGTGATAAGCTAATTAACCTGATTTCCCCCTGTCCTTGTTATATCCCTAAATAAATCAGAGCTGCTTGTTTTAGCAAAGTTATACTGCCTGAGGTATTTGTCTATGTTAAAGTACTGTACTGTGATTGTTGCACTGTATCTTATTTCACAGGAGGTCCCAGTGCGGAACTAGTCCTGGGGTAAGTGTATACTGTGAAGGTAATTCTGATATATTATGTGGGCCACTAGTGGGAAGAAAGGGGGTTGCAGTGTCCCAGAGGGCTGTGACCAAGTAAGTTTAACTATTGCAAACCCTGACCTCTGGGTGGGGCACCGCCATTGGATCCAGGCCCTCAACCTGTTAGTGGCAAATCAGGCAGGGTAGTAGCCCCTGGGATAGCGCCATCTAGGGGTTACATCTTGGAGGCTCACCGCTGGGATTGTGTGTCCTCTAGTGGCCATATTCACGAACCACTGTTAAGAAAAAAATGGGTACCCGACAGAAGTGGCTGTGCACGGCTGGTGGAGTGGTGTACTGGGAGGAGATTGACCCCCAAAATGCTATGCTATCCTGGACATCCCCTGGGTATCAATACGGACACTGTACAGGAGTACTTTCCAAGGTGGAAGGTTTACAAAACCCTGTGGTGGTGGGTCGGCATGCTAATCTGCTCACCCACACTTTCTGGCCCTAGTAGAGTTTAAGGATCCCATAGATAGCTCCAAAGTGCCACAGACCATTACCCCAGAGGGAGCCCTCACTGCTTGGAGAGTGATAACTAAGGACAGTAAAGACCCGGGGGGGAATGAGCCCCCACCACTATCTGAAACTTTTGAGGAGAAATTTGCTAAATGGTTGCTGGGAGAAGGGAAAACTGTGGAGGACTTGAAGAAACTATTCTTGCCACCTGGGGGTGTTCCTCCCCCAACACCCTGTCCCGCTCCAGTGCCCGTAATGGTGGCTGAACCAATGCAGACTCCTATTTCTGCACCTGCCATTAGTCACGACTCTTACCGAAGGTTGAGGATCTTCTCTGGCACCCTCCCCACCCCCCAAGGGGAGGATGACTGGGAGACCTGGATAGACTATGTTGCCCCCCAAGTGCTAGAATGGCAATGCTCGGAAGCCGAAAAGCGAAAGAGGGTTAGTGAGAGCCTCCGAGGTCCTGCCCTGGCTACCATCCGCGGCTAAACGGGCCAGTAACCCTGAAGCGACTGCACAGGTCTATCTTGAGGCCTTGGAGAATGTGTATGGGAGCCCAGATTCTGATGAGGACCTATGGTGGAGAGTAAGAAATGCACAACAGTACCAAGGAGTTGTTGTCTGTGTATGTATCTCGGCTGGAAAAATTGTTGCAAGAATGCCTCAGAAAGGTAGTTTGCCAGTGATTGAACTGGACCGAACCAGGCTGGACAGGATCCTTAAGTCTGCCCCTTCTCAGAACTGCTGTTGCTTCAATTCGCCTGGCAAATCGACTGGAATCCCCACCCTCCTATGATGAGTTAATGAGAGAAATTCGAGGAGTTGAGAAAAAGGCGACCTCGGGAGGGACCTGCACCAATAGCTGCGGCTATGACCCGAGTGACTGAGGTGGCCCATCAAGTGAAGTTCAGGGGCAGAGGTTGGCAGTCAATGAGTGCTCTGATAAGGAAAAGATATGCCACAATGGGGCTGAACTGTTGAGAGAGATCCGGGAATTCAAAAACAGTTCCTTTATGAAGGCCACGCCTGCAAATGCAGGCCCCGACCTATATCCGACTGCATCTGCTATGGGGTGGGATACCCACCCATATATCTCCTGCTGATAACAGCTCCGAACTCGATTCCTTGACTATGGAAGTGGAGAAACTGACGAGATGTCTCAAATGCTTATCACGCCGCGAGACAGAGATGGCACCAAGGTTTCCAGTTAGTAATACCCGCCCTGGCTCCCAGTGTGGCGCCTCGGCCAGCTCAAACTCCAGAAAGTATGTTTTGCTATAATTGTGGGAAGGATGGGCACATGAAAAGGGAATGCGGTCCCAAAGACACTGACAAAGTTGCATATAGGCTACAAGGAGAGCTTGGAGAACAAATCAGTGGTTAAGAGGTGCACGAAATGATCCCAGTGGGGGCACAAAAATGCTAACTCACGTCCTTTTGTGGCAAGGTCAGTTGCCCAGGCCCCACTATCGCCTCTCCAGACTGGTCCAGAATAGTGGGTCCTCCATGGAGACCACTGTAAAGGTGAATGGAGTGTCTACAAGAGCTGTATTAGACAGTGGCTCCCAAGTGACAATTATGTTCCAGGATTGGTATCAGAAGCATTTGTCAGACGGCCTTACAACCATTAGAAGGACTGCATGTATGGGGTTAAGTGAGAAGGCCTACCCTATTCCGGTATATCCGAATTTGGCTGTCTTTCCCCACCTCCGTGGCTGGAGTGGCCGAACAAGTAGAGACTCTAGCTTTAGTGTGTTCCCCACTGGACTGTATGATGGTGTCCCTTTGTTGATTGGAACAAATGCTCATATGTTGGAGGCTGGCACAGTTGTGTTATGAAAACAGGGTCAAAAACTAGTAGAGCTTTAAGGTTCCAGCTTTAATTAAGAAGGCCTATGAGGCACGAGAGATGCTGAAAAAATAGAACCAGAGGAACCGGTCGGAATTGTATGGAAGAAGGATCCTGAGTCTCTGATCCTGGCGCCAAATGCCCAGTGTACCTTACAGGGAGAGGTCCGTATCAGAAAGGATGTTAAGAATAAAATATTAATGTTGGATGCACCAGGCGATGGAAAATTGCCAGAGGGACTGCTGGTCAAGCCTAGTATTTTGCCGCTAGAGCCCATGCTTATGCCAGAAGGGTAATGGTCCAAGTTCATAATGTGTCTGAAAGAGACATTCGAGTAAATAGAGGTTGCATCCTGGCTAATGTGCATTGTGCAGACACTGCAGTGCTACCAGCAGCAAGAGTTCGAGGAAGAATGACAGAGTAACGCCTGACTTGTTTGATTTCGCGACTCCCGCTGCAGCTGAATGGAAAGTGAGGATCAGTGAGAAGCTTGCCCAGAGAGACCAGGTGTTTTCTTTAAAGGAATGGGATGTAGGATGCATGCAAGGAGCTGAGCACAATATCCGGCTGCATAATGAAAGACCATTTAAGTGAGAGGTCTCGGCCCTGGCACCTGCTGACATAGATGATGTGAGGCGGCATCTGCAAGAGATGTTAGCTGCTGGTGTAATACAAGAATCCAGAAGCCCTTATGCTTCCCCCATTGTGGTAGTGAGGAAAAGAATGGGACAGTAAGGAAGTGTGTGGATTATCGCACCTTAAACCGGGCGGACTATCCTGATCAGTACACAATGCCCGCATTCAGGATGCTTTGGACTGCCTAAGCGGGAGCAAGTGGTTCTCTGTGTTGGATCTCACAGTGGGTACTACCAGATCGATGGCCCCAGAGGACCGTGAGAAGACAGCCTTTATCTGTCCATGGCTTCTATGAATTCATGAGGATGCCTCAAAGGTTTCAGGTGCCCCAGCCACTTTTCAACGATTGATGGGCGTGCAGTGGGGACATGAACTTACTAGAGTGCCTGGTATACCTAGATGATGTTATTGTGTTTGGCAGCTCACTGGAGGAACATGAGAGCAGATTATTTAAGGTATTGGACCGACTGGAGGACTTTGGCCTTAAACTGTCCATTGATAAGTGTCAATTCTTTCAAACATCAGTAAAGTATGTGGGACACATAGTATCCACGAGGAATAGAGACCGACCCAAGTAAAGTTGAGGCCTTGACCACCTGGCCACAGCCCAAAATCTAAAGAACTGCAAAGATTCCTGGATTCTGTGGTTATTATGGTAACTTCATCAAGGACTATTCAAGAGTGATCCACCCTTTACTTAACCTTACTCAAGGGTATCCCCCAACCCACAAAAAATACCAAAAGTCAGCGTCCCTCAAGACTGAAAGAGTGTAATTTCATCCGAGTGAAGTATTTGGGGCCCGCTGGACTCCTGATTGTGAGACTGCTTTTCATGAGATCATATATCAACTTACCCATGCTCCAGTGCTGGCCTATGCCGATCCAAGAAAACCTTACGTCCTGCACACTGATGCTAGCTTGCAAGGGTTGGGGGCTGTGTTGTACCAAGAGCACGAGAATGGCCTGAGACCAGTGGCCTTTGCCAGTAGAAGCCTGACCCCATCCAGAAAGAACTATCCTGTACATAAGTTAGAGTTCCTAGGTGAGCTATTGTTGACCAATTCCATGAGTACTTGTATGGGGCTAAAATACTAGTAAAACTGAAAATAATCCTTTGACCTATATGCAGACCTCAGCTAAGTTGGATGCCACTGGCCATAGGTGGCTTTCTGCATTATCTACATATGACTATGCTCTCGAATACCGAGCAGGTCTGAACCACATAGATGCTGATGCTCTCTCCCGGAGGCCTGTTCCCCAGAATGATTGGGTCCGATTGGCAGAACCTGACATTGGGCACTCTCCGAGAGTTTGACAGGGAGGAACAAATGTCCGCGGGCCATGATGGACTGCATGGTGGATTGCAGGACCCTCTGAGAATGCATACCTGCTGCTTATTGCCACTTTTCTGCAATAGACATTGGTGCACTGCCTCAGCTGGACAATGACAGTATTAGGCGGGCTCAATCCGTGATCCCATGATCAAAGCAGCTTTAGAAGCCCTCTATGCAGGAAAAGATGTGTCAAAATTCGCTCCACTGATTTGAGAACTGCACTGTTATACAAAGAAGGTCCTAAGTTGAAACTGATCAATAAACTGTTATACAGAGAAACAGTAGACAGAGGGGACAAGTAGACAAACAACAACTAGTGCTCCACTGCCGTTCAGACTCAGTACTGATGTCCTTGCACAACCACACAGGGCACCTTGGTATAGACAGAACACTTGACTTGGTGAGATCCAGATTCTATTGGCCTAAGATGGGGGCTGATGTGGAGCAACACATTCGAACTTGTAATAGCTGCTTACAGAGAAAGCTTTTGCCCCAGAGGGCTGCCCCCTTGTTAACATCACCACCAGTGCACCCATGGAGCTGGTCTGTATTGATTTTCTGAGTTTGGAGTCAGATCAAAGAAATATCAGTAATGTGCTGGTGGTCACTGACCATTTCACGAGATATGCCCAAGCTTTCCCACCAAAGACCAGAAAGCATCCACTGTGGCCAAAGTACTTGTGAAAACTTTTTGTTCACTATGGGCTCCACAAAGAATCCATTCTGATCAAGGAGAGACTTTGAGAGTCGTCTGATCAAGAGATGCTTTCTCTGTGGGAGTCCGAAGTCCAGAACCACTCCTTACCACCCCAGGGGACCCACAGCCTGAGCGTTTCAGCATACTTTGCTAGATATGCTGGGCACCCCTGCACCCAAAGGACAAGCCTAGATGGAGCCAACAAATTAGCACCCTGGTACATGCTTATAACTGCACCAAAGTGATGCCACTGGGTTCTCCCCTACCGCCCTGATGTTTGGAAGAAGCTCGACTACGGTAGATGTGTGTTTGGGGTCTCTCCTGATGGGGTTCAAGCTGACAACTATTTACAGTATGTGCAAAAGTTAAAGGCCCAGCTAACTCATGCGTACCAACTGGCTCAAACCATGGCTGCCAAAAGAAATCTGGCCAACAAAGAAATTATGATAAAAAGGTGAAAGCACAGGAACTCCAGGAGGAGATCGGGTATTGCTAAGAAATCTGGGACTGACATGGCAAACACAAGATTGCTGACAGATGGCACCATCTCCCTCACATTGTAGTGGGCAAACTAGATGATCTGCCAGTGTACAAAGTAAGGCCTGAGAATAATTCAAAAGATGTAAAAACAATGCATAGAAGTCATTTACTACCCATTGGACAAATCTTGATTGAGTCAGAGCCCCCAGAAGATGCCCCCTCTGGACCAGTGACTAGAGCTGCTGCTAAGAAAAGATCAAGAAAGTCTGTACCTACAGAAGCAGAGTTAAAGTCTTCCCCTCCACAAGTCCCAGTTGAGCATGACTGTCAGTCCATATCAGAAGAAAGTGAGAGTGACTTTGAATACCATCCTTCTTACGAACTGAGTCAATTGTTTCGTGGCAATCCCTAGTCAATACTGGAAGCGAAGCTGGGCCTTCTGGACTGTCTAAGCCCCCAGCTCGTCCTAGAGCCAATGCTCCCAGAAAGTGAGGTGCAAAGCATCAGATCAGATGAAATGGAATCATTGTGCATGGTTGAACTGTTTGAGCTTTCAGGAGGAAAATGATGGATTGGGGCAGACTGGTGATACACCAGAACAAGAAGAGTATTTTGAGTGCCCTGACAGTCCACTGCCAGTGTCCAGCTCTCCATGTGAGCCAAATGTTGTGGACTCAGAAACTGTAACTCCTGGAGCTGAAAGTGCCCCAAGTTCTAGCCTCTCTACCCCATGGAGACTCCCCTGACAAGTGAGGACAATGCTGAAAATGAGGCTCAGAGTGCAGAGACTGTAACAGTTCCCCTAGAAAGACTGGTCGAGCTGTAAAGCCTGTGGTGCACCTCAGTTATGATTCCCTGGGCGGCCAGTGGACCTGCCTCTCAATGTTGTCCATAAAGGTGTATGTGTCCCGGGCTCATTGCCCAAACTGGCGTCAGTGCTAACTCAAGTTACTTGTGTTGCCCTCTAAGTATGGTGCCCTTGCCCCGTCCAGCCCCAAGGTAACTGATAGGGAAGGGCCCCCTCTCTTCAGGTTTCATGTACAAGAGGTAATAACTTGAGTTATGGTACAATGTGTGTGTAATACTGTGTAAAGAGTGACGTACTGCAATGTTTCAGAAATGTGTTCTTGGTAAAATGATGTATTGACTGATGATTACATGTGTGAGCCTAATGCAAATGTATATGGTTGCAGTTAAAACTTATGGGGTACTTGCTTGACGCGGACGTCAAGCTTTCCCAGACCAGGAAGGGTGTAACCCCCCTGCAAATGGGGGTTCCCAAAAGACTTCCAGGAGCTTGCTTGAATGCTCCAAGCCTGAATGGTGTTTGGCGTTTAAGCCATTTATCAGTGAGTGTTTTAGAGCCTCTGGTACTGTCTCTTTAGAGCTGTCTGCTTGCAGACATAATTAGTTGTATGGGGGACTGTGTGCTTCTCTGTTTGAGTACCACTCGAGCTGTTGCCAATTCACTCCATTTTGCAGTCACTAGGGTGCAAAGGAACCTATCTGAAAGATGTAACTGTTTGCAATCATTTACAGTAATAATGAAATTACAGTTTGTCTAACCTGCTCTCTTTGCAGTCAGAACTGTGTCTGCCTAGTTCCCCATTCTGGTTTGGAACTGCTGAACTGGACCAATCAGTGTGGGGTAAGCTAGCTCTAAAATGGTGCCTTGAGACGAATCAGAACTTGGACTCATAATCTGAGCCAGCCACAAGAGGATTGTATGGGCAGTGACTCTGGGAGATGTAGTTTAGACTTGAGCCTTTTGGACCAACAGCAGCAGTCTATTGTGAGTGACAGCCAATCCAGTCAAGAACTGGGAGGAACTCAAAGGAAGTGCTCGGTTTTGTCTGTTGGAGTTTCAGTTTAGCTCTGGAGTGAAGGAAAAAAACCCTGTGCTCCTTCAGTGCACAGTTTCAGTCAAAAACGGTGTAAGACCCAGAGTTCGGTCTGCAGCTTGTGTAACTGCTTGTTAGGACTGAATCCGTCCTGTGAAAAGAATCAAAGGATCTCTGAAGAGTAGAAACCAGGCTCACCCTGTAGAAGACTGGAGAAATTGTTGAATTGCACTCGGTCTGTCAGGAACTGAATCTGCTGTGTGTTCTCCGGGTATTGTGCAGTAATTGCGATCGGGATAGAAGCAGCCTGCCTGGTATAGTACTTTCTTTTGCCATATAAATGTGTGAGGAGACTCGTGGAGCTCAAGAGTAGCCCTGCTGACACTGAAGGACCCTATCTTGTTTGGAGGTCGTGAGTACTAACTCAGAGTCGCTCCCTGTTGAATTGCCACAATAAATCCAAATGGAATCACTGTACTGCTGACTGTTTAAACTAATTTTCTTTTCTCTGTGGGAAAGGGCCCCTACCAGCTGCCACGGTTTGGACTAGCCACTAGGGTTTGGGTACCCAGGGACAGTAACTGGTAGGGATAGGCCTGTGCACAGAGCCATAGGTAGATAGTAAAGTGATAAGCTAATTAACCTGCTTTCCCCCTGTCCTTGTTATATCCCCCTAAATAAATCAGAGCTGCTTGTTTCAGCAAAGTTATACTGCCTGAGGTATTTGTCTATGTTACAGTACTGTACTGTGATTGTTGCACTGTATCTTATTTCACAGGAGGTCCCAGTGCCGGAACTAGT